>CM057479.1:12449375-13665312 GCA_030035585.1 Dugong dugon
TACTGATCCTTCTTCTTTGTTTCTAACTTTCACATTCCAATCACTAGTTAATTATCAATGCATCTTGATTGCATGTTTCATCAATTTCAGACTGCAGAAATTGGTAAAAATCTTCAATTTCTTCATCTTTGGCCTTAGTGGTTGGTGAGTAAATTTGAGTAACAGTCATATTAATTGGTCTTCCTTGCAGGCATATGGATATTATCCTATCACTGACACCCTTGTACTTCAGAATAGATCTTGAAATGTTCTTTTTGATGATGGTGTGACACCATTCCTCCTCAATTTTTCTTTCCTGGCATAGTAGATCATTTGATTGTCTGATTCAAAATGGTCAATACCAGTCCATCTCAGCTCATTAATGCCTGGGATATTGATCTTTATGTGGTGCATATCATTTTTGACAACTTCCAGTTTTCCTAGATTCACAGGCATATACTCCTTGATCTAATTATTAATGGGTGTTTGCAGCTGTTTCTTCTCATTTTGAGTCGTGCCACCTCAGCAGATGAAGGTCCCCAAAGCTTTACTCCGTCCATGTCATTAAGGTTTATTCTACTTTGAGGAGGCAGCTCTTCCCCCATTGTATTTTGAAGCTTTCCACTCTGAGGGGCTCATCTTCTAGCGCTATACTAGACAGTTTGCTGTTCATAGGGATTTCACTGGCTAATTTTTTCAGAATTAGACTGCTAGGTCCTTCTTCCTAATCTGTCTTAGTCTGGAAGCTCTGCTGAAACATGTCCACCATGGGTGACCCTGTGGCATAGCTTCCAGAGTGACAGCAACATGCAAGCCAACACAGTATGACAAACTGACAGATGCATGGGGAATAATTATTAGAAGCTTTAATTTTTGACACTGTTGTTTTTAGAAATTTTAATACCTTGTGTTTGTTTGACTTTCTTTCATACATGCATTTTGTAGAGGACTTACTGACTTATGAGATTTAATATGTGTTATCCAAGCAACAGTGGACATTTTTATATCTTTCGTCAATGTCCAAAAGGCAAAATAGTTCAGAATTTTAGTGTGTCCCCAAAAAGTTTTTCCTTAGAATTGTTTAGTAACTGTGGGTGGAGAGCTATAGAAGAGTGGAGGAAGGGTTTAAAAACTGGAAGTGAGGGCTGTGCTACTGAAATGTACTCCATCAATTTATTAATTCATCAGTTACATATTTATTAAGTGGCTCTGTGCTAAGCATTGTGGGATAAGAAAGTAAGGAAGACAGGTAGAGTTCTCACAGAACTCATACTACAGGTAGTAAGACATTATGCAAAAAGTAACAATAAAGGAGGAAATAGAGAGTTACAGGGGACTGTATCAGCATACAACAGGGAACCCTGATTGAACCTAATGCGCCAGTGAGGGTTTTCTGTAAGAAGTGATAGTTAGTTGAGACATTAGGCAAAAGTAAGAGTCTGTTGAAGAAAGAAGATTGTGAGTATTCTAGGCAGAGGAAATTGTTTATTTGGGAGCTTAGAGGGGAGAGAAGATACACCATTTCTGAACAACTGAAAAGACTTGAGTATGACTGGATGTAGTGTGAGCTGGAAAATACTAAAATCCAGGGCCAGGGAAGTAGGCAGAAGCCAGACTCTGATGATTCCTTAGCTGTGTTACTATGTTACAGAGTTTGGACTGTGTCCTGGAGATTATGTGGAGCCACTGGAAGCTTTTAAACCAGGACTTGATACAAGTAGATCTTCATTTCTGAGAAGGCAAACTTGGAAAGAATGGATTAGGAAGTGAGGAGGAGGGGCAGTATATGGAAGGCAGAGAGACCAGTCAGGAGGCAGTTGCAATCATTCAGTTGGGAAAAAGGCGGTCTGAATCAAGTACGATGGTAGAAGAGAAGAGGCAGAGAAGTGAAAAATAAATGTAGAAGTTTGACTTGATAAGATTGGGTTATCAGTTGGATTTTGGAGTGAGGATGGGGGATGAAGAAAGCTTGCTCCAGGTTTGTGACTGAGGTAACCTCATGGATGGTGAAGCACTGGAGGAAAAGCAGGTTGGAAGGGCAGAGAGTGGCTGGAGGTAACACTACTAATAACAACCAAATCTGTTGAGGGCTTACTATATGTCAGGTACTTTCTAGACGTGTAACATGTATGAACTCATTTAACATTCACCAGAACCCTACGAGGGAGATATCTTTATTATTCAGATTTTATGGTAGAGAAAATTGAGTCAGAGACTGAATAATGTGTTCTAAGTTACACAGCTAGGAGGTGGCAGAATCAGAATTCAGTCTAAGAAGTTGGTATAGAGACTGTGTTCTTAATCTTTACTCCATAGATGAGTTCAGTTTGGATGATTTGTTTTTGGAGTCTGGATACAAGGGTCTTGAGCTTGAGATCAAATTAAGGGTTGAAGATATGTGATCAGTGAAATTACAGAGAACAGTTTCAGTAGTAATACAACATTTTAGTTTTTATTCCACTTACTGGCAGAAAAATAATTGGGGGATTCAAGTAAAAAATATGAAGAATCTAAGAACCTTTGGACTAATAGTATCTTACATTTGTTCATAACAATTTTGTAGTTTTCAAAGTGTTTCCATGAGTACTGTCTTTTATTTTGCTGAGTGACTTGACAAGACAAATATTATTACCTTGTTACACACAGATGAAGAAATTGAATCTTGTAAGCCCCCAAGCCCAAACAGCTTATAAAAAAGAGTGTCCAAATTCAGACTCCAATCTTCTCACCTATTTCTACTAAGGGTTATTAGAAAGCAAATTGTGAAGTATGAAATCTTTTCTAATCTCATTTGAAACAGTGAATTCTAGATAGTATTATTCTCATTGAAATCACCTTCAAATAGTTGCTCTGCCAAGCTTGCTTTATTAATTGGCATGATAATTAGCCAAAATAATAAAAAATTTCAATATATAGGAAGGAAGCTCATGGATTTTAGGTACGATTCAATCCAACTTAATCATAAAAGCCAGCTGGACATTAGTGTTCATTATGTTATTTCTTCTTTGGGCAGATATTGCTAAATTTTCTTTGAGAAATTGTCTCTCAGGATATTTTGTTCTTGAGTCAACATTTAAGAAACACTATTTCAGAGTGGGCTTTGGTTTTGAATTATAAAGAGGGAGTAAGGGGGAGGCAAAAAGGCAGACTCATTTTCCAGAATTATGCATGTTGAAGAGAGCAGCACGATTCTGTGTACTGCTCCTGACATTTACAGTGAATGCTGAAAGAAAAGATTCACAATAGCACATACTGTCCATTATGATTTTAACTAGCTAGAGGTTGGTTCTTTTTGTTCTTGATTTGTGCCAGGGCTCCACTTCCGTAGCTCACAAACCCTCAATAAGCATATATAGAACAATATTAAGAGTATGAAAATTGATATTTGTTTTATTGAAACCTCTAAGAAGTAGGAGAGGATTAGGATACATTGCAAAATCAAAGATGACAAGGTAATGAAGTTGAAGCCATACTTTTCTCTGTCAATATGAATTTAAACTATTACCCTAGAATTATAGAATTAAAGAATGTTTAAGTGCAATGGATCTTGGAGAAATGGTGAAAATCTTAATTTATCTATTAAATATTACTGAATGTCTTTTCTTTGTACTATGCTCTGTGTGGAGCTAGGTCTACCGTGGAAAACAAGAGAGACATAGCCCTTATCCACATGGAGTTTATAACTTAATGAGAAAGACAGACACTTAAGCAAGGAAGCCTCTGTTTAGGAGGCCAAACCACTAGTGATCTAGCCTCTTCATTATCCCATCCAGTGACTGAACAACCTCCATGTACAAGGTACTTTAGGCATTAAGTTAAAATTCATTTCTTATAACATCCACTTATTGCAGAGAGTTGAGAAGTGAATGGGAGTTCAGAAATTGTTGCTATGAATATAGACTACTGTTTGAAGAAGTTGAACAACGAATAAACATAGAAAGATTATAACTTAATATTCCCTCAGAACTTTATTTTTGTGGACTCAGAAATGGCTCAACAATATTGAAACTCTTTTTGTCAATTAGTTTTATCAATCTGAGGTATAAACTGATAGAATAATTCGGAAACTTTAAAAAGGCAGAGGTGGAAATTTCATACTGTTTGTTTCAAATATTTCATTTACTTGGTAGGTTCAGTTTTTCATCTGTCAGTTTTCAATCTCAACCTTGATCTAACAAGTCGTGTGGAAAATTATTCATCTTTGTGTCAGAAATCTACCGGGAATGGTTGTCACGCATTTATAATGCGTATCAGTATAAAAATGAGGTGGCTCAGGCATGTAGCAATACTATTACTTGCTTTCTGAAGCAAATACTTCCCTGACTAAGGACATACTCATCACTCATAATCCCATCATAATTAACGTACATTTTCATTTAGTTAAAAGCAAACAAATCACAGTCCGGAAAACCTGAAGATGGATACTTTTCATATCAGATATTTGTAGTTTGTTTTTTTTTTTTTTTTGTCATTTGGCATGACATCCATGCCAATAGTGGTTTGAAACTAACTGTGGCAATTTTTATTTAATGAGACAAAGAGGAATTGGGATAAACGTACATAATTGTATAAAACGTAATCAAAGCAGCAGTATTGTACCACTGAATAGTTAGAGTTGGAATGATGCATCAGAAATTTTACCCTCATCACTGGTCTAATACATAATATGGTAGGAGGTGACTAACATGATTATTGAGGGGTACTAGGATAACCTCTTGATCTTCAACATGTCTCACTCTTTGAGTCTATGAGGTATGAAATTCTCCTTATAGAGAGAGTAATTATATACCTTCTTCTGGCATTCTTAATTTTGGGAGATTAGGTCACTATTATATTAAGGGAATAGATGTGGAGGAAGGAGATGAGAATACTGGGACCCTAAGAGCACTCCCCCTGGCTTGTGATGTGGTGGTTCCAAGCAAGGAAAGACAAATCAAGAGGATCTCAGGATACTTCCCTGCCCATCTCCACTGATCATTCAACTCTTAGAGTGGGTCTATTACTCAGAGAGAAGGTTGCCGTTGTCCCCAGCCCCAGCTCTAGAGCACTAGCTCAGAGATTTTGCCTGAAGATATATAGCTCCTAATAAAATAGATAGCCCATAATCCTTTCCCAAAGGAACTGACTTCGTTTGCAACAGAGCATGGAGAAGTTTAAACCTAAGAGCATTCTCAAAAACAGTGTAGATTGTAATGAAGGGAATTGGGGCAAATTCATGAATCTAATGAAGTTATAGCCTAGATTGTAGACTGGCTAGTTTGTAGGAGAGAACCAGGAATTACACAGCAAGGAGGAGTACTCATAGGGTCAGAACAAATATCAAAAACTGATGTCAGAAACTGGAAGGAGCTACAGTTTGATTAGATTAGTTTCTACATGAATTTATGCCCCAGGGAATTATTGTAAATAGAGCAATGGCAAGAAATTAGCTGAGTTTAACAGGTAGCTGGATATGGCCAGGGAAAGAGTGGAAGAGAGCCCTATTAATCCAGCGTGACTGTGGGAATACTCAAAGCTGTGCCTCCCTGAGGAGCAACATTGGAGGCTTAACTCTAGGGGAAAACAGACTTCACAAAAATAATCCATCCAGTCACTAAACAAATAAACCTGCATATAATAACAACAAGTTCTGGGGACTGAGGGTACCAGTACCCAGGGTTGCTCCACTATATTATCTGAAATGGTCAGTTTTCAACAAAATATTAAGAAACATGCAAAGAAACAGGAAAATGTGACCCATACACAAGAAAAAAAGCAGACAACAGAAACCCCCTATGAGAGCAATCAGATGTCAGATTCAACAGAAAAAGATTTCAAAATAGCCATTAAAAGAAAGCTTGATTAAAGAAGTAAAGGAAGGTATGATGACATTGTCACATCTAATAAAGAATATTAATAAATAAATAGAAATTTTTAAAAACAACCAAGTGGAAATTCTGGAGTTGAAAAGTATAATAACTAAAAAAAGAAAACAGTAGAAGGGCTTCCCAGTAGATTTGAACTGGCAGAAGAAAGTATTAGTGAACTTGAAGAAAGATCAATAGAGAGAATGCAAGCTGAAGAACAGAGAGAAAAAATAATGAAGAAAAACGTACAGAACCTCATAGAGCTGTGAGACACCAGCATACATGTAATGGGAGTACCAGAAGAGAGGAGAGACAGAAGGGAGAAGAAAAAAAAATTTGAATAAATAATGGCTGAAAACTTCCCAAATTTATTGAAAAACAATAGCCTACACAGCCAGGAAGCTCAACGAACTCCAAATAGGATAAACACAAAGAGACCCACAAACAGACACATCATAGTAAAGATGCTGAAAATGAAAATCAAGGAGAAAATCTTGAGAGAAACAAGAGAAAAACAATGGATCACTTACAAGGGAACCCTAATAAGGTTAATAACTGATTCTCAGCAGAAACAATGGAGATCAGAAGGCATGGTATAACATATTAATAGTGCCCGAAGAAAAAAACTTACCAGCCAAGAATCCTGTAGTAAGCAAAGCATTGTTCAGAAATAAAGGTTAAATAAAGACTTTTCTAGATTAAAAAAACCAAGAGAATTTGCTGCTAGCAGACCTATATTGCAAGAAATACTAAAGGAAATTCATCAGGCTAAAAAGCAAGTGACCCCAGATGGTAATTTGAATCCACATGAATAGACAGAGAGCATCCATAAAGGTAAGTATGTAGTTATAGTAGACATTATTAATGCATGTTTTCTCCTTTCATCTCTTAACTAATTTGAAAATAAATGTATAAAATAATATGTGTATAATGTATTGTTAGGCCTATAACATATAGAAATGTAATATATGTGTAATATATTTGTCAATAACAGCACAGATAAGGTGGGTAGGAGCAAAACTGCAATAGGCTAAGGAAATCACAACAGATGGTAAAGTAATAATTATGTATAATTAAATGTATAATAAATTAAAATATAAAATGTTTTGTTGGGTTTTAAATAAAAATATAGTGAAAAATTATTAATGAATTTAAAATGCTACATAAAAAAATCCACTCAATGCAAAATAAAGAAGAAATAGAGGAACGACAACCAAAAAAATGTATGAGACATATGGAAAACAAAAACTAAGAAGACATGGTGAAGGGTAAGACAGTACACAATAGTGGAAAAGCCAGCACAACTTGACCAAGGCAAAGTCACAGAAGCTTCATAGACACATCCAAACTCCCATAGGGATCGAGTTACTGGGCTGAGGGGTGGGGACCATGGTCTCAGGGAACATCTAGCTCAATTGGAATAACATAGTTTATAAAGAATTTGTTCTACATCCTACTCGGTGAGTAGCATCTGGGATCTTAAGAGCTTATGCGTGGTCATCTAAGATACGTCTACTGGTCCTGCTCTGTCTGGAGCAAGGGAGAATAAAGAAAACCAAAGGCACAAGGGAAAGATTAGTCCAAAGGACTAATGGAACACAGCTACCATAGCCTCCACCAGACTGAGTCCAGCACAACTAGATAGTGCCTGGCTACCACCACTGATTGCTCTGACACAGATCACAATAGAGGGTCCCGGACAGAGCTGGAGAAAAATGCAGAACAAAATTTAAACTCACAAAAAAGACCCAATGAACTGGTCTGATGGAGACTGGAGAAACCCCGAGAGTATGGTCGCTGGACACCGTTTTAACTCAGTACTGAAGTCATTCCTGAGGTTCACCCTTCAGCCAAAGATTAGACAGGCATCTGTACAATGCTCCACCCAATGATAACAGAATATATATTCATCTCCAGTGCACATAGATCATTGTCTGGGATAGACCATATGATAGAGCAAAAATAAATCTTAGTAAGTTTAAAGAATAGAAATAATACAAAGTATGCCCTCTGACCACAATGGAATGAAATTCATTATCAATTTCAGGGAAAGATTTTGGAAACTCACAAATATGTGGAAATTAAACAACACATTCTTAAATAAACAGTGGTTCAAAAAATAAATCAAAAGGGAAATCAGAAAATACTTTGAGATGAATAAAAATCAAGAAAAACATACCAAAAATTATGGGATGTAGTTAAAGCAGTGCTTTGAGGAAAATTTAAAGCTGAGATTTGCCTACATTAAAAGAGAAAAAAAATTAAATCAATAACCTAACTTTTCACCATAGGAGACTAGAAAAAGAACAGTAAACTAAAAGCAAGCAGGAGGAAGGAAATAATAAAGATTAGAGCGGGAGTTAATAAAATAGAGGCTAGAAAAACAGTAAGAAAATCAATGAAACTAAAAGCTATTTCTTTGAAAAGATCAACAAAATTAAAATGGTGGTGCAGTGGTTAAAATGCTCAGCTGCCAACCAAAATGTCGGCAGTTCGAACCCACCAGCCACTCTGTGGGAGAAAGATGTGGCAGTCTGCTTCTGTAAAGATTTACAGCCTTGGAAACACTCTGCGGCAGTTCTTCTCTGTCCTGTAGGGTTGCTATGAGTCAGAATTGACTTGACAGCAGCGGGTTTTTTGTTTTTTTGGTAGCTAGATTGATTAGGAATAAAAGAGAGAAGACTCAGATTATTAGAATCAGAAGTGAAAGTGTGAATGTTACTACCAACTTTACAGAAATAAAAAAGGATTATAAAGGAATACTATAAACAATTATATGCCAGCAAATTAGATAATTTAGGTAAAATGGACAAATTCCAGAAAAGAAACTCACTATGAGCACTGACTCAAGAAGAAATAGAGCTTCTAAATATACCTATAACAAGTAAAAATATTGAACCAGTAGTCAAAAACTACCCACAAAGAAAAGACCAATTTCAGATGGCCTCACTGATGAATTTTACCAAACATTCAAAGAAGAATTAATATCAGTTCTTCACAAACTATTCCAAAAAATAGAAGAGGATAGAACACTTCCCAGCTTATGTTATGGGGCCAGTATTAACCTGATACCAAAACCAGATAGCCATCACAAGAAAATGACAGACCAATATTTCTTATGAATATGGATGCAGAAACTATCAACAAAATACTGACAAACTGAATCCAGAAACATATAAAAAGAACTATACACCATGGCCAAGTGAGATTTATCCCATGGATGCAAGATTGGTTTACCATTTGAAAATCAATTACTGTCATACATCCTCAACAGAATGAAAAAAAAATCATAGCCTCATCTCAAAAGACAGAAAGTGACAAAATTCAACACTCCTTCTTGATAAAAATACTGAAAAACTAGGAATAGAGGAAACTTCCTCAGCCTGATAAAGGGCATTTACAAAAAACTCGCAGCTTAATGTCACACTTAATAGTGAAAGATTGGATGCCTTCCCCAAAGTTCAGGAACAAGATGAGGATGTCCACTTTTGCCGCTTCTGTTCAACATTATCCTGGAGGTTCTAGGCAAGGATTAGACAAAAAAAAGAAGTTCAAGGCATCCAGACTGGAAAGAAAGAAGTAAAACTATATTTGCAGGTGATAATTTTGTACACAGAAAATCCTAAACTATTCACTGAAAAATTATTAGAACAAATGAATTTAGCAAAGTTGCAAGACACAAAATCAGTATACAAAAATCAATTTTATTTATATACACTCGCAATGAACAATCCAGCAATGAAATTAAGACAATATTTCCTTTCACAGTAGCATTGAAATGAATAAAATTTGTAGGAATAAATAACAAAAGAAGTGCGAAACTTTTACTCTGAAAGCTGCAAAATATTCTTTAAAGAAATTAAAGGAGATCTAAATAAATGGAAAAATATTCCATATTCATGGATTGGATGATTCAATGGAATCCCTGTCAGAATCCCTGTTGTCTTTTTTGTACAAATGGACAAGCTGATTCTAAAATTCATATGGAATTGCAAGGGATCTGGAATAGCTAAAATAATCCTGAAAAAAAAAAAAAAGAGTAAAGAGGATTCACACTTTCAAATTTAAAAACGTAGTACAAAGCAATGGTCATCAAGACTATGTGCAGTTGGCACAAGGATGAGACATATAGATCAGTGGATTAGAATTGAGAGTCCAGAAATAAACCCATACATCTGTGGTCAGTTGATTTCAACAAGGGTGCCAAGACCATTCCATAGGGGAATAATAATAGTCTTTCAAGAAATGTACTGGAACACCTGGATAGCCACATGTACTGTATTTTTACACAAATAATGTGCATGTTCTATGTTTGTGTGCCAACTCCTCCCTTCCCCCACAAGGTATTTTTGTAAGTGTGCTATGCCAATTCTTTTTTACATGTACTATAAAAAAATTAGCATTATGTGCTCATGAAAATACCTTGGGGGGGGAGGGCGTGGTTGGCAAACAAACATGGAACAGGCGTGTTATTTGCATACAAATATGGTAAATGAAGTTGGAATCTTACCTTATACCATACACAGAAGTTAAAAGTAGATCAAAAGCAAAATGTAAAAACAAAAAGTGTAAAATTTTTAGAAGAAAACATAGGAGTAAGTCTTCATGATCTTAGATTTGGCAAAGGGTTTTTAGATATGACACTAAAAGCATTAACAACAAAAGAAATAGATAAATTGGACTTCATCAAAATTTAAAACTTTTGTACTTCAAAGGACACAAGAAAGTGAAAAGACAACCCACAGAATGATAGAAGATATTTGCAAATCATATATCTGATAAGGGACTTCTATCTAGAATATATAAAGAATGCTTACAACTCATAGCAAAAAAATAACTCAGTGAAAAAATTGGCAAAGGATCTGAGTAGACGTTTCTGCAAAGATATACAAATGACCAATAAGCACTTGAAAAGATGACATCATTACTCATCAGGGGAATGCAAATAAAAACCACAAGGAGATACCTCTTCATACCACTAGGATGGCTAGAATCAAAATGTCAGATAAGTGTTGATGAGGTTGTAGAGAAATCAGAATATTCATCTAGTGCTGGTGGGAATGTAAAATCATTCAGTCACTTTGGAAAACAGTCTGGCAGTTGCTCAAACAATTAAGCAAAGAGTTACCATTCAGAAACCCAAACTGGTTGCCATTGAGTCAATTCTGATTTATGTCCACCCCATGATTTACCGTATGACCCAGCAATTCCACTCCTATGTATATACCCAAGAACTGAAAACATATATCCACACAGAAACTGGTATACAAATGTTTATAGCAGCATTATTCATAATGCCCCCAAAGTGGAAACAACTCAAATGTCCATCAGCTGATGAATAGATTTTGGAATATTGTTCAGTCTTTAAAAGGAATGAAGTACTGATACAGACTACAACATGGATGAACCTTGAAAACATTATGCTGTGTGAAAGAAGCCAGTTGCAAAAGGCCACATACCATATGATTCCACTCATTACAAAATAGGCTAATCTATAGAGACAGAAGATAGATTAGTAGTTGTTTTGGGCTGGGGTGGGAGCGGCTCAAAGGGGATCACAGGATATGGGTTTTTTTCTTGAGGTGATAAAAATGTTTTAAAATTGACTGTGGTGATGGTTGCCCACATATCTGTGAATGTTCTACACACCATTGAATTACACACTTTAAAGGGGTGAAATGTATGGTATGTAAATTATATATCAATAGTTGTTAAAAATAAAGTAAGAAAAAAATTAAAAAGAAAGCTTATCAGGTTGTTATGGATTGAATTGTGTTCCCCCAAAATATGTGTCGACATTTTAACCCCAGTACCTATAAATATGGAAACCCTGGTGGCGTAGTGGTTAAGAGCTATGGCTGCTAACCACAAGGTCACCAGTTTGAATCCAGCAGGCACTCCTTGGAAATCATATGGGGCAGTTCTAGTCTGTCCTACAGGGTTGCTATGGGTCGGAATCAACTCGACAGCAACAGGTTTGGTTTTTTGTTTTACCTGTAAATATGACCTTGTTTGGAAATAGGGGTTTTCTTTTGTTATGCTAATGAGGTTATTTCATTAGGACCTGTACTCACCCTGTTCACCTCAGAGTAGGGTGAGTCCTAAACCAAATGACTTCCGAGAGGTGTCTTGTAAGAAGAGCAGAATGGACATAGAGACACATAAGGGAAGACAGACAGCAAGGAATGTCAAGAAGCACCAACAAATGCCAAGGAACTCCCAGGGCTACCAACAAGTAGGGTCCCTCCCCTAGAACCAGTGCCCTAATTTGGACTTCTAGCCTTTAAAACTGCAAGGCAGTCAATTCCTGTTCTAAAGCTACCCTCTGTGGTATTTATGTTATGGCAACACCAGGCAACAAAGACACAGGTGATGCTAATGTGCGGTAAAGTTTGAGAACCACTCAACTCTGCCCACAACCTTAGAAGACAGGTACTGGAATCCAAACTTTAATAGTGAAACAGGTAAGATTCAGAATTTAAGTAAATTATCTGAAGTCAAGCAGCTAATACGTGTCAAAGCAAGGGCTAGGAGCCTTCTCTGCCTGACTCCAGGGCCTGTGCTTTTCCACTTGCTAAACTGCTGCTCTGATGGATTAGGTGGGAGGGTAGGGCAGGGAGAGGAAAGAGACCCTGCCCTGGATAAATTGGAGTTGATACAGGTTCTCTATTTGTTATTCATCTGTAATAGTAGAAACAAGATTTTACATGTGGAAACTGGGACTTCAGCAGCTTAAAAAAAAAAATGCTCCTAACAGTTTATAGCCCTATGTTCCTAAGTTAAACTAATTTTCTGTATTTAAAGACACTGCAGCTGAGGTTAGTTTTCTGAGCTCCTTGACAGAAAGAAAAGTAAGGTTATACTGGAATTATGCTTCAGAGATTGAAATTAGTTTGCCTCTGTTTTATAAATGAATCCCAGTGAATATATTTGGCATTTTATAATTTTTCTTACCACTCCCATTATCTTTTCTGTAGCTCACTTTTCTCAAATGACAGAGTGATTTATTGACTATGTTTTAAAAGTTCCATTTCACTGAACAAATGGTGACTGTAAAAATCTGCCACTTGACCTAACACTGACTCAGATATTCAAAAGCTTTGTCTGGTTAAAAAGAACTCATGAAAATGGAGGCCAATAAATGTTAGAATATAAGGAAATTCCAAGATTAGTTCTTTCAAAAAAAGAACATGTGCATAAGGTTATTATTTAGCCTTACTTTAGTGCAAGAAAAGTCCCGAAGCTTTTCAATGATTTAAAAAAGCTGCAAGTGCAGCAAGTAAAGGTGATTGTGATAAAGAATTTGTTACGAGTAGGGGGTTGGTTCAGTCGTTTCAAAGTGAGGGCAGATTTACATCAAAAGGCAAGTACAAGTTGTCCGTAAGTCAGATGTTCGTAACCGGGAACTTACTGTACTTCACAATTTACATATGTTACTTACTTTTTCATGTTTCAAGGATTAAATAATACATTTCAAATGGGAAAAAATAATACCTTTCCGTAGACTTGTTGCAAAGCTTCAATGATTTGGAAAGATGTCCACTTGAGTTTTGGTATTAGCCCTGACCTCAAAATTGTTTTTTTTTCCATAGCACAAAAATATTCTTTTTTTGAAGGCACCCTAATGAGACTGAGACAAGCATATTACTGAGAGAACTTGTCCTCTGCCATCCACTGATCAGAGATGTGTTTAAGCATGTTTTGTTTGGAATAAATATGTGCATGTATGAGTTGGAACCCTAGTAGCAATACTTTTTGACTTACCCTCATATATATGTATACATATATTAGCTTGTCCACTGAGAGATTTTCTGGGGGTAGCAATACCTCAACATAAATGAGTACACTTAGTGCCCAAATCTTGACTTCTAAACACAATTCTCCACTAAAAGAAACTAGATTTCCTTGGAGAGATGGCTGAGTCCAGGGCTGGGAAGGAATATCTTGTTGTACCAGAAAGCACAGTGCTCAAAGATTGATAAGGACGTATCAAAAAGTCACTGAAGCCAGCACGAAGGTGTACAAAGTATCCAAATCAGGCACAATTTGCACAGCGAATAAGTAATCATAGTAATGGCTTATAACCCAGAATATAAAATGAGAATCCACAACTCCATATCGATATAAATAAATACATGAATTGAAAGTTTGTTGAAAAATAGGTTATTTAATGTGTTTCAAAGCACCTCCCCAGAAAATATTTATTCATTATAAAGAGGAAAAGAGTAATTTTTTGGTGAAGAGACCTGGAAGACACCGTCTCATTAAGAGATCAGAGTGATCGTCCTCAGAAATGGGACAAAATCAGTTACCACCTGCTGGGATACAATGAGAACACAATATCACTTCTGTGATATTCCTGCCACAGGTACATAACCTGAATCCAATCTTGTGGAATCACCAGACAAATCTAAATTCTACAAGACTACTAGCCTGTGTTCTTGAAAAGTTTCAAGATTGTGAAAGTTAGAGAAAGACTGAGAAACTGTCCTGGACTGAAGGAGACCAAGGAGACGTGGTATTCCACTGCAACGCCTTGTTCTGAACTGGATCATATAAGGACGCTTTTGGCAAAACTTGAATGGGGTCCAGGATTAGGAGGTAGTAGTGTGTCCATGTTAATTTCCTGATTTTGATGATTAAATTGTAAGAGAATGTCCTTATTTATGGGAAATATATCCTAAAGTCTTCAGCAGCGGTAGGGCATTAGATCAGCAATGTACTCTCAGATGTTTCAGGGGGGAAAAATTACTGTACTTGCAACTTTTCTCTAAGTTTGAGATTGTTTCAAAAATTAAAAATAAATAAAAACAAAACCAGAGCAAATCATTATCAGTGTTCTCCATGAAAAAACTCTTTTTTATCTGCTATTATTAAGTTTCCCCTGTTTAGAGGTATGTAGACTCCTAGTCATTTTGAAAATCTTCGAGGCCCCAGGTGAGCAATTATTCCCAATCTGGCGTTCACTGCAGACGTCCACATTTTCTTCCAGGGCTGACTGAGACTGCTGACTCAATGAATAAGAGAGTCTGTCCCAGGAGACAAGTTACAAAAGGCCATCTGCCCAGGTGCACCCTTTTTTTTTTTTTTTTAAGGTTTCCATTTCTGTGTTCTAAAATATAGGCATGTCACATATGGGTATGAGGGCATTTAGGGCCACTCCCAGGCAAAATAATGAAGAAGGATTCTTCCACCTTGGTGTTTTGTGTTTTCTCATGCAGCCCCCAGCCCCGCCCCAACATCACCATTCCAGCACTTGGGTACTCCCCTCGGTTCTTTCTCTGCACCCACCCAAAGCAGACATCTCAATGCTTCTCAGTAGCCGGGCCTGCATTTGTTGGTCATTGTCTTCATTTTGGAACTCTCTAATTTTCTTTTCTTAATCAAGATTTATTTGTAAATATAAATGGAGGGCTTCATGTAGCCTAAGCTTCTGGCATCCTGTTGCCTTTAAAGAAACACAGTTCAGGAACAAATGAAAATAGAAAATAATTCCTGTTTTCCTTGCATGAAGACCATTAAAAAGGGTACATTTGTGATCCACTGCCGTGCTTAAAGGTCCCTTTCCCTTATTCTTTGGCTCATGACTTCTTTTCACGTATTCTGCAGTTTCCCTGAATCTGCCTTTCTGTTTCTTGCCTGCAATTCTCTACTAAAACTCTCCTGCATTTATTACCCCCTTTCCCTAAGGCGCCTCACTTTTATCCTCTTTGTTCTGTCCTTCCTTTTCTGTTCTTTTCTCCTGCTGAGGAAATCTAGTCCATAGACTCTTTCTGATAGAAATGCTTATCTCTGCCTCTCAGGTTATCCTATAGATTAGTCTAATCCACGTTAAGACCCTTGTATGAAAGGACAGATAGTAAATACCAAGGGGGCCACACCAGATTTTTTTTTTAAGCAAATAAAGGGAAGAAAGCAAACTGCAACTACTTATACATGAAAGCAATTTCATGCTCAGTCTCTTTATTACCTCAGCATATTTGATAAAAATCTTTGCTAAAGTATCAGTGGAAACCCTTGGTGGCACAATGGTTAACAGTTCGCTGCTAACCAAAAGGTCAGCAGTTGGAATCCACTTATGGGGCAGTTCTACTCTGTCCTGCTATGAGTTGGAACCAACTCAACGGCAAGGGGTTTTTTTTTTTTAAGTGTCAGTGGTGATTAAATTATTACTGTGTAACCCTGTCAATTAAATTGGAAAGTGATCTTTTGGACTTCTAAAATACAGTCTTTTTTCCTATCAAATTATAAAGGATTAAAAGAAATGGCAACACCCAGTGTTGGTGAAGGTGCTGAGAAATAGGCACTCTCAGATCCCACTGGTGGAGGTGTCAGTTAAAAACAAAATAAAATTCTCTGAAGGATAATTTGGCAATATCTGTCAAAATCCTTAAAACCCATTGCTGATGAGTTGATTCTGACTCATAGTGACTCTATAGGACAGAATAGAACGCTCCATAGGGTTTCCAAGGAGTGGCTGGTGAGTTTGAACTGCCGACCTTTTGGTTAGCAGCTGTAGCTCTTAACCACTGCTCTAAAAATCCTTAAAGTGTACATAAATTTTGATTGAATAATCCCATTTTTAGGTATTTATCTGAGAATAATAAAAATGCATAAAGATTTATTCTTCAGAGTGTTCATCATAGTATTATTTATGTAGCTGGATATTGGCTTAAGAAGGTTTGATAATAATAACAAAATAATATTTTAATAAATATAATTAATTATAAAGATTACACATTTTTTGCCCAGACTGCCAATTATAGATTGATAATAGTTTTCTGTTTCTGTAGGTGAGGTCATTTCCCTGAAACATCTCATATCTCCGGGAAAAATGTTAGATTGAGACAGTCTAGTTATAAAAATGTTAAGCAAAGAAATAGAAAAATATTTTCCCAAAACATGCATTTAGTTGGACTATTATTTTTCCCAGCTAATGATATTAATATCAAATAACTCAGGCTTTGGAAAATGTATTATTGAATATTTTGAGTTCTTTACCTGAGCCAAGGAGATCAGATCAGGGCATGAGGGTGGGAGAGTCCCCTTGAAGGGAATTGATATTCTCACCGTCAATCATCGGGAGAGGAAGGTGGGCCGACTTTGGACTGATGAGGGTGAGGACTTCCTTCTCTGAGGGAATTTAAGTCTGGAAATGTCTTTAGTGTGGGGTTGAGCTACTTTCTGCCTGGTGAGGAGCCTTTAGGAGAACGAGAGACATTGGATTGGATTTAGGGCCCTGGCTGTTCTAAGCATAACCACTCCTAGTAGGAATATTAGTTACTCCTGTCACCTCTCAAGCATTCAGGAAGGATTTGTTTAAACTTATGGTGAAAAACTAGGTACATTTTGAAAAGTTAATAAATGGAACCGTGTTTCAGCAAGAAGAACACTCCAACTGAGGCTGAGGTTGCAGGTGGAAGAGAAAGGAAAATGGATCATGTGAGGCAAGCTGACTCTTATCTGCGTTATTTTTTCCAGATTTTCTACAATGGTTTACTTCTACAGTCAGGAAATTAATCATAAAAATACAGAATGATTGCATAAATGTAGATTCAATAATGAGTCGAACAACGAGACTGTCAGGTTGTATGGAGTTCCATGTGGAAGCTATTTTGGAAGGGCATCTGTTACTCTTCCCCTATTATCATGTGAATACTACCATAAAAACTTACATCAGATACGCAGTTACTTTTGCTCTTGAGAAATCAAATGAAACTTGTTCAGTTTACGGTAATGTTGCCCAGGGATGTTAATTGTTAGGATGTGAATGAGAATATAAAAAATAAACGTGATACAGAATTAATGGTAACTTTAAATAGAAATCATGTTATTTACTACTGATATTAATAGTGTACCAATAAAGTGGTTAAAAGTTGTCCAGTTTTCCTTAAAAATAAGTTGTATTTGTTCTTAAAAAGTGTATAAGGTAGTCACTAATTTGAATTAACTTTGCAGCACTTTTATGTTGTAGTCTTTTTTTTTTTTTCTTTCTTTTTTGATTAGCCAAGGATTAGTTGTATCACTCAGTTAGAGTATTAATCTTGCATAAGAAGGTAAGACATTTTGAAAACATAAAGATGGTTTAAGGGAACTCTTGCATTGACAGGAGACCTATTATTAATTATGTATAGGCTTTATGGGCTTTTTGTATTGAAGTCTTGTTGTTGTTGTTGTTGTTGTTAGGTGCTGTCAAGTCGATTCCCACTCGTAACGACCCTGTGTACAACAGAACAAAAACACTACCTGGTCCTGTGCCATCCTCACAATCATTGCTATGTTTGCATCTCTTGTTGCAGCCACTGTGGCAGTCCATCTCGTTGAGGGTCTTCCTCTTTTTTGCTGACCCTCTACTTTACCAACTATGATAACTTCTTCCAGGGCCTGGTTCCTCTGGATAACATGTCCAAATTACGAGACAAAGTCTCGCCATCCTTGCTTCTAATGAGCATTCTGGCTGTACTTCTTCCAAGACAGCTTTGTTTGTTCTTCTGGCAGTCCATGGTATACGCAATATTCTTCACCAACGCCATAATTCAAGGCATCAATTCTTCAGTCTTCCTTATTCATTGTCAGCTTTTACATGCATATGAGGTGATTGAAAACACTGTGGCTTGGGTCAGGTGCAACTTAGTCTTTGAGGTGACATCTTTGCTTTTTAACTCTTTAAAGAAATCTTTTACAGCAGATTTGCCCAATGCAATATGTCATTTGATTTCTTGATTCCTGCTTTCATGGGTGTTGATTGTGGATCCAAGTAAACTGAAATCCTTGACAACCTCAATCTTTTCTTCATTTATCATAATATTGCTTATTGGTCCAATTTTGAGGATTTTTGTTTTCTTTTTGTAGAGGTGTAATCCATACTGAAGGCTATGGCCTTTGGTCTTCATCAATAAATGCTTCAAGTCCTCTTCATTTTCAGCAAGCAAAGTTGTGTCATCTGATTAATGCAGGTTATTAATGAGTCTTCCTCCAGTCCTGATGCCCCTTTCTCCTTCATATAGTCCAGGTTCTTGGATTATTTGCTCAGCATACAGATTGAATAAGTATAGTTAAAAGATACAACCCTGAGGCACACCTTTCCTGACTCTAAACCACATAGTCCTGCTGTTCTGTTCAAATGACTCCCTCTTGGTCTAAGTACAGGTTTCTCAAGAGCACAATTAAATGTTCTGGAATTCCCATTCTTTGCAATGTTATCCATAATTTGTTATGATCCACACAGTCGAATGCCTTTGTATAGTCAATAAAACACAGGTAAACATCTTTATGGTATTCTCTGCTTTCAGCCATGATCCATCTGACATCAGCCATGGTATCCCTTGTTCCACATCCTCTTCTGAATCCAACTTTAATTTCTCACGGTTCCCTGTCGATGTATTGCTGTAACCACTTTTGAATGACCTTCAGTAAAATTTTACTTGTGTGTAATGCTAATGATATTGTTTGATAATTTCTGCATTCTGTTGGATCACCTTTCTCTTGGAATGGGTACAGATATGGATCTCTTCCAGTCAGTTGGCCAGGTAGCTGTCTTCCAAATTTCTTGGCATAGACAAGAGAGTGCTTCCAGTGCTGCATCCATTTGTTGAAATATCTCAATTGGTATTCCGTCAATTCCTGGAGTCTTGTTTTTTACCAATGCTTTGACTGCAACTTGGACCAATCTTCTTTCAGTAGCATCGGTTCTTGATCCATGCTACCTCCTGAAATGGTTGAACATTGACCAGTTTTTTTGGTCCAGTGACTCTGTGTATTCCTTCCATCTTCTTTTGATGCTTCCAGCATCATTTAGTATTTTCCCTATAGAATCCTTCATTATTGCAACTGGAGGCTTGACTTTTTTCTTCAGTTCTTTTGACTTGAGAAATGCTGATTGTGTTCTTTGCTTTTGGTTTTCTATCTCCAGGTCTTTGCACATTTCATTATAATATTTACTTTGTCTTCTCGAGCCCCCCTTTGAAATCTTCTGTTCATCTCTTTAACTTCATCATTTCTTCCTTTTGCTTTAGCTGCTCTACGTTCAATAACAAGTTTCAGAGTCTCTTCTGACGTCCATTTTGGTATTTTCTTTCTTTCCTGTCTTTTTAATGACATCTGGCTTTCTTCACGTATGATGTCCTTGATGTCATTCCATAACTCACCTGGTCTTCGGTCATTTGTGTTCAATGCATCAAATCTATTCTTGAGACGGTCTCTAAACTCAGGTGGGATATACTTAAGTTTGTACTTTCACTCTCGTGGACTTGTTCTGATTTTCTTCAAATTCAACTTGAAGTTGAATATGAGCAATTGATGGCCTGTTCTGCATCAGCCCCTGGCCTTGTTCTGACTGATGATATTGAGCTTTCCATCACGTTTCCAAAGATGTAGTCGATTTGATTCCTGTGTATTCCATCTGATGAGATCCACATGTATAGTTGCCGTTTATGTTGTTAAAAAAATGTATTTTCAATGAATAAGTTGTTGGTCTTGCAAAATTCTATCATATGATCTCTGGCATGGTTTCTTTCATGTTTTCCAACTACTAATCCTTCTTTGTTTCCAACTTTCACATTCCAGCTGCTAATAATTATCAGTGCATCTTGATGGCTTGTTTGATCAATTTCAGACTGCAGAAGTTAGTAAAAATCTTCAATTTCTTCATCTTTGGCCTTAGTGATTGGTGGATAGATTTGAATAATAGTGGTATTAACCAGTCTTCCTTGTAGGCATATGGATATTATCCTATCATTGACAGTGTTGTACTTCAAGATAGATCTTGAAATGTTCTTTTCGACGATGAACGAATCCTCTTCCATTTGTCATTCCCAGCAGAGTAGACCATGATTGTCTGATTCAAAATGGTCAGTACCAGTCCATTTCAGCTCACTGATGCCTAGGATATTGATATTTATGCTTTCCATTTCATTTTTGATGACTTCCAATTTTCCTGGATTCATACTTCGTACATTCCATGTTCTGGTTATTAACAGATGTTTGCAGCTGTTTCTTCTCATTTTGAGTCATGACACATCAGCAAATGAAGGTCCCAAAAGCTTGACTCCATCCAAGTCATTAAGGTAGACTCTACTTTGAGGAGGCAGCTCTTCCTCAGTTGCCTTTTGAGTGCCTTCCAACTTGAGGAGGTCATCTTCCAGCACTATATCTTACAATGTTCCTCTGCTATTCATAAGGTTTTCACTAGCAAGTTTTTTCAGAAGTAGACTACCCTCTTCTTCTTCCTAGTGTGTCTTAGTCTAGAAGCTCAGCTGAAACCTGTTCACCAAGGGTGACCCTGCTGGTATTTGAAGTAACAGTGGTGAAGCTTCCAGTATTGAGCAACACGCAAGCCACCATAGTAGGACAAACTGAGAGAAATCTTAGTCATTGTTTAAAATGTATCACTTAAAGTAATTCTTCCAAGTACTCTTTCATTCATTCATCAAACCTTTTTTGGGTTTCTACTATGTGCAACATATTCCTTGAGAAATAGGTATTGGTGCTTGTCTTCAAAGAGCTTACAGTCCAGTAGAGAAGATAAGATGCACATGAGTAACACTATAAATATTAGAATGTGATAAGTCTAGCAAGAATTAAGACAGGTTAACATGGAGCTAGTATGGTGAATGGGATGGGTAAAGAGATGTTATGGCTGTTCCTTGTGGAACAGGAAGGTCACTAGGCGGTGAAAATGGTTTGCACTTGACTGCTAACCTCAAGGTAGGCATTTTGAACCCACCCAGTGGTATACTGGAAAGTACACCTGGCGATCTGCTTCAGTTAAGGTTACAGCCAAGAAAACCCTATGGAGCAGTTCTCTCTGTAACACATGGAGTCACCAGGAGTTGGAATGGGCTTGACAGTAACTAATAACTACAACAGTAGAGGAAGAGTATGGCAAAGGCAGGGAAAAAGCCCAAAGTGTGATCTGAGAACAGTGAGTAGAGATTACGGCTTATATAGAAAAACTGCTATTGGTCTCTACTACTATAGTTTATATAAAGCTAATGATGATGTTGTTGTTAGGTGCGATTGAGTTGGTTCCAACTCATAGTGATCCTATTTACAACAGAACTAAACATTACTTGGTCCTGTGCCATCCTCACAATCGTTGTTATGCTTAAGCCCATGTTGTAGCCACTGTGTCAACCTATCTCATTGAGGGTCTTCCTCTTTTTGGCTCACCCTCTGCTCTACCAAGAAAGATGTCTTTCTCCTGGGATTGATCCCTCCTGATAACATGTCCAAAGTATGTGAGACAAAGTCTCGCCATCCTTGCTTCTAATGAGCTTTCCGGGTGTACTTCTTCCAAGACAGATTTGTTTGTTCTTCTGGCAGTCCATGGTATATTCAATATTCTTCACCAACACCACAATTCAAAGGCGTCAGTTCTTCTTCAGTTTTCCTTATTCATTGTCCAGCTTTTGCATGCATATGATGCAATTAAAAATACCATGGCTTGGGTCAGGCACACTTTAGTCTTCAAGGTGACATCTTTGCTTTTCAACACTTTAAAGAGGTCTTTTGCAGAAGATTTGCCCAATGCAGTACATCTTTTGATTTCCTGACTGCTGCTTCCGTGGGTGTTGATTGTGGATCCAAGTAAAATGAAATCCTTGACAACTTCAGTCTTTTCTCTTTTCATCATGATGTTGCTTATTGGTCCACTTGTAAGGATTTTTGTTTCCTTTATGTTGAGGTGTAATTCATACTGTGGTCTTTGATCTTTATCAATAAGTGCTTCAAGTCCTCTTCATTTTCAGCAAGAAGGTTGTGTCATCTGCATATCGCAGGTTGTTAATGAGTCTTCCTACAATCCTGATGCTACTTTCTTCCTCATATAGTCCAGCTTCTCAGACTATAGCTGATGGTAGATTTGTGTTTTTTATAGTTCCTGTTCCATAATAACTTCAAACTCATAAAAGGTGACAAGTAGATTTCTTTTTGGCACAGAAGACATAAAATAATAAGCCAACATTTCACTTATTGCTGAGTGAGCTTCATTTTGTTTCATCCTCTTACAGTCATTAATGAAGCAAGGTCCTCTTTTTTGATTTTCATACCTATGAGAGTCCTTTTTATGTGTCAACTTGGTTAGGCTACAGTCCCCGGTTATTCAATCAAATGCTCATATAGGTGTTACTGTGAAGATATTTTGTAGATGTGATTAAAGTTCATAATTAGTTGACTTTAAGTAAGGGAGATTATCCTAGATCATATGGGCAGGCTTGATTCAATCAGTTGAAAGGCCCTAAAAGCAGAGCTGAGGCCTCTCTGAGAAAGAAGAAATTCTACTTGTGGATTACAGCTTTAGAACATGTCCAAGAGTTCCACCCTGTCTATCCTGATGGCCTGCTCTACAGATTTCAGACTTGCTTAGCCAGCTCCCACAACTGCATAAGCCAATCCCTCTAAATAAATCTCTTAATATATATCTCCTACTGGTTCTGCTTCCCTGGTTGAAACTTGACTGATATAATCCCAACACAAAAGTTATTGTTCTCTTTTCTGAAATTATGCTCCTTGGTTTCCATCCTTGAATTCCTTCCCTTTCATAAACAAAAACAAAACCCATTGCCATTGAGTCAATTCTGACTGATAGCAACCCTATAGGGCAGGGTAGAGCTACTCCATAGAGTTTCCAAGGAACGGCTGGCTGGCAGATTTGAACTGCTGACCTTTTGGTTACCAGCCAAGCTCTTAGCTACTACACCTCAAGGGCTCCTTCCCTTTTCTAGTGGTCTAATGTTAGCCAAATCCTCCAACCTTTCTTTTCCCAGTCTTTATTCATTGTTCATTGTTGTTAAGTCCTAAATTTCCTTCGCTTTTTGAAAAGTTCATTTTATTCTATTTCTTTATTCCCTAGCAATCCTTGGCTCTCTCTCTGTCTGTCTGCCTCCTTGTCTGCTGTCTCTCTCTCTTCTCTTTCTCTCTTATTCACCAGTTTCTTTTGTATCTCTAGAAAGTAAGCTCAGTAGGAGCAAGAGTCTTTGTTCGAATGGTTCTTTGATGTTTCCTAAACATCTGGAACAGTGTCCAGCACATTGGAAATGCTTATTAAACGTTTGTATTTAATAAGTTCATTGTAAATATACCTCTTTAAATCTATACATTACTACTTAAATGATAAAGTCATTACATAAAACATTTCTCTCTGTCCTCACTGTGGGATTTGCTGGTGGGAGGCAGTTATTTTGGGTAACTGGGTCTGCTTTGAAGATCCACACTCTCCCTTGGGTGAGTAATTAAGGTCTAGACTTGTGACCAAGTATAAAGAAGCCAGTTCCTAGTTGTAGATCTGAGCTGTCTTCAGTTCAGCTTCACTAATAATTAAGCAGATAGTTTAATCTCTATTTTTTTTTCCTATATTTATTTCTCAATCAGTCTCAAGCTTGGAGACAGTTAAAGAGGTATACTTAATTGCATCCTCCAACCCTCTCTCCCCCAAATATACACTTATGGCACAAATCTATTTTTGGCTTTTTCTGGGAATAGCATACCCTTTTATTTGGGGACTTGTTTCTCTTCCTATTTGAAAATATTTGCCAATCATATCGTATTCAGTTTCTCTGTCTTCACAGATGAGTGTGTGAACAGATGAGTGTGTGACACAAGCCAGTGTCCTTCCCAGGGATTTTTTGAATGGGGACTCTGGAAAAAGAGCCTGTTCTTCTCTGGTGGTGAAGTTAGGAAAATGTGAGGACCAGAACCATGATTCCAGACTCACCAGTGAGGGAAGGAAAAACAGAAAAAAGAGAGAAAGAGAGAATTCTGATAGCATTGGAGTTCCTGGATCCAGTTGTTTCTTTGTCCAGTATTATTCTTACCTTCCCACAGTTTGGTTATGTGTACCAAAAATTGCCTCTTTGCCTAAGCTAGTTAAAGTAGGGTTTGTGTTATTTACATCTAACAGTATCCTACCTAATTCTGTTGTTCTTTACCTTGGCCAGTTAAGCACAATATTTTGATATAATTAATCCTTTTTTTGATGGCTCAGGATTGTCATCACAGTAAGTGATTATTAGTGACATTAAGGTGAAGTTGTACTGGTCTCTGTTTAGACCAAGGATTTCTTGAGTAAATTACGTTTGTCATCTTGAGATTTTATAATTTACTGTTTATTTTCATAAGTAAAAGATGCTGTAATATGGCCATCTTTCTGCAAAATTAGTTATGAATTTTGGAAAAACCTCTGGAAATTGTAAGGGGAGTTGAACAGACACTCCATTGGCACTGTATTAGCACCCAATTGAAATTAAAAAAAAAAAAAATTGGTTCAAGAAGACCAAAATCCACCCTCTTATATAGTCTTCTTCAGTAATGCTGAATGTGTAACATCAGAGAAGGAAATTGTGGGGTGAACTAGGATGAGGGTTTCTAGGTGGATTTGATTCTCTAAGTAATTCAGGTGGTAGGTAGTAAGATGTCATTCAGCCTGGCTGATTGAAAAAGACTTCACACAGAATTAATTGCACAATTCCAGCCGCTTACTGTGTTCCACACTTCCTGTGTTCCAGTCTCCTATTTCTGTGTCTGCTTTCTCAGGTAAGTAATCCTTCATTAGTGTCTTTGGAAGCCTCCCTGGAACCCCCAGCCTCAGTTCATGGTATCTCTCATTTAACTACTGGTTCTGATAGTGGACATCCCCAAGTAGTCTCTCCTCTTGGTTTATAAACTGAATCTGGCACCCACTCAATGTTTCTTTAATATCAACTCTGCCAAACCATAAACCCTGCTGGTACAATAAAGTCCAAGTTTTTTTTTTTTTTTTAACCAGACATAATATTACTTAGTGTCTTTTAGTAGTTTAAATCTTTCAGATTGTTCTCTAGTAATAAAAGAGGAATGTATTTTTGTTTGGGAGAACATAAAGATTTATGGCGTTTTGAAATATTGGGCTTGTCTTACTCTCATTCAGGACAGTATTTATCACTTTTAGTCATTAGAACATAATGCTCATCTCAAAGAAAGTCAATACATTTATATGTCTGTGAACATGAAGTGCTGTTAGAGTCTAAACTGATTCAAGTAGACAATAGAGTGACTAAGCAATGTGAGTTTGCCTCTTATTTGAAAATCTCCACTTATAGAAGTTTGTGATTTATGAACCAAGATAAAAAGGTTTATTAATCTCTCTGGTAATCAGATAATTATAGCAAAGAGTGCCTTAGTTAGAACTTAGCAGCAGGGATATTTAAAGTCAAGTGTAGGGCAAAATCAAAGGAAACAAAACAAAACTTTAAAAGCTTTCAGGTATATGTAATAAAATTCATTTTGTTAAAGACAAAAAAAAAAAAAAAAACCAGAAAACCCCAAGCTTGTTGCTGTTGAGTCGATTCCAACTCATAGTGACCATATAGGACAGAGTAGAACTGCCCCATAGGGTTTCCAAGGAGCGGCTGGTGGATTTGAACTGCTGACATTTTGGTTAGCAGCTGTAGCTCTTAACCACTGCGTCACCAGTGCTCCTTGTTAAGGACAAGAAGCATTAAAATATCCTCTGTCCCCTGCCTTGGTCTCTACTACCCTGCCTGTTCTTGTGACACTGGCATATTTACTTTTCAGTAACTACATTGGCAAGGCAGCATCATTCCTCATTCATTATCTGTTGCATGCCAGGCTGTGTGCCAGGTATTCTGTGGAATACAAAAATGAATAAAACACACTCTCCTTCGAAGAGGAGCTTTTGATTTCCTGAAGGAGACAAACATGTATAAGACGTATAAGACAGACCTGTAAATGTGTCTGATTTCACCTTTAGGACAGGGCCAGCCATGGTGTCTCACACTGTTGGAGGATTTGGGCATGCATGGAGTGAGATAATTCCCTGTGGCTGCTGGAAATGGAACATTTTTGTTGGACTTATTCTTAAGTACTTAATCTTTTTCCTGAACTTTTTGTTGAAATCTAATACAGAAAAGTATGCAAATTAAAAGCATATAACTTGGTGAAGTTTCACAAATTGAACAAAACTGCATAACCAGCTTCCTAGATGCCCACACTGTTCCTTCCTGTCACCAGGCCCCACGTGGTAACCACTATCCTGACTTCTGACATAATAGAATCATTTTTCCCTTAAGAAAACTTGATATGAATTGAATTATACATGATGAATTTTGTTGTTTCTGACTTCTTCTGCTCAATGGTATGTTTATGAGTCATCCATGTTACAAGTAGCTGTAATTTGTTTATTCATATTACTGAACAATATTCCACACTGTGAAGGTAAAAACATTTTTTATTCATTCTCCTACTGATGAGTATTGGGGTGGATTTCCAGTTTTTGGCTATCTTGAATTGTGCTGCTATCAATTCTTGTACTTGTGTTTTAATGAATATACATATAATTTTTATGTTGAGTAAATACCTAGGAGTGTAATTTTTGGTCATAGGATATGCACCTGTTTAATATATTAGACGCTGCTAAAAAGTTTCCCAAAATTGTTGCAATAATTTTTATTCCCACCAGCAGTGTATGAAAGTTCCAGTTGCTTTATATCCTCACCAATCATTTATTGTTTGTTTTAGTCATGTAGACATGTACAGTGATATCTCATTTTGGTTTCAAATTATATTTCCTTGAATTTGAGCATGGCTTCTTCTGGGTCCTCTGTTTCAGCGTCTGTCACAAGCTGCAATGAAGGTGTCAGCTGGGGTGGTGGTCATTTCAAGGCTTCTCTGTGGGAGAATCTATTTCCAGCCGTGCTCATGCAGTTGTTCGAAGGGTTCAGCTCCTCACTGGTTGTTGTCTGGAAGTTGCCCTCAGTTGCATGCCATGTGGGCCCCTCCAACTTAATAGCTTGTTTCATCAAAGTACATAAGCTGAGAAGGCAATGTTGTTGTTGTTAGTTGCTCTTGAGTCAATTCTGACCCGTGGTGACCCTGTTTGTGCAGAGTAAAACTGCTCCATGGGATTTTCAAGATTGTAACCTTTCAGAAGCAGCCATAGCCAGGCCTGTCTCCTGAGGTGCCTCTGGGTGGGTTCAAACAGCCAACCTTTAGGCCAGTAGTTGAGCGCTTAACCGTTTGTGCTACCCAGGGAGGCCGAGAAGTCAATAGAATACTAGCAAGACAGAAGTCACAGTTTTTTATAACCTAATCATGAAAGTAATATCCCTTCATTCTTGCAATATTATATTCATTTGATACAAGTCATTAGATCCCACCACAAAGGGAGGGTAGTACACAAGAGAAGGAAGACAAGCCGATGGGGATTGTTGGGAGCCATGTCAGAACTTCCCAGCACATCTGTAGAGCAATTTGAGGATAATTGATATCTTTATAATAATTGTCCAGTTCATGACCATGATATAACTCCTCCATTTATTAATGTGTTCTTTAAATTCTTACACTATTTTTTGGTAAAAAGTAGAGGTATTGCACATCTTTTGTTAGATTTATTCCTAAGTATTGGATATTTTTGATGGTACTGTTTTAAAATTTACTTTTCTGTGAATAATAATAGTTTTATTTCTTTCCTTCCAAAATGTGGACCTCTTACTTCCTTTTCTTACCATCACACTGACTAGGATCTACAGTAACATACTGAAGAGAAGTGGCAAACTCAAGTATTCTTGTCTCATTCCCAAATTCAGAGGGAAAACATTAAGTATTTCATCATTAAGTGTGATATTTCCCATAGGATTTTTGGTACATACTCTGTCAGATTAAGGATCTCTTTCTGTTTTTAGTTTGCTGAAATTTTTTCTCATGGAAAGGTATTGAATTTCAATAAAATGCTTTTTCTATTGACACGATCATAAGGTTTTTCTGCTCTGTTTTGTTTATATGGAGAATTACATTGGTTGATTTTTAAGTTTCATACCATCATCATAGATTATCCTTTGTATATGTGACTGGATATAGTTTACTAATATTTTGTTTAGGATTTCTGCCTTAATCCATGCTCATGGGTAAAAATAGCCTATAGTTTTTTTTTTTTTTTTTTTTTTTTAACTAATGTCCTTCTTAAGTTTTGGTATCAAGGGTTTTCTGGCCTAAAAAAGGAGTTGAGCAGTCTTCCCTTTTACTAATAATTGGAAGAGTGCATTATGTTGATGATTATTAATCCTTAAACATTTGGTAGAATTAACCATAAACACAAGATAGGCCTGGGATTCTCTTTGTGATGAAAAAAAGACCTTTTCATTATGGCTTCAATAGCTAGAATACTATTCAGTTTTTCTAGTTCTTGTGGCATTAGTTATATTAAATTGTGTTTTTCTAGGCATTTGTTCAGTTGACCTAAATTTTAAACGTTATTTTCATAAAATAGGTCATAATTTCTTCTCATAATCTTATTAATTTATCTGTAGGGTTTGAAGTGATGTTTCCTTTTTAATTTCCGATGTTTATTTGTGACTTCTCTTTTTTTCCTGATTATCTTTGCCAGAAGTTTATCAACTTTTGAGTTTTTTCAAAGTTCAAACTTCAGGCTTAGCTGATCCTTTCTATTTCTTGTTTGGTTTATATTTTATTAATTTCTGCTCTTTTCTTTAGTGTTACATCCTTATATGTACTTTGAGATTAATTTCTTATTTTTTTCTGTCTTCCTCTCTCATCTTCCATCAGGCATCATTTTTTTTTTCTGTCAGAGAAACATTTTTGTATTCCTTTTCTTCAGGGACTGCTGTTGATGAATTCTCACAGTTTTTGTTTGTTTTTTGAAAAATTCTTGATTTCACTCTATTTTGGATGAATATTTTACTGGGCATAAAAATTTATATTGGCAATTATTTTCTTTCAGGACTTTGAAGATATCTATCAATTTCTGGTTTTCATAGTTTCTCTTAGGGAGTCAACTGACAGGTTTATTGTTTATCCTTTGGAAAAAAAATTTTTTTTCCTGTGACTGACTTCAAGATTTTCTCTTTGTCTTTGATTTTTAGCAGTCTTATTATGATATGTCTACATGTGGTTTTCTTTGAATTTATTCTGTTGGGGTTTAGTGATTCTTGAAAATGAAACATGGTTTGGTTGTTCTCCATTAGTTTTTGGAAAACTTTCAGCAATTACGTCTTTAAATATTGGATCTACCACTTTTTCTCTCTTCTCTCCTTCTGAGACTTCAATGACCTCTTCAAATAGTGGTGTTAGTTAAGAATATTGGAGTGACAGAAGACTGAACAAATATGTCTTGGAGGAAGTACAGCCAGAATGCTCCTTAGAAGCAAAGATGATGAGACTTCATCTCACTTACTTTGGATATGTAATCAGGAGGGACCAATCGTTGGAGAAAGAAATCATGCCTTATAAAGTGGCGGGTCAGCAGGAAAGAGAGAGACCCACAGTGAGATGGATTGACACTGTGGCTGCAACAATGGGCTCAAACAGCAATGATTGTGAGGATGGTACAGGACCAGGCAACATTTTGTTCTGTTTTACGTAAGGTCAGGAGTCCCTGGGAGGCACAAAAGGTTGAGCACTCCACTACTAGATGAAAAGTTGGTAGTTCGAACCCACCCAGAGGCACCTGGAAGACAGACCTGGCTATCTGATTCCAAAAGGTCACATCCATGAAAACCTTATGGAGAAGTTCTACTCTGCACAAATGGAGTGGCCATGTGTTGGAATCCACTTTATGACACCTAACAACATGTTTGTCCACCACGTGACTGTCAGTTTGTCGTACTGTGCTGACTTGCCTGTTGCTGTGATATGGAAGCTTTGCCACTGGTATTTCAAATACCAACAGGGTCACCCTTGGTGGACAGGTTTCAGTGGAGCCTCCAGACTAAGACAGAGTAGGAAGGACCTGGCAGTCTACTTCTGAAAAAAATGGGCAATGAAAACCGTATGAATAACAGTGAAACATTGTCTGATACAGTGCTGGAAGATGAGCCCCTCATGTTGGAAGGCTCTCAAAATATGATTGGGGAAGAGCTGCCTCCTTAAAGTAGAGTTGACCTTAATGACATGGATGGAGTCAAGCTTTCGGGAACTTCATCTGCTGACGTCCCACAACTCAAAATGAGAAGAAACAGCTGCACACATCCATTAATAACCAGAATGTGGAATGTACCCAGTATGAATCCAGGAAAATTAGAAATTGGCAAAAAGGAAATGCAACACATAAAGATCAATATCCTAGGCATTAGTGAGCTGAAATGAACTGCTGTTGGCTATTTTGAATTGGAAAATCATCTGGTTTAGTATGCTGGGAATGACAAATTGAAGAGGAATGGCATCACATTCATCATCAAAAAGAACATTTCAAGGTTAATCCTGAAGTACAGTGCCATCAGTGATAGGATAATATCCATACGCCTACAAGGAAGGCCAGTTAATAAGACTATTATTCAAATTTACGCACCAACCACTAAGGCCAAACATAAAGAAATTGAAGATTATTACCGACTTCTGCAGTCTGAAATTGATCAAACATGCAATCAAGATGCATTGATAATTACTGGTGATTGGAATGTGGAAGTTGGAAACAAAGAAGAAGGATTGGTAGTTGGAAAATATGGCCTTGGTGTTAGAAACGATGCCAGAGATTGCACGACAGAATTTTTGCAAAACCAATGACTTATTCATTGCAAATACCTTTTTTCAACAACATAAACAGCAGCTATACACTTGGACCTTGCCAGACTGAATACACAGGAATCAAATCGACTACATCTGTGGAAAGAGACGATAGAAAAGCTCAATATCATCAGTCAGAACAAGGCCAGGGGCCAACTGGAAAAGACCATCAATTGCTCATATGCAAGTTGAAGTTGAAGTTGAATAACATTAGAACAAGTCCACTAGAGCCTTGAATACAACCTTGAGTATATCCCACCTGAATTTAGAGACCATCTCAAGAATAGATTTGATGCATTGAACACTAACGACTGAAGACCAGAGGAATTGTAGAATGACATCAAGGACATCATACACAAAGAAAGCAAGAGGTTATTAAAAAGACATGAAAGAAAGAGAAGACCAAAATGGATGTCAGAAGAGACTCTGAAGCTTACTTTTGAACATAGAATAGCTAAAGTGAAAGGGAGAAATTATGAAAAGAGTTTAACAGAGGATTTGAAAAGGTGGCTTGAGAAGCCAAAGTATTATAATGAAAGGTGGAAAGACCTGGAGATAGAAAACCAAAAGAGAAGAACATGCTTGGCATTTCTCAAGCTGAAAGAACTGAAGAAAAAATTCAAGCCCCTAATTGCAAAACTGAAGGACTCTAAGGGGAAAATATTGAACGATGCAGGAATCATCAAAAGAATATGTAAGGAATACACAGAGTCACTGTACCAAAAAGAATTGGTCAACATTCAGCCTTTTCAGGAGGCTGAATGATCAAGAACTAATGGTACTGAAGGAAGAAGTCTTAGCTGCACTGAAAGCATTGGTGAAAAACAAAGTTTCAGGAATTGATGGATTACCAATTGAGATGTTTCAATAAGCGGATGCAGTGCTGGTAGTGCTCACTTGTCTATGCCAAGAAATTTGGAAGACAGCTACCTGGCCAGCTGACTGGAGGAGATCCATATTTATACCCATTCCAAAGAAAGGTGATTCAAAAGAATGTGGAAATTATCAAACAGTATCATTAATATCACACAAGTAAAATTTTGCTGAAGATCATTCAAAAGCGGTTGCAACAGTATATTGACAGGGAACTATCAGAAATTCAAGCAGGAGTCAGAAGAGGAAATGGAACAAGAGATATCATTGCTGATGTCAGATGGATTCTGGCTGAAAGCAGAGAATACCAGAAAGATGTTTACTTGTGTTTTATTGACTATGTAAAGGCATTCAACTGTGTGGATCATAACAAATTATGAATAACATTGTGAAGAATTGGAATTCCAGAACACTTAATCGTGCTTGTGAGGAACCTGTACTTAGATGAAGAGGCAGCCCTTCAAAGAGAAAAAGGTGACACTGAGTGGTTTAAAGTTAAGAAAGGTGTGCCTCAGGGTTGTATCCTTTCACCATACTTAATTCAATCTCTATGCTGAACAAATAATCTGAGAAGCCAGACTGTAAGAAGAAGAACGGGGCATCAGGATTGGAGGATGACTCATTAAATGTAGATGACACAACCTTGCTTGCTGAAAGTGAAGAGGACTTAAAGCACTTCCTCATGAAGATCAAAGACTACATACAGCCTTCAGTGTGGACTACACCTCAACATAAAGAAAACAAAAATCCTTACAACTAGACCAGTAAGCAACATTACGATAAATGAAGAAAACATTGAAATTGTCAAGGATTTCATTTTACTTGGATCCACAATCAATTCCCATGGAAGAAGTAGTCAAGAAATCAAATGATGCATTGCATTGGGAAATCTGCTGCAAAAGATCTCTTTAAAGTGTTACAAAGCAAAGATGTCACTGTAAAGACTAAGGTGCCCCTGACCCAAGTCATGGTGTTTTCACTCGCTTCAGCTGCGTGTGAAAGCTGGACAATGAGTAAGGAACACCAAAGAAGAATTTATGCCTTTTAATTATGTTGTTGACGAAGAGTACTGAATATAACATGGACTGCCAGAAGAACAAACAAATCTATCTTGGAAGAAGTACAGCCAGAATGCTCCTTAGAAGGAAGGATGGCGAGACTTTGTCTCCTGTACTTTGAACATGTAATCAGGAGGGAACAGTCCCTGGAGAAGGGCATCATGCTTGATAAAGTAGAGGATCAGCAAAAAAGAGGAAGACCCTCAATGAGATGGATTGACATGGTGTCTGCAACAATGGGCTCAAGCATAACAACGATAGTGAGGATGGCGGAGGACCAGGCAGTGTTTTGTTCTGTTATCCATAGGGTCGCTGTGAGTTGGAACCTACTTGACAGCACCTGACAATAAGAACAGCATGAGTTGGAATCCACTCGATGGCACCTAACAGCAGCAAATATATTTTATATTTCTATGATCTCGTGTTCTCTATTGTATATTATTTTATCTCTCCTCTCTGTGCATCAGTGTAAATGTTTTCTTCTGGTCCAACTTCCAGTTAACTAAATTGTGTCTAATCTTCTGTAAAACCTATCCAATAAGTTACTAATTTTAGTTACAGATTTTACTTTAAATTTTCCATTTGACTGTTCTTATAAAGTTTCCAGGCCTTTGCTGAATTTATCAGTTTTTGCTTTTATTTTCTTCAACATACTAAGCATAGTTGTTTTAAAGTCTGTGTCCGCTAACTATTTTCTAGATCTCTGTGGGTCTGATTTTATTGATTATCTTTTCTTTATTTTTTCAGTCATATTTTCTCCTGACATCAACAGTTTTGTTATTTTTGATTGGGTGGCAGACATTGATTTTGATAATTTTAGTGATAATTATGACACTTGATGACATTATGCTGCCCCAAGAAAACTCTAGCAATCCTAAATCACCTTAATTCAGCCAGAGACTGACATAATTAAAGCTAAGCTTCAGTTCCTGTGAGGGTTGATGTATATATGGTTCACTTTTACTTTAGGATGTAGCTGTTTGGAATCCTAACCCAAACCCTGTGGCCTACTAAAGTTATTCCTCTTCGGTGGGCTCTGAACACTAGATTTTATTCTTTTGACTTTGTAAGTCTGATGATAGCTCTGTTTAATTTGAACCTCCTCATTCACAACTGCAGAATTATGAGATACTGCTAAAGGAAAAGTGGTCCAGGTGCTAGGCTCAGCACTTTGGATTTCCTTCATCTCCTGGATATTGACCTCACAATTACTTACTTCCTTGATAGAAAAAATATGTTATTAAGAAGGATGTAGACTCCATGGTATTTGGTTGGGTCAACTAGAGTTTAAAGTATGCAGTCACAAAGACATAATACAAGTTAGAGCATCAAATCCTGATATTGCCACTGTCTGTCTATGTTCCATTAAGCAAGTAATTTAAAACCCTCTAAGTGTCGACTTTCCTATCTGAATAGGAATGATTGTGAGTACTTCATAGTTTTTTTTGTAGATTAATGGCGATGAAGTGAGTAAAGCTCTTTGTGATGGTAGCTGTCATTTCTAACTAGCATGTTAGAGACAAAGTACTGTGAGACAGGTTGATGAAAGCCTGACTAGGGTCATTTGATGGAGCCCTGGTGGTGCAACGGTTAAGAGTTAGGCTGTTAACTGAAAGTTTGGCAGTTCACATCTACCCAGTGGCTCCACAGGACAAAGACCATATATACATATACATACATACATATATATATGTGTGTGTGTGTGTGTATATATATATATATATATATATATATATATATATATATATATATAAAAGAAGACCTGGTGGTGCAGTGGTTAAAGCGATCAACTGCTAACCAAAAGGTCACGATCGGAAACCACCAGCAGCTCTGTGGGAGAAAGATGTGGCAATCTGCTTCCGTAGAGATTTATAGCCTCGGAAACCCTGTGGGGTCTCTCTGAGTTGGAATCAACTCCATGACAGAGGGCTTGGTGTATATATGTATATGTGTGTATATATATATATATATAGTATTTAGCATTCACCAAATTAACATTTTTTTAAAAGTCATAGTGTTTAATCAAAAATATGAAATTTGATGGCTTTCTAAAATAATTTCTCTCTATGTGGAACATTTTTCCTTTGTACAATGTTGAATATAAACAATTATTAAATTTAACCCTATATCCTGGATTTGAGGATATTTGATGGATTCCCCAGTACATCCACAGGAGAAAGTCCTAGCAAGCTACTTCCTAAAGATTACAGCCTAGAAAACCCAATGGGAGAATTCTACTCTGTCATTTGGGGTCACTATGAGCTTCAAATTGACTCCAGGCACCTAACAAGAGGGTCATTTGAATCTAATTTGGTATATATTCTGTTATTATTTTATGATTATATATAGGTGTATATATCTATGAAACAAAACAAAAAACCCAAGCCCACTGCTGCTGCTGAGTCATTTCCAACTCATAGCGACCCTATAGTGACCTTGTAGGACAGAGTAGAGCTGCCCCACAGAGTTTCCAAAGCTGTAATTTTTACCAAAGAAGATTGCCACATCTTTCTCCTATGGAGCAGCCAATGGGTTCAAACTGGCAACTTTTTGGTTCACAGCTGAGCGCTTTAAACATTGGGCCTCCAGGACTCTTATATGGGGCAGTTCTACTCTGTAATACAGGGTCACTATGAATCAGAATCAACTCGACGGCAATGGGTTTGGTTTTTTGGTTTATATATATCTATATCTATATATAATTATAAAAAATATATATGCTAAAGAATTTAGCATTCACCAAATTAACCTAACAAATTTTTTAAAAAGTCATAATGTTTAATCAAAAATATGAAATTTGATGGCTTTCTAAAATAATTTCTCTATGTGCAACATTTTTCCTTTGTACAAAGCTGAATATAAACCATTATTAATTTAACACTATATCCTGGATTTGGTGTCAAATATGGGTACATCCATCAAATATGTGGGCATCCAAATGCTATATAAATAGTAACAAATACAAGAAAAACAAAAAGAAATGGAAGAAAAATAAATAAGTACCTTAGCAGTTGGTTATATAAATATGAATTTAGCACTTAATTGTAATTATGCTTTTTGAAATGCTCTGCAGATAGCCTGTACATTGATGCATTATAAATAAGAAATCAGAAGGCAAATTGGAGCCCAAGCCATACACATTAAATATAGATATACCTATAAAAGCCATCAAATATTAAACAGCATTTATAAAATTCAAAAAAAAAAAAGGTTTTATTTATATCTCTGATTCAATGGATTCTTCCTCTCCCCAGCCTTTGCCAGCTCTAAAGAAAAATATGTTATTGATCATAAGTGGAAAGAAAGGATAGATGGATTAGGTTACATCCATCACTACTGGTGAATCACAACATTTACCCCATCCTAATAGTGAGTTATATCCCTGTTTCCTCAAATGAAGAACGGCACTTTATTTTTCATTAATTCAGCTACAACACTTTGAACAACCATTGATATAATTAAGTGACTTCGTGAAAATTTGGATCACAAAATAATGAGCGCGTATATCAGCCTCTGAATATTTGTTGTTCAAAAAGCTAACGTAATTGTATATAAAAGGAAATTAAGAAAATCTCAAAATATTCTTTGTTTGTAACTTTACAACTAAGGTTTTTAAAATATTAAAAAAATTATGAGGCCATGTTTCCCAAGTTTATTTGAGATGTAGCCTGTTATTATTAGAAAATAAATGAGAGTTCTATGACCAATGAGTTTCAGAACCTTTGAGAATTCAACCAAGTGAAACAGATTTCTTTACTTAGGGTACTGCAAAATCCATAGTGTGATAATGCCCATTGTGAATCTCTAGGAAAATGAGTTGGAGGTGGAATTTATCAAGTATCAGTTCCCAGAATCACAGAGTATATTTCTCAAGCTCTTTTCTTTGGAACATTTAGGACTACTATAAAATTTATCTGATAGTACTGGAATTTAAGAGAAATTTAGATTGGTAATCATCAGAAATAGCTCCACTTCAAAAATTTTATCCTTCATATCATTTAGATATTTTAATTTGGTTTGTCTTTTTGTTCGTAAGATGCACTTGTTTCTTGAAAACTTACTTCTTAGAATCCAGGAGAGTAAGAAATTTGGATAATGATGTGATGTGCTAAAGATTTCTTTTTAGTGAGTATATTAGTTATGATTCTTTTGGAGGTAAGTAACAAAAAACCAACTTGAGCTGGATTAAAGAAGAAAAGGAGAATTTCTTACAATGATACAAAGATGTCATCTAGAGCCGAAAGGCAAGAATGCAGTTGGGTGTCAGGAATGTGTAGCAAAGTGCTGTCAAATAGAAAAATAATTTGAGCCAGGGATGTGGGGCATATGTGTAATTTTTAATTTCCTAGTAGCCACATTAAAAAAAGTTAAAACAAACAGGTGAAAATAATTTCAGTAATATATTTTATTCAACCCAATATATCCAAAATACTCATTTCAATATGTAATCAACATAAGAATATTAATAAGATTTTTTTGTACTGTCTTTGAAATCTAGTGTGTATTTTGCACTTACAGTACTTCTTCATTTGAACTAGCTACACTTCAAGTAAGGAGCCATGGTGGTGCAGGTGTTAAAGCACTCAGCTGCTAACTGAAAGGTCAGTGGTTCAAATCCACCAGCCACTCCTTGGAAACCCTGTGGCGCAGTTCTGCTGTCCTATAGGGTTGCTATGAGTCAGAATTGACTCGAATGGCAATGAGTTTGGTTGTTTTGGTTTTTGTATTTTTAAAATTTGTTAAGGTGTGTTTTATGGTCCAGAATGTAGCATATCTTGATAAATGTTTCACGTGAACTTAAGGAGAATGTACATTCTACTGTTGTTGGATGAAGTGTTCTATAAATGTCAGTTAGGCCCCGTTGATTAGTTGAGCTGTTCAGTTCAACTATATCCTTACTGATTTTGTGCCTGCTGGATCTATGGATTACTTTAAGAATGGTGTTGAAGTCTTCAACTATAATCGTGGATTTGTCTGTTTCTCCTTGCAGTTGTATCAGTTTTTGCCTCACTTATTTTGACCCTGTGTTTTTAGGTGCATACATGGTAAGAACTGTTACGTCTTCCTGGGGAATTGATCCCTTGTTATAAAGTCTGTTTCTGAAATTAATACAATTACTCAGGTTTTCTTTTGATTGTGATAACATGGTATATCTTGTTTATCCCTTTACTTTTAATCTATTGATGTCTTTATATTAAAAGTGGATTTTTGATAGACAACATATAGTTTGGTCTTGGTTTTTATCTACTGTCTTTTAATTGATGCATTTAGACTATTTGCATTTAAAATTATTATTGATATAGTTGGATTTATGTCTCCATATTTGTAACTGTTTGCTAATGTCCTTTTTTTGTGTCTTTTTTATTTTCCCCTATTTTTTATGTCTTCCCTGGTTTTATAGAGCTTTTTATATGATTGAGTTTTCTCTCCTCTCTTAACATATCAGTTATAGTTCTTTAAAAACTTATTTTATTAGTTGCCCTAGATTTTTCAGTATACATTTGCAGCTAATCTGAATCCATTTTTGAGTAACTCTATACCACTTCATAGGTATTACAGGTACTTTTTAATAGGGTGTTTCCAATCCTTCCTTCCCATCCCTTATTACATTGCTGCTGTTCATTTCACTTATCCATATTATGTAATCACTCATTATATTGTTATTGTTATTGCTTTGAACAACAGCTTTATATTAGATCAAATAAGAATAAGGAAATAAAAGATTTTATTTTACCGTCATTTATTTCTTCTTCAGTACTCTTCCTTTCTTTATGTAGATCTTGATTTCTGACATAAATGATTTTCCTTCTTTCTGAAGAACTTCTTTAAATTTTTTTTTTTTTTTTACAGAGCAGATCTACTGGTGACTAATTCCATTAGTTTTTATTTGTCTCAATAAGTATTTATTTGTCTTTTATTTATGAAGGATAATCTTGTTGAATATGGAATTATAGGTTGACAGTTTTTCTTCTGGTGCTTTAAATATTTTACCCCACTCTCTTCATGCTTGTGTGGTTTCTGATTGGAAGTCTGATATAATTATTATCCTTCTTCCTCAACAGGTAAGGTCTCTCCCTCAACCCCAGCTTCTTTCATGATTTTCTTTTTGTCTTTGGTTTTCTTAAGTTTGAATATGATATACCTAGGTGTATATTTTTTGGCATTTATCCTACTTGATGTTCTCTGGGCTTCTAGGATTTGTGGTTTGGTGTCTGTTAGTAATTTTTTATAGTTTTGGCCACTATTACTTCAAATATTTTTTCTTCTTCTTTTTGTTTTCTACTTCTTGTATTCCAATTATGCATATGTTATACCTTTTCTAATTGTCCCACGGTTCTTAGATATTGTTATTTTTTTCATTCTTTTTTCTATTTGCATTTCAGTTTGGGAGGTTTCTAATGACATATCTTCAAGCTCTGTTTTTCTTTCCTTGACTCTTTCCAGTCTACTGATGAGCCCATCAAAGGCATTCTACATTTCTCTTGCAGCTTCTTTGATCTAGTATTTTCTTTTATTCTTAGAGTTTCCATCTCTCTGCTTACATTAGGCATCTGTTCTTGTATGTTGTCTACTTTTTTCCATTAGAGCTCTTAACATATTTTAAATTTCCTATCTGATAAATCCAAAATCTGTGTCATATCTATGCCTTGTTTTGATGCTTGTCTCTTCAGACTTTTTTTTCCCTTGCCCTTTAGACTGCCTTGTAATTTTTTGTTGAAAGCTAGGCGTGATGTATTGAGTAATAGGAACTGAGGTAAATACGCCTTGGTGTTGTTGTTGTTAGGTGCTGTTGAGTCATTTCTGACTAACAGCAGCCCTATGTACAACCGACCGAAACACTGCCCTGTCCTGCACCATCCTCACAATTCTTTTTATGCTTGAGCTCATTGTTGCAGCCACTGTGTCAGTCCATCTCATTGAGAGTCTTCCTCTTTTTTGCTGATCCTCTGCTTTACCAAGCATGATGTCCTTCTCCAGGGATCGGTCTCTCCTGATAACATGTCCAAAGTACGTGGGACCAAGTCTAGCCATCCTTGCTTCTAAGGAGCATTCTGGCTGTACTTCTTCCAAGACAGATTTGTTCCTTCTTCTGGCAGTCCATGGTATGTTCAGTATTCTTTGCTGACACATAATTCAAAGGCGTCAGTTCTTCTTTGGTCTTCTTTATTCATTGTCCAGTTTTCACATGCATATGAGACGATTGAAAACACCATGGCTTGGGTCAGGCACACCTTAGTCCTTAAAGTGACATCTTTGCTTTTTAACATTTTAAAGAGATCTTTTGCAGCAGATTTCCCAATGCAATGCATCATTTGATTTCTTGACTGCTGCTTCCATGGGCATTGATCGTGGATCCAAGCAAAATTAAATCCTTCACAACTTTAGTCTTTTCTCCATTTATCATGATGTTGCTTATTGGTCCAGTTGTGAGGATTTTTGTTTTCTTTATGTTGAGGTGTAGTCCATACTGAAGACTGTAGTCTTAGATCTTTATCAGTGATTCAAGTCCTTTTCACTTTCAGCAAGCAAGGGTGCATCATCTGCATATTGCAGATTGTTAATGAGTCTTCCTCCAATCCTAATGCCCTGCTCTTCTTCATGTAGTCCACCTTCTCAGATTATTTGCTCAGCATACGGATTGAATAAGTATGTGAAAGGATATAACCCTGATGCACACGTTTCCTGACTTTAAACCATGTAGTATCCCCTTGTCATTCCACAACTTGACTGGTCTTTGGTCATTAGTGTTTAATGAGTCAAATCTGTTCTTGAGATGGTCTCTAGATTCAGGTGGAATATACTCAAGGTCATACTTTGGCTCTCGTAGACTTGTTCTAATTTTCTTCAGCTTCAACTTGAACTTGCATATGAGCAATTGATCTGTTACACAGTCAGCCCCTGGCCTTGTTCTGACTGATGATACTGAGCTTTTCCATTGTCTGTTTCCTCAGATGTAGTCAATTCAATTCCTGTGTATTCCATCTGGTGAGGTCCACGTGTATAGTCACCATTTATGTTATTGAAAAAGGTATTTGCAGTGAAGAAGTCATTGGTCTTACAAAATTCTATCATGTGATCTCTGGCGTTGTTTCTGTCACCAAGGCTATATTTTCCAGCAACTGATCCTTCTTGTTTCCAGCTTTTGCATTCCATTCACCAGTAATTATCAATGCATCTTGACTGCATGTTTGATCAATTTCAGACTGCAGAAGTTGGTAAAAGTCTTAAATTTCCTCATCCTTGGCATTAGTGGTTGGTGCATAAATTTGAATAGCAGTCATATTAACTGATGTTCCTTGTAGGCATATGGATATTGTCTTATCACTGACAGCACTGTACTTCAGGATAGATCTTGAAATGTTCTTTTTGATGATGAATGTGACACCATTCCTCTTCAATTTGTAATTCCCGGCATAGTAGACCATGTGATTGTCTGATTCAAAATGGCCAGTACCAGTCCATTTCAGCTCCTAATGCCTAGGATATTGATCTTTATGCATTCCATTTCATTTTTGATGACTTCGAATTTTCCTAGATTCATACTTCATACATTCCACGTTCCTGTTATTAATGGATGTTTGCAGCTGTTTCTCCTCATTTTGAGTCATGCCACATCAGTAAATTAAAGTCTTAAAAGCTTTACTTCATCTATGTCATTAAGATCAACCCTGCTTTGAGGAGGCGGATTTTTCCCAGGGTATTTTGAGCGCCTTCCAACCTTAGAGGCTTATCTTCCGGCACTATATCAGACACTGTTTTACTGCTGCTCATAAGGTTTTCACTGGCCAGTTTTTTCAGAAGTAGACTGTCAGGTCCGTCTTCCTCGTCTATCTTAGTCTAGAAGCTCTGCTGAAACCTGTCCACCATGGCCGACCCTCCTGGTATTTGAAATACCGGACAGCATAGTTTCCAGCATCACAGCAACATGCAAGCCCCCACAGTATAAGAAACTGACAGATGTGTGGGGAATAGACCTTTATTGTGAGTTTTATTTTAATCTGGCTAGGATCTGGGCTTTTAAAAATGCTTGCTGTAGTTGTATGTGCCAGAATCTTTTATTTGCTCTAGTGTCCTAATTTTTCCCCTCCCTTGTTGTCTTGGGTTTCCCTAAGCACTCCTTCTTAAATGGAATCTGTGTCTTGCAGCTCTTCAGTTGTAATCTCTTGTTATTTTACTGGAGTCTGTTTGATTTGGTAGTAAGATATTGGAGAGAGGGAAGTCTTCTGTAATCTTGTAATTAAATTTCAGCCTTTTTAGTGGCTCTGAGTCTCAGGCTGTGATCTTGAGAAGTGTTTCTTATCCTTTTTCCCCCCCTCCTGTTAGGTGAGAAAAATTGGCTAGATTGGACTGGAGTTGTCTAATTGTCCTACAAGTCGGTTAAGGCTCTGATAAAGTCATCTCCCTTGGAGAACAGGCATTTATTATGGAGAATGCACTGGGTGTATTTCAAGATGATTACTTTCTTCTTCTGATTATGGAAACACAAGATAATTTTTCTTGGATCTTCACCTTGAGCCTGGTTGGGTTTCTGGAGATAAAAACCCAAGACTGGTCCCTAGAAGTTTCTTACTCTTAAGTTAATCTATACTCAGCCTTCAGCAACTTGTCAAAATTACCATTTAGGTATTCCTACCAGTTAATGATAGAATCCCTGGGTGGTGCAAGCAGTAAACTGAAAGGCTGAAACTTTGAGTCCACCCAGAGGTGCCTCAGAAGAAAAGCCTGGCAATCTACTTCCCAAAAGTCAGCCATTGAAAACCCTATGACTCACCATTCTACTCTCACACACTTGGGGTTGCCGTAAGTCAGAGTCAATCACTGGCAACTGGTACTGGTACAAGCTAATGACTCTAATGGTTTCTCCTCCAGGTAAGCCGATCTGGGATATGATTCTCTGTATTCACTTGTCTCTCCTCATTTTGGAGTGGTATTTTGCTCCATGATCTCAGTTCTCTGCTGGGTCTAAGAAAAGTCATTGATTTTTAGTTTGTTCCGCTATTTTCTTGTTGTAAGTTGAGAGTGACAACTTTCAAGATCTTTATATGTCAAAAGTGAAACTAGAAGTTACTCTTCCCTTTTTTACCTGTAAACTCTCCCTCATAATTATGTCAATGGAGTTTATAAAGGTGAAATTAGGAGAAGACCGGATCAACACTTTATGTTCCTCATTTGTAAGAAATCCTATCAAAATGCTTCGCATTTTTCCTTGTCTCACTTCTTTTGTCTTTACCCTTTCTTAAGAAAAGCAAACATTTTGATCCCTGTCTCAGAATTTCCTTTCTTAAGGACCCAGACAAAAAAATCTTCCCCTTTGGTAGCTTTAATGATTTTCTTTTTTATTCCTGGTAATCTGAAGTTTCACCACAATGTATCTAGATTTAGTTTTTCTTTTATTTTTTCTGCTTTTCGCTTGGTGAGTTTGTTCAATCCGAGAATTTATGTCTTCCTGTTATTTTTGGAAACCTTTGCTTTTAGTATTTTAAATACTTCCTCTCCTACATTCTCTCTACCCTTCCCTTTAGGTGCTGCTAATTGATGCTAATTCATGTTTCTTAATTTTTCCCTGATACTTTTTATTTCTTTAATTCTGTAAGTTGTGTTCTTGAGTTTGATTTTTCAGATCACTAATTTAGTTTTAAACCATATTCAGCCTATTCTTTATTTGTTGAGATTTTTATTTAAAGTTTACATTTTAAACAATTAGTTTTTTTTTTCCAAAAAAAATTGGGTCCCTAGCTGATACTTTTCTGGAACAATTTGCTTTTGTTTTATAATCTCTTGTTCTTATTTTCCTTTATCTCTTTAAGAGTCTAAAATGTACTTACTTTATATCTCTTTTATTATTGTTCTCTTTTTATCTGTGTTTTCTCAAGTCTAAGTTCTTCAGTTTTTTTGAGTTTTGTTTTTGTTATTGTTGTTTTCAATATCTCTCTTTCATGGCGTAGACATTCCTCATACAGTTGTTGATTCCAGTGAGCTCATCTTATGCAATGGAGTTTTCCAGCCAGTGAACTGGGTGGTGGTATTTCAATAGATAATGTCACTGAATTCGTTCTTCTCAGTAGACTTTGAAGGCCCAGTTTCCTGACATGCCAGTCACTTCTTGTTGGGATGATGATTTGCTTGGGTAGCCTTGGATTAACCCTGAATTTGTCATACTATTACTTCCTCTGAAGATGCTGCAAAGCTTCTGATTTAGGAAGATTTATTTTTCTTTCTTTTTTGAACACAAGTATGTATTCATTAATTTAAAAAATTATAGATATATTTTTAATTTCTCTAGGTTTGGAGTAAGAAGAGTTTTTCATTTGTTTATTTCTTATCTTGAAGCTGCTATCCTTTTGTTTCATTATACTAGTATTTTTTTGTGTTATTTTCTACTCCTGTTTCTTAAACCCACTGCCATTGAGTTGATTCTGACTCATAGCGACCATATAGGACAAAGTAGAACTATCCCATAGGGTGTCCAAGGCTATAATCTTTATGGAAGCAGGCTGCTACATATTTCTCCCATGGAGCAGTTGGTGGGTTTGAACTGCTAACTTTTTGGTTAGCAGCCAAGAGCTTAAACACTGCGCCACCAGGGCTTGTATTTCTTAGTGACTATATATATTCTTAAACTCTACCTAGATATGTTAATTTTTTGAAATAAAATTTCTTCTGAAATCTACAGTAGTGGGCTTTCAGAAAAATGCTCTTCCCCAGAGTTCAGAGTCTGATGTTGTTAACTTTCTCTTTTTCTACGGTGTGATTTTATGGGCCTCTTTTTTTTTTTTCCTCAAAACTCATACTTTAGTAAGTCAAGACCTGAGCAGATCCAGGGAATGTCGACACGAGTGAGTGGAACGCTGTTGGCTTCACTCTCTGTTTGTTGGTATTCAGGTCAAATTCTTACCTGACATCTATAGCTGCAGTTCCGATTAATGTGCTTGGTGACCATCTTGTCTGTTCCTAGCATATATATGTTCAACTTAGGTACTGCTATTTCACTAGGTGTTTTTCTTCTCTTAGGTCACTTCCTGATTTTCTGACCTGATGATTTATGTGAAAGACAATTTTCAGCATGTTGGTTTCTTCCTGCATTTCCTAAAAACCTTTTCCTGTAGCTTCCACCCTACGTTTTGCTCATGGAAACTATATGTTCCAAAATAAACTATACCTCTCAATCTGACTACTTTTTGTCCAGCCTTTTTTTTGCATTTTAATCTAGCTAATCCTAGACACATATCAAAGGAAGAAGGACAGCCAGAGGGGTTTGATTCTGGTTGGTAACAGCTCTGGTCTTTGAATTAAGAAGCAGACAGTAGGAGGTATGAAGCATCTTCTTACATGTTTTCGGGAGTGGATGCAGTTTATTCAATCAGAGTTCACTGTATTATTTTTCAGTGCAAATTTTGTATTACATAAGTTTTATCCGTTACTTTCAGATTCTGTCTTAAGTTGAAGATTGTCTTAGTTTTTGATACTCTAAAGAATTTTCACTTTATCTTTATGATTATTTAGTGAACTGTTAGGCTGTATTGGAACCTGCTATATTCATGAATTTGAACTGGAAATCAATTATTCTTGATAGAATAAAAGGGTGAATATACAACATCTAATGAAAGTGTCAGGTTTGTTTTTAATCACTGTATTTATATTAGCAGGCAATTTCAAGCAATACTGAGTAGTTAGTTACATGTTCTATTGTGCCCTTCCCCTTTTTTCAGTGAGATATGTAAAATTATGTACTCCTTTCTGAATTTAGAAAAGATAGTTTTGTAGGTTCTCACTTTTGCATGTATAAAAATAAACCAAAAAAAACAGCAAAAAAAAACCCACCAAACCTGTTGCCATTGAATCAATTGCGACTCATAGTGACCCTACAGGACAGAGTAGAACTACCCCATAGGGTTTCCAAGGAATGGCTGGTGGATCCGAACTGCTGACCTAATGGTTAGCAGCAGATCTTTTAACCACTGTGCCTCCAGGGCTGTATATACTATATCATATCATTATAATGATATCAATATTAAAAAAGGAAAGAAAACTGAAACAGAATCTATGAGAATGATATGGCCTAAAATTTATGAGGAAGTATTTCAGCAGCAATCAGAAAATCATAGCAATAATTTCTATAAAACCTGTTAGAGAGTCTTTATTTTATTCTTTAATGTTTAATACTCAAATTTGGTTTCTTTACCCAGTAAAAATTCTTTTTAAAAATGATAATTAAATAGAAAAGCATACAAATCTATGTTTTAGGATACCATCCTTATAGGATGCCTGACTTCTCCAAGTAAAGAGTTAAAACCAAGTAGCCACCTGTCAGAAGGTAGCAAACACCCCAGATGACATCTTGTATGTGAGTTGCTGACAGTACGAATAACAGGTATCATGATTTCATTGAGGTTTTTTTTTTTTTTTTTTGATAAATCAAGGCATTTAATAAATGTTCCAGATAGTTGACAGTGAATTATTGATTAATACGGGTAGAGTATTGATTATTTTTCTGATTCGGTGGATTAATATTACTTAATTCCCCTCTGTTTGCATTTTGGTGTTTTCCAGTTTGTTAGTATTTTCAGCTTTGTTGGCAACTTGAGCAAAAGTTTTCTTAGGGTTTTGAGTACAGATTTTGTAATGTTGTCTGGATAGCTGTTAGTTAAGTATATTTTTTGTGCATAAAATCCAACTGCCCTCAGCCAATTTTAAACTTTCATTGACTTCTAAGTAAAATATTTTCTGAAAGCATCACAGAGTGAAAAAACCAAGTCCAAGCGGCCCCTAGCCTGCCGACTCTGTGAGAGCAGAGATGTTCTGTGTTTAGCAGAGAGCTGCAATTGGGAGAGATCAAGGCATATTTGTTGAAGAGTGAAAGGTGAGTTTCTATTGACAATGGACTTGCAAACAAATGCTCTCATGCTTGTTACCAGGGGTGGATACCAGTCCCTAATATGTGATCACTGGCATATCTGGGGAACACAGGACCCTCTGCTTCTCTTGAGCAGCAGGTTTGAGGTAAATGACTGCTTTTCTTGTTGTTTGACATCAATTGTTTTTGAACCTTGAATGAATAATAGACTTGATCTTCCCGGTGTTCCCTGGATGCCTGACTGGCTTGCATTTTAGAGAGGCAGCGTAGTGGTGTTCAGAGAAGCAAGTTTGGGGAACATGGCTTTGCACTTACTAGTTATGTGAACTTCGTAAATTGCCTTGTCTCTCCATTGCTCATTTCCTCATGTGTAAAATGGGATTGATAATACTTACTTCAGGAGCTGTTTGAGAATTTGAGCTAATGCATATACAGTACACTGCATACGTCATAGAGAGTAGGCATTTTTATAAATATATTTTAGTTATATTTTTCCTTTTAACCTGTGACATTTTTCATGGTTGAGAAAGACCCTACATTAAAATCCATGAGTAAAGGATAGAAAGCTAAGATTTCTTTGGAGACCTTCTACATTGTTTATTAATTATCTCTTGGTTATCTATGCTGCTGTAACACAAAAACCACAAGTAGGGGCTTTGAAGAGCAAATTTATTTTCTCACAATTCTGGAAGGTAAAAGTTCAAATCAGGGTTTTGGCTGTGTTGAATTCTCTCTTGTTGGTAGCCCTGGGTATTCCTTGGTTCCTTGGCGATTCCCAGTTTGTCCATACATCTATGTTTAAACTTCTCTTTTTATAACTCAGAAGCAATTAGGTTTAGAACATAACCTACACTAATATGGCCTCATTAACACAACAAAGAAAACCCTGTTTCCAAATAGGATTACATCTAAAAGTATAGATGTTAGGGTTCAACCCATAACAGCTCATTAGAATTACTTTGATCAGAGGATAAAAGTCTACAATGAGATGCTACTTTGTAATCTTCATTACACCACCTAGAGTAAGGTTTGAGTCAGATTGCTATACTTTATTTGGGCTCAGATGGAGACATGAATTATTAAAAGGCATTCAATGCTTTATCCCTCTCATTATAAATGCTGGTGATCACTATGATGCAGTTTACATATATACCTCCCTCATCTTTAATAAGCATATTTATGTCAACTAACAAAGTCATCAGTGCACATTTCCTTGAAAGGTCCAGAAGCAATAAAGAGATCAAATTCTGCTGGTGAACATTCCAAAATGAAAAAAAACAAAAACAAAAAAAAACTGTTCGCTATATATCTGAGGGAAAAATTTATCCTCATCATTTTAAAACCTAAATCTCCTTGATCATGGTTTATCCAATATCTTTAATACCAGATTACATGTAGGTTAGATATGTGTCATTAAAAACCCATGAAATGGATTACCAAAGGAGATTGTAACGTAGTTTTTTCTTTTGCCTGGAACAGCACTGTCCAAAAGAAATTTCTGCATTGCTGGAAATGTTCTATAACTCTGTGTTGTCTGGTAGAGTAGATGTTAGTTGCATGTAGCTATTAAGCACTTGAAATGTAACTACATTTTATTGTTTTTTTAAATTGTACTTTAGATGAAGGTTTACAGAACAAACTAGCTTCTCATTAAACAGTTAGTACACATATTGTTTTATGACATTGTTTAACAACCCCACAAGATGTCAACACTTTCCCTTCTCAAACTTGGGTTCCCTATTACCAGCTTTCCTGTCCCCTCCTGCCTTCTAGTCCTTGCCCCTGGGCTGGTGTGCCCCTTTAGTCTTGTTTTGTCCTATGGGTCTGTCTAATCTTTAGCTAAAAGGTGAACCTCAGGAGTGACTTCATTACTGAGCTGAAAGGGTATCCGGGGGCCATACTCTCAGGGTTTCTCCAGTCTCTGTCAGGCCAGTAAGTCTGGTCTTTTTCTGAGTTAGAATTTTGTTCTACGTTTTTCTCCAGCTCTGTCTGGGACCCTCCCTCTATTGTGACTCCTGTCAGAGCAGTCAGTGGTGGTAGCTGGGCACCATCTAGTTGTACTGGACTCAGTCTGGTAGAGGCCATGGTAGTTGTGGTCTGTTAGTCCTTTGTACTAATCTTTCCCTTGTGTCTTTAATTTTCTTCATTTTCCCTTGCTTCTGAAGGGGTGAGACCAACAGAGTATCTTAGATGACCGCTCACAGGCTTTTAAAACCCAAGACACTACTCACCAAAGTTGAATGTAGAACATTTTCTTTATAAAATATGTTACGCCAATTGAGCTAGATGTTCCCTGAGACGGTGGTCCTCACAGCCCTCAGCCCAGTAGTTTGGTCCCTAAGGGTGTTTGGATTTGTCCACAGAGCATCCATGACATTGTTGTTGTTGTTGTTAGGTGCCGTCGAGTCAGTTCCAACTCACAGCAACCCTATGCACCACAGAGCGAAACACTGCCGGGTCCTGCACCATGTTCACAGTGGTTGTTGAGCTTGAGCCTATTGTTGCAGCCACTGTGTCAATACATTTTGTTGAGGGTCTTCAAAAAATGTGACTACATTTTAAATTAAATTACATTTTAACATAAATAGACACATGTGGCTATTAGCTACTATATTGAATAGCAGAGCCCTCACACATCTTCAGGAAATTAAGAGTTGATATACAACCATATGCAATATAGTAGCAAATGATCTAAACTGAGTAGGTTTACCTGGAGCTCTTCATTCTGCTTTTCTTTTTCTTTTAGTTTTAATGTAATGAGGAAAAGATGTTATTCTAAACCAACATTGACTGTTGTCATGTCTGCTTTGGAGACAGGTATCAGGAGAAATAATTCATGTACGTGGGAAAATGTTTTTCTCTAGTGTTCTTTTCCTTTTGTAGAGATGGAAGAAAGAGGTAGAAGTAAAAGATTATAATTTCAAAGCCTTGATCATTTTCTCTATATTGATATAAGGTGGGATTCAGGTTTAAGCAGAAATATTAACAAAGTTTTAGATATGCAAAAGTAGTCCAAGAGTTTAATAGTGGATGAAGAATGGCTTAAGTATGAACTTCCAGGTTAAAGGAGCAGATAGTCCAAAATTTAGGGAGCACAAGGATGGAGAAAGGTGGAGAGGTGAGATAGGGACGGGAAGCTGGGCAGCATGGTTGGAGGCTAGAGCCTGCGGACAAAGTAACCAATGAGTACTCTCAGGAACAGGAGGGATAAATTTAAGAACTGGGATGTTTAATTTCCAATTTTATGTTTATTGCATCACACACTGTAAACCCTTCCTCTTTTGCCTTCCTAGCTTTACCAAAGTCTACTTCGTCCCCAAAACATTGTATGAATTGTTTCAGAAGAAGTGAAAGAAAAGAGGTTGTCTTTCATATCTGGGTCAGCCCAGGAATAAGGCATCAGCTACATCAAGTGAGTCTCAAGTGAGATAGGAACTTCAGTAAAAGCAGCAGAAGCGGTTATGAGAATATGATTCCGCAATAAGTCTTGAGGGATGAGGTGGTCAAACTAATGATTTTCAAAACTCAGAGAGCCAAGTGATGTCCACAAACATATAAATTATATAAGGGATGAAGTTACTGAATATGCTGTATTATCTCAATGCCTTTCCACATTTGTAGAGCAATGACATTCTGTGTTTAGTTTGTGGTGAAGAAGTTCATATCAAATAGGATATGCCATTTGTAACTAAGATTTTTTAAAGCTGTGGATTATTTTTTCTATCAACAATTCTGACTTACATTCACAACGGTCTCCTGAGTGCACTTCAGTAGCTGAGTTTATACTTCAGGCAAAAAGAAAAATATTTCTTAATGTAGAATTGTATGTGACCAGACATACATTGAAGATAGAATGCCTGAGCCCCGAGGTGACTAATAGAGGTTGGGAGCAGCTATAACACATTTACAAAGAAACCTGGCGAATCTTCTCTTAAAAATTCTAAGAATCAATTATAAAAAAAAAGTATTTCCTGGAAATAAGAGAATACAATTAGAGACTCAGGGTTTCTTCTAGTCCTGCAATTCTCTGATTTCCAAAACTCAAGGACCTCCTTTATTTTAATGGAGCCAATTGAGTTCCTTTCTGATTTTCCTCCACTTCCCATCCGGAAACTCTGTTGGAGTGTTTTACTACTTTCGTTAACTTACTTTCTTTTTAGCAAATGACTTTCAAAACACAGGTTGCCACATATAAAGTTGTCAGGACTCAGGAAACATTTTATTTGCCAGAGCTCCTCACAGGGTGTACTTGAAGCACATCCTCAAGGGCTTTGGACTGTAGCCATCTGTTAGTTTTGAAGACCGGATTTCAATATGTTGGTGACTGGATGGGTGCACATTCTGTCCTGTCTTTCGCAACTCCTCCTATAGTAAGAATCTTCCCCTTGGAATTTAGAAAGGAGGCCAAGTCTTCTGTGTTTTTTTGATTTTTAAACTGTTTCTGCTTCTGCTATGCTCCTTTTGTTTTCAGATGCTGCCTCTCTCCTGGGATAGGCAGTGGAGTGGACTGATCCTTCCATACACCCTTTCATTTCCTGTACTTCAGAATCTTTCTAGGGAATGATTGCAATGAGTTGAAGACAGCATTTGGATACGAGGAAAAGGGATACATTTCTGTCCTAGATGAGCTACCCTTTCCTTTGAGGTGCCTGAATGAAATATGTGCACAGAGAACATTTCCTGGGAAACAAGCACTGATTTTACACCAAGACAGAGTCTTAAGTCACTATGTTGTTGTTGTTGTTAGGTTCCATTGAGTCACTTCCAACTCACAGTGACCCTATGTGCAACAGAAAGAAACACTGCCTGGTGCCATCCTCACGATCATGGTTATGCTTGAGCCCATTGTTGCAGCCACTGTGTCAATCCATCTTGTTGAGGGTCTTCCTCTTTTTCGCTGACCCTCTACTTTGCCAAGTATGATGTCCTTCTTTAGGGACCGATCCCTCCTGATAAAGTGTCCAAGGTATGTGAGATGAAGTCTGGCCATCCTCACTTCTAAGAAGCATTCTGTGTGTACTACTTCCAAGACAGATACGTTCATTCCATGGCATATTCAATATTCTTCACCAACACCATAATTCAAAGGTGTCAATTCTTTGGTCTTCTTTATTCATTGCGTAGCTTTCACATGCATATGAGGCAACTGAAAAAAACATAGCTTGGGTCAGGCGCACCTTAGTCCTAAGAAGTGACATCTTTGCTTTTTAACACTCGTGCAGCAGGTTTGCCCAGTGCAATGTGTCGTCTAATTTCTTGACTGCCGCTTCCATGGGTGTTGATTATGGATCCAAGTAAAAGTCCCTATGTAGGACTACCTTAAGGTAGCCTGAATAATGTGATAGTATCTTTTTAGGCTAGTTATAGGCCTGTGGCTTATAATTAAATTTCCTATATCTTTATTTTTTCCTGTAAAATAACATGACACAGTAAGCAGTAGTGGTTAGGCTTGTGGATTCTGAAGCCCAGTTGTTTGGCTTTGCATTTTTGTCAATTCAAAGAGTAAGTGTTAGCTATTATAATTATTACTGAGTCTGGGAACTTCTCATTAAAAAGTAAGCCAGACGAAGTCAGCAAGGATCAGAAAAAAACAAAACCAAAGAACAACATCACTAGGAGAACCAATGTGGTTCCCCTGTGCAGTCTTGTGTATATCATCCTGGTAAAGCTCTGGGCCCAGACGCCATTGCCAATCAGTGTGGGTATTCTCTACCCCCTCCAGGGTGGAGTAAAATGCTGGAATCTAGACTCACCTTTGGTGAAGACTCATGTATGGCTTGGATGCGTGAGCAGTAAGAAAGAAAGAAAGTATTTGTTTTCGGCTCAAGATCTCAGTATTGATCTATAAAAAGATTTGCTGAGAACAAATCAAATTTCTCATACACATGGTGATAATTTTGTTACATCATGAAAATTCAGTGGCAAAGGTTTCATCCTTGTTCTTCCATTACCATACTGTAGTGGGATTCTCTTGTAATAGTAGTTGTCATTTGATTAACTTTGCGGGATAGGATGGGAACTCTAAGTAATGGTGACACAGTTTTGAGGCAATGCAAATGTTACAGTGAATTAACAAAATTGATGACTTTTTGTGATGGTACAAACATTTGTTTTTTAACTTTTTAATACAAAATTCCATGATCCCCAAATGAATATTTCTACCTAAAGATTAAGAAAGGGGTGAAATAATGCCATTAATTAATTAATAATGAATTAATTAAATTAATTCATTTAATTTTCATCATTAGATGAAAAAATTCAGTAAATGTTACATCAGATACATATTTTAACCTCTTACAATGGCTGTGAAAATTTTTTTTCAATAGCAGTGGAATCCTTTTTGGTTGATATTCAAGGAAATCCTATATACCAAATGCTTGAAATATGAAAAGCAGATACAAGCAGGGCTTTCCTAGTTGAATTGGAACTGGAATGTGTGGCCTACATTCTCAGACCTGAGACTCTAGATGCTCCTGAAACAACTCCAAGTACCCGGTGACTCCACAGGAGACTGTGTGATACCACACATCTCACTGAATGGTTCACAGTGTTTTCACCAGCCAGGATCCTTCATTGTTGTTTTCCATAGTTGATAAACTTTCTTATTGTGTCATCAAAAGTGAATCTCCTCTGCTAGGCACTACATGTTTTAATACTACTCCTTTAATCTAAAAAAATTTATCAGGTAGGTACAAATGTGCCCATTTCACAAGTGAAGAAAAACATTTATGTAACTTGCCCGAGGTCACACAGAAATTGTGGAACTAGTTTCTGAACCCAAGTCTTTAAGCTACTGTGTTGCCAAGATTATACAATTCCAACTCGGAGTAACAGAATGGCTTGCCTTGCTCAGACGGTACATCTTATGTTGGGAAAATGCATAATTTCCGTTAGGACTTCTGAAACAATGAAAATAACTAAAACCCCCAATTATCACTGTTAGAATCTCAAGTTGGCAATGATTTTTCCTATACTAGCTGTTGGTTTTCTAAACTAGCAAGGCAGTGGGTCAAAAGAAAAAAAAAAAGTGCCTTCAAATAAATAGTTATGAGTTCATTTTAAATTTTCATACCATTTAAGAGCTTAATTCTCTATCCTCACTTGAGCTAAACAGGGTGTATTCCATTTTATGCATTTGATATATAGGTATATGGGATGATGCTCTGCATTGTCCCCATTCCAGGAAGGGAAACTTCCTGTCCTTCCAGATCTTTTCTTGTTACATTACCCCCAGTTAAAAATGTGAAATGAAGGAGTTTGGACATTTCTTATACCAGTGATAGTCCTGTGCAAAGTTCTAAGGAGTTGCTGTCATATCTCAGTTTGGTCATATGGTTCTGCAACTTTCAGTATGACCCAGGAGCTATTAGATGGCCATTTACTAGAAAGTCATTCTCTTCCCTACAAAGGGATGTTAGCCAATGCTTTAGCTATAGAAGAGATGAGACTGCCAAGTGGGCATGAAATGTTAAGCTTAATATATAGGCAGTTTTAAAGATATTTTCTTCAGTGTTGAAGTTGTGTAAATCTAATACACTATATACTTTGTGCTTTCTTATTGTTTGTTGTATTTGTAAGGCCATTATTACTTCTTGGTGAATTCTCAAAGCATTTCCTGTGCTCCCCAAGAGTTTTTTTTTTTTTTTTTTCCTCATGAAACAGTAGTACACATGTTGTTTTATGACATTGGTTAACAACCCCACAACATATTAAGCCTCTAAATTCTCAACCTTTTTTTTTTTTTTGATGAAAATACAGATAGCCAAAGATACACCGTTTCAAAAATTTCTACATACACAGTTCAGTGACATTGACTACGCTCTTCCAACTGTGCTGTTATTCTCACTTAAGATGAAGGCTTACAGAACAAAATAGTTTCTCATTTAACAGTTACTACACATGTTGCCCTATGACAATGGTTAACAATCTCACAACACATCAAGAATATCCTTACTCCACCTTGTGTTCCCTATCACCAGGGGACTTCCTTGTCCCCTTCTGTCTTCTGGCCCTTGTCACTGGACTACTGTACCTCATTAGTCTCATTGGGTTTTTTTTTTTTTAACACCATTTCAAAACTTTTTACTTACACATTTAAGTGATATTGACTATACTCTTCCAATTGTGCTGCCATTCTCGCCCAAGATGAAGGCTTACAGGACAAAACAGCCTCCCATTTAATAGTTACTACAAATGTTGCCCTATAACAGTGGTCAACAATCTCACAAAACATCGACAGTGTCCTTACTCAATTTGTGTTCCTTATTATCAGTTTCCTACTCCCCCTCTGCCTTCTGGCCTTTGTCACCGGACTCCTGTACCTCGTTAACTTTTATTCTTCTGTTATCTGTACCTCTTAATTATCAACTCATTGACACGGCCCTTTTCTGAGATGAGGTATTTAACTAGAAAGCTCTGAAATGAATTGGAATGATGTAATTTAAGGTGAATGTATGTCCAACAATACTTAAATGTTAACTGTAGCTTTCACTAACTGTACAAGGTATTGCTCTACGATTTACAGATATTAAACTCATTTAACTCTCATGACAAGTCTACGAGGAAGCTACTATTATGTGGAAACAGGCACAAAGTATTTAAGTAACTTGCCCTACAGCAGCGATCTAGTAAGTAGTGGAACTTGGATTTTTTAGACATTTCCTATACGTGGAATCACACAGTATTTGTCCTTTTGTGTCTGAATTATTTAACTTAGAATAATGTTTTCAAGGTTTATCAATGTGCTATCATGTATCTAAACTTCATTTCTCTTTATGGCTAAATAATATTCCATTGTCTGCATATACTACATTTTGTTTATTCATTCATTTGTTGATGGACACTTGGGTCATTTCAACCGTTTGGTTACTGTGAATAGTACTGTAGTGAACATTGGTGTACAAATATCTGTTTGAGTCCCTGCTTTCAATTCTTTTGGATATATACCTAGAAATAAAATTGCTGAGTAAGACAGTAATTCTGTGTTTAACTAAACTGCTTTCCATAGCAATGGCATCATTTTACATTCCCACCAGCAATAGATGAAAGTTCCAAATTTTCCACATCCTTAAGAATACTTGTTATTTTCCATTTTTAAAAAGATAATAGCCATCCTAGTGGGCGTGAAAGGAGCCCTGGTGGCATGAATAGTTAAGCATTCAGTTGCTAACTAAAAGGTTGATGGAACCCACCCAGCAGCTCCCTGAAGAAAGGTCTGGCAATCTGCTCCCATGAAGATTACAGTCAAGAAAACTCTATAGGGCAGTTCTACTCTGTCACATGGAGTCACTATGAGTCAAAATTGTCTCGAAGACACCTAACAACAATAATAGTGGGTGTGAAGAGGAATTTTATTGTGATTTTGAGTTGCATTTCCATAATGACCAATAACTTTGAAGATCTTCTCATGTGTTTTTTGGCAATTTGTGTATCTTCTTTGGAGAAAAGTCTAGTCAAGTCCTTTGCTCATTTGTTAAATTGAGTTGTTTGTCTTTTTGTTGTTGAATTGTAGGAATTTTTAATATATTTTAGATATTAAACCCTTATCAGATATATGACTTCCAAATATTTTCTCCCATTCTTCTGGTTATCTTTTTCACTTTCTTGATAATGTCCTTTGATGAAGAAAAGTTTTTAATTTTGATGAAGTCCAAATTATCTTTTTGTTGTTGTTGTTTTGTTGCTTGTGCTTTTGGTGTCTTATCTGAGACCTCATTGCCAAATACCAGGCCCTAAAGATTTACCCCTGTTTTTTTCAAGAAGTTGTATGGTTTTTGCTCTTATATATAAGTCATTGATCCAGGAGTTAAGAATCTAATGTCATTCTTCTACATGTGGAAATCCAGTTGTTCCAGCACCATTTGTTGAAAGACTATTTTTTCCCCTTGGAATGGACTTAGCACCCTTGTTGAAAATCAGTTGGCCATAGAAGTATGGGTTTTTTTCTAGACTTTCAATTCTATTCCATTGTTCTATATGTCTGTCCTAATATCAGCACTATCCTATTTTGATTACTATGTCTTTGTACTAAGTTTTAAAATTGGGAAGTGTGAGTCCGCCAATTTTGTTCTTCTTTTTCAAGATACATTTGGTTTTTCTGGGCTCACTGCAATTCCATATGAATTTGAGAATTGGCTTTTCCATTTCTGAAAAAAAAGGCTGTTGGAATTTTTATAGGGATTGAACTGAATCTGTAGATTGCTTTGGGTATTACTGACATCTTAACAGTATGTAGTCTTCAAACCCATGAACATGGGATGCCTTTCCATTTATTTAGGTCTTCTAAAAAATGTTGTTGTTGTTAGGTGCTGTAGAGTTGGTACCGACTCATAGTGACCCTATGTACAACAGAATGGAACACTGCCCGGTCCTGCACCATCCTCACAATTGTTGTTATGCTTGAGCTCATTGTTGTAGCCACTGTGTCAATCCATCTCATTGAGGCTCTTCCTCTTTTTTGCTGACCCTCTACTCTACCAAACACGTTGCCTTCTCCAGGGTCTGCTCCCTCCTGATAACATGTCCAAAGTATGTGAGACAGAGTCTCGCCATCCTTGCTTCTAATGAGTATTCTAGCTGTACTTCTTCCAAGACAGATTTGTTCGATCTTCTGGCAGTCCGTGGTATATTCAGTATTCTTTGTGAACACCATAACTCAAAAGGCATCAGTTCTTCTCTGGTCTTCCTTATTCATTGTCCAGCTTTCACATGCATATGAGACGATTGAAAACACCATGGCCTGGGTCAGGCGCGCCTTAGTCCTTAAAGTGACATCTTTGCTTTTTGACACTTTAAAGAGATCTCTTGCAGCAGATTTACCCAGTGCAATGCATCATTTGATTTCTTGACTGCTGCTTTCATGGGCATTGATTGTGGACCCAAGTAAAATGAAATCCTTGACAACTTCAATCTTTTCATGATTGAAAAGATTTATCGTCTCTCATGATGTTGCTTATTGGTCCAGTTGTGAAGATTTTTGTTTTCTTTATGTTGAGGTGTAATCCATACTGAAGACTGTAGTCTTGGATCTTCATCAATAAGCACTTCAAGTCCTCTTCACTTTCAGCAAGTGAGGTTGTGCCCTCTGCATATTGCAGGTTGTAAATGAGTCTTCCTCCAATCCTGATGCCCCAATCTGCTTCATATAGTCCAGCTTCCTGGATTATTTGCTCATCATACAGATTGAGTAAGTATGGTGAAAGGATACAACCCAGACACACGCCTTTTCTAACTTTAAATTATGCAGTTTCCGCTTGTTCTGTTCGAACAACTGCCTCTTGGTCAAAGTACGGGTTCCTCATGAGCACAATTAAGTGTTCTAGAATTCCCATTCTTCGCAATGTTATCCATAATTTATGATTCACACAGTTGAATGCCTTTGCATAGTCAATAAAACAGAGGTAAACATCTTTATGGTATTCTGTGCTTTCATCTGACATCAGTAATGATATCCCTTGTTCCATGTCCTCTTCTGAATCCAGCTTGAATTTCTGACAGTTCCCTGTCAATATGCTGCTGTAACTGCTTTTGGATGATCTTCAGCAAAATTTTACTTGTGTGTGATATTAATGATATTGTTCGATAATTTCTGCACTCTGTTGGATCACCTTTCTTTGGAATGGGTACAAATATGGATCTCTTCCAGTCAGTTGGCCCAGTAGCTGTCTTCCAAATTTCTTGGCATAGATGGGCAAGAACTTCCCGTGCTGCATTCATTTGTTGAAACATCTCAAATGGTATTCTGTCAATTCTTGAAACCTTGTTTTTCACCAATGCTTTTAGTGCAGCTTGGGCCTCTTCCTTCAGTACCATCAGTTCTTGATCATATGCTACCTCCTGAAATGGTTGAATGTCAACCAATTCTTTTCAGTACGGTAACTCTATGTATTCCTTCCATCTTCTTTTGATGCATCCTGCATTGTTTAGTATTTTCCCTGTAGAATCCTTCAGTATTACAGCTTGAGGCTTGAATTTTTTCTACACTTCTTTCAGCTTGAGAAATGCCGAGTGTGTTCTTCCCTTTTGATTTTCTATCTCCAGGTCTTTGCACGTTTCATTATAATACTTTCCTTTGTCTTCTTGAGCCACCCTTTGAAATCTTCTTTTCAGCTCTTTTACTTCATCATTTTTTCTTCTGCTTTAGCTACTGTACGTTCAATAGCAAGTTTCAGAGTCTCTTCTGACATCCATTTTGGTCATTTCTTTCTTTCCCTCCTTTTTAATGACCCCTTGCTTTCTTCATTTATAATGTCCTTGATGTTATTCCGCAACTCACCTGGTCTTTGGTCACTAGTGTTCGATGCATCAAATGTATTCTTGAGATGGTCTCTGAATTCAGGTGGGATATACTCAAGGTTGTACTTTGGCTCTTGTGGACTTGTTCTAATTTTCTTCAACTTCAACTTGAACTTGCATATGAGCAATTGATGGTCTTGTCCCTAGTCAGCCTCTGGCATTGTTCTGACTGATGATATTGAGCTTTTCCTTCATCTCTTTCTACAGATGTAGTTGACTTAAAAAATAGTTTTTGGCAACATGTTATAGTTTTCAGGGTACAAATCTTTCACTTCTTTGGTTAAATTTATTCCTAGATATTTTATTCATTTAGATACTATTGCAAAGTGACTTCTTAATTTCCTTTTCAAATTGTTCATTGCTGGTGTATAGAAACAACTGACTCTGTATGTTGATGTTGTACCTGGCAACTTTGATGAATTTATTTACTAGCTGTAGTAGGTTTATTGTAGATTCTTTGGGGTTTTCTATATATATAGAATTGTTCCATCTGTGAATAGAGATCGTTTTACTTTTCCCTTCCTTATTTTTTTTTCTTGACTATTTTCCCTGGACAGAACTTCCAGTACAATGTTGAATAACAGTGGTGAAAGTGGACATTGTAGTCTTGTTCCAGATCTTAGGGAGAAAGCTTTCAGTCTTTTTACCACTGAGTATGATGTTAGCTGTGTTTTTTTTCATAAATACCATTTATCATGTTGAGGAATGAGTCTTCTATTCCCACTTTCCTGAGTGTTTTTATAATTAAAGTGTGTTGGATTTTATTGAATGCCTTTTCTGCATCAATTGAGATAATCAATTTTTATCCTTTATTCTATTAATGTGATTTATTACATTGGTTATTTTTCTTATGTTGAGCTACTTTTGCATTCCTGGGATAAATCCCACTTGGTTGTGATGTGTGATCCTTTTAATATGCTGTTGGATTCAGTTTGCTAGTATTTGTTGAGAACTTGTGTATCTATATTTATAAGAAATATTGGTTTATAATTTTATTTTCTTGTGATGTTTTTATCTGACATTAGCAGAGTAACACTGGCCTCATATAACACATTATAAAGTGTTCCATTCTCTTTTATTTTTTGGAAGAGTTTGGAAAGGATTGGTGTTAATTCTCCTTTAAATGTTTGATAGAATTCACCACTGAAGACACCTGGCCAGCAATTTTCTTTTTTGGCAGGTTTTGGATTAACTAATTCAGTCTCTTTAGTTGGATAGGTCTGCTGAGATTTTCTGTTTCTTTTTGAGTCAGTTTAAGTGTTTTGTGTGTTCTAAAAGTTTGTCTGTTTTGTCTAGATTGTCCAATTTGTTGCTGTATGATTGCCCATAATATTCTCTTATGATCCTTTTTGTTTCTTTATGATCAATAGTAAAGTCCCCACATTCATTTCTAATAATAGTTGTTTGTGTATTCTCTCTTTTTTTCTTTGTAATTATAGCTAAAAGTTTGTCTTTTTTTTTTTTTTTTTTTAATCTTTTCAAGAACCAACTTCTGGTTTTCTTGATTCTGTCTGTTATTTTTCTATTCTCTATTTCATTTATTTCTGCTCTGTTCTTTGTTATTGCCTTGCTTCTGGTGGCTTTAATCTTAGTTTGCTCTTCCTTTGTAGTTCCTCAAGCTGTACAGTTAGGCTATTGATTTGAGATCTTCTTTTCTAATGTAGGTATTTGTTGCTGTAAAATTTCTTCTGAGCACTGCCTTAACTGCATCCCATATGTTTTGATATGTTATGTTTTAACTGTTTTCACTCTAAGTATTTCCTGATTTGCCTTGTGATTTATTCTTTTTTGTTTAATAGTGTGTTCTTTTATTTCTACATATTTGTAATTTTCAAGTTTTCCTTCTGTTGTTGATTTTTAGTTTTATTCCATTGTGGTTGGAGAACGTGAGTTGTACAATTTCTGTCCTTTTAAATTCATTGAGACTTATTTTGTGATCTAACATATGACTTAACCTAGAGAATGATTCATATGCCCTGGAGAAGAATGTATATTGTGCTGTTGTTGGGTGAAGTGTTCTGTATATATGTCTGTTAAGTCTCGTTAATTTATAGCATTGTTCAGATCCTCTCTTTCTTTATTGATTTTCTGTCAAGATGTTCTACTCATTATTGAAAGTGTTATATTGACGTCTCCAACTATTATTGCATAACCATCTCTTTCTCCCTTTAATTCTGTCAGTGTTTTGCTCTGTTGTTAGGTACATACATATTTATAATGTTATATCTTCATAATGAATTGACTCTTTTTTCATTATTTAATGTCCTTCTTTGTCTCTTGTAACAGTTTTTGATTTAAAGTCTATTTTGTCTGATATTATTATAGCTACCCCAGCTTTCTTTTGGTTACTATTTCCATAGAAATTTTTTTTTCATCTTTTCACTTTCAACCTATTTATGTCTTTGTACCACCAGGGCCCCAAGTGTCGACTGTTTTTTTTAATTAAAATTTTTTTTATGTATATATGTTAACTCTTCTGCCAATCTCTGGCTTTTCATTGGAGAGTTTAATGCAATTATATTTAAAGGAATTACTGATAAGAAAGGACTCATTTCCAACATTTGCTGATTATTTTCTGTGTGTCTTATACCTTTTTTTGTCCCTCATTTCCTCCAGTACTGCCTTCTTTTTTTTTTTTTTTTTAATTATCCTTTAGGTGAAAGCTTACAGAGCATATTATCTTCTTATTAAAATACTTCCTTCTGTTGTATTCAGTTGATTTTTTTGTAGCGAACTATTTTGTTTTCATTATCATTTTCTTTTGTGTATATTTTTAAGATATGTTCTTTGTAGTTTCCATGAGGATTACGTTTAAGATTCTAAATTTATAACAATCTAGTTTTAACTGATGCCCACTTAACTTTAATAACATATGAAATCTCTGTTCATATTCAGCCCTGTCCCCTCTGTATACTGTTGTTGCCACAAATTATATCTTTATTTTGTGTGCTTGAAAACAATGATTTGGAATATTTTTATGCGTTTGTCTTTTAAATCATGTAAGACATAAAAGGTTGAGTTACAAACAAAAATACAATAATACTGGCTTTTATATTTGCCCATGTAATTATCTTTACTATGGAACTTTATATCTTCATATGGCTTCATGTTACAGTCTTGTGTCCTTTCATTTCAGCCTGAAGGACTCTCTTTAGAATTTTAATAAATATAAAGTTTGAGAGGGCCACTCTCTTAAGAATAGGAGTGAACCCAAAAGTATACTGAGTTTTACCAAAACTGCATCCCAGTCCCAATTCGCCTCAATTCCTGATAGGATTGAGGTGGTCAGTCTTTTACTCAATCTACCTAACAAAGGAAGGGGAACCTCTAGTAGAACATAACACCATTTAGAGTCTCTGAAGTTATTTTATATACAATGTTGGATGTATAATAAAAAATTATTATATATGAAAAAGGCAAGATCATATGAGTAAAAACAAGAAGAAGAAGAAAAAGAAGTAGGCAGGAAGAACCACTAAACAGACTCACATTTGATCTAGATATAGGAGTTCTCAGAGTTAGTAGATCCAAACCTGAGAAGGGTGAATTGGATGAAGACAGAAAGGTAGGAGTTATCAACATATGCCGGAAATGGATCAGAACACCTAAGACAAGACGGTAAAGCAAGAAGAAAGCAGAGGATTGAAGGATTCCAATATCTAGAAGTCAATTAGAGGAAGATAAGCTGGTTATTGGATCTGAGAAAGACTGCTAAATAGGGAGAAAACCAGGCTTGTGTGGATCATGATGACAAAGCAAGAGTATTTTGGGAAGGAGGAAGGGATCAACAATGTAAAGAGGTCAAGTGAGGTGGTGAGAAAAGACAGTTGTTAAGTTTGGGGAGCTGGTGGGATGCAGAAATTTTCTGACTTCGGGTGGAATGCAGAATCTTACTGACTTTGACATCCAAACTGACCAGAGCAAGGTTGTCATCTTACATTAACATGTTTTTGGGTATGTTTAATTACAAATTACAAATATCTGAATACAAATCTGCCAAGCTTTATAGACATTCCACTAAAGCATAATGTTATTTTATCTGTGCCACTTTAAATAGTTCCTTGACTTGAACTAACATTTCTTTTAATCAGTTACAAAGCCCTTTTCCATAAATCATGTCTTGTACCTTAAGGACACTAATAAATTTTTGCCATATGATTCTTATAGCAGTTCAATGAAATGAAAGTTTAAAGAAGCAGATACAAGGTCATTACCTGCTAGACAACTTTGAACAAGCTATTCTTATGTTTCCACTCCGTGTTCCTCAAATATATATTCCTTAAAGTCATAGATTATTGCTTTTTCAGTAAAATTAACCTTTACATGAAGGGTCAGCAAATTTTTTTTTCTGTAGAGCACCAGCTAGTTAATATTTTATGATCTGTGGGCCTCATACCATCTCTGACTCTTCTCTTCTAATCCTGCTTCTTCTCTTTCTCCTCCTCCTTCTCCATTTTTTCCCCCCATCCCTTTAAACATATAAAAACCAATTCTTAGACTGCAGGCTGTTCTACAGGCTGCAGGCAAGAATTAGTCTGTGGGCCATAGTTTGCCATCCCCTGCTTTGACCTTGAAATATTCATGGTGTAATATGTGTTTTGTCTTACTTGTTATCATATATATCTATGTTATTCAATATCAGTAATGTATATTTAGCTTCTGTTGTTTATATTTGGAAGCTGCTATTAAGATCTATATAAATATTAGGATAAGTCATAATTTCCAAGCTAAGATTTGGAAATTTAAGGTTATTGTCTACATGATAGGACATAATTAAAAAATATCTTAATTTTATTGATTTATCTAATTCTGGATCAGGAAAATTGATGGATTTATAACTATTTATTTAAAAACGTGCCTGAATTCCTTGAGGGCAGGGACTTTTTTGTTTTTCATACCCTCTGGATCTAGCACGTGCCTGCCATATGGTAATAATAATGAGTGTAATAATGGTAATTAATAACATTGGCTGCCTTTTGAGTGCATTCTGTGTTAAAAAAAACCGCTTGTATGCACTCTGCTACTACTTCTTCAGATCTTTCAGTACAGCCAGTGGTAACCAGATAGAAAACTTATAGCTACCTGGAATTTGGCTCAGGAATATTTCACACTTTGTATTCCAAACCTGTTTTGGACTTTTTTCTTTGACTCCTTTTATCCTCCATGTATTTGATTTTATAGTGTTAGTACAGTTTGGAGTCCCTGGGTGGCCACAAACTGTTAAGCACTGGACTGCTAACCGAGTTAGCAGTTGGTGGGTTGAAACCCACCCGGAAACACCTGGTGATCTGCTTCCAGGAGGTCATAGCCTTGAAATCCCAAGGGATCACAGTTCTACTCTGCACACATGGGGTCCCCATGAGTTGGAATTAACAGCAGTGAACAAGTCTAGTTTGGAGACTCCCATTTAGATTAGAACCTGTGTGTGTGTGTGTGTATCTCAGTGTGTCTGTACATGCTTGTATGTGCTTCAATTAGAAATTCCAGTAGGATGTTGCTTTTGATAAATATCTGTGGCTTTGTGGGAGAAGGTAAGTTAATCTCAATACTCTTTTCATGTTTCCTGAGCACCATCTGTATAGGGCATGTGGAAAACTGTTGGTATAGTAGAATTAAAAAAGGAGCTATTCCAACAGAATGGGGTAAATGTTACTCTTTACTCTGCTTTAGTGGCCAATATCTGAGATAATGTTGATAATTTCATGCACACTTTAGTCTGTCTTCCTGTCATTGTAGTCCTTGTTGTATATCATCTCTGAGATGATTTGGTTGCTTTCCAGTGACCATCCCTTTTAATTTTAGAATGTTTTTACAGTTTTTGTTTTGTTTAGATTGGGATGGAGAGAGATAGCATTAGAATTTGTGAATTGCATGATTTTCTGGATGCCTTGAGGTTGTAGTCTTCATATCAAGATGTTGGCAAAGTTCAAATACTTGTATGGGTTTTCTCAATACTTGGGGATGGCTGCTTTATATCATAAGATGATGGGAGCCTCAAGAGAAAAATAATATCTTTGTGTGCTGCCACTGAAATGTCTCTGAATTTTGTCACCTGGACTTCTTCTTTCTGTTGACATCCCAGTGCTCAAAAGAGAGAGTATGTGTAATTGTGAAGGATGTGCATTCTGGAAGATTATCCAGTGGGGCAGGGTTAGGGAAGGGAATGCTGAAGGGGGAACTATATAAAACTTTGTCAAACTTTATTCCTTTCAGGGGACTTAAGACATTTTTTGGGAAACCTCTGTTCCCTTTACTCATGTTTTCATGAAGATATTCCTTCAGAGTCTCTATCCATTCTTCAGTCCTCCTTCCCAAAGGAGAAGGAGTGACTCACCTGATTGGTGAGTTTGGGAAGAAGGAACTGAACATGTATTGCTCTGCCTGTTCTGTATTTTCTCTTTCAGAGATTTCTGTCTTCAAGATGTGAATATTCTCCACTGTCAAGAGGGAGTATGCAGCTGGCCTCTGAGAGGGATGCCTGTGGGGTTGTCCAGTTCTGTCTATCTTTAAGCAGATAAATTTAATTTAGGGGTGGAGAAGTCAATGGTTAGGTGTTCTGATTGAAGCAGATCTAAGCTATAGTTTCTAATCAGTTTTTATCACTAATGCACTTGATATTTTGATTTTGATCTACTTGACTCCTGCGTTTTATTTTTTAATTCGATCAGAAAAGATAGGATGGGAAAAAGTTATAATAACGTATTGATTATCGATAATATTTTCATCCTGAAAGCTCAACAGAATTCACATCATACTAGAGAGTTACAATGAAATAAAGTCTTCTTAGATTCTGCAAGCCAAAATTGGTCTGTTTTTACTAAATTACTCAGGGTATCTAGGAAAGACATGCCTGCTGGCCCGGGAGTAGAAGTGGGGAGGGGGTGGGAAAGGATAGAGCTAATAGTACTCTAATGCCTCAAGGGTCATATTAGCATCACCTTTAAAGTAGAAAAAACTGAGTCTCCAAGAGTTCAAGTAGCTTCCCAAATGGTTGAGCCAGTATTCACTTCTCAATTCAATTGACTCCAAAATCTGCGCTGTTTTCACTAAACTCAGTTGCCTCTCAATAAATGTGTGCTAAGCCCATGAATTGTTAACTAAACTAATAAACAGAATATAATAAATAGTCTCAAGTACATGAGCGTGTGCATATTTATGTATGTGCTTAGGTGTGTGTGGGTCTATGTGTAGTCTTTTTTCGTTTATACTTTAATATTTTTATTAAAAAAATTAAACCTATAGAAAAGTTGAAAGAACAGTACAATATACATTTGTATATGACTTACCTAGATAAACCAACTGTTAATATTTTGTTACATTTGTTTTATCTGTGTAGGCAGGTAAATTTTTTGCTGACCCTTCTGGAAGGAAGTTGTAGATATCATGTCACTTTACTCCTAAGAACCTCAACATGCACCTGCTAAGAATCAGGACATTCTCCTACATAACTACAATGCCACTATCACACCTAATAATGTGAACATTAGTTCACTAATGCTACCTAACATGCATGCTATGTTCAGATGTTTCACTGGGGTTATTTTAAAAGAAGAGAAACTTGAGTCTGTCACTTTGTGATGCATGAACTTAGATTTTGAATGATGGCTGCCAGATAGTAGGTGCCTCTGCATCTAGAATGTGCCAGGGTATCATGGATAAAGGAACATTTGACTAGGTAATATTACTGCACTGTATCAAAAGAGCTGCATGGAGCATCCTGAATAACAGAGAGGAACTCATTACAGCAGCTAAATTCTGGGTGGAAAATATTGCAAGGAACATTGACATTCAAAAGGTGAGCATGACATTAAAATCTTCCAACTAGTGGGACCTGCAACAGTGGGATTACTTGCCGTAGGAGTAAGTTTGCAACTTTGTTCTAACTCCTCAAATTTTTTAATTCATTTATTCAATAAGTGTTAGGCACTTTGCTAGATGCTGCCGATACATAAATTTATGGCACAATTCTAGACCTAGACAACCTCCAACTACTGATGAAAATCTATGTAGATAAATAATAGCAAACACATTCCTCTGGAGGCCCAACTGAAATTGCAGTAAAAGGAGCCCAAAAGGAATAAACTGATAACACTGAAGAGACTGTGTGCAGAAAGGAAAAGTGATTCTAACAAAATTCCAGAGGATGGAAAGTGGATGAGAACATGTAATAGGACAAACGAGCTCAGAATGCCACAGTCCAGCGTATTTTCTAAGTTTTCCATAGAGAAGGCAGGTGCTTGTTGGAACCATAGAGGTGCTTAGGCCAAAGTTACCAAGTGTGTGGAGGGCTGGAGTGGAAGGAGGAGCTGGAAGGCAGAAAGATTTGGGAAAGTCTGTGTCTTAGGCTGGGTTCTCTAGAGCAGAAAACCAGTGAAGTATATAATATAAGGTTTTATATATTTATTTTTTCACTTAATATTTTGTTGGCACTTTCTAGTGTCATTGAAATCCACCGAAGGCTTTTTTTTTAATGACTGCATAGTATTTCCTAATATGACTTAATCTTTTCCCTCTCATGTAACTTCCTCCCTCTTTGTCATTGTTATAAACAATTCAGACATATAGCCAGTTCTGATCTTGGTTGATAACTCTTATCTGACAGTCAAAGCATCAGATAAACATGTCCTGAGAAGAAGAGAAAAGATGTGAAATTTCTCACTGTGTGGCACACGTGATCCTGTATATCATCTCCATTGGTAGATATGGAAACTGAAATTCAGATTATTGAAGGAACTTGTCCAAGGCCACACAATTAAACAATAGAAGACGTGTGACTTGAAACCAAGTCTGTCTCACATCAGAATCCACACTTTTTCTACTGTGGTGTTTATACTTGTTCTGACTTACGTGATTTTACTGTGTAACTTGACTGGGGCTAAAATATCACGAGTATTTTGAGTATTGTAAAATGAGCTCTATCTTGGAGCTGTAGTCACTATGTCCTGCTTTACCAGGGGTAAAAACAGAGTTGTATCTTTTTCATTTTTTCACAGTCTTTGAAGGTCCTCCTTCCTTGCTACTGTTTTTTTTTTTTTTTTTTTTTTTTTAATTGCACTTCAGGTGAAGGTTTACAGAACAAATAGTTTCTCATTACACAGTCAGTACGCATATTGTTTTATGACATTGGTTAACAACCCATGACATGTCAACACTCTCCCTTCTTGACCTTGAAGGACCTTTTTCCTTTTTTGGTGGAAATATACATAGCCAAATATACACTATTTCCAAAATTTCTACATGTACAATTCAGTGACATTGATTACATTCTTCCAGTTGTGCTGCTATTCTCACTATCCTTTTCCAAATTATTCCATCACCATTATCTTCAGTTCATTGCCCCCTAGGCTTCCCATCAAACCTTTTGAGTTGTTGTCGATTTGATCTCACATAGATAATTCTTTTTTTTTATTTTTTACTTTAGATGAGTTTTTACAGAACAGAATAATTTCTCATCAAACAGTACATGTATCGCCCTATGACAATGGTTAACAACCCCATGACATGTCAACACTGTCCCTTGTCAACCTTGAGTTCCCTATCACCAGCTTTCCTGTCCCCTCCTGCCTTCTAGTCCTTGTCCCTGGACTGCTGTGCCTCATTAGTCCTGTTTTGTTTTATGGGGATGTCCAATTCCTGGCTGAACAGTGAACCTTGGGAGTGACTTCACCTGTGAGCTAAAGGCGTGTCCGGGGGCCATACTCTCGGGGTTTCTCCAGTCTCTGTCAGGCAGTAATCTGGTCTTTTATTTTGTGTTAGAATTTTGTTCTACATCCTTCTGCAGCTCTGTCCAGGACCCTCTGTTGTGATCACGGTCAGAGCAGTCAGTGGTGGTAGCCGGGCAACATCTAGCTGTATTGGACTCAGTCTGGTGGAGGCCTTGGTAGCCGTGGTCCATTAGTCCTTTGGACTAATCTTTTCCTTGTAGCCTGTTCTCTTCATTCTCCCTTGCTCCCGAAGGGATGAGACCAGTGGAGTATCTTAGATGGCTGCTCACAGGCTTTTAAGACTCCAGACGCTACTCACCAAGGTCGAATGCAGAACATTGTCTTTATAAACTGTGTTATGCCAATTGAGCTAGATGTTCCCCGAGAGCATGGTCCCCACAGCCCTCCACCCAGCAATTCAGCCCCTTAGGGAGTTTGGATGTGTCTGTGGAGCTTCTATGACCTTTCCTTGTATAAGTTGTACTGGCTTCCCCAGTATTGTGTGTTGTCTTAACCTTCGCCAAAGTTACCACTTACCTATTGTCTCTTCAGTATTTCCCCCCCACCCCTCCCATCCTTTGTAACCAACAAAGATTGTTACTTTTTGTGTGTAAACTTTTTCTTGAGTTTTTATGATAGAGGTCTCATACAATATTTGTCCTTTTATGATTGACTGATTTCACTCAGCATAATGTCCTCCAGTTTCATCCATGTTATGAGATGCTTCACAGATTCATCATTGTTCTTTATCGTTGCATAATACTTCATTGTGCGTATGTACCATAGTTTGTTTATCCATTCATCTGTTGATGGGCATCTAGATTGTTTCCATCTTTTTGCTATTGTGAACAATGCTGCAATGAACATGGGTGTGCATATGTCTATTCGTGTGATGGCTCTTATTTCTCTAGGGTATATTCCTAGGAGGGGGATTGCTAAATCATATGGTATTTCTATTTCTATTTCTAGCTTTCTAAGGAAGCGCCATATCATTTTCCAAAATGGTCGTATCATTATGCATTCCCACCAGCAGCGCATAAGAGTTCCAATCTCCCCACAGCCTCTCCAACATTTGTTATTTCCAGTGTTTTTGATTTGTGCCAGTAATGCTGGGGTGAGATAGTATCTCATTGTGGTTTTAATTTGCATTTCTCTAATGGCTAGTGATTGCGAGCATTTCTTCATGTGTCTGTCTGTTGGCCGTTCGAATGTTTTTTGGTGAAGTGTCTCTTCATTTCCTTTGCCCATTTTTTAATTGGATTATTTGTCTTTTTGTTGTTGAGATGTTGGATTTTCTTGTAGACTATAGAGATTAGACCTTTGTCTGACCTGTATTGTCCAAAAATTTTCCCCCAGTCTGTAGGTTCTCTTTTTAATCTTTTGGTGAAGTCTTTTGAAGAGCATAGGTGTTTGATTTTTAGAAGATCACAGTTATCTAGCTTATTTTCTGGAGTTTGTGTTGTTGGTTGTGGTTTGTACCCTGTTAATGCCTTGTATTAGGGCCTCTAGCCTTGATCCTATTTTTTCTCCTATGAACTTTATAGTTTTTGGCTTTATATTTAGGTCTTTGGTCCATTTTGAATTAGTTTTTGTATATAGTGTGAGGTATGGGTCCTGTTTCATTTTTTTGCAGATGGACATCCAGTTTTACCAGCACCATTTGTTAAAAAGACTGTCTTTTCACCGTTAGATGGACTTGGAGCCCTTGTCGAAGATCAGGTGATCGTAGGTGGATGGATTTACATCCAGGTTCTCAATTCTGTTCCACTGGTCAGTATATCTGTTGTTGTACCAGTACTAGGCTGTATGGACTACTGTAGCTGTATCGTAGGTTCTGAGGTCAGGTAGTGTGAATCCTCCTACTTTCTTCTTCTTCAGTAGTGGTTTACTTACTCAGGGCTTCTTCCCTTTCCATATAAATTTAATGATTAGTTTTTCCATCTCTTTAAAGAAGACTGTTGGTATTTGGACCAGGATTGCATTGTATTTGTAAATTGCTTTGGGTAGAATTGTCATTTTTCACTATGTTGAGTCTACCTATCCATGAGCATGGTAAGTTTTTTCATTTGAGTAGATCCCTTTGGGTTTCTTGAAATAGTGTTTTGTAGTTCTCTTTGTATAGGTCTTTTACATCCCAGGTTAGATTTATTCCTAAGTATTTTATTTTTTTAGGAATTGTTTTCCTCATGTCCTTTTCATCATTCTCTTTGTTGGTGTATGGGAATCCAACTGATTTTTGTATGTTTATCTTGTATCCTGCTGCTCTGCTGAATCTTTCTGTTAGTTCCAGTAGTTTTCTCGTGGAGTCTTCTGGGTTTTCTATGTATAGTATCATATCATCCACAAACAGGGACAGTTTAACTTCTTCATTACCAATTTGGATGCCCTTTATTTCTTTTTCTTGCCTTATTGCTCTAGCTAGAACTTCCAGCACAATGTTAAATAGGAGTGATGATAAAGGGCATCCTTGTCTTGTTCCTGTTCTCAAGGAGAATGTTTTCAGCCTCTCTCCATTAAGAATGATGTTGGCCATTGGTTTTGCATAGATGCCCTTTATTATGTAGAGAAATTTCCCTTCTATACCTATTTTATTGAGAATTTTTATCAGGAATGGGTGTTGAACTTTGTCGAATGCATTTTCTGTGTCAATTGAGATGGTCATGTAATTCTTTTCTTTCCTTTTATTTATGTGGTGGATTATGTTGATTGATTTTCTAATGCTGAACCATCCTTGCATAGCTGGTATGAATCCTACTTGGTCGTGGTGTGTTATTTTTTTGATATGATGCTGAATTCTATTGGCAAGAATTTTGTCAAGAATTTTTGCATCTATATTCATGAGAAATATTTGTCTGTAATTTTCTTTTTTTGTGGCATCTTTTGGTATCAGAGTTATGCTGGCTTCATAGAATGAATTCAGAAGTGTCACTTCCTTTTATATGTTCTGAAATAGATTGAGTAGTACCGGTACAAGCTTTTCTCCAAATGTTTGGTAGAATTCTCCAGTGAAGCCATCTGAGCCAGGGTTTTTTTTGTTGTTATTGGGAGTTTTTTTTATTACCTTTTCAATCTCTTCTCTTGTTATGGGTCTGTTCAAATTTTCAACATCACTTTGTGATAGTTTGGGTATGTAGTGTGTTTCTAGAAATTTATCCTTTTCCTCTAGGTTTTCAAATTTGCTGGAGTATAGTTTCTCATAATACTCTGTTATGATCCTTTTTATTTTACTTGGGTCTTTTGTAATGTCCCCAATTTTATTTTTTATTTGGTTATTTGCGTCCTCTCCTGTTTCTCTTTTTTCAGTCTGGCCAGTGGTTTGTCGATTTTGTTGATTCTTTCAAAGAACCAATTTTTGGTTTTTCTGATTCTTTCTATTCTCTATTTCATTTATTTCTGCTCTGATCTTTATTATTTCCTTTCTTCTGGTGGCTGTGGGCTTTTTTTGCTTTCTCTTTCTAATTGAGTTGTGTAGTTAATGTTTTGATTTTGTCCCTTTCTTCTTTTTTGATGTGTGCATCTATTATATAAATTGTCCTCTGAGGATTGCCTTTGCTGTGTCCTAAAGGTTTTGGTATGATGTGTTTTCATTCGCATTTGATTCTAGGAATTTTTTGATTCCATCTCTTATTTCTTCTATTACCTAGTGGTTTGTAAGCAGAGTCTTATTCAGTTTCCATGTAATTGATTTTTTTTCCTTGCTCTTTCTGTTGTTAATTTCTACCTTGATGGCATTGTGGTCAGAGAAGATACTTTGTATTATCTAGCGTTTTGGATCTTGTTGAGGATTGTTCTGTGGACTGAGATGTGGCCTATTCTGGAGAACATTTCATGTGCTTTGGAAAAGAGTGTGTACTTTGTAGTGCTTGGATGGAGTGTTCTATATATGTCTATGAGGCCAATTTGGCTGATTGTGCCCTTTAGGTCTTTTTAGTTTCTTTTTAGATGTTCTATCCTTTACCAAGAGTGGTGTGTTAAAGACTCCTACTATTATTGTGGAACTGTGAATTTCTCTTTTCAGTCCTGTTAGAGTTTGTTTTATGTATGTTGGAGCCCTATCATTGGGTGCATAGATGTTTATTATGGTTATGTCGTTATGATGGATCGTTCTCTGAATCTTAGTGTCCTTCTTTGTCTTTTATGGTGGATTTTGTTTTAAAGTCTATTTTATCTAAGATTAGTATTGCCACTCCTGCTCTTTTTTGGTAGTTGTTTGCTTGATATGTTCTTTTCCAACCTTTGATTTTTAATAAATTTACGTCATTGTTTCTAAGGTGCGTCTCTTGTAGACAGCATATTGATGGATCCTGTTTTTTTATCCATTCTGTCACTCTCCATCTCTTTATGGGTGCATTTAGGCCATTTATGTTCAGCGTAATTATTGATAGATGTGAGTTTATTGCTGTCATTTTATAGTGGTTTTTTTTTTTTTTAATGGTGCTGACTTTTTCTTTGTTCCTTTTACTCTCCTGTGCTGAATTCCTTTTGTTTGTGGATTTTTTTTTCATTGTTTTTGTAGGTTTTCTTTTTACTGAGACTTTATGTTTTTCTCTTTATTTTGATGAGTAGGTTTGTTAACTTTCTTTGCGGTTACTGTGAATTTTACCCTTGTCTGAAGCAGTCTATTATTACTTGGTATCGCCTTGCCTTCCTCTCCATTAGAAGGCTCTATACCTACACCATTTATTCCCTCTTTTATTGTTCTGATGTTGTTGTCATTTACAGATTAATTGCTCTGATTCCCCGTTGTATTTCTTCTGGTTTTGGATAGTCCTTGAGAGTACATTTCCTTGATTAGTATCTGGCTGGTACTATCCTGCGTCCTAGATTAAGCCTGTGAACTGATGTTGTTTGTTCTCAGATCGGAGGACTCCGTTTAATAATTCTTTTAAGTTTGGTTTGGTTTTTACATAGTCTGTTCATATTTTTTTTCTGGAAATGACCCAATTTCACCATCATATTTGAACCAGAGTTTTGCAGGATATATTATTTCTTGGCTGGCAATTTTTTTCTTTCAAGGTTTTATATATGTCGTCCCATTGCCTTCTTGCCTGCATGGTTTCTGTTGAATAATCTGAGCTTAGTCTTATTGTTTCTCTTCTGTATGTGCCTTTTTGTTTTTCTTGAGCTGCTGTCAGGATTCTTTGTTTGTCTTTGGTTTTGGCAAATGTGATTATGATATGCCTTGGTGATTTTCTTTTGGGGTCTATCCTATATGGGGTTTGTTGGGCTTCTTGGATGGCCAGCTTTTCATCTTTCATGGTATTGGGGAAGTTTTCTGTCAGCACTTCTTCAGTGATCCTCTCTGTGTTTTCCATTTTCTCCCCCTGTTCTGTAACTCTGATCACTCGAAAATTTTTGCTTTTGATTGTGTCCCACATAATTCTCATGGCCACTTCATTTTTCTTTGTTCTTTTTTCTGATTTTTCCTCAAACAGAGTTGAATCCAAGTGTTCGTCGTCAGTTTCACTGGTCCTGTCTTCCACCGTTTCAAACCTGCTCCTCAGCCCTTGTATGACACTGTTTATTTCTGAAATCTTGTTGTTTCTCTTTTGGATTTCTAATTGTTGCTTTTGTATGATTCCTAGTTGTGATTTATTTTGGGATTTTGTTCCTGCATTATTTTTCTGAATTCTTTTCATTTTTTTGTCTGTATTTTCCATGAATTTGTCTGCCTTTTCCATGAATTTGTCTATTTTTTCCTCATTTTTTCTGCTTTTTGCTTCAACTCTTGGATAATTCTGAGTATTAGAGATTCGAATTCCCTATCAGGTAGTTCTAGTGCCTTTTCTTCTACTGGAAAGTCACCTGGTGTTTTATTTTGGATGCCTACTGAAACCATCCTGTCCTGTTTTTGTAAATGTTTTGATATTGTCTGCTGTCTTCAGGACATTCAATAGTTCTTTTTCTTGTTTATTGATTGTAGATTTGTTTGTTTCATCCTGTTTTTTTGTTTTATTTGGCTATGGCTTAGCAGGCGGGTTGTGTGTTCTTTGTTGTTTGCTCATCTGTGGGCATGATACTGTTTGCCTCCTTCTCCAGTTGGCAGGGTCAGTCACTCAGACATGGTACAGCAGGGCAGGTCTAGCTGAAGAGGAGTTGCTGGGATGGGTTGTTTGTGGCACTTACTATGGCCACCAGGGTGGGCCGATAATCAGTGCATGGCAGGTTCTGGTAGGCCGTGCCTGGGCTGCTTGGTGGTGTGATGTTCAGCACACGGTGCAGGTAGACAGGATGGAGAGGGGTGATTGTGATGTGTAGAGCTAAGATGGGTATGGTAGAGAGGAGAGAGGAACAGGAACCAAAAACATACAAACAAACAAAAAAGAGTGCTAGGGGAGCATGCCGTTGGAGTGGAGAGGTGAGAGAGTATGAAATGGAGAAAAAGAAAAAAGAAAAGAAAAAATGAATAAATAAAAATTAGAAAGAAAGAAGAAAAGCAAAGCTCCCTGCGATCCCGCCGGTGTGGTTACGAGCTCTGGGGAAGTTGCTTCCAGGCTGTGAAGTACAGCCTGGCTAGAAGAGGTAGAGGTGTCACTTAGTGCCAGGTATTCAGGGGACAAGAAGAGAAGGAAAGTATAGAGAGACAAGAAACTGAGTAATAAAGAAAGACAAAAAGGGAAAAGAGGGAAAAGAAAACAAACAAACAAATAAGAAAAAAAAAGAACAAGAAAAACTGCCAAAGAAAAAAAAAAGAAAAAACCCCCCCAGAAAAAACAAGGAAAAAGAAACATCCTCAGGGATCTGTCTGCACGTTTGCACCAACTGAGTGGGTAGGTCCCAAGCCGCACAGTACTGCCCGGCTAGAATGGGCTTCCAATTTGAGAAAAGAAAAAGAAAACAAACAGTTCAAAACAAACAAAAACAAAAAGCCCTGGGATCCCACCAGCATTGCAGCACGGGCTGGGAAGCAATTTCATATTCCAGCGGCATTTCACAGCCTTTCAGGAAGAAGCAAAGATGGCACATGGATCCAGGTATTTGAGAGAAGGGAAGGGGAGGCAGTGAGAGGTAAGGAAGAAATCTAAAGAAGGGGAAAAAAGCAACACCAGCAGCCAACAAATGGCACTTAGGGAGCCGGCCAGTGCGGGCTGGTGGAAACCAAGTGACACCGGGGTGAAGGTGGTGCTTCCTGGCCAAGAGACTGGCCGCAGGAAGCAGAGCAGGCAGAGTGAGGGTAAAGAAGGGTGGGGAGTGGGAAAGCGTATATCGCTGGTTACCTGTTGTTCTGTCTCCTGCTGGAAGCTCCGTAAAGCTGCTTTCTTGTACCCCCTGTTCGCTGATCTCTGATAGGAATCCAAGATGGCAGATCCATGCTGTGTTAGCTGATAGGGAGCCACTGCCTGTATCTCTCCTTGCTCTCTGTTCTCTGTCAGTTTCTTATTCCATTCGGTGCTTGGCTGAGTTCTTTATCTCTTCATTTGATGCTTAGGTTTCAGGATTGCTGTTTTCTCTGTTTGGCTTAGTTTTTCAGAATCTTTGCTGTGGAGGGATGGCATGGTGCTTCCGCCTGTAGCACCATTTTGTCCAGAAGTCTCTGTTTTGTTTTTTTTTTTAACAGCTTTATTGCAGTTCGAATCCACAAGCTGTTCCTTGGAAATCCTATGGGGAAGTTCTACTCTGTCCTACAGGGTCGCTATGAGTCAGAATCGACTCGACGGCATTAGGTTTTTCTTTTTTTAATTGAGATATAATTCACATACCATACAATTAACCCATTTTAAGTGTGCAATTAAATAGTTTTTATCATCCCTGGCTTTTTACACCTCTCAACTCCCACCCCTAGAACACACACAAACATGTACACACACACACACACACACACACACAAAGTAAGTGCAAGAACCTCAGGACCTTTCTCAGTTTGTGTCATGTTACTAGCCTTTTAGAGAGGAAACCAGAAATCTAATGGTGTCCTGCCGTCTTTGGAGCTGTTGCTGCCACATGGTGTCACTGTTGAAACACAGGCAGACCAGCTGCCCCATTGATGTCTCCCTGTCCCCAAAACTGGGCATGGGTCTCCCAACCCTCATATGCCCTCCCTAAACACCTTATCATCTGTAATTCAGATACAGTCCCTTGCTGCTCTCTGGCACAGTGCCTCCTTTCAGACATTTCTTTCCATGGGGCAACGTTTGCCATTGTTGATTGCACATACATGTAAGAGACACAGGTATGTGAGACACCTGTCTCAGGTGTGCACATTTAGCCCATAGACTCTTCACATACCAGTGATCTTGGTTCAGCTTCACTCGTTAGTAACACAGCTTCTTGAGTTTAGATATGTCATGGGGATGATCGGCTGAAGATAGTTTTATCCATTTTTGTTTTTCCTCCTCAGTCAAAAAGGAAAAACTGAAACAAACAACAACAACAAAACTCTTGCTGTTGAGGTGGGGGGGGGGGGGAGTTTATCCCCCTGAAAGGATGGGGGTTATTCCCTCCAACCCCACTCTTAGAGAAGGGATAAAAGCCTTTAGGTCTTTAAAGTCTGGGTTTTCCTTTTTCTCCAGAAGGAGAAAAAGTTTTGTGTGTGTGTGTGTGTGTGTGTGTGTGTGTGTGTGTGTGTGCTTCAGATATCCAGGGCCTTCTTTTGGGCAATCATGTTGTCTTTTAGAAAAAAGGAGCTGGTGTTTCAGGCACTGGAAAGAAAAGTACACAACTCTGTGCATGTCCCCAAATGTGGGGAAAAGGGAGGGTGGGCATGGGTTTTGTTGTGGGCAGATGACAGACATGTTCTGTGGCCCTAGTGCTTCAGGGAATAACTGTGTATATAAACCTGAATGCTATGCTGTAGGTGCTGTGGCTGGAGCACCTGAGTCAGATTACTCTGAAGTAGAGGAAATGGAAATACCAGCTTTATTTTGTTGAGATGGGGAGGTTAGGTTGGAAGACCAGAGTGGAAGCTGAGAGACACGAGGAGTCTTTCCTGCTTGCCAAATTCAAACTAGTTGTCATAGAATTAACTCAGACTCATAGTGATCCCAAGTGTGACCAAGTAGTATTGTGCTCCATAGGGTTTTCAATGGCCAATTTTTTAGAAGCTGATTTTCAGGCTTTTCTTTTATGGCACCTCTGGGTGGGGACCCTCCAACCTTTCAGTTAGCAGCTGAGTGCATTAACTGTTTGCACCACCAAGGGACTCCTTTCCCTTCTTAGGAGTAGAGGTTTGGGTTCAGCTATTTTTGGAATATGTAAAATAGTCATTTCCATTGACTATCCAAAGGAGACTGGGAGAATCCCCAAGAGTTTAAGAATGGACTTCTTGCCAATCAGGCATTTGGGTGCCAAGCCAGATTAAATTTAATTTGAAGGCATTAAAGCAGCGTGAGAGTGTTTGGATCCTGGAGTTGAGTTAAAGTTCATAGAATTACCCACATGTGCACAGATAGCCGTCCAGGGTTCAAGCCTTCGCCACCAGGCTGATAATGCTGTCGCAGTTGGTTACACACCATCTCATGGAGCCAGAGTCTCATCTTTTCCACCTCAGCGTCTCTGCCCTTCAAGAGTAAAAGAAACCCTTTCCTCTCTGAGACCAGTTCTACCTCTTCACTGGGTGGGAGATAATTTTGTTCAGAAGAAGTATATACCCAAGTATACTAGCAAAGTTATATCCATTTTTTACTGTATGCACTTATTGTATGCAGGTGATTGTGATATGGAAACATGATTATTCCTATGGAGTAGCAGCCCTGTGCCTGATCTCCCAGTGATGAATAAGTTTCTCTGGAACCAGTGGTAGAATATTAATAGCACTTGTCTCAGAAATTATTTGGAGTTAGTCTCCTGTTCTGTGCTCAAGTGGAAGTACCAGGCACTTTCTTGTGCTCTCAGGCAGTGACCTTTCCCACCTCACTCTGCCTTCCAAAACTAGAATGAATGTTTCTTTCCCTTTTTCCCTGGACATCTTGGGGGAGTTTCTCTTTACCCCTTAATTTAGTTATCTAGTGCTGCTTAACAGAAATGCCAGAGTTGGGTGGCTTTTAATAAATAGGAATTTATTTTCTCACAGTTTAGGAGGCTAGAAGTCCAAATTCAGGGTGCTGGCTCTAGGGGAAGATTTCTGTCTCTCTCTGCTCTGGAGGAAGGTCCTTGTCTCTTTTGAGCTTCTGTTCCTGGGTGATCTTCTTGTGGCTTGACATCTGTCTTTCCCCATCTCTGCTTACTAGCTTGCTTGTTTAATCTCCTTTATATCTCGAAGAGATTGACTCAAGATATACCCTACACTAATCCTGCCTCATTAATGTAACAAAGACGACCCATTCCCAAATGGGATTATAACCACAGACATAGAAATTAGGAATTATTCATATTTTGGAGGGGACAGAATTCAATCCCTAACACCCCTTATGGATCGGTGCTTGCAGAAGATCCTTGTGGATTGGCTGGGGTATTTTTGCTCTCCAGGTCTTCTTCCTTTTTATGCTTCACCCACTTATTTTGTAACAGACCTTGAATGGTCTTGTTGTCCCTTCCCAGTACATTAGAGATTTGCTCAGGTTTCATTCTCCTTTAGCCTGAACGCTGCCTTCTTTGGCGCTTAGACACAGGAATAGGATCTGTCTGAATTTTCTTAGGACCTGGTCCCTCGGTTTTAGATCTCTAGGGGAATACCACTACCTCCCACATTTCATTTTGCTTGGCCTTCTGACTTCCTTTTGGACTTTTGCTTTTGACTCTCCTGTCTTTGTTCTCAATGTACTATAAGGCTAATAGTTTAGTAGGAGCTAGTGTAACTAGTTACCTCTGCAGTTACTAATGTCTGAGCATGTTGAATGGTGTTTTATAAGAAGCGTCATTGTGTGGTATTATGTTTGGACTCCAGCTAGTTAAGGACTCCTCCCAACATAGGAGCTTTAAAATATTTAGCATCATCACAAAATGGAGACTTTTCCTGCTGAACCAAAACCAGGCGGAGAATAAACTTCTATTTTTTACCTAGAGTGTTCAGATTATGCAGAAGACATGCAGTCTTGTGTGAATCTGCTCACAGGTAAGAACCATTGGTAACTTTCATAATTGCTCCAAAGGAAAAAACAGACATTCCAGGGCAGGTTAAATTGCAGACAAAGAACATACCAAAGAGGATACAGATCTGTCCAGCACAGAGCTTATTCCTTCTGTGTGTCATTACTAATTCATTGTGAGTAATTAGCATGCATAGTGAATTAGATGCCATTTTCAGCATCAAACACAGATTCAGTCATTTTCAACAAAATTTTTTGTTCTCTTAGCAAAATACCTCCCTCTTGTCAGAATGGAAGAGATTAGTCCCACCACCTACACTTAGGACCCCATCCCACCCAGCTGCCTCAGAGACTTCTCATCACTGATCACACTCTCTCTCTCTTCTGTGCCTCCAACTCTTTGCTATTTTCTGATCTCTTTACCATCAGCTTTTAAACACTTGCCAGAATCTTCCGTCTTAATAAACTTTCTATCGCTTGCTAAATAATCTTTAAAGTTTGAGAGTAGTGCCCCTCCTCTGTAGCTGTGCCACGGGCCGAAGCCTAGAGGAGTGACCTTGACCTGTTGCCTTCCAGAAAACCTGTATATGGCTTGAGGGACTAGTTGTGATATCGACAGTGGAAACATTTGAACCATAATGCAATGCTAGAACTCAAAGCCCATTTGTCTCTAAGAGATGATCAGGACTGATCCTATCATGCCTTGATTCCTTTTTTACTTCAGCCACCCCTGGAAGTCCAAGCATCTGCCGACATTCACTACTGCCTGAGATATTCTTTATGTCCTTCTCTGTACATCCCCTAATCTGTCCCAATCCACAATCTTCCCCTGATCTCAAACCCTCTCACTGTGCCCTCTGGAATTCCTGCCCTGTGACTGACCAACTCCCCTCTATCCTCAAACCTTTTCCTGCTCATTCTTTCTATTCCTGATCTCTCATATAAATCTGGTTGATCCTTAAGGATACAGCTTCCCTGGTAGCCATTCAATTGGAGGCATTTTCTTTCTCTCAGGCACCGCATTCTTCAAAGCCAGGTGGTGGGGTAGGTGTCTTCCTTACTTCTCTTTACTAATTCTGGACCATTAGGCTTTTCTTTTTTTTCTTCAAAATCCCATGCTCACACCATCTGATTATATCACTCTATCAGTCAGAGTCCCAGCAAGCAAACAGATGGTGGCACACTCAAACTAGAAAAATTCAGAGTGTTTTAAAAAGGGAGTATTTACAAAGATACAAGTAGGATGTAGAGAAACCACACTGAATAGTGCAGGAACCTGGAACTAGTAACAGCGGTCGCTTCAAGAGAAGAGGGAAGATGTTATTTCCAAAACCCAGAATGAGAGATGCATGTAGGATTGGCTGCCTTGGGTCATCAGTGACCTTCCTCCAAGGGACACAGCCATACTGAGGCAAAACTGTCATGTGGGAACCTGGGACCCTGGGTAATAAGTACATGGATCTTCCTACTGTCAGTCTCCTGAGGGGCTCTTGACTGACTGAACCCTACCAGAAGTCAGAGGGTAAGGGAGCCCCTTGAGATATTCCACATGGACAGTCTCAGGGGCACAGAGCAAAGTACAGAGCAGACCAGATGGGCACACAGACATCATCCAGTGCAACCATTCTCTCCTCTCCCTCACTTCTGTAGTCTACTGACCTCTTGGCCTCTTCCTTTTTCACTGAAAGCTTCCTTGCAACAACCTTCCTCTTCTCTCCAGTTTTGTACCATCTTTCACAGTGACTTCAACATCCTGGTGCATGTCATATCAAATGGGCTGGCTTCTCAGTTTCTACACCAATATTTATCCAATGACCTTTCCTTCGGCCTTCCACTCCCACAGTCCACCCTGGAACTTGTTATTTATAGAAACTGCACCACCTTTGAAATCTTCAATTTACCCAATTCTGCAACACCTACTTTCATACTGGCTCATAGGCTCATTCTATGGCAAAAATTCTTCAAATGGATCAAAACTTCCAGTAAATTTATCCCAATGCTTTCTCACTATCCAACAGCCCCCTCTTGTTTTCATTTTCCTCCTTATCCAACTCAGAGCCTGTATCTCATCATTACTATTGAAATTTCCTTGAACTTCTCTCTGTCATTTTTGCCTGGTAAAACCACAGTCTAGTATGACTAAACCATCCATCCACGTGTTCAATGCTTGCCTACAGACAGCTGAATGTTGCAGGAGGAAAGTAATGCAGCCAAGTAGACTGGATTCCCTTTAAATAAATCACATAAATCTCCAAGGAACACTCAACCCTACGTAACAACTCAACAAAATTTGTCTTGTAAATTGCTTTCCTACTCTTTGAGCTAACTATTTAGTACCTTCTTCTTTGTCCACAACTTCTCATCTCCTCTTCTTAAAGTCTTATCCTGACTTTTAATCTTGCCTCTTATTTCACTTAAACACTGAAATCATCAGCTAGAAATTTCTCCATCTTCTCACTGTCAGGTCCAGAAATCTAACTGCATCTAACACATGGCTTTTATCCCTCCAGAGGGAGGGAGACAATCTTATAAAAACTTAAAAACCCCCACTCCTTCATTTGAGCTCTCTGTCTGATCTATTTTAGCCTTCTCACACTATTTAATTAGTTTCCCATCCTCTAGTTTTACTTCTTTCTCTCTCAGTTGTATCATTCCCATGAAAGTATCAACAGTCTTTGGTACTTCTCATCTGAGTATACTTTCTTCTGACTTTGCACTTCCTTCCACTATCACCTCATTTCTCCCCCTCACTTTTCCCATTTTGGCTTCTTAATCTCTACTCCCTTGATATATTTTTTTTAAATTTTTACCCAATTGGAAGCTTTTTCTTAGGCTCCTTTGCTGGAATATCCTGCTCTACCCAACCTCTAACTTATGGTACTCCCTAGGGATCAATCCCAAAGTTTTCACCCTCTTTCAGAGATCTCATCCATTCTCTTAAATACCAACTATGTGCTAATAATATTTTTCCCTCTCAGATTATGTTGTGGCATGGGGAGAGGAAGGAGAGGAGGCATACAAGAATGTAAAAACTGGAGGAAAAAAATTGTGATGCTAGTCTTTTGCCTACTTCCTGACATCATGTCTTTCCCCATCTGAAAGGAGTCCTTGAAGCTTCAACCATTTTCCTAGAGAGAATAGTTTGTATTCTTGATTGGTTAACTTCCTGGCCTAGGAAACAGGGCAGACACAGGTCTTATGTGCTACCTCTCTTCCCTCCCACATTTATGGAAGATACATGGCAATAGTGTTTCCCACTTAGTGGGAACATGGCACCATAATCTTTCCTCAAAATGCTGTCAAGGGATTCACTTTCAATTAATTTGATCTGGCACATCAGATGAAACTAATTTGCTATCCTTGGCTTGACAGTTTCTCAAATTTAATCGTTTATTTGCTAAAAAAATTTCTCCTCCTTCTCCAATTTGGGAAGCCCACTAAAATGATAAAACATCCCATGTAACATCTCCAACACCTACACCAACTAACCACTCTTCTTATTGAGCTTTATAATATAATTCCACTCTAGATCTTTTCCTTTTTGAAGGCTTAAATTCGCAATTTATTTATAAAAACCTATAGCCCTTTCGTCACAAAAGTGGTCAGCAATACCAATTCTTAATTTAGTTGTAGTAGCTTGTCTATCACAGATCTAGTGTGTTTCTTTTATACTACTAAAAGCAATGGATACACATAACCAAAACTAGGCAAAGGTATGGAATCTTGCCAGCTTAGTTGGGTTCCTAGGAAAATTACACTTCCTATGCTTAATGCAGAAATATGGAGTTGAAACTCAAAGCTCAATCTGCTAGTTTTCTTTTGGGTAATCAAAAGTGTTTCTGGAAATAGCTTCTAGAAAATAATTTCCTCCATTTCTCAGTCTGAAATCTTTCCAATTACACAAGAAAATATTTTTGGCAGAGGTAATATTTGGTGAGCTCATCGATTTCAGTAAATATCCAGGGAATAACATGGAGCTCTGTTTCACATGATAAGAACTTGTTTTTCTCCATCATGATTCAATTCCCCTCCCGTATAAAATGGGCTTGTCTTAAAACTTGCATTTCTTTCAGTAAGATACAGCCCAGTTGTTTAGATACTTGATTTAGTGATTTTGAGGAACAGCATCACATTCATTGTCAAAAAGAACAGTTCAAGATCTATCCTGAAGTACAATGCTGTCAGTGATAGGGTAATATCCAAACACCTATAAGGAAGACCAGTTAATACGACTATTATTCAAATGTATGCACCAACCACTGAGGCCAAAGATGAGGAAATTGAAGATTTTTACCAACTTTTGCAGTCTGAAATTGATGAAATGGGCAATCAAGATGCATTGATAATTACTGGTGATTGGAATGTGAAAGTTGGAAGCAAAGAAAAAGCAACAGTAGTTGGAAAATATGACCTTGGTGATAAAAATAATGCTGGAGATTGCATGATAGAATTTTGCAACACCAACGACTTCTTCATTGCAAATACGTTTTTTCAACAACATAAACGGTGACTATACACATGAACCTCACCAGATGGAATACACAGAAATCAAATCGACTACATCTGTGGAAAGAGGTGATGGTGAAGCTCAATATCATCAGTCGGAACAAGGCCAAGGGCCAACTGCAGAATACACCATCAATTACTCATATGCAAGTTCAAGTTGAAACTGAAGAAAATTAAAACACATCTACAAGAGCCAAAATATGACCTTGAGTATATCTCACCTGAATTTAGAGAGCATCTCAGGAATAGATTTGATGCATTGAACATTATAACTGAAGACCAGACGAGTTGTGGGGTGACATTAAGGCCATCATACATGAAGAAATCAAAAGGTCATTAAAAAGACAGAAAAGAAAAAAGTCCAAAATGGATGTCAGAAGAGATTCTGAAACTTGTTCTTCAATGTAAGAGCAGCTAAAGCGGATGGAAGAAATGATGAAGTAAAACAGCTGAACAGAAAATTTCAAAGGGCAACTTGAGAAGACAAAGTAAAGTATTACAGTGAAACGTGCAAAGACCTGGAATTAGGAAACCAAAAAGGACGAATGTGCTTGGCATTTCTCAAGCTGAAAGAACTGAAGACAAAAATCAAGCCTCCAGTTGCAAAATTGAAGGATTCTATGAGCAAAACAACACAAGAAGCATCAAAAGATGATGGAAGGAATGAACACACAATGTCAGTATACCAAAAAGAATTGGTCGACATTCAGCCATTTCAGGAGGTAGCATATGATCAAGAATCGATGGTATTGAAGAAAAAAGTCCAAGCTTCACTGAAGGCACTGGTGAAAAACAAGGCTCCAGGAACTGATGGAATACCAATGGAGGTGTTTCAACAAATGGATGCAGTGCTAGAAGTGCTCCCTTGTCTATGTCAAGAAATTTGGAAGACAACTACCTGGCCAACTGACTGGAAGAGATCCATAACTGTGACCCTTCCAAAGAAAGATGATCCAAGTGAATGCAGAAATTATCAAACAATATCATTAATATCACATGCAAGTAAGATTTTGCTGAAGATCATTCAAAAGCAGTTGCAGCAGTACATTGACAGGGAACTGCCAGAAATTCAAGCCAGATTCAGAAGAGGGCATTGAATGAGGGATATCATTGCTGATGTCAGATGAGTCTTGGCTGAAAGCAGAAAATACCAGAAAGCTGTTTACTTGTGTTTTATTGACTATGCAGAGGCATTCGACTGCGTGGATATAACAAGTTATGGATAACATTGCAAAGAATGGGAATTCCAGAACACTTAATTGTGCTCATGAGGAGTCTGTACTTAGACCAAGAGGCAGTTGTTCAAATAGAACAAGGACATACTGCATCATTTAAAAGCAAGAAAGATGTGCGTCAGGGTTATATCCTTTCACCATATTTATTCAATCTGTATACTAAGCAAATAATCCAAGAAGCCAGACTATGTGAGGAAGAACATGGCATCAGGATTGGAGGAAGACTCATTAACAAACTGTGATATGCAGATGACACAACCTTCCTTGCTGAAAGTGAAGAGGACTTGAAGCACTTACTGATGAAGATCAAAGCCTACAGCCTTCAGTATGGATTACACCTCAACATAAAGAAAACAAAAATCTTCACAACTGGTCCAGTAGGCAACATCATGATAAATGGAGAAAAGATTTAAGTTGTCAAGGATTTAATTTTACTTGGGTCCATAATCAGCACCCATGGAAGTGGCAGTCAAGAAATCAAACAACTTACTGCACTGGGCAAATCTGCTACAAAAGACCTCTTCAAAGTGTTAAAAAGCAAAGATGTCACTTTGAAGGCTAAGGTGCTCCTGACCTAAGCCATGGTATTTTCAATCACTTATATGCATGTGAAAGATGGACAATGAATAAGGAAGACTGAAAAAGAATAGATGCCTTTGAATCATGGTGTTAACAAAGAATATTGAAGATACCATGGACTGCCAGAAGAACGAACAAACCTGCCTTGGAAGATGTACAGCCAGAATGCTCTTAGAAGTGAGAATGGCGAGACTTCGTCTCACATGTTTTGGCAATATTATCAGGAGGGACCTGTCTCTAGGGAAGGATATCATACTTGGTAAAGTCGAGGGTCAGCAAAAAAGAGGAAGACTCTCAATGAGATGGATTGACACAGTGGCTGCTACAGTGGGCTCAAGCATAGCAATGATTGTGAAGATGGTGCAGGACCAGGCAGGGTTTAGTTCTGTTGTACATATGGTCAGTATGAGTCAGAACCCACTCGACAGCACCTAACAACAACAACATATTCTAAGTACTTTATGTCTGAAAATAAGCATGTTTGGAAATCCATTTACAGGATGATAATGGAGTTGTCACTGCCTTACCTGGAGAAAATGTAGAGTTATTTATCCCTGTGTCAGATTTCAAGGGTGTGGTTCACTGAATCAAACAAGAAAACCTGCCACATTTATGTACAAACAAAAATTAGTATCGTTGAATAGCAGTTTAGAAAAAAGTTCCCTTCTATTCAAAGATTGATGTTACAGATTACTTAATGACTAATTCTTCCTTATCTTCTACTTCTGGTATGGAAATATTAGATCTTCTTGAAATATACTGTTTGCTTTAACTGGTGAAATTGAGGAGTTAAGTTGCTTCCATCATATTAACATTTTCCCCTTTATGTAGATCTTCACCAGCTCTCTAAGGTAGCCTCCCTACTTATCTGCTACCAGTGATTATTCACATCTGAAGCCATCATAACTGTGCCTCATCTAGGAAAACGTGGACCTTGTTCTCTCAGCTTCCTGTAGGAGCAGAGGAGTGTTTGGGAGAAAAGAGTAAAATAAAATAAAATAATATAAATTCTGATTACTGATCAAAGCATCATATAAAATAGAATATTTACAAATAGTTTTTGTTTAAATTTTCTAATAAACCTGATATTGCCATTAAAAATTCAAGACTAATAGAGATCAGTTGTAGTATTCAGTAAGCTTGAAGAGAGAAAAAATACAAATAGAATTTGGGATTTAAATTCCCCTGGCATGGCTTCAGAAAGAGAGAATGTAAAATAAAACCACTGTTCAATCTGGGGAAGCTTATTTTTATGCAGTGCCAACTACTTCAAACTTCATGAAATCTGGGCTCCACTCAGACCAAGCATTATATTTCCAGACATAAACATCTCAAATGGAATAAATCGTTGGTAGCCTTTATCAGCAGGTTTGCTTTAAGCCTGCTCTGGTTGGTGCATTCCAATTTTAGCCAAATTGTGTATTTCTAAAACTCAAACACAATCTACCTCATTTTCAAAAATGGCTATCCTCTACTCTCACACCTATGGTTCTATTACTTTGCTAACTGTTGCTTAAGAACGTTAAAGTTTTAGGTTTTTAGTAGTATTTTTTAGATTGTGAAATTAATGTATTCTTAAAAATCATAGAAAAGACAAATAAGAAGAAATACTTTAAAAAAAAATCTATGTTTCCAGTGGAGGGATAACCATTCTGTATTATGCTGTGGTATATTTCATTATAATTTTTTACTATATATATATATATATATACACATATACATATATACAAATACACACACACCAGCTTCTCCTTGGAAACGCTATGGGGCAGTTCTACTGTGTCCTATAGAGTCGCTATGAGTCAGAATTGACTTGACGGCAGTGAATTTTGGTGTGTGTATATATGTGTGTGTTCTATACAAGTACAGTCATGTGAATGTATATTTTTACATTATTAGATCATTTCAGATATAACCTTGAGCATTATTTTTCTCACTAACCTGAATTTTCTTGTTTAGAATGATGAACATTTTCTCCTGCTATTAATTATTCTTTGAAAACTTGATCTTTAATAACAGCAATAATTTGCTTAGTTATTCCTCTGGTTTTAGACATACATTAACAATTTCCTTTTTTAGATATAATAATAAAAACATTTTAAAAGTGTGCTATTAATAACACTGCAATGTTATAAAATGGTTTATAAAATTGTATTTTGTGTGAATTTCTAATTATTTCCTTAGACAACATCCATGACCATAGAATTGCAGTGAAAAAGTAGGATACAGAAAAAAAATCACAGAGGAAAAAAAGGCCCGGGTAATAGTTGGGGAGGAACAGAGCAAGGTGCCAGAAAATGAGGTGCCAATTTTTAATATTACATGAAAACAAAAGGAGGAATTTTTTGGAGAAAAAAGTTAGTAAAGCTAGCTAACTAATCTTTTTTCTAAAAGTTGAGAAAAACTAAATTCACATAAAAATGAGCAATAGAAAAATATTATGATAAATTCCATGCTATTAGAAAACAAGAAAGTAAAGAGCTTAATAACATCTATGCAGACAAGTAAATCATGCTGAAAAAATGTGCTCAGGAAAAGGAATAGATATATAAAGATAATTTCTTCATGAAAAGGCCAGGAAACAATGACCAACCCAGTACCAATAACATTCATAAAATCCAGATCGTGATCTTGAAAAACCATTTCTGTTTTTTTTTCAAAATAGACCTTTTTGTAGAATTGGCTGGGGGTAGGAAATGTACAAATTAACAAATAACACTGGAACATTTTGACATGCCAGATAGGAAGGAAGCTGTAAAAGATCACTAGGTTCATGTCAAAAGGACTTAGAGGCCAATTTAAAGAGGCTCGTTCATACTGGCCAAAGATGGGAGAATTCAAGCTTATTAAGAGATGAAATGGCAGTTGATTAAAACATATCAAATATACTTAATCCATGAGTTCATAACGACTACATATATATGTGTATATATACATACATATGTAAAAATACATGTACATGTATCTACCTATATATTTCCACACATACATAGGTATATACATACATACATATTTATCGAACCCACCAGCCACTCTGTGAGAGAAAGATGTGGCAGTCAGCTTCCATAAAGATTTAGAGTCTTGGAAACCCTATGCAGCAGTTCTCCTCTGTCCTATAGGGTTGCTATGGCCGGAATTGACTCGATGGCGGTGGGTTTTGATTTTTTTGGGGGGGTTATATATATATATACATATATACACGCACACACGTATGCATGTATATATGTGTGTGTGTATATATCTGTGTGTAGTATATATGTGTGTCTGTGTATTTATGTATGTGTATGTGTATGTGTGTATTTTTTTGGTTTAATATAAATATATTAGTTTTGTATATATATTAGTTAATGTTAATTATACTGCTTAAATTATACTGCATAAAAATATGCTTATTGATATTTTGTCTGCTTGTTCTAGTGAGAGTATCTGTATCTCCCATTATAATTGTGTATTTATTTATTTTCACTTGTAGTTTTATGATTTTCTAAATTATTTTTGAAGCCAGATTAATATGTACATACAAATATAAAATTTGTTTTATATTTTTGATAAGCTGAACTTTTTATTATTATAAAGTAAACCAAAAAACCAAAACCAAGTTGATTCCAAATCATAGCAATCCTTTAGGACAGAGTAGAACTGCCCCATAGGGTTTCCAAGGAGCAGCTGGTCGATTTGAACTGCTAACCTTTTGGTTAGCAGCTGAGCTCCTAACCACTGCACCACCAGAGCTCCATGATAAAGTACAGTAACCAAACAATTTTCTTTTGTTTAATGTATATCTTTATTTATTTATTTTTTACTTTTATCTTTCTAATTCCTTATGTGTAAGATATGTCTTTTGTAAACAGCATATAGTTATTATTGTTTTTTTATCCACCCTGACAATCTTTGTCTTTATTTGAATCATGTCGTCTATTTGCATTTAATGCAATTACAAGATATTTGAGTTAAAATTCTCTGTCTTAGTATGTGTATTCTGGTAGTTCAACTGGTTTTATGTTCCTTTTTTTCTCCTTTCTGGCCTTCTTTTGGATTATTTTTATGATCACATATTTTCCTATAATTTTGGAAATTATATACTATTTTTATTATTTGTTACTGTAGAAATTACAGTATTATATATATTGTTAAGTATATATATATTGTTAACTTATGTTTTAGAGTCAGCGTTCCTTTACATGAACTCTTCTACTTATCTCTTTATTTGTTCTTCATTTCTTCCCATATTTTTACCTTCCCTTGTGTGATCATGTCCCTTCTTCTTGAAGAATGCTATTTGTTACTTCCTTGAATGTAGGTTTGTGAATGGAGAATTCACAAAATCCTCTATGATTTTTAGCTGTATTGTTTTCTCTCCATGCAACATAATGGATTTTTTTTCCAGTTCACATATTCTGTCTTAAGCCTGGCCTGACCTGATTTGCTCTTGTTTGTTTTGTTGTGTGCCATCAAATTGATTCTGACTCATAGTGATTGTATAGGCCAGAGTAGAACTGCCCTATAAGGTTTCCTGGGCTGAAATCTGTACAGGAGCAGTTCACCAAGTCTTTTCTTTCTTGGAATGGCTGGTGGGTTTGAACCGCCAACTTTTCAGTTAGCAGCCTAGCTCTTAACCATTGCACCACCAGGGCTCTGTAAACCTGCCCATTTAGTTCTTAATTTCACCTGCATTCTTAAATTCTAGAATCTTGCATGTTTACTTTGGTTTCTATTTCCTATGTCGTTTTTAATATTTTCAAGTTTCCTGATGACGTTTTCAGGCGTGGTTTTTATCCCCTTTAGTAATAAGTCTTTTTCTTTTATAGTGATAGATTCTATCAGTGTTCACCAATATCTAGCTCCACTTCCTGCCTTAAGATTATACTTTCCTACCCTGTTGAACTCAAGTGTGTGTGACGATGTAACCTGCTTATGTAAAGAAACGGGAGCAGAAGTGATGTGTGCCTCTTCTAGGCAGAAGCTTTCAGAGTTAGTACATGCTTCACCATGCTCTCCTTTCTTTTTGCTGTGATTATTGGTAATGTTTCAGAGAGTGGCTGCTCTATCAATCTGGAACCCAGAGTGAAGACAATAACGATGAGGAGCAGTGCCACCAGCCTACCTGGGGTGGACAAATAACATGAGAAAGAAAGAAACATTTGTTTTTTTAAGCCACTGAAATTCTAGGGCTGTTTATTACTTCAGTGCAATCAGATTTATCTGACTGAAGCAAAAATTGGAATCGGGATTAGAGAGTTCTTGTCACAACCTAAAATACGTGGCTCTCATGTATGGGCTAGGCATTAGGTGGCAAGGAAACTGATAATGGAGATTGAGAGAATGGTAACTATTATTCAGCAGCAAATTACTTGGTAAAATCATTGCCTGTGTTAATTTAGAAGGCAAGTACATCTGTTGTTTTATGAGAAAACAGACCTTTAGAAGCATGTATTGACTGCTGTTGGCTACATTTAAAAGTTTATTGCAAGAAAGAGACAAGTTCAAAACAAAATTGGTTGATTTGCAAGCAAGAATGAAGAAGAATGAAGACAGTTCATAAATTCAAGGACTTGAAGAATTGAGAAGAGAATGGCTTCTCAAACCTAAACATTAAAAGATAAAATTGAGTTCTTTGCATGTGAAAGGCTGATTAAAACTCAGTCTTCGGTAAGTATGGTTGTCAAACTCATTGTTAAAATTTCTGAATAGATTAAATCCTTTTGGTTGAACAAAATGGCTCAAGTAAAAGAGACCAAGTGTGTGGCTCTCCAGCTAATACTCTGAACACAAGATATCTGCATTTATACTGGGTGTGGGACTTGGGACAAGAAAACAGATTGGAATAAAATGGGTAATAAGCTGCCTAAGTTTTCCAGAGGATTGTACTGTGCAAAGAGCCACCAGTGTGGGCCAAAAGAGACTGTGACACATTTATAAAAAGCCACGTCATCACCCACATCTCTGTCAGCAGGAAGCTGGCTGAGAAAGATGGTCAGCCTTCAAGGAAGGCATACTCTTCAGTGCTCTCTTGAGTTGTGGTCAGGATGATAATGGAAAGAAAGAGGACCTCTCAGAGAGTTGAACCAAGGCTATAGAGAACAACGGACTGGGGACCTACTCCCAGAGTGGAGCAAATCCTACCCTCAGAATATGAGGCCTCATGACAACTGGTTAGCAGGATTTGAATTTCTGTTTACTAACGATTTCTGTGTGTCTCACACTTTTACTCTTTATACATAGGATGTTGTTGTTATTAGGTGCCATTGAGTCAGTTCTGACTCATAGTGGCCTTAAGTACAACAGAACGAAACAGTGCCTGGTCCTGCACCATCCTGACAATCATTGCTATGTTTGAGCCCATTGTTTCAGCCACTGTGTCAATCCATCTCGTTGAGGGTCTTCTTTTTTCACTGACCCTCTACCTTATCAAGCATGATGTCCTTCTCCAGGGACTGGCCAGACTAGAGTCAAGCTCAACAGGGTCTTCTTTCCCTGCTGATTCCCGTTCCCTTGGCTGAAGTTTCACTGGATAGTAGATGGGAACAATGAGAATCTTGTTCATCCATTCATGTGTGTCACTAATTAGATGATGAGACATTTGGCTACCTTAAGAGAGTCATAGTTACTCCTGCCATTTACCCACGCTTCAATTTCTTCACTTTGACATTCAGAACACTGAGCTGAAATCACACTGCATAAGACAGTGTACTGGTATTATCCTTTCCCATTGCCTTTTGGAGTATGAGGGACAGATACCTTGTCTCTTTAGTCCCTAAGTCTCCAAATCAAGAAGAGTCACATCTAGACCTGATATAGAGACTATTCTGAATCACTCAGAGATCCTGGACTTTGAGCAGTGACTGGATGGAACCTTTAGAAGTCTCCCTTGGGGAGGAATTGAGTGTGCTCTGCATTTGGAAGGGAGAGGGAAACAGATATTTGGTGTTTCAAGGGGCAGGCTCTAAAAAGTTGTATTACTAATTAACTAATTTCTGACTTCCTATCCTGGAGGAAGATTGTACTTCCCAGTTCTGTCAAACTAAGGTGCAGTCATGAAATTTGCATTAAACAATGAAATGTGAGCACAAGTGATGTGTGTCACTTCTAGGGAGAAGCTTTTAAAGCTAGTACATGCTTTTTCAGCTCTTTTCCCCCAATCCACAGTTACTGGAAATATTTCAGATAGCAACTACTATATTTTTATGCAAATAATGTGCACCTTCTGTGTTTGTTTGTCAGCCTTGCCCTCCCCCTGGAAAGTATTTTCATAAACATGCTATGCTAAGAGTTTTTTTTTAGAGCAACTTGTGGAAGAGGATTGGCATGGCAGCACTTGTGAGGGTGCCTCACGGGAGGGGGGCATGGCTGGCAAACAAACACAGAAGGGGTGTGTTATTTGTGTAAAAATACAGTAACTCTGTCATACTAGATTTCTGAGTGAAGACACAGATGGCCTCCCTGCTTCTGGGAATACTAGCAGTGAGGATTCCTTTAATCCAGTTCTAAGATTTGAGATTATACGTCCATCCAGTTGAAACAGTCCTTAGAGCTACTTGGACTTTTTCAGGATCCAACCCTTGGCTGTTTCTGGGCTCTCTAACCGCTGGGATATTGTCACAAGTGTAACACAGCCTTTCAGCAGCTAGTTCCTGATTAGCAAATGTGCCCAGGATAGAAAGGTGACATATACCAAGTCTCAAGCCTTCTCTATTGTGGAGTTGTGAGATGTAAGACCTAGGAACTGCCGGCAGCCATTTTTTCCCAACCTTATGGAAGATGATGCTCTAATAGAATAAAGTTGACACACAAAGACAAAAAGAGATATTAAAAATTCATTTTCCTTTCAACCTTGAGAATCAGTGAACTTTTTGCTCTTTTTTTATTTAATTGAGTAAATAGTTAGAGTTGGCTTCTGTTACTTGCAACCAAAAAAGTCTTGAATAATTTTAAAGAATCAGGCCATGCCATGTGAAATTGCTCAGTGGCTAGTTTGCAGCTGACCAATATACATTCTAGAGCCTGAGGAAAGGGAGTTTATAAAATTATAGAGATTACTAAAAGAATTTGAGAGTAGAAAAGTCATATCTGATATCCTCCATATTAATCAGAAAAAAATAGATGTATATACCTTGTTGCTTCTTCCATTAGCATTTTTGACACTCATAATTAAAGACTGGTGAAATTTAAACGATTAATACAGATGGCAAAGTAAATTCACATCTCAAGTAACTCCTCCAGTAACGTGTCAGTCATGGATACAACATAAAAACTAGAAACAAAAATTAGTTACCCAGGGTCAAAAATCAACATTGATGTTTTTATGGCCAGAATCAGAACAGAAACTCCTAGCAGAGGTGAAGGATGAAGCCACAGTGGGGCTCAGATCAGGCAGAGGCAGATGGGAGTTTGGCTGTTGAGGGGTACCAGGGCCTGGAGGCCAGGGGCTGGGATGGGAATTCACATCTTGACAATGGAAATTAAAACCCAACTATGCTCAGTACTACTTGAGACTTGGGACTTTGTCAGCCTAGGGAAGGGGAAGATAGAGACAAGTCCTCATAGCCAAGTAATGCCTTGGGGATTTTATCTACAGTATCCAGAGTATTGTGGCAGATTGTGAGCACCAGCAATGCCATAATAAGTTCTGGTCCAGACTGTGTTACTGGAAAGTGCTGAATGCAGGCAACCACTAGATAGGATGGGAGAGGCTGGAAAAGAGAGAGCAGAAATAAGAAAAACTAAACAAAAATCTTCTTGCTCACTTCCTACAAACCAAACTCCAAACACATTTAAATGGAAAGCCCACTAACAAAATCAACAATCAGAATGTGAATTCACTCCGTATTAAAATTACTTAATGGAGCAATCTGGCAGAAACTTTGATATGAGTATAACTAAAATGCTTAAATAAGAACTCCACGCTGCACTGAAAGCATTAGCAAAAATCAAGTCTCCAGGAATTGACGGAATATGAATTGAGATGTTTCAACTAATGGATGCAGTGCTGGAGGTGCTCACTTGTCTATGCCAAGAAATTTGGAAGACAACTACCTGGCCAACTGACTGGAAGAGATCCATATTTGTGCTCATTCCAAAGAAAAGTGATCCAACAAAATGTGTAAATTATTGAACAATATCATTAATATCACACGAGAGTAAAATTTTGCTGCAGATAATCCAAAAAACATTTGCAGCAGTACATCGATAGGGAACTGCCAGAAATTCAAGCCGGATTCACAAGAGGACATGGAATGAGGGATATCATTACTGATGTCAGATGGAACTTGGCTAAAAGCAGAGAATTCCAAAATGATGTTTACCTGTATTTTATCTACTGTGCAAAGGCACTGGACTGTGTGGATCCTAACCAATTATGGATAACATTGTGAAGAATGGGAATTCCAGAACACTTAATTGTGCTCATGTGCAACCTGTACACAGACCAAGAGGAAGTCGTTTGAACAGAACAAGGGGATACTGCGGGGTTTAAAATCAGGAAAGGTGTGCGTCAGGATTGTATCCTTTCACAATACTTATTCAATCTGTATGCTGAGCAAATAATCTGAGAAGCTGGACTATACGAAGAAGAATGTGGCATCAGGATTGGTGGAAGACTCATTAACAACCTGCGTTATGCAGATGACACAACCTTGCTTGCTGAAAGTGAAGAGGACTTGAAGCACTTACTGATGAAGATCAAAGACTGCAGGCTTCAGTGTGGATTACACCTCAACATAAAGAAAACAAAAATCCTCACAACTGGACCAATAAGCAACATCATGATAAGTGGAGAAAATAATGAAGTTGTCAAGGATTTCATTTTACTTGGATCCACAATCAATGCCCATGGAAGCAGCGGTCAAGAAATCAAACGACATATTGCTTTGGGCAAGTCTGCTGCAAAAGACTTATTTAAAGTTTTGAAAAGCAAAGATGTAACTTTGAGGACTAAGTGACACCTTACCAAGCCATCGTGTTTTCAGTCACCTCATATGCACGTGAAAGCTTGGCAATGAACAACGAAGACTGAAGTAGAATCAATGCATTTGAATTACAGTATTTGTGAAGAATATTGAATATAGCATGAGCATGTACTTTGCACATGTTATCTGGAGGGACTAGTCCCTGGAGAAAAATATCATGCTTGGTAAAGTAGAGGGTCATTGAAAAAAAGGAAGACCCTCGATGAGATGAATTGACAACAGTGGCTGCTACAGTGGGCTCAAACATAGCAACAATTGTGAGGATGGTACAGGACTGGACAGCATTTCGTTTTGTTGTGCATAGGGTCACTGTGAATCGGAACCAACTTGATGGTACCTAACAACAACAACAACAGATAGAGAAACAAAAACCTAACTTACATGAGACGTGAGCAAGAAATCATGAGCTAAATACATCAGTTAAGAAGGGATAGATATTTTTGTATTAGAATTTCAATGGAAAGAGAATGGAGATAATGACAAATAATAAATATCTGAAGAGATAATAGAATTTTGGAATTGAAAAAGAGTGTACACTGAATAGAGTGTAGGTTCAATAAAGATAAAGTCACAGATAAGCACAATACGGTGAAATTTATGATCATCAAAGAGAATTAGAAAAATTTCAAGAGTTACCAGAGAGTAAAAAGAGATTACCTGCCAAGGAAAGACAGATTGTCAGCAGACTTCTCATCAGGGACAACAGAGGCCATAAAGTCTTACAGAAAAAAGAGTGTTGACCTAATATTTTATATCTAGCCAAACTATCATTCAAGAGTGAAAATAATGCAAATACCAAGAGGATTTTCCACCCAAAATCATTCACTAAAATAATTATTAGAGAGTACTTCAGCAAAATTAAGAATACAACGAGAGGGAAGATATGAGATACAGAAAACAATGCTGAGCATGGAAATTGTTAAAAGTATTTCAACAAGTAACTGTTGACCATCAAAAAGTTCACAATTTTTGTTAAGCTAAAACTAAAACTCTTAAACAAGTTTGAGGAGGGAGGAAGTGGTTTCCAATGAGTCATTAAACTGTATTTAGATCCTTGTTGTGATAAGGAGAGAAATATTGAATAACCATGAAATTTGTTAGAAAAACTTTGAATATTTCACAAAATTTTACAAAAAATTTCTACAAAACAAATACTGTGCTGGATGTCTTCCATTTGCCTCTCCAGATCAATTTTTCCCTTCTCTGCCTTTTGCTATGCCCTGGGAGGTGAACCTTCTGGCTTCTGGGTAGGCTGACCAATGGAGTCCTCATCAGGAGATCAGAGGGAGGTAGATGAGCACTGTCAGGGTACACAGCTTCTCTGTCTCCAGGTTTGTTCAGGTTCCGGTACTCTTTCTTCTCTTGCCCCTCCAGGTCTAGAGGGTGATAACAACCCTGGCTGTTACTTGTCCTGGGGTACAGCACTTTGTGATTTCTCCATATCCTGCTGCCCACATCTTTGTAAATAAGTCTTTTATTAAAATATCCTCTGATTTACCCAATTTGAGGTGTTATCTGAGACCCTGACTGATAACTATATATGTTTTTAAAAAAAGGAAACTTTAATAAAAATACAATATATGGCTTATAAGCCTGTAAGAAGAAAAGAAGGAAGAATGTAGACACATTATGAATCCAATAGAAAGCAAGGAAAAAATCATATAAAAAGGATAGTAAATAGAAACTAAAATATTCTAAATATATCAGTATCTCAATATATCTGAACAGATAAAATCATATAATTAAAAAAAAGATAATCATATTCAATTAAAAATAAAATTATGCTACATACAGGATAGACTTTTAAAATAAACCACACGGAGAGTTTAAAATAAGGGAAATAAAGTTATAAATATATAGTATAGAAGGACCATCAAAAACTATAAGCCAGTGTAGGTAGAAATACTGATATAGACAAAATAACATTTAAAGCAAAAGCAATAAGAAAGAATGAATTACCAATTCACATAACCACATGTTGGAATCTCACAATGTTGAATGACATAAACTAGTGAAAGAGTACATACTGTATAGTCCATTTGTATAGAATTTTGAAAGATACAAAACTAATAAATTCATGGAAGTCTAAATAGTGGTTATCTTTGAGGGTAGGGAGTGATTGGACAGGATATGCAGAGGATTTCTGGGTAAGGTTAATGCTATGGTGCTGATTGTGAAAATTCATTGAACTTTGCATTATGATTTATGCTATTTCCAAAGGTTTGCTATAACTCAAAAAAGTTTACTTAAAAACATGAACCATGTACCAAGCCTGAATGGAAGTCTCAACATACCATGTTCTCTGAGCACAACACATTTACAGAAGAATAGTAATAAAAAGAAAACAATTCAGTAATCAAAAACAGAAAGATAACAAAATGATAGAAATTATAAAAGATAATTAAAAGGGAACTTATAATTTATTGTGAAGAATAGCCTAAAATGGAAAATACACTTTATGATGATTTAGTTCCAGAAATTAATCTAATTTTAGGTATGCATGCATAACATAGGGTTAGTGAAGCTTTTCACTCATGACTTGTTGGTTAACTTGCTTATTTTCTATAATTCCAGTGTAGATAGAGGTCGGGGAGTGGAAGTAACAGAAATTATTTGTTGGCCTTGGAAACACTATTTAAAAGCCAAATCTCACAGGATTTTGCTTAGCCCATTTTGTGGAAGTTGTCCAAACCTGTAGCACATCCTTACATCCCTAAAGCCAGTATTTTTAATTAGAGAAAGATCCACTAAAGTTCTTTTTGCAGGCAGCACTGTAGCTCTTAGGTTATTTTTAAAATATAACAAAATTGAATCCACAATTTAATTAGGAAAAATTAAGTTCAAATAGTTGTGTTTATGTGTCTGCTCTACCAAGCTGCAGGTAGAGAGAGAGAGAGATTGAGAGAATCAACAAAAATGGACTGAAATTTTAAACTTTACTGGTTGGTCTCATGTAGACAAAGTTGAAATCTTCTAGAGGCTCAGAAAGAGATTTTCTAATCCTCCCAGAGATTGGGCAAATTTCTAATGAATTGACTGGCTAAGTGCCAGAGATAAAATCTGCAAGCCTGTGTGATATAGATTAGCAAATATTTCTTTAATAAGTAGAACTATTAATCCTCAGATATATTAGTTACAGATTAGCAGTCTAGTCTGTTGTTGGTTGAATGCCATTCAGTGCTGACTTGTGCATGTATGAGAAAAATATTCATCATGTGCAGAAGATGACATGCAGTAAGTTAGAAAGATGTGGTGCCTGAGAATAGACTGTGGTACAAATAATTTTAACTTCTTCAGTTGTCAGCCCTCGTTTTTAAAGAATAATAATTCTAAAGAATTTTAAAGAATGGTATATTTATTTAGAATACTATCAGGCTCATTATCTGAACTCTGTAGCTTATCTTCAAGACTAATTTTGCAAATTGATTGGAAATGCCTACTTCAAGTAATTGCTTTGCTGACACCTGAGCACTTTAATATGTACAGAAACCCTTTGAAAGCCAAATATTTATTTATTTTCAGAGGTAGTAGTAAAGAGTACACCACCTTGGATAGAATCTCTGCTCTAATGAGATGTGTACCACTGCCGGAACTGTTGTACCTCACCAAGGTTCAGTTTTCTTCTGAGTAAGTGACAAAAGTAATAGTATTTATCCCATACCAAAAACCAAAAATCCATTGCTGTCAAGTCAATTCCGACTCATAGTGTTTTTGAAATTTTAAATGAAATTATGCATGGAACCACATGGCACTGTGCCTGGCACTTAATAAATGCTCAATAAGATTTAGATATCATCATAATCATCATAAACAGGAAGATCTGAGTTAGTTGTATATTCTCTCCTGTGAGTGTGTTGTTTAAAATATATTCTCAAAACACTGGACACCAAAATATGCAGCCACATTTAAGTATAAAAATTTTCTAAGGCTAAATAAGATCTTGAAAATGATCCATCCTTTTGGAGACCTTTTCCATTAAAGTAATTTTTCTGCATTGATTTCATGAAATATATGTTATTATCCCAGACATGACTACCTCCAGGAAGCCTTCATTGTTCCTCCAGTGTGAACTCTCTTAGAAGATGCCAGATGTTTACTAGATAATTGCACTCAACAAAACTTCATTGGAAGAACCCATCCTGGACCACAGCTCTTCCTGGGGGCTCTATTTGAGCCCATGTTGAATCTCAAGGCTGCACTCTCACAGTTGACTCCCAGGGAGTTGTGTTTCGGAAGCAAAATATACCAAGAATGACCCTTCAATCTGTTGATTCAGTTAATTCCAGTGGCATCAGAACAAAGATTCTAACACAGGTGTAAAAAAACCCATTGGTATCGAGTTCATTCCAACTCATAGCGACCCTATAGGACAGAGTAGAGCTGCCCCATAAGGTTTCCAAGGAGTGGCTGGTGGATTTGAACTGCTGACCTTTTGGTTAGTAGCTGAGCTCTTAACTACTGTGCCACCAGGGCTCCACCATGAGTGTAGGATGTAGGAAAAGAGGCATTATTGCTGTTTGGGCACCAAGATACGTATGAGGTTTGCAAGGAACTTGTCTTTTTGTTTGTTTGTTTTTACTTTTTATTGAAATACAACAAAATCTGTACAAGTGCTCAAATCAGAGTTCAATAAATTTTCTTGTTATCTCTCAGACTGGCTAATTTCAATTGTTCCATCTCCAAGTTTGCTGATTCTTTCTTTTGTCCACTCAGATCTGCTGTTACACCCCTCTAATAAATTTTTCGTTTCAGTTATTGTATGTTTAAGCTCCATAATTTCAGTTTGGTTCATTTTGATAATTTCTATCTCTTTAGTGATAATCTCATTTTGTTCATACATTGTTTTCCTGGTTTCTTTTCATTCTTTTTCTATATTTTCCTTTATCTCTTTGAGCGTATTTAACACAGTTGTTTTAAAGCCTTTGACTAGTAAATCCAATGTCTGGGCTTCCTCAGAATGGTTTCTGTTATTTTATTTTGTTTCTTTTAATGGGCCATCCTTTTCTTTTTTTAAAAATGTTATATACCTTGTTATTTTCTTAATTGCAAACTAGACATTTGGCTATTATAATATGGTCATTCTGAAAATGGAAATTTTTCCCTTCCTGAAGGTTTACTGTTTGCTTGTTTGTTTGCTATTAAATGAGGGTTGTGGTAGTTTGTTGGTGTAGTGACTTTTTCAAGCTAGTTTTTTTGCAAAGACTGTATTCTTTGTTGTGTGTGGTCACTGAAGTCTCTGTACCTCTGTACCTTTAGCTTGTGTTCAGCTAGGTTTTTGACAGAGATGTCATTGAATGCCAAGAGCAAAAAAATAAAAATAAAAAGAAAGAAAGAGAGAAAATGAAAACAGCCAAAAAGTAAGCTAACAAAAAAAGCAAATAACAAAAACCAAGAAACAAACAAAAAACAAAACCAACAAACTCCACATCTCCATATTTGCAGGTTAGTTTATACTGGAACACTCCTTGTACACTTAGCTAGGTTTACACTGAGCCTGAAGTTAAAGCTTAGGGTCTTCTTAGGTCTTTTTGGAGCAAGTGTCTTGCACTGGACATGCACGTGGCTTTCTAAATTCTCCATATATACAGGTGCTTTTGAACGCCCTAATTTTCCAAAGAAACTTACTTCCTGTATTTTCTTCCCAAGCCTTAGGCTACCTTTTATATGTCTCAACCATACTCATTTGTCCCAGGTGGCTATGGGTTGATCATTTGCCTTACAATATTTTCGAGCAATACTTGCTGCTTTTATGCCTTGAATGATTTCCAAGATAAGCCAAATGGAGATGAATGTCTTGTATCAGTCCTTAGTTAGCCATCCATTAGACAGGATAGAACAGACATATGCAATGATTTTTTAATAAGATTTGCTATAGTCCCTCTGGAAGCAAGGACCAGAGTCCCACACTGGAAATGCAGGCTACTGTCTTCAACATGGCTGTTGAGTTGGAAAGATAGTGACTTATAGGCTAGTAACAAAATCACAAAGCTTCCCTACCATTTTTTTTAATTGTGGTAAATGTTATTGTAACAAACATTTGCCAGTTCAACAGTCTTCACATGTTCAATGTAGTGGCATTATTTGTATTCATCATGTTGTTCAACCATCAGTGTTATCCATTTATAACTTTTCCCATCACCCTTAAAAGAAACTCAGCATCTTCTAAGCAGTAAGTCTCCCTATCTGCCTTCCTCCTGACCACTCCTGGTAACCACAAATGACCTTAAGTCTGTATGCATTTACCTATTCTAGATATTTCATATAAGAGAAATTATACAACATTTGTCCTTTTGTGACTGATTTATTTCACTCAGCATGATGTTAGTTGCATTTTTTTTTCTTGATTCAGAGTGCTTGATTGGTGTAAACCTTTGACTGTTTTCCAGAGTTCTGACAAAGTTGGTTCTGATAGCTTCTGCTTGTTTTGTGATATTTCTGGGGGTGGGGAATGTGTGCCACCATCTTTCCAACATCACTCCTAAGTATGTTTTATTTATAGTATATGTTCACAACTTCTAAAATATCTTCAGATAGTGCCAGGTTCTCTAGACTTCTTATCACCAATATTACTGCTTGGGTCCTTCCCTCGTTCTACAATTAATAGATCAAATGGAAACCAAACTTAATAAATCTTGTATTGGAAATCTAGGGAAAAGATGAAAGGAAAACATCCTAAGACAAGAGGAAGTGTAAGACATCACTGGGTAGCTCTTTTTATGAATAAGGACCTTAGAATCTGGTGCATGTTATGGCAAAGTAGCTTATATTGGGCGAAGTATTCTGCCAATAACAATGATAAAATATGGAAAAACTTTAAGTAAACAATAAAAACAATGAAGGCAGTGGAGATCCATCAGAGCAGGCAGGACTGGAAGGAGTATGCTCTTGAAAGAATTTTATCCCCATTTACACGGATTTTCCCGGAAGGCATTTTCTAGTTTCTTCTATGAGTGAGTACAGTCCAAGCAAAAAGAAAAAATGGAAAAATCTATTTCACTGTATATCTGCTAAGGAAGTTGAATCCAAAATTAAAAACCTTTCACAAAGATAAATACAGGTTCCTGTGGTTTTGCTGGTGAATTTTCCCATTCATTTTAAAAAGAAATAATACCAATCTCACACAAACTCTTCCAGAGAAGAGAAACAGAGGGTTCACTTTCCAATTTATTTTATGAGGTTGGTACTTTTTTTGAAATTAAGAATTCCTGATAATTAAATTACACCTTTAGTAATATGAAAAGACAAGCCACAGGCTGGAAGAAAGTATTTTCAATACATATACCTAATAAACGTTGTGTACTCATGATATAATAAGACTCCCACAAATAAATAAGAAAGACAACCCAAATGAAAAACAGTCAAAATCCATGAATAGACACCTCAAAAAAGACATTATTCCAATAGCTAATAAGCATATTAAAAAGTGATGAACATAATTACCCATCAGGTAAATACAAAATAAAACCACAATGAGATGCGACTCAACAGGATGCCTAAAATAAAAAGATAGGAAATGTCAAGTGCTGGCGGAAGTGTAAATTTTTACAATCATTTTGAGAAACTGTTTGGTAGTATTTAGTACAGCTGAATGTATGACTATCCTATAATCTAGATGTTTACCCAAGGAAAATGGATTATTATGTCTGTAAAAGACATATACAAGGATTTTCAGAGTCCAAACTGGAAACTACCCTAAAGCCCATCAATAATAAAATGGTTAAACAAATTGTGGAATATTCAACAGTGGAGTAAAACATAGCAGTAAAAAGAGTGAATTACTGCTCCATGTAACAACATGGATGATTCTCACAGAATTTACATTCTTGAGCAAAAAAAATTTACAAACTTGAGCAAAAGATGCCGTATACAAAGAGTACATTTTTGACTCCATTTGTATGAATGTCAAGCCAGTATAATCCACGGTAAAAGAAATCAGAACAGTGGTTTCCTGGGGTGGGTGGAGGAGCCACTTTACTGGGAAGGTACACAGGGAGCGTTGTGGGGTACTACAAATGGTCTATATTTGTGTGGTGATTGTCCAAGTGTAAACACATATAAAAGTCACTGAGTGTACTTTCCTGTTTCTATGTTATAACTTAATTAAAAAAAAAAAAAGATAAGGATACTAACCATACCTAATCCTGGAGAATGAGGGATAAAAAAATGCTAACCAAACATTTTTAGTCCCAAACACTGCTATTTACATAGAGATTCCAGTGTGGTTTTCCAATTTTAATATTCACTTCCCTCCATTCAGTGTTCCCTAAATCCAGATAGCTTATAAAATTAAATGGCCCTTGTTGGTCCAGCTCTTCTCCTCAGAGCCCCTCCAACTGTGTATTCCTTAGGCCACAGAAGAATTCTTCCACCATGGCCTGTGCACTCCATTTCTTCAGCTGTTCATTCTGGAGCTTTTCCCTAATGTTATCCAAAGTCCCATGCCAGCTCGGGTCATCCGTTTGCTTGCCAGGATGACAGAACTCATGACTAAAAGACTCAGAGCAGGACAACACAGAGGTAGTAAGGGCTATGAAGTGAACCCGCCTGGATGAGATTCTGGCCGCACCACTTACTGACTGGGATTCTTTTGGTAAATTCTTCAACCTTTTTGAGACCTGGTTTCTTCAGTTATATAATAGCCTTCTGTTTCATAAAGTTATTGAGAAGTTTCAATGGGTGTTAAACTCAGCAGTGTGCCTGTCATGTACTAAATGGTCAGTAAATACTAACTACTTAACACTGTGATATAGACTTGGAAAATAAGTGGATTAAAGTTCAAGACATGAACTAAGTGGATCTAAGAGGGCTCACATCTCAGGGCTTAGGGACTATTATGCACACCATGTCACATAGGGACTATTATGCACACCATGTTGCCCTTAAGTCTGATCCCAAAGGATTGCAGCACTTAGACTCTGTCCTTTGGCAATGGGAAACAGCAGCTGGAGAACAGAGGGTGGAAGGAGAAAAATCAGAGTAGTTCTTCTCCATGCCTCTCTGCTCTTCGACTTTGGTCCTGGAAGTGGCTTCTTCCCTGGCTACCTGTAGATCCTGATGTCAGCCTCTTCTTCCATGATTCTGACTCTCCCTGCAGTCCAGTGGTATTAATTTTCTTGTCCCTTTGCCCATCAACAGAGTGGCGGTAGTGGTTTCTCTCTGTTTCTGGGGTCTGGGAGACCTTAACATCACTTGTTAGTTCCTTTAACCCTGCCCATATTACTATAATCTTTTCAATAAATTCAGTATGTCCAAATGCATATCAGAGTTTGAGAAATATGTGTTGATTAAAGGAAAGTGGTTGATATTGAGGTTAAAATGTGATATTTGTAAACTTTTATTCCAGTTGTATCCAAATTATAAATTTCTCAAACATAGCCTAAAAGTATTAGTCTGGATATGCTTGGCTAATTACTTGTATATTGTTTATTGTCATGTTTATTTTAAAAAGTAGAAGTTAATGCTAAATCATAGTTATGTTGAGCCATTATACATACGTGTGTGTATTCTATTATTTGTCTTATTCAGACAAAGTAATAAAGTAAAAGTGCATTGTTGTCCAGATGCCAGTAACACGTTAAACCACATCAGTGTTGAAGCACAATATTTTGAACATGTTTCACACCTGCATGGACAGCAATTCAATTATGTGCACTTAAATATTATATTATAAATCTTTATGAGGATATCTGTTGAAGTGAACAAAGAAACGATTATTTTCTCATACTGTGATCTTCAGAATCTAAATTTATATGAAAGTTATATATTCAGGACAGGGATAATTAAACATGTATCGATCTGAGATTTTTAGAGTGCTCTAGTAAGGAAGTTAAATAACTTTAATTTTTGACCTCTGGAGACTTATAGTCCAATAGACTTGTGTCATTTATTTTCTAGAATGCAAATTCTCAATTTGCATATTTCTTCATTTAGTTTATAACCAAAATGTTAACATATATGACACATTATTGAATTTCAATTTTCACATTAATTTGATACATTGCTTTATGAGTGATGCATTTTAACTTAACAAGAGGAAATTTCAGTTTACGAGTAAAATAATTCAATGTATTTTCTTATGTGAGGATTGAATTTGATTTTATAAACCTCTTTATTGCAGAAATATATGAAATAAGCCCAACTATGTCATTTTCACTCAATTAAAAAAAAAAAGTGCTACAGATTCAATCTGATTCTCTCAAAAAAGTGACTTTTTGTAGGCCCATGCTGGGGTGTTGAGGAAACACTTATAGCAAGAAATCATTTGTTTACATGTTTAATAGAGTGGATAAAACATGTGGATACTGGACTGAAGGTCTCATTGTCATAACAGATGTTTAGGTATTGGGTACACAGACACAAACTCAAGGAGAATTCTTTCTTAACAAGGTACCAGGGACTTTCAATGGCTTGGAACCTAGGCAGAGAAAACACGGTGTATCTGTCTAAGATCAGTCAGGAAAACAGAAGCCATTTGATGTACTCTAATTGCAGAGCATTTTAATATAGGAATTAGGGACTTAGAACTGTTGGAAAAGCTAGAAGGTGAAAGTCAGGTAAGCTGTCATCGATGACCTCAGCCTTAAGGAACTGAAAGCAGATGTCTTTCAAGAGTTGATTGGGGAGCTGCTGCAATGATTAGGAATTTCAGTCAGCAGTCCCAAACAGCTGGTTATCAAGGATGCACCAGGAATCCACTGTAAATAATCTCACACTGGCTAGTAACTGGAGGAGAGTAATGATGTTTTCTCTTCTGTCTTCCACATTATCACTCCAGGGCCTCTCACTGGGGAGATGTAACCTGGAACCACATGGGAAAGGTATTCTGGGAAATGTATCCCTGGCTTCTTCCGGTGATCTTGGAACATGGTGGTGGTGGTGGTGAGGTGATCACAGACAGACAAACCAGCATGCAGAGGATGGACCTCCTCTCTTTAGGCACCTGTCTATTAACATTATTCTCATTCTCCAGTTACCCAAATTTTATAAACTATTGTCCAGGGTAATAATAGTTTGGAATATGCAAGTTTCTCCCCAAATTGAGAAAGTTCAATGGATAAATTTTTCCTGTAAATTTGAAGTGATATATCCAAAGTTGTCCTACTCAATAGTTATAGAAATTAAAAACAAACAAACAGACTGGATTTTATGTACAGAAAATGTAGTCTCCCCTTGTTGTTGTCGGGCACTTCTTCCAAGACAGATTTGCTTGTTCTTTTGGCAGTCCGTGGTCTATTCAATGTTCTTAGCCAACCCCAGAATTCAAAGACATCAATTCTCCCCTTAGAATACTGCAAATCACAGACTACAGTGATTTTCAACTAGGGGCAGAGTTCCCTAGAATAAGCCGTAACAAAATTTTGGGTTAGTGGAGAGAAAGTAGAATGTAGTTTGAAGTAGTCTGTAAACAAATTGCCTTTACTTTGATTGGTTTGGAGCCCTGGTGGTGCAGTGGTTAAGAACTCAGCTGCTAACCAAAAGGTCAGCAGTTCAAATCCACCAGCCGCTCCTTGGAAACCCTATGGGGCAGTTCTACTCTGTCCTATAGAGTCACTATGAGTCAGAATCAACTTGATGATAATGGGTTTGGTTTTGCTTTTTGATTTGGATTTAGTCATGGTATTTAATTCCTATTGCAATTTCAATCACATTATAGAAGGTTTAATACGTTTATTAATAGGAAGCATGGGTTGTAAAGGTCTCGAGACATTGATACATTGGGCTGTGCTGCATAGTCCTCTACCTGCTTAGGGCCTATCCTACTTGAAAAAGGTTAACACCCACCCGCCTCAAAGGATGCAAAAAAGAGGTCCTCTAGACCCTTGCTGGAGCTGTCAGGGAATTGGGGCGTTACTGACAGGCATATCTCTATGGGCAGAAATAAAGTTCATTTAGGTGAGAAGTGAAGCCTTGTGGCATTTTGCCAAGACAAGCACGTATTTCTGAGGACTCGAGGGAGTTGCTTGCTTTTGCCTGTATCTCTTGGCAGACTCATCATTGTTTTATTATAATACTTTCTGAATGTAGTAGAAACAAAGAGGGGAATGTTTTTCTTTTATTTCTAGTATTTTGGAAGGGATGTTAAGAGGCAATAATTAATTCTGCCTCTTTCCCCAACTTCAGAGTTCAGATTCAATTAAGAAAAATGGCCACATGGGTTAGAAAGATGAAAATAAAAATGTTAGTTTTATTACTGATATAGCTGCTGGGGGCGGGGATGAAATTTGTCCTGTGACCAAAATTGGTCTCTGTAAATACTTCCACAGCATGTAGAAATTACAGTGGCCACCTGTTATGGATTGAATTGTGCCACCCAAAAAATAGGTGTTGTAAATCCTAAACCTGTGGACATAATCCCATTTGGGAATAGGATTTTCTTTGTTATGTTAATGAAGCCGTATCAGTGTAGAGTGCATTTTAAACTAATCACTTTAGAGATGAAAGAGAGCAGATTAGGCACATAAGAGAGCAAGCACAGAGAGGAAGATACACCATGTAGAGATCACCAAGGAACGCCAAGAAGTACACTAGAGAAGCTGGGACAAGAACTTTCCCTCAGAGCCGACAGAGAAAGTCTTTTTCTACAGCTGGTGCACTCAATTTGGACTCTAGCCTCCTAAACTGTGAGAAAATAAATTGTTTGTTAAAGCCACCCACTTGTGTTATTTCTGTTATAGCAGCACTAAGAAACTAAGACACCATCTGTCTTAGTCATCTAGTGCTGCTCTAACAGAGATACCACAAGTGGATGGTTTTAACGAAGAGAAGTTTATTCCCTCACAATCCTGTAGGCTACAAGTCCAAATTCAGGGCATCAGCTCCGAGAGAAGGTTTTCTCTCTCTGTCAGCTTTGGAGAAAGGTTCTTGTGATGCATCAGTCTTTCCTTGGTCTGGGAGCTTCTCAGTGCAGGAACCTCAGGTCCAAAGGATACACTCTGCTCCTGGCACTGCTTTCTTGGTGGTATGAGGTTCCCATGTCTCTCTGCTCGCTTCTCTCTTTTATATCTCAAAAGAGATTGGATTAAGACCCTATCTAGTCTTGTAAACCTCATCAGTATAACCTCATCACAGTGATAGAATTTACAACACATAAGGAGATCACATATAACCTCATCATAGTGATAGAGTTTACAACACATAAGGAAATCACATCAGATTACACAAATCATACAATATTGGGAATCATGACCTAGCCAAGGTGACAGATATTTTGGGGGGATACAACTCCATCTATGACACCACCCAAGTAAGACTTTGGATCTAGAGAATAGGCATATTTACCCAGAAGCTCTGCCTCCCTTATTAAATGCTGTCTTCGTTGAGTTCCCCAGAGGACAAAGATTCTAGTGCAACTAGTTTATTTGGAAGGGAATACAGGTAGGTGAGTGGGTGTTAAGGATTGATTTGTGCTCTTCAAATATATGTGTTGTAAATGCTAACTCCTATACCTGTTGGAGCCCTGGTGGTGCAGTGGTTAAGCGTTTGGCTTCTAAGCAAAAAGTCAGCAGTTCAAATCTACGCGCTGCTCCTTGGAAACCCTATGGGGTAGTTCTCTTCTGTCCTATAGGGTCACTATGAATTGGAATCGACTAGCCGCAACAAGTTTTGTTTTTTTTAAACACTTGTTAATATAATCCCATTTGGGAATAGAGTTTTCTTTGTTACATTAATGACAAAGTGTAGGATGTGTTTTAAACCAATCACTTTAAAAAGAACAGATTAGGCTCAGAGGAAAGCCAGCACAGATGGGGGAAGATAGATGCCACAGCACACTAAGGTGGCCAAGGAACGGAGGAACAGAAACTGAGAAGAGACAAGGACCTTCCCCTAGAGCCTACAGAGAGATAAAGCTTCCCCTAGAGCCAGTGCCCTGTTACAGCAGCACTAAGAAACTAAGACAGTAGGGGCTTGATACAGGGAAGGGGAGACAGCCAATAAAGAGTGTGCTGTTTGGCCAACTACCCTAGTGGGAGACTGTATCTTAATCCCTCAGGGAAACTGGGAAAGGATGAAACACCTGCCTCCTAATTATCCCTCCCACGGGGCAAGGGAGCTGGGACCTTTAGTCATTGAGGAATTCTTCTAGGGAATGTTAATTTCCACGTCCATCTGGCCTCAGTGAGTGCCTGGGCAGGGGGTCATTTTAACAAAAAATCCCTCAGGCTCAGAGATGGAGGTACTGGTGTCTGGAGATCAATCAGAGTACACTCATAGAGTAGATAAAAGGGTGTGTGTGGGGCACTGATGATGTCTGCTACCAGCCCCAATAAAGGGTCTGAGAGAGACTGGTCTTCAGATCTGCTTCTCGAAGGCACGCCATGGATGCTCAGCCTGACCCAACTCTTACCCCATAGAGAAACAGAAATAGAGGAGGGTGAAAGTTTCTTGCAGGCAGATGACAAAGATAGAGAAGAAGGGGCTGGGTCACCTGAGTTAATTTCTTCTGCCTTGAGAATTTGGGAGGGGGAAGAGAAAAGGACTAAAGTTACCTTCTCAGACATTTCCTTCCAGAGGTTTTCTATGCTGCGGGTCAGTCAATGCTGCAACATGGGGTGAGGAAGTAGTATAGTGATGTGAAATTTAGATTTACTCTTCAAAAAGTAATAATAATGAGCATCAGTTACAGAGAAGGAATACGTGTGCCAGAAATACAAGGTTTCATCTTTTCAAAAGAGGTAAATACAGACACTGAGGTCCTTGTATACAAGTTGGTCTTCTTTTTCTATCTCTAGTCCAAACTTGATGGAGCAGCTCTACTTTGTCCTATAGGGTCGCTATGAGTCGGAATCCACTTGACAACAGGTTTGGGTTTTTGGTTTGGACTTAAGGCGACCCCACAATGGAAAAAAATGCTGCCTGGTCCTGCACCATCCTCGTGATTGGTTGGGGATCAGACCATTGTGATCCATAGGGTTTCCACTGACTGATTTCCAGAGGTCAACGGCCAGGCCTTTCTTTCTAGTCTGTCCTAGTCTGGAAGCTCTGCTGAAACCTGTTCAGAATCATAGCAATATGCCAGGCTCCACTGACAAATGAGTGGTGGCTGCACATGAGGTAGGAATCCAACTGGAATGAACCTAGTGTCCCTCATGGAAGGAGAGAATTCTACCACTGAACCATCACTACCCCAAAGCCATAGGTTATAAGTTATATCCTTTTAAAATAAGTAAGAAACCCAGATATACGTGTGTTATTAATACAAGGCCAGTATATAAGATAGTGGAGAGGATGAGCTGTTGTATCAAATTCAAACAAAAATACAGTGGCTCAACTAAGATTAAAGTTTATTTCTTTGCCATGTAGTAGTCAAGATGTACGTTGGCAGTCTAGGATAAGGGGTGGCTTTGTCCAAGGGCCTAGGTTTCTTCTATCTTGATACTTCACCATTTCTGGGTTTGTGTTTCTGTCCATGCTGTCAAATCTCACACCGGTATTTTCCAGCTCACAGGAAGGACGAAAAACAGAAGTGGTAGGCAAGCAACTTCCTTTGAAGAATGTGACCAGAAAGTTGGACGTACCACTTCTGCTACATCTCACTGGTCATAACTGAGTCACATGGCCATACCTAGCTACAATGGAAGAGGGGAATTATATTCTCTACCTTAGAACCGAAGTGCTTGCTTTTCCAGTTGTGGTGGGGTGGTATTCTATTACTAAAGGAAGAAAGGAGGGGTGAGAATTGGGGACAATTAGAGGCATACTAAGATAGTTTCAAAGATTTTTGATAACTAATCTCATAAAAGTTCACATTTCCTATATTAAAATAAAATGTATATTTTATCATTTCATGAAGTTCTAGTCATTACACTTACTTCTAGTTTGGTTGACCTGCATATGAAGATAAGTTTAATTTTTAAATTAACTTGATTATGAGTTTATTTTACTTTAGCCTGTGAAAACACAGTCTTATATATTTTTCTACTTATATACACTACAGATTTTACTGTCAATTTGTACAGTTACCATGAGGCATTCCTTTTCCTATCTTTACTTTTATCCATTCTAAAACTTGCATTTACTTTTTAATAGCTTTCATTTTTGTCATCTAATATTGATTTGACTGTCTCATGGCAAAGGGTAAGCAAATGTTTCAAAGTCTTTCAAAACAAAACCTCCATGATGGTTTGGAACTCAGGTCAGTATAAATATAAGTACCTTTCGATCATCCCTGATCTGAAGGCCCCAGAAACCAGGGTTGGCTCTAAGCCACTCTTGGTCTTCTTTACTGTGTAACTGTAGCTGATACATCTTAATATCCAGCTTGAAATCTTGCACAGTTACCTTCACATTAAAAAAACAAAACAAAAAAAAACAAACCCATTGCTGTCATGTCGATTCCAACTCATAGTGACCCTGTAGAACAGAGTAGAACTGCTTCATAGGATTTCCAAGGAGTGGCTGGTGGATTCAAACTACCAACCTTTTGGTTAGCAGTTAAACGCTTAAGCACTGCGCCACCAGGGCTACTACCTTCACATGGTAGATGCTTAATAAATACTAGTTGAATAGTTGGATTGGGCCACATAGCATCCATCAGAAATTGTAGGTCCTCTGAACCAAAGGTAACTGAATCGGTGTTGCACACCTTTTCCAGACTGAAATATTAGTTTGTTTTATAATGTGAATAATAGCCCATAAAACATATACAAATAATGTAGGAGTAAATATATAAAAGGAAATTTTATACATTGTAATAAAAGTTTTCTCTTCCCTTTAAATGGCGTAAAAAATAAGAAGCAACTAATGCAGTGCCTGGCATAATAGCTTCTCAGTAAATAGTAGTCACACTTAATTACTGCTTATGTTGTTCTGTAGGTCACAGGACAAAGAAGAAATAAGGTTTCCACCAATATATTGCAAAACAACCCATAGCTTTCTGGCACTCATTATTTTAATAGGGAAGTTATTAATTTTCACAATGTAGAAATGAGAGAAGAGTTTGGGAATGCAAGAATAATTTGATTAAGAAATAGCATCTTTACACAAATTTAGCATATAAAAAGATCCAATAATTATGGAACTTCATTTAAAGTTTTAGTTACGAAATACATCAGGAAACTCAGCAAGGTTCACAGAACCCTAGAGCTGGGTGGATACAGTTCAGAAGACCTTGATGGAGAATAATTGTTATTCAACTGTTTCTCTGGCATATGTTCAGAAGTAATGTATTGGGATATTCTGGAATTCCCTACAGGGCACCAGAATGTTATAGAAGTGGCATTTGGTAATTGCCCCTGATTGATTGATAAAAAAATTTCTTTCCCTCATTATTTGTCAATGGTGTTCTGTTTTTTGTCTTTCAGAAAATAATTCTGATCTTCGTTTTTTTATTTGGTCCACTTGTGATTGGTAAGTCATTTGGCATTAAACTCACGTATTCTTAGTATTCCTTCTTTCTTTGCTTCCCAAACTTTATTCAGACTGCAGTTAATTTTAGTAATTTCTTTAAGCGGTATGACACAAGTCTTTTGGCACATCAAGACCATAACCATTTAGCTTTACGATTTCTTAACTTTTAATAGAATTTACTTGTTTTAAATTATTTTTCTATGTTACCTAAAATTGTCTGAGGTTTTCCGAAAAGGATATTGGATGCAAATGTTAGAAGTTCAGCATGCCTTTTAAATACTAGAACACTCTATCAATAGGAAAGTTGTTAATTACATTTTCAGTTTTTGACATCTAATAATCAAGGAGTTACTTTCTTTTAAAATTAGTCTCTTCTATTGATCTCCAACAACATAAATCTAAAGGCACATCTGTTATGAGGTAGTATGATATACCATGGCAGTAGAGGCAATATTTTTAAGTTTAGAAATTCAGATGAAGTTTCTAAAATATATTTTAAATGAGAGTTAAAATTTTATGTCAGTTTTCCCATAAGAATGGAAGAATGCTGGCATAACTTTAGTTCATTTACCCAGAGTGAGGGAGAATGGTCAATACTGCTTCTCCAAAACCCTCAGCTCACAAAAATGCTAATATTGAATAACTTTGAGTTTAGGTATGCTGGAGTTAGTTATGTTACTTTTTGTAATAGTTTGTATTACTGTATGCATTGTAGTTTTTCCCAAATAAAATAAACCAGTAATTCTTCCTTAAGTCCTTTAATTTTCTGGGAAAGTATTAAAATGGATATTATCTTGGTGAAAATTTTGTTAGGCTATTGGCAGACGACAAGGTTGCAATATTAGCATAAATGAGAAGTAAACCAAGGTGATTTTAATCCTAGTTCAGTCAATGGGTACAGAAATAAGCAATGAATTAGGATTTGATTTAAGCCGCGTTCTTTCTATACAAAATATTTGTAGACAATAGTTGGACTAGAAAAGGCATGCATGTTCTCATCTGCATCTGACCCTCCTCCCCAGCAAAATATAGTTTACCCCAACACTTTAGTGGTTTCCCTTTAAGCAGGCTGTTTATCAAAATAAATATTTGCCACATACCTAGTTTGTATTTTCAAACCGCACAGTGAAGTATGATTCAAATAATAAGAATTAAAGGAATTTGAAACGGCTTTTCTTAATGTTTTGGAAGCGCTTTTGAAAATGTAAAGGCGGAGTTAATTTTGTCCATGTGGAGTGGTATGAAACTCCAGCTTCTCTTTATTTTCCCCGCAAACATTTATTTTCTAAGGTTTACTAATTATAGTTGTTAATTTTTCTTTCGAAATTCACTTTTAGCAGAAGGCTCTGTTAGATTGTCTCCAGGAGTCAACAGCAAGCAGACCCCTGCTTGGCTGGAGAGGGGAGAGGGGAAGGCTGGGGCTGGGGCTGGCTGCTGGCGGGCGGGGAGCCTGAGAGGGCCGGGAGCAGAGAGACTGCAGTGACACGGCCCTCCCCGGGCTGGTGGAAGCATCTCACTGGTGACGGGTCTGAAAGCACGTGGCTACGTCACGGAAAGCCAGTCTTTTCAATGCAAACTTCAACTCCTCCTCCTCCTCCCTTTAATGCCTGTAACTCCCATCCGAGGCTGGGCGAGAGATCCGGAGGGGAGCTTTTCCTCATGCTCACGCTTGGTGGAAACTGGCGGAGTGAGAGCAACGAGGAGGGGGCTCTGGGGCGCTCTCTACCTACTACACGCCTGACGAGGGGAGGGGGCTCCGAGAGTGCATCTTTTCTTCGTGGTGATTGAGAACTGCAGGTTCAATCCCATCCTACTCATCACTGGCGATTGATAATTAAAAAAAAAAAAAAAAAGAAAAATCGACCCTTGGAGAAGGGAGGCTCTGTCTTCGGCTGTCAGACTCAACCTCGGAGGTGGTATCGGTGTGTGAGTGTGTGTGGCGGGGTTTTTTCCCCCTTTTTTCTTTCTTTTTTCGTTCTTCCTTCTTTTCTTTTTTCTTTTCTTTTCTTTCTTTCCCCCTTTTTTCTTTTTCCTTCTCTCCTAGGGACTACACAATGACAGTCTTCTCTCAGTAAGAGGAAACCTGCTTTGGCTTCTGCAGATCCACCCATCCTCATAACGACCAAGTAAAAGGCTATGGTTTTCTCTTTGGGGATCTTTTGTGCATTACTGTTCTCCCTGAGTCGTTTTGGCCTCAGTTGGGATTTCTGTGCTTTTTTGTTTGGCTTCATGCTGAAAAAGGATTTTTTTTCCAACCCTTCGGTAATAATCCAGTGGTGATCAAGGGGGATAAATCATTCACCCTGGCCGAAAAAAAACAATCACTGAGAAGTCTCAAAGAAATATACCACGTGAGGGGGAAAAACTGGGAGAAGATCCGGAATATTATCGTTTTTCCTATGGTAAAACCGGCGCCCCTCTTCAGGAGAACTGATTTCAAATTATTATTATGCAACCACAAGGATCTCTTCTTTCTCAGGGTGTCTAAGCTGCTGGATTGCTTTTCGCCCAAATCAATGTGGTTTCTTTGGAACATTTTCAGCAAAGGAACGCATATGCTGCAGTGTCTTTGTGGCAAGAGTCTTAAGAAAAACAAGAACCCAACTGGTAAGCAAAACATGCATCATGTTATGTTTTTCCTCATACTAACCTGTCTGTTGCTCACTGAGCTAGATCTGCAGTTCTGCTATGCAGGAAGGCAGGGGAAACAGAAATGGAACCAGGACAGTGTTGCATATAGAGGTGTTGCATGAATAATCAAGTAACAGCTGGATCCGCGTCTGTGAACCTGAAAACCATTATCAGCATCTCTTGGCTGTGACACAATCCATCACTGGGAGGGAGGAGGAAACTTTTTTTTTTTTTTTTTTAATGTATTTGGTTGCCTAAGTTTGGTGGAATATTCAAGGGCTATGGCTTAAGATTTCTGCCCGAGACAGCTGAAGCTTTGGTAGTTGCCAGGAGGAAGAACGGGAGTTTTCCTGACTTCTGCTGCAGGTTCGGAGACATAGCTCGGTGCTGAGAACGTGCTCTAGACTTTCTGATCAGCGTGCATAATGTTCGCCACCCCATACCTTTCCCAAAGTAAAAGAGGCCCCCTCCCTCGTGTCCCCGCTCCTCCGTCAGCCCCCGCCTCCCTCCCCCGTCTAGCTCTCTGTGCCCAAGTATTAACTCCTTCCCTGGGTCTGCCTCTGACACGTCCTGCTACTGGGAATACTGGAGCAGGGTTTGTGCCCGGAGGGAAACCCAGACCGAGCAGACAAGACCAGCCCCTCTAATATATGTAGTTTAAATTCTTCTTTTAAAAAGTATCAAAACCGTGCGTCCGAGTCCCACGGGTGGGATGAACCGGGCCTGTGAGTTCCTGCTTTAGGGTGCGGGTGATCATGCGCCCCAATTCCAAAGGGCTCCAACGGGGAAACTTGCAGTACATTACATAAGAAATGCAAATGCAGGTGATTCGGGGAGTCGGATTCCATGGGCTCACTTTCCTGTATCGCAGTCTGAAGCATTTTGGGGCGGCCGCGTAGTGGTGGGAGAGCTACCCCGGGGAGGGAAGGCTGGAAGACTGCATGGTGGCGGCGCTGGCGAGGAGGCTGGGCGCAGCTTTTCCCAGAACCGGCACACACTGGCAGCGAGTGGTGTGTGGCGCCCCCCGGCTGCGTCCAGGATGGGGAGGGACCTGGGGCCGAGTGTTTTGTGTTGGGGGCTATACGAGGGGGAGGGGACGGTAGAGCGGCGGTCCTGCAGTGGCAGCCCGGGCGCTGGAGGCTCCTGACGCTGGCACTGCGGTGTAGTAGATCATAGCTCTGCGCTGGCTCCCTGACATTCGGAGCTCAGCCGGGGCCGCGATGGCACCCGGAGCCCCAGCGACTGGGCAGCAAGTGGCTGCTGCCGCCCATCCTCCGAATCTCGCAAACGCAACGTCGCTCGGTGGTGCGCTCGGTGGGGGCTGCCGCCCTCGGGTGCCGCGAGCGGGAGGGAGAGGAGGTGTAGGTGAGCGGGCAAGCAGGCGGCGGCGGGAAGACTGAGCACCCTTTGCGGCCACCACTTCTGCAGCGAAAAGGAAGCCGCGAGTTGTCCGACCGTCCGAAAGGAGCGAAGCTCGCGTGCTCGGGCGGAGGACGCCTGGCCGCGGCCTTGGCAAGAGCCGGGAGCTGGGAGGTTGGGCTGGTCCGTGGGGATTCTGGAAGTAGCCTCCGGCTGTCCGCCGGCTCGGCTGCAGTGGGCTCTTTGCGCCTGCCCTGGAATTCTCATTCATGTTGTAGCTTTCCTCGCCACCGTCTCTCTTACCCTCCTTCTCTGTTCCCTCCTCCTTCTCAGCACCCTGTCCTTTTACCCTTCTCTCAACTGTCAGCGTTTAGCAACTCTGAAATGACACCATCATCCTAAGAATTACCCAAGGAGAAAGCAACGTTACCACCTTACCATTTACATTTCTGATTTAGCTGTAATGTGTACCCCAACGGCCGGCATCAAACGTAACGCTTGCTGATAACGTTGGTCATAAAAACCCGCTGTGCATCTGTAACACTATCTTACAACTTAATGCGAAACCCCTTTTTGCAAGATTTCCTAAAGTGGGACTCCCTTGCAAGGGAGGGGTTACTCCTTCACAGGACAGAAATACTGGTTTTTGAAGTCTTCTTGAGGCTTTCTGTGAAGAGATAAAGCTCGTTCTGAGAAAGAAATGCTGTAAAAACACTTTTTTTTTAGACTCAGCCATTTGTCTAGGGACCTTAAAGTCAGTCCTTGCATAGTCCTGGAGAGTGGGAAATAATTCAGCGCACAGCTGGAAGTTTCTTTGCTGTTCTTTGTTTTTTTTTTTTTTTTTTTTGTAAACACTTTTGCTAGAAACATTAATCTCCCCCTACACATGATTCAAGATCTTTTTATTACATTCCCCCACCCCACCCACTTTCATCTCTCTGGAAAAAAGCAGATTTCTTTTTTCTTCCAAGGTGTTTTGGAAGGTGTCAAACAAATGACAAATTATTCTTAGAGCAATTTATTTTGCAGCTTATGGATGCCAAAGTACTTGGGTGTGAATTGACGGGTTAATTCAAAGTGTGTCTGACATCACCAACTCTTTCTAATACGATGGTTTAGTCTTAGATTGCCAGAGATTAGAATTCCAACCTGAGAGCTGGGGCATTTAGTAACTACTTCTTCAATGGGACATTAATGTGTCATGGTATCTATTTCACCTTCTAAACGTTTTTGCCTCTCAAGCTTGACTCAAACCCAGGCCTGGCCAACCCCTTTCAGCACTGTACTTGGTGAAATCCATTCCCCTTCTGCTATTAAAATGAAACCTAGAATTGTTTGCAGGTTTTTGATCCCAAGACAGCAGTACCACTAAGATGTTAATTGGGTAATTAAAATACAACCAAGGCTAAATTCCTCTTAACTGTTAAAACCAAAAAGAACAGATTGACTACGACCTGTTACGCTATCTTAAATCTAAAAAGAGGACAATTAACTGGTCTCAAACTGTGAGAGTTGGTAGAATACTGCCAAGTATCAGTACTGTGATCATTTATCTCTGTTTCAGAGATAAATATTAATTTTTCTTCCTGATCTTTGAAAGTTATGGGATGACTTACTGGTTAACCCAAATTCTTCAAGTTACTGATTAGTATGGGTTGTTAGAACAAGGGTTCCTGGGGGGAACTTCTGAGCACTGCTATATAACCATGTTGATATGAAAATAATCAGATAATAGAGTTGTGAATTTAAGGGCAAAATTCTTCACCCATCCAAAAGTTAATAATTAGCTCCAAACTATTCAAATAGGGGGCGTTAATTTCTTTTTGTAGCTGTTTTTTATGTAGTTTAACTGGAAAAGAACTTGGAGAATGTATTTGCACAATATATACTTTTTAAAGTAAATTGCAATAGCTTAAAAATTACTGGCTATAAAGTAAATTTACTATCTTCATAAAAACTTCTGATATCTCAGTTACAGTTATTACCAGAGAATACACACACGCGCACGCACACACACACACACACACACACACACACACACACACACACCATATTTAAATGTCCTACTTTCCCCTACTTTGCAAGCTGAGCAGTAGCTATGCATTTAGAATAAATGTTACCTGCTTTAAATTTCACTGTGTGAGTCATGCAAGGTGACTGTATTTTAGGCAAATCATTAAATAGGGAATACTAAGTCAAGGCATTTATTTTGCCTGGAGGAGGGCTTGCTATGTTTTTTAAAACCAGTAATGATAGTTTGGACTGACCACTGTATAACAGCTCAGTTTGGGAAATAAATCTAGGTCACTGAACTTTGAGCAAAGAGCGTTAAGGAAAGAAACATGGTTGAGAAAAGTTCACAATAAAGATAAACGCTAAGGTCACGCCATTAATATCTCTTCAGATACATAATGTAAAATAAGCAAAGGAAGCCACAGACTCTCAAATATATACATCGACTTCACCATACGTAGTACCTCCAAACTCCAGGGTTTGATAAGATTTTGAAAAGCATGGGTTTTAATACAAGTTGTAATCTAAGAGAATTTTAATGAGTAATGGTGTCAGTGGCAAGGAGGGTAAGAAGCAGATGCCCTAGACCTAGTTCTGAAGAGCACATTTAGAAAATCCCACAAACTCGTTGACTTCAGTGTTTCATTTTCTGAACTTAGTCTCCCTCTCTGCCTTGTAACTTTGAGATGGAACAAGCAGGGATTGGTAGGGCCCATTGTCACTTTCTATAGCCTACTTGTTTTGGTGCCTTTCAGCTCTAATTTTGCCTTTCACTAAGCTGTGTTATGTGCCCCAAACACCAAGTATGCCACTTTTACTCTTTTAAATATGGTGGTTTTTTTTAGCTACTTACTTTATATAAGGCTGTCATGGCGTTTTTTTACACTAGAAAGTAGGTAAAGAGGGAAGAAAGAGGAGTAAGCATTTTTTATTCCTTTTCATTCTCAGCCTGCCGACTCATCCTAGTTTTCTGTAGAGCTGGGTGAGCCACAAATGGGCCCCAACCCCTGTATTTCTAAACACTGAGTAACTAAAGACATCAAATTCAGACTCATGGCTGGAGCACAAACAGGTGTAAGGTTCTCCTCTTTATAACATGCTTGGCTTTAGAGTGGGATTCAATGTAATATGAGTTGGCCTTGGACTCCATCCAGGAAGCTTTAGTTACTGAAGCAGTAAAATGACTTTTTTAGAGTAGTCCCACACCGTGAACCATAGGATAGAATTTTAGTTAGGCTTCTAAGTACTTGTTGAGAGAAGAGATTTTTCTTTTTTGAAATTTATATTCAAGTTTACTAGTGTGGGGTTCAATGCATGGTAATCTAAATTTTGTTGTAACAATGAAGATGACTTGGGTTGTACCCATATCCAGCCTGTTCTCATCTTAGACGACATCTATAATTAAGAATATTCTTTAAAATGATGCACTGCTTTCAGAAAGTGTTAAAAGTAATTCTATACTATACTTCTTATTTTCCACACTGAACCTTTCCTTTAAAAATGTTCTAACCAAGTCTTCCATGTTTCAGCAACACAAACATTGGGAACTTCAGTGAAATGTTTTTATACATATGGTAACAGGGACAACAACCAATGTTTTTGCTCCTTTGCACATTTTGGCATCATACCTCACTCCAATTGACTCATAAGCTTTCTATAAATACCATGTAGATGTCTCAGAATGGAAGCATTTATTCAGAATAGTTTCTGCCTTAAGGGGAAACAGTTGGGACATTTAAAGCTCCTCTGTTAAGTTTTGAATGAGTCACGGCATTGAGCCCATAATCTTAGTAAAACCTTTGAGGCCAAGGTAGTACCACCTCCAGAAGGGACTGTGGGCCAAAGAAATCTCTACTGACACAGCCACATGCCCACCGCAGGAGTTTTGGTGGTGCTAGTTTGTGTACCATGTACCAGATTTAGCTGTAAGAGTTGAACCTGGGCACTGAAGAGCAAAGAATTATCTGAGGTAGTCTTTCTAGTTCCTCCACATTATCTATAAAGACGCACTAGTGCGTTTGCTATTGTAATTCTGAAGGATCATCAATGTCCTTTATATTTCTCTAGTTGCTACAAACTAATTTTCTGCTTTGGTCAGAATGTAAAAGGCAGGATGATGAAAGGAAGGAGGAATTCCCGAGGCCTTCCTAAACATGAAGGCGAAAAGGAGGCATAACACTTTTTTTTTAAAATATGGAAGTTTTTGCTTGTCTAATCTGCCAACATCATCTAAGAAGGTCATCTAATAATTGTTGGGCACAATTGCCTTTATTATTGTGCCCTGACAAAAACTCTGTTTTTTTTGGTTTTTTATTAAGTGAATTACTAGTGGAAAATACGTTTCTCTGGGAAATTGTGAACTGTGGGACCATAACTGGCAGTATTAGTTTACTTGTTCTTCCTCTTTCCCAATAATGCCAACCAATATTTTGGCTTTAAGTGATAAAACAAACAAACAAAACCATGAAAGAAGTTAAAAAAGCTGTTAGTGGCTTCAACTTCTTGCTCTTCATTTGCCGTAACAAGGCACCCTGAAACATGCTTTGCAAACATTCCTTTGGCCCAAGTTTTATAACACGTTTACATTCTAAATCTTTAAACTTGAGGCCTATACCACTGTTCCTCACACTGAGGTCTTTCTAAAAAAAATACAAGCTCAAGAGCTAATCGCATTCCTGCATTGCCTCTTCTGGCACTCTCAGCCTTTCAATAGCAAACATCAGGGCACCAATAGTTTCACATCTGCCAGAGCCCACTTCATGATTTTTTTCTAACCTTTTTCTTCCTTTTAAAAAGAAATACATTTAGCCTTAAGTCGAGTGCATTTTCCGAACTTCTCTTTTGAACTTTCTCTGAAGACGGTAACCGGGCCCCTTGTCGCACGTTGTCCCCTGATCGAATAGCACTTAAACAGCCACTAGGACCAGTTGCTCTGAAAGGGGGTCCAACTGTCCTCCCTTTAACGTTCTTTTTCTTTCCCAGTTTTTATAGCAGTGGCCTTCAAACTTCGTAGCTTCCTGCACTTTCAGCAGTTACACTGATATATTTAGGTTTCTCCTTTGTGGAGACACTTTCAGGGTGGAGGGTGCTGGGCCGCTGTGGCCTTGAGCTGAGAGGAGCGGAGTTTGTGTCAGACACCAGAAAGTTGGGCAGAATCCACGGCTTTGGGGACAGGCCTTTTGGGGTCCAGACAAGTGTTATCTTTTTTTCTGCAAAGCCGCGAGTCGGCCAACTCCCCAGCTCGGATCAACTTCTAGGTGTCAAGCTCCTTCGTAATCTGTTTGAAACCGGGTTCCGAGTGTTAACTAATTCAGCCCTGAAGGCAGGGGAGCAAGAAGGCGACGCGCGGTCTTCCCAGGGTGCGACCGGCCGATCAGGGTCCCCAGGCACCGCGGGCGCGGCGCTCACAAAAACCCGCCACCCGGCGCGCTCTCCGCCTCGGCGCGTCGGGGGCTGGCTACGCAATGCGGCGGAAGGGGCCTGTTGGAGCCGCCGTAGCGCGGGAAGTTTCCGTTGCCACAGAGATGACCTCTGACCCCAGAAATCTCAAGGGCCTGGCCGGCGGAGTGGCGGTTGCTACGGAAACCGCGGCGGCTGTGCGGCCGCAGCGGAGGAGCGACTCAGTGTCCGGGCCGGGGACGCCAGGCGCGACTGTGGGTCCGCCAGGGGTGGACCTTTTCGCTCCCGGGGCAGCTAGCCGGCCGCTCTGCCGCTGGCACGGCCGGTGTGTGCGGGGTCACCCCGTTATGCAGAGAGCCCCCCCCTGTGCGCTGCCGGGCTTAAGGGCAGTTCCAGAAGTTGGGTCCCAGCCCACAGGTGGCTCCTTCTTTCTCCCCGTTCCTCCCAGCACCCTCCCGGGAGCCAACTACCGCAGGCAGACCGACTTCAAGGCAAAGGGAGTGGGCAGGAAGAAGGAGCTGGGTGGCTGGTTATGGGGCCAAGCTCTGCCCTGGGTTCTGGTCTCAGCTTTTCCAGCTTTTAATGTTCTAGGATTCTGCATCTTTCCATCCAATCCTGATTCTCAGTGGAATTTTTTCTTTTCTCCGTACCTATCCTGAGCTCTGTTGACTATGTTTAAATTGTATCCTAAAATCAGAGAATATCAGAGATAGAGGGCGACCTTAGGGCTCAACCACCTGCTCCTTTTACAGGTATGGAAACGTCTTCACAGTGGAGCAAGTGATTGTTTCAAGATCCGGTTTTGGAATTGTAGACACAAGCACAGGTAGCAGCTTTGAGCCTTTTAAGAAGGAACACCTTTCATTTTATTGAATTTAGCTGATGACACTACCGTCATGCATTTTAGGTAAAATTTGTGTGGTTGGTGCTGAAACAGATGGCATTCCATGATGTCTCTTACATTCCCCAGATATCTGTTCTATAGTTACTCATATATACATATATTGTCTGTCTACACTGAGGGTGAGCGAAAAAGAGGAAGACCCTCAAAGAGATGGAGTGACACAGTGGCTGCAACAGTGGGCTCAAACAGCAACGATTGTGAGAATGGCGCAGGACCAGGCAGTGTTTGGTTCTGTTGTACATAGGCTCGCTATGAGTCGGAACCTACTCGCTGGCAACTAACAACAACAACATCTATCTACATTGGCTTGTTTTTCCTTCTATTATCTTTGGGCCACTGGGAAAAATTAACATTTTAAATTTTTTTTAACCTCCTTTTTAAAATTAAGTTGAAAAAAGATTATTTTGAGAGTCCATTTAAACTCTGAAATTTATGAAGTATTTCTTTTTAGGTCCACCCGCTGTTTTTCAGCTGTAAGTATAATCTCTTGCATGATTATACTTCTCCTTTTTGATTTACTAATTTAGCGAACACCTAAAAAGTGCAACTGTGTTCTAATTGTGCTGGAAATACAGGGGTGAAGAATTCTTTAAGGAATTTGTAGGAGAGACTAAGAAGGGGATCAGTTTTCATAAGGTGAAATGTGTTATGAATTGTTGGTGGACAAAGATGCCATGAGGCCACATGGAAGGCTTTCTTGAAGGAATAAAACTTGGAGTTAGTCACGAAGAATGATTAGGGGCTAGCCAGGTGGGAAAAGACTGGGTAGGCTTTCAAAGAAGAGAAAACAGCATACCTTAAGGTTTAGGGAATGTGAAAGAGTGTGGTGAGTACTCTCATGGATTGAATTGTGTCCCTCAAAAATATTTGTCAACTTGGCTAGGTCATGATTCCCCGTATTATATGATTGTCTACCATTTTGTAATCTGATGTGATTTCCCTATGTGTTGTATATTCTACCACTGTGATGTAATAGAATGGATTAGTGGCAGTTATATTGATGACATCTACAAGATTAGATAGTGTCTTAAGCCAGTCTGTTTTGAGATATAAAAGAGAGAAGCGAGCAGAGAGACGGGGGACCTCATACCACCAAGAAAGCAGTGCTGGGAGCAGAGCACGTCCTTTGGACTCGGGGTCCCTGTGTGGAGAAGCTCCTAGTCCAGGGGAAGATTGATGAGAAGGACCTTCCTCCAGAGCCGATAGAGAAAGCCTTCCCCTGGAGCTGCCGCCCTGAATTTGGACTTTCAGCCTACTTTACTGTGATGAAATAAATTTCTCTATTAAAGCCGTCCACTTGTGGTATTTCTGTTATAGCAGCACTAGATAACTTAAGACAAGTACCAAGAACTACAACAGCAGAATAGGAAGAGTGTTGTAGGAAATTATAGGTGGTGGGATTGCAAGGTAATCAAGAACAGATCACATGTTCTGTGACCATCAGATTTACCCTCTGTACAACCCTTGTGACTACAGTGTGGAAAATAGCTTTGAGTAGGGCAAGACTGGAGGTAGAGGAAGCGGGTTTAGTGGTGAGAAGTGGAAGATCCAAAATTAGGCAGTGAAAGGCTGGAGATGAGGTGGAATCCATCCATCTCAGTGGCATTTGAATTTGGGAAGAAGGTGAGGCAAGAGTCTATAATTTTTGGACAACAGCCTTTTGATTTGGACAACGCCCAGTTGATCCTGATCCTGTCTTTGTCAGTAGAACACTCCCTGAAACATGGGTTACAAATTTAGCTCTCTCCAGATTGTTCATATTCAGATGACTGAGATAGTTTTTACAGCAAGCAGAAAACTTTGAGAAGTTTCTCTTTCTAGATTAAAATTTAAATGAGCAGTTCTAGAAGAATTGCTTTGGGATAAATAGTTCATTTTCTTGACTTCAAACCTGAAAATCCTTAGGGGGTTAAAAAAGTGCTTTACAACAAACAATAAATCAAAAAATACATTTTATGATTATATAAAATTCTTGAGTAATGGCAGATTTTTTTTGTAAACAATACTTTATTCAGTTTCAGGAGTCAAGTAGTGCAATTAAAAGCCAAGTCTTCAGATTAAATATTCAGGTCTGGCAAGAAAAAGAGAAGGAAGTGTGAACTTTATTGAATTTACATATGTAAGTGAGTGCACCTGCTTTTTAGCTAGAAATGAATGTAGTTGTAATTAAAATGCCCCATTTTTCTTTGTAACATTTTTGTGTCTGCACAATTACAGTGCATAGCTGAAGTGTGTGGTAATGTCTTCTGAAATGCTGCTTCCTAGATAAAAGTGTGGTTTGGGAAAGATTGTAGTCTTCATTGTTTTCACTTCCTGCGTGGAGCTCATGGTATATTATTGCTGTACTTTAAAAAGTAGGAAATGTGAAAATAAGACTTAAGGACTAAAACAAAAATAATATCCCTTAATTGTAGGTTTTTAAAAAGAGCCACTTATTTCAAAGTCTGAAACTCATCGTCTTTGGTTGTATTACTGCTGTCCACCAGGTGCTGTGTTCTTCAGTAAAGAAAGAACACTCTTTCCAGGGAGGCCTGAGGCAGTTTCCTGATTAAACACTCAGCAGTCACCATCATTCTGCCCCAACTTTTTACTCTTGGGGCAAGTTGAGAACAGTAGTCCAAATGCTTTTTCCTCCTTCATTATCAAATGACTTGTTTTCCTAGGGATTTATATTTTTCATTAACTTAATAATTTTTTCTTTGACATTATTAACATGTTTTCACTCACATGTCGATTAAGTGACAGAAAATTATTCTTATCTCAAACGTATAAGAATGAACACTAAATGTTGGAACTTTTAATGCAGTGGATGTTAAATATTGGGAAACTTTTAGCGATGCAGCAACAAATTTGATATAGGATAAAAATTTTACATCATGATTGCTTGGTGTTTATTTTTTATTTCCTCATTATGTTTCCTTTTAAAATATCAGGAATAATCTTAAAGAGCACAGACAGTGCTGAGGTGATTTTGGTACATCTGTGGCAACATGCGTTTGTTTGGGGACATTAACCTGTGGCGTACATGCTAAAGGTAGCGTGTGCCTGCAAACTAGGAAGTCTGCTTACCTCTCTTATGACTCCTTGCCCTTTGCTTTAGAGAAGTGTTTTTCCATTGCTGAGAATCCACTCCCTTTTATCACGCTATCCCAGTATTTGTACCATCATACTCTAGATTTTGTCTTTTCACATGTTTCTTCTATCCTTGCCTTTCAAAATCTTGTCATCAGTTTACTCTTCCTGCAAGGTTGGGATTAGTATTCTATTGAATTTTCAACATTTACATGCATTGCATGAGGGAAAAAGGCAAAAAAAATTGTAACAGTTCAGTTCTTAGAAAGTAAATGAGACACACCTCTCTGAAGCTGAGACATTTACCCAGTGTGGCATTTATTTGACTTAATTTTTTTTTTTTCTTCCTGGGCTTCACATTAACATTTGAAAGAATTATTATTTGAATCTATTGCTTTATTAGATTATACAATTAAATGAGCTTTGAGTCTATTATTATAAGTGAATACCTAATTTTCCCACTAATGGGATATATGTTAAACTTAACAGATTTTTAAAAGCTTAGTACTTTTCTGCTTTAACAGAAATATTTTGAATTGATTTGAATCCTGTGTCATCATTTGCAATGCTATAAGTAAATAATAGCAACAGCTAATTGGAGAGTGATTGTTATGTACTAGATACTTACCTATATTACCTAGTGCTCACAACCACAGGTAAGGACTTCTGTTATACTCATGTTAAAATATGGTGTGGCCCAAGCCTAGGCCAGGCTAGTAACTGAAAGCACTGAGGATAAACCCAAGTAGTCTTACTCCAGAGTGGGTGCTATTAAACCACTCACTATATTGCAGCTACCTCTCTATAAAGACGATGTGCAACAGAATGTACCTGAAAGTGGCCAGTGTTGGTCTTAGAGTTTCTGTGACTCCTTATAACCTGAAACCAAAAAGGATTGCAACATATTTAGAATTTTAATGCTTTTTTAAATTGAGGTAATAAATACAATAATTTACATACATTAAAATGCACAGCTCTTAATTGTATAATTTGGTGAATTTTCACAGATGTGTACATCCTGGAAACCACCACTCCAGTCAAGATATAGAACATTTCCATCATCTCAGAAACCTCCCTCTCCTTTCTGTTCAATTCCCACCCAAGCCCCCTTCAAGAAGCAATCACCGTTCTGATTTCTCCCACTTTAGTTTACCCTATAATAAAACCTCATGTCAGGAAATCATGGAGTCCCCACTCTTTGAATCTGCCCTCTTTTACTCAATGGACTGTTATTGAGATTCATCCATGTCATTGCATCTTGTGTAGAATTTGGTTTGGCAGCTTCTGTTGTATTTAGTAAACTGAAACTCCTGTTGTTCAGACTCACTTTTAGTTAATATGCAGAAGTTGTCAGGAACTGCAAATGATCTGAGATCCCCAGCTTGCAAGCTAATAAGTTAGCCTGCCACAACGTCATAGATGCTGGCAGAAGAAGGAAGACTCCTGGGTCAGAGATAAAGGACTTTATTTCTCAGGGTACAGCCGGCTGCCTGAGCTTCGTGTTTGTGACTGTTTCCCTTGTCCTCCAAATCTCACAGGAGTGATGTGTAGTGGTGCAGGTAGATGCTGCGAACACAGTTTGATTTGTGTCAGAACTGAGGAACTCTGAGCTTGGGAAACCCCTTAATCTTTTAAGGGGCTTCTAAGCAAAGCTGCCCAACCTTTGCCCTGCAGGGAGGCATTATCTTTATTATTCCCATCAGGAATAAATCCATCCTCTTACCTGGAGGGCAACATTGTCCCTAGATTCCAAGGTTGTTGACTATGCAAAGATAGCTCAGGACAAAAGCTGTCCTAAGACATGCAGAAATGCCATGGAGAATTGCCCACCAACAGAAGTCAACATCTAAATCAATCTTTCCCAAGGAATTCTTTCTTCCCTTTCTGTTCCTCTCAGTACTGGCATTCTTGTTGCTCCAGTGATGTACTTAGTCTTTAGAAAAATATCCGTTATTTGGTAATTATCTGAAAAATGATCCTGAGATTTTGAAAAGATAGATGGTATAATCCTGTATGGATAAATCCATATTAGTTAATGGGAGAGATTTAAAACATTCTGTGAAGATGTCGTCTTTGATTCATAAGTATGCAAGTTTGATGTGGCGAGAATACTAGATATGAGAAGAGTTCTAAGCAACTGAAGGCTAACTGGAGTCCGGTAGAAGACCTATCTAGGATGAAGGAGAGGAAAATTTTTTAGAGACGTGTGACCTGAGGTGACTCTTGAGTGGATGTTTCATTTGGCAGTGGGAGAGATAAGTAGATTCTTGGCAAGGAGGCTAATATGAGTGAAAGTGAAAAGGCCGGAATTATTTTTTATGGATAGAGTGAAAGGTCCGTAATTGGGGATTTGTGGAAAATTAATGGAATCCTATTTTAGAAGATTAGTGGAGTCTGAAAGCCTGGCAGACGAGTTAGACGATGTGGTAAAAGTTACTGAACTAGAGAACAAAGAGGTGAGTGACTGCTTTAGTACAGTTGCAAAGTGTAACTGGTGTAACTGAATGTGGGGAGGGGTATGACTGGGAGGACAACGGGATTTTGTCATCTGAAAGCAATCAAGTGAAGATGTCCTTCAGTCAGTTGGTGATAGGAAACAGGAGCCTGGATGAAAGGATGGTTCCGGCTGCGTAATACAGGCAAGAGAAAAACAGCTGAGCAATTGGGAGAGGATGAATCTAAGGCATACGTCACGGAATTATGGACAAGGAAGGGCCCTGCTTCCTCTGAACTTGGAAGGAAGGATGAATGAGAGATGTGGGGAGTCAGTAATTGTGGCAGTTATGCTGGAAGTTCATGGGAAGCTGGCTTCAGTCTACTTTTTGAAGTCATAGACGTTTTGTTGCGGATGTGAGATGGAAGTGTATCGAGCAGCTGCATTTTCGTAGTTGATAGATGAGCAAGTACTACACATTTTCTTAAATGATTTGAGGGCTCTTCCCAGTTTAAATTCGCTAGCCTTGGTGATTTTTTGGCTAAGGAGAGAATGGCTTTCAATACATTCTTTAAGGTGAAGTACTGTACAACTTTGTAGTACTTATGTATTCTTGAAGGAGCCCTGGTGGTGCAGTGGTTAAATCGCTCGGCTGCTGAGTTCAACATTTCAAACCCACCAGCTGCTCCATGGGAGAAAGATGTGGTAGTCTGCTTCCGTAAAGATTATAGCCTTGGAAACCCTATGGGGCAGTTCTACTCTGTCCTGTAGGATAGCTGTGAGTTGGAATCGACTCTGTACTAACAGGTCTTCTGTACTCCCAGCAGCGATTTATTCCCTGCGTACAGTGTTTTCTAGTGAAACACAGCAACCGGGAATGACTAAAAATGTTGCAAGGTATTTGGATACAAGGAACTTTTCAACAACTTGGGCTGCATTTTGTCTACAAGAATTCTAATATGCCGCTCTGGCCGTAGTGGTGATCATGACGTGTTTTGTAACCCTCAAGGGTCGGTGCTTAACGGAGAGATGCATTAAGGAACAATTTGCTGAAAGCACAATTTTTGTAACTGAATTCTGTTTTTCTGCTCCTTTCTTTTGAATTGTGTTTCATGAGATCAGTATCTGTCTCCTGGATGTTTAAATACTTAAGAATGCCACAAAACTTATAAAATGATATTTTAAGGACGATAAAAACTTTTGTTAAGAGAACTAATTAAATTACTAATGGCTGTCCAAAATTTACAAAAAATGCAACTAGTTATGCCTTATAAGCAGCAGCTGCAATGTCTTTGACTGAGAGCTGTGATCCATGTGAGTGATCATAGCTTATAAGACCAGTATTTATAGGGGCGTAAGCAAAAACTCATTCAAGAAGGGGAAGGGGTATGTTTGAAATGGTGATAGCAGGAGTAGACACACAGTTGTAGGATCACATTGGCAGTATAAGCCTTCTGAATTCTGTCATTTCAGTGCATAAGTGATTTAATCAAACTTTTTGAAAATTAGTATAAAGTTCATAGACAGCTGAACCATACTTACTAGTCTGAATGCTGTGGAGTTAAGTGAAGGTTGTTGTATTCATGAAGCTGTCAGTAAAAATTAGAAGGTAACACTCTTTGCATATAAAGATGCCACCACTTCCGAATCACAGTCAAAGCTCCGTAATATGGATTAGCACAAATGTGTTGGTACATTGGTAGTTAGTCTCTCTGGTGCCCACTAACATGTATTTGTAGAGAGCCTTGAAGAAAGGACATTAGGATCATTCAACTCACTCTCTGAATCATCTTGCTCTCTTATTTTTTTTATCCAAAGCAGAAGGAAGCATTGTCTCTGTGTATCTCGATAATAGCTTTTGCCTAACTATGCTTTGCCTTTCGTGGTTGCAATCTTAATGTAAGACAGATCTTTGATCCTTTTTCTCTTGTATCATTTAAAATTTATAAGTGGTATAAATACTTCTAAATATCATTGTATATTTTGTTAGAAGCTGTTCTTATCTCTCCCTATTTTTGAATTACAGTAAAATTAAGGAAAAGTTGGTAGTGCTAAAAAATATGCTAATACAGGTGCAAGAAACTTCAAAAATTGCATAAAAGTGATTTTCAGGTAGTACATGTTATATTTATTACTATATTACATTATGGCAAAATGTCCATATTTTGAGCTGCCGAATAGTGAAGCAGACTGCTTTAACTTAACTGTGGTTTGAGTTTTTTCCAATTTTAAGGGCAAAGGCTACACATGTTGTATATTTTGTATTTATGGGTATGGGTGATGTATGCTAGACATTTAACTTAGTGGCTAAATTCTGGACGTTTGTGCCGTTACCCTATCTGTAGGTCATTAGGCTCTTTTATCCAAGAGAGCTATTGAAGAAGGTTTCATGTGAATAGCAATTTGAAAGCAGGAAGAAATAATTATTTTAGTTTCAAAAATAATTAATAAACCACATATTTTATGGTTTTAAATTTATGATTTTGAAATAAAAAATATTTAATATCCACACTATTCCTTTTTATGGCTTTCAGGTAGCATGTTTGAGATTATTTTAAATTAAAGCTTAGATGATTAGACCTCCAGAATGGGATGTGATGACTGAACAAGCCATGTTTAAGTATTTGCACCTTCTGTATCAGGGTTACTGGTCAAGCATATTGGTTATTGGTAGTTATGGATTAATACAGTATAACCAGCACTTTAAACTTCTCTCAAATAAGGAGACCACATAGAGGACTTAAAAGTCAGAGTTGGTACCACAAAATATATGGTATATTTACATCACTATAGGTTTTTCTACAGGTTTCAGTGTAGTCTGTTTTTATGATTTCCCTGTATACTGACAAATATTGGTGAAAATCAGAAAGCAAGACATCAGTAGGTAATAAAGCTTTGGGTTCTTTAGAAATTCCCTGAGAGGAAACGAAAATCTCTCCAAACAACTTCTGTGGCTTTTGTTTTCACATGGTCATGCAGGTCTTTTAAGATATCCTGCATCACTGATTCCCACTGTATGCAATTGAGCATAATTGGCAATAGTTGTCAGCATTTCCATTTAAACTTAATAATCTAAGGACTTATACCTTCTTATTAGTCTGTCATCTAAAGGAACAAAAGGGGAAAAGATCTGGTTATTTGATTATAAATGCTGTCCATGCATTATATTTTGTTGTTTTTTTGTTTTTACTTTAGATACTTGGTACAGAGGCAAGAGATAACAGCCTTGGTTTAAGACTCCCTGAAAATTAAGTATCTTGTGATCACTTTGGGGCCTGATTCCCAATTTGTTTACAAGTGATGGCTTCATAAAGCAAACAGTATAGAATTGTGTATATCTCTAGGGTTAACGTTTAAGTATTTCCTTGTCAATATTGCAGAGATACAGTAATATGACAGAGTGATCTTTAATTTCTGTGGCTCTGCCAAGAAAGGACGTTCGAGTTGGTTTGCCTCTCAGTAGGAGCTGAGCAGCTAGGCATCCACACCACACACTGAACTCCAAACTGAAAGCAGGTGAACTATATGCTAGATTATTTATCCATGTTGCTTTCCTTTGTGTTATATCCAAATATTTAATTAACTAGTATTTGAATATTGCAGCCTTGTCTTGGCTTTTCTCTAGGGAATTAAAAGGAGAGCCATTTGCTGTTGCTTGAGCCAGTGTATTAAATTCCGATTAGTGCCAATATTCTGTCTTTTGAAGCTGTCATTGGTGAGAGACCCAAGAGGAGAGATGAATCTTAGGAGACATGAATAGGACTACAAGAGACCTAGCTGGCTTTTCATTGAAAACCTTAGATACACTTGTTTTCATTTTATTAAGGAATATGACAGTTCCCCCAACCTCGTGGTAATTTATTTTCTATTTTATTTTTTATGCTATCAAGAAGTATTCTCAGTTACATTGACAGGGAAGAGTGCAATTATGTGAGACGACTTTTGCTTCGTGGTTCTGACCTGTTTACTTAGACCTCCAAATTGTAGAAGAAAGTACAATTGTTAACGTGGATATGTTACTGAGCTGGTGTGCCCATTAAATCTCCTTTTGTTTTATGGGCCTGTCTAATTTTTGGCTGAAGGGTGAACTTCAGGAGTGACTTCAATACTGAGTTAAAAGGGTGTCCAGGATCCATACTCCTGAGGTTTCTCCAGTGTCTGTCAGGCCAATAAGTCTGGTCTGGTTTTGTGAGTTAGAATTTTATTCTACTTTTTTCTCCAGCTCTGTCCGGCAACCTCCATTGTGATCCCTGTCAGAGCAGTCAGTGGTGGTAGCCAGGCACCATCTAGTTGTGCTGGGCTGAGTCTGGTGGAGGCTGTGGTAGTTATGGTCCATTAGTCCTTTGGACTAATCTTCCCCTTGTGTCTTTGGTTTTCTTCATCCTCCCTTGCTTCAGATGGGGTGAGACCAGTGGAGTATCTTAGATAGCCGCTCACAAGCTTTTAAGACCCTAGATACTACTCACCGCAATCTTAACGCGTTCTATCACTTGTTTTAGTGGAAAATATTTGAGTTTTCCTTCTCTGACAGGTTTCCACCTTACACGGGTTCCAGCTTTTGCAGGTTACACTTACATGTGTATCTATATATCTATATCTGTTGGAGCTCTGGTGGTGCAGTGGTTAAGAGCCATGGATACTAACCAAAAGGTCGGCAGTTCAAATCCACCAGCCGCTCCTTGGAAACCCTATGGGGGCAGTTCCACAGGTTTGGTTTTGGTTTTATATCTGTGTACACATTACCTAAGTGTACAGGTGATACACAGATGAATCAAACATGGAGATACTTCTGCAATTTTTTAAATCTTAGTATCAATCATATTGCCTGACACCTAGTAGGTTTACTGAATGAGTGAAGTTAGAATAAATTTGATTTCCTTGATAATATTGTTGATTTTTTTTACGTACCTTTAACCATCTCCAACCTAAACTTGGGGGTATAACTCTAAGTAGAAATAACCACTTTAACAGTGGTTTTTGTTGATGTATTATGTTAAAAATAAAATATTAAACATCTAAATTTTTATTTGCTTAGACACGTCCTTTAATAGAAAATATCCTCAATCTTTTATGTTCTCCTCCGTATTATATATGGCTCTTCTGGTAAAACTCCAAGCCAGATAATTGTATCTTCTTTAGCCTTGTGATGGCCAACATATTCCCAGTTCTGTTAACCTGGATGGGCTAGTTCTGTGTGATCCTGTTTGAAGGTCACTAAATACTTCGTGTCATTGCCTTTCTTTGACAATTACTATTGAATAGTTCATATTTAAAAAATTATTTTTGTTGCTGTTATTTTTCTTGGAGCCCTGGTGGCGCAGTGGTTAAGAGCTCGGCTGCTAACCAAAAGGTCAGCGGTTTGAATCCACTAGCCACTCCTTGGAAACCCCATGGGGCAGTTCTACTCTGTCGTATAGGGTCACTATGAGTCGGAACTGACTGGACGGCAATGGGCTATGGGTTATTCTTCTTACTGATAAAGACAGCAATGTAAGAGTTTGAACTTTGAAGTTTGATACAGATTAGAATCTTAGCTGTAATTTCTCTGTGCCTCAGGGTTTTTTTTTTTTCCCCTCTCCTTTAATGAGGGAGGGGGAGGATACCTCCTTTATATATTTGTAATGATTAAAAGACAATATATACGTAAAACACTTAACACAATATCCAGCACATAGGTATTTATTTATTAGTTCCTTTCTCCCCATTTCCTTGTCAGAAACAATGTTAGTTTCTTTTCAGCATTGTCCAGTGGGTTATCTGTGCTAAAATTATTTTTAATTAGTTGATAAATATTTTAAAGCTTTTACCCATAGCTAATATTATAGGTAATACTATAAACCAAAACCAAAACCAAACCCATTGCCATCTAGTCGATTCTGATTCATAGCGACACTATAGGACAGAGTAGAACTGCCCCATAGGGTTTCCAAGGAGCAGCTAGTGGATTCCAGCTGTGGACCTTTTGGTTAGCAGCCGAGCTCTTAACCACTGTGACACCATGGCTCCAGGTAATACTGTATAGTACATAAATAAAGAAAAAAGTCTCCGTGTAAAGGTTGAGGTAACCGATTTAGAGTCCTAGTGGAAACCTTGTTCTCACTGAATTTCGTTTGTACTTTATAGGCCTAAACAGTTCTTTATTTTTAAGCCTTTAGGGCCTATAAAAGCCAGAACATTTTGTATTTTGCCCAGAGTGGGACTGGCTGCAAACGGACAGTTTTTAAGTCCTTATATTGTTCTTGAGCCAAAGAAGATTGTCAAATATCTCTGCTAGAATATTAGTCTCTGCTTTTCCTGTGTGTATTGTAGAGTCTTAGCCTTCTAAGTATACGAAAATGAATATTTTATAATATTTTCTAGACTTTTATAGTATGTTTATTTCACTTCATGTTTTTTATCATCTTTCTTGTTTATATTTAATGATAATTAGCAAAATAATTTTGAGGTAAAGTTTATGGGTTGTTCCCATTCTATGATGCTTTTTTCTGAGGCATATTTTAAAGCAACTTTTTCACACCATTATTCTACTACATAAGCAATTCACTGGCCAAACATCCCTTTCCTTCTTTGGGTTTGAAAATCTCATTTCGCTGCTGGGCTTCTCTTTCTTTTCAACACTTTTGTATTTAAGTTTCCATTTGCTGTTGGTGATTAATTCTCCTCATAACTGAACACTATGAGTAGCCTGCCCTGTCAATTTTTCTTATTCATGGAAATTATAGCTCTCTCTTTTATTCATACCTGAATGCTTTAGGCTCTGTCATTCTCTCTCTTTTTTTTTTCTTTGGAAGAAAACTAACTTAGGTATTTAAAGTTTAGCTTAAATTTGCCTCTTTCAAGACGTTGTAGGAAATGAATGACCTGCCGCGTAAATGAAAATCCTATGTTGGATGGGAGGGAGGTTGGACACAATGAGGTAACACTTGCCACTCTAGGATTCAGCTGACTGGGGCTGTTTCTAACCACTGACACCACTGGGCTTGTGATGAGTACTTGCTATTTGAGAGTGACAAGAAATAACAGGCTACTCTTTTTCTTGGGACTACCGTGGAAAACACACAATCCCAACACACTGTGGAAAGAGTTTAGAGAACCTAGCAAATGGAGATGATCTTGTTCAAAATGTCAGTCAACTAATTACATAATAATTGATTTCCTATTGAATATTTAATATCCTACTAGGAACAGTTAAGTTTCATTTAAAATTACTTCAGACATCCTTCGATAGTTACTTTATTTAGAATTATATAATGTTATTGCTACTGTGTGCCATCCCGTCAATTCTGACCCATAGAGACCCTATAGGACCGAGTGGAACTGCTGCATAGGGCTTCCAAGGAGTGACTGGTGGACTTGAACTGCTGACCATTCTGGTTAGCAGCCGAGGTCTTAACCACTGTGCCATAAGAGCTCTGGGGAATTATAGAATAGTAGGGTCTATTTCCAGGAGAGGCTGTGGGTGAGAATATCTTTAAGAGAGTTCTAGACTAGGCAGCTGCATATACTACTCAAAAGAGAGGCCTTGTCTCAAATACATGGGTCATCATCAGTGTATAGCTGATACTGAAAACTGAGGAATGGATGAACACGCAGAGGAGAGAGGGAGAGAGGAGAACACAGCCTAGAGCAGAGTCCTTACAGACTGCCATATTTAATGAAATAGGACCAGGCAGGCGTTTCTACTGACGGTAGAATCACCTGACTTACTCCTTAAAATCTGAATATCAGTGTGAGAAATGGGCTCTACAGCTTCAGAATTAATAGTAGATGTTTTCATTTTAATTAGATTTGAACTCAATAAAGAAAGAAGATGCATTAGTACTCTGTTCTTGTGGTTATGATTTTTGGTTTTATGTATATAGTTTTTAACCCATTGCAGGATTAAAAAAAATAACAAGGCCTTTATTGATACTGTATTTGCTGAGTTGAGGTTGAGTTCTCATAAGACTAAAAATTGTTTATCTTTGTCTGGAAAGAAAAAAATATGTTTCATTACTAGAATTAGGAAGACATGGTCCTAAAATAGAAACTAAAGTTTATATTTAAAAATGTAGCCTCCCGTATCAGCAGTCTTATTTCCTAAACTTCATGTCTTTATTTTAATTCACTTAGAAGTTGTGTTTTACATGATAGAATTAATTAGTTCTTTTTAAGTTGATAGCACTTTTCTTAGTCTTCTACATCATTAATGAATTATGATTTATGTCAAAGAGTTTACTTTATGTCAAAGTCACTAATATATTCCAGAGTCTTATACTTTCAACTAAAAGAATTTTATTATGTGTATCATACTACATGCTGTGATTTGATCACAGCTGTGATTTGTACACTGTACTAGAATTAGGGGATGAGGAAGACAAAAACTTAATCCTGGCTCCAGCTAAGTACCTGCCCCTAGACTGATCCTATGTCTGCTAGTGAAGATTAACTAAACCAATATGAAGCTTGATTGCATTTGGGGGGTGGAACTATGGCAGCAGGGCTGTTAGTTTTTACCAGACCAAGTGACCTTTCCTGTCGCTCCGTCCATTTCCAGCTCCCTTTGGGTATCACCTGTTGCTTTTGAGTCAATTTTGACTCATAACAACCCTATGGGACAGCATAGAACTGTCCCATAGGGCTTCCAAGGCTGTAACTTTTACTGAAGCAGACTGCCGCATCTTTCTCCTGCAGAGTGGCTGGTGGATTCTAACTGCTGACCTTTCAATTAGCAACTGAATGTTTAACCACTGTGCCACCAAGTCAGCTGCAATGACTGGCTAGATATTATGCTTGTTTAGCCCAAGTCTTCCTTTTACTTTGGCTCTGACACATTGCTCTGTCTTTCTGAACTCTGGTTTGTATACACTTAGTTAACTGAGATAAAATTTAATTTATAAAATTTATGCTTATCAGTTGATATTCTCTCATACCTCAACGTTCTTTATATTGAGGAATCAGCAAAATTCACTAGCAAACTTAAATTTTTATGAAATTACTTCAAGTTATTGGGAATTAACTTGAAATTGGATAAAAAATATATCTTGACATGCTTTAGAAAATTTCACTTTAGCCCTTGATTGAAAAACTTCTGAAAGAGATTGGTTCGGTTTTACATAGTAACATTCTTTTTGGTATTATTCAGCAAGGGTAAGCAGTCTGACACAGCTGCTTATCAATATACTAAAATTCTGACCTACCACTTTTTAATGTTATTATTATACTTATTTACTTTCAATCAAATACATAAAGCATCAATTTTGGCTCTGATAAAAAATATCTCTTATTCACAACTGGACATAACCTTTGAAATGACCCATCATACACTTAGACTTCAAACATACTTACCTTTCGCTTGTTTCAGTCATTTGTGCCTATTAAATTGCAAGTTCCAATAAGATGCAAGAGTCTGGCTAACTCATCACTGAATGTTCACTACCTAAAGGAGTATCTTGAAGATAGTAGGTGCTCAGTAGATATTTAATAATTAAATTTAACGACTTACTCAGTTTTAATATCTCTTCAATATATAATCAGACCTGGAGAAGATAGGATGCTGTAAGACAGAGGTGTAAATAATAGTGGCACCCTCTTCGCACTTTGAAACTACACCCCGGGGAAAAAAATATAACTGAAATAACTCATTTCTAATTTGAACACCAAAAGAAACATCAGGGTTGGTCTAGTGCAGTATTATAGCATGGGTCACATCAACAATCAAATTTAGACTCTTGGAGTTAAAAACCAAACCCGTTGCCGTCAAATCTATTCCAACTCATAATGACCCTATCGGACAGAGTAGAACTGCCCCATAGGGTTTCCAAGGAGTGGTTGGTGGATTTGAACTGCTGATCCTTTGGTTAGCAGCCAAGCTTTTACCCACTACACCACCAGGGCTCCTCTTGGGTCTAGATGAATGTCATCTATCACAACTTTCCATTCATTGCTTGATTTCCTTCTGTAGTAATGGTTTTCCACCTTGGCCACATGTTAGAATCACTTGGGGAGCTTTAAAAATCCCAGTGCTCAGTCCAATTATCTAAGAATCTCTGGGGGCAGAGTCTAGCCATCAGTATTTTTTAAAGCTCCTTAGGTGATTCCAGCATACAGTCAAGGTTGAAGGCCATTGTTTTATAAAATCCCGTTTGTTGTTAGGTGCCATTGAGTTGATTCCAGCTCATAGTGACCCTGTGTACAATAGAATGAAACACTGCCCAGTCCTGCGCCATCCTCACAGTCGTTGCTATGTTTGAGCCCATTATTGCAGCCACTGTGTCAATCCATCTCATCAAGGGTCTTCTTTTTCTCTGATCGTCTACCTTATCTATCATGATGTCCTTCTCCAGGGACTGGTCCCTCCTGATAAGATGTCTTTCCAATCTGAAAGGCTCATTTTCCCGCACTATATCAGACAATGTTCCACTGCTATTCATACTTCTTCCTAGTCTTAGTCTGGAAGCTCTGTTGAAACCTGTCCATCCTGGGTGACCCTACTGGTATTTGAACCAATGGCATAGCTTCCAGCATCACAGCAACACACAGGCCACCACAGTACCACAAACTGACAGATGCATGGTGGATAAAGTCCCTACCAAATATTTTACCAGTCTGATTGAACTCCACTGGAGATAAGGGCCTCACAACCAAACTTAGTCTTGTGTTTATTCCATTTATTCAAATAGTGACTTAATTATAAGAGTGATTAAAGTATATACTGGTTAAATTACATAACGTAAATCAAGCTCACCAATTTAATACTCAACTGTTGGTAAACAACACCGAAGAGAGAGTGACATTTAGATTTGAATTATCTTCTCTGAAGTAGTATTGCAGCACTTTTGAATGACTTCCAAAAGGCTGATCATAAAAATCACTTCAATCATTTTCAAATTTTACTTTAGCAGTAATCAGCTTACTTGGTGTGACTCAGATGAACACTCTGCTCTGTCTTAGAGAGTATTATGATCATTTCATTTTCTGGGACTTGGGGAAACAGAGAAGTGATGGGCAGATTATTTTCACACTTCCTTATTGTACCTTACTGATTTAACACACAGTGTTTATAGTTAAAAGTTAGTCCCTTTTGGAAATGAACTAGTTTCTTAGGACAATAATGTGACATCTAGGAAATTTCCAATGCAGTGAAAGAATTTAGGGGAATGATGGTTTGATTTGATAAAGCTCCTTGATTTTAGAGAAGAATTTTAGCAATTTAGCCCCTGCTCCCCTCACACACGTACACACAAACACACACCTGTATTTCCTGCTTAGGAAATTATCTGTCTTGAGACCATCTACCTAAGTGTCAACTCTTTTGAACACTTTTACATTTACTTTAGTCCTTCAGTAGGATTTGACTGCTCAAAGTCAGTATACAACATTGTTGTTAAATGCTGGGTTTAAGTCCCATCTCCACCCTTCCTCATTACATGTGGGCTTGTGAAAATTATTAACTTTTCTAAGTCTCAGTTTCCACATTTGTAAAGTCATCTCACATTTATCATAGGGTTGTTATGAGAATTATTAGTAATAACACACGTAAAAATCTCACAATAGCCCCTGGATCATAGTAGTTGCTCATTAAGTATTACATTTTGTATAGTATTAATATTACTGGGCAGATTACAATGGTTATAAAGTAATCGCCTTTAAGACAGTGGCAGGACAAAGTCCTGAATGTAGTTCTGTAGATAACATCTTTACTCTTCTTTATGAAAAATTATCCTCAGACATGATCTTGGATTGTGCCTTTACCAAGCTGAGTTTCCTGTGGAGCGCGCCAATACCACAGCACATGAATAAGGATGTCCCTTTTAAAGGCCACAGAGTGTAGGATGGATGAAGCCCCTGCAGTTCTGTAGCATTTCCTCTGGGGTGCCAGGAAACCTAGCCTTTGTAAGTGTCACTCCTTGGGTCACCTAAGATCCTTGTAAAGTCTCTTTATTGCTAGTCTTATCTGCTACATGAAGAGTTGTCAGATTAAATACAGGACATCCAGTTAAATTTGAAATTCAGATAAACAAGTAACATTTTAGTATAAGTATAGCCTAAATACTGCACGGGACATATTTACACTAAAAAATTACTCCTTGTTTATCTGAAATTCAAATTTAACTGGGTATCTTAGGTAGTTGTTTTTGTAGTGTTTTTTTAATATAAATCTGACACTCCCACCCACATACTGTGTAGGAATGTTTTGGGTGAGATGTAGGCAGGTTTCATCCTAAAGTAAAATGTTAGTATTTCTGAATGAACTAGAGAGAAATACTGTTTAAATAAGTGAAAAGGCTAAATTATAGCACTGAAATGGCTTCATTTGTTGAAATACTAGAAATATAATTGATTACAAAATAATACTAACAAATAAAATTAGACAATGATGATCCAAACAGAAGAATGCCTTACTTATTTAATGCCAAGAATTTATGTTAAGTGAACCCTGAACCTAAACCTCTTTCAGCTACATACTTACAGTGTATTAAAGAGAATAAAGGATAATACAGGAGCCCTGGTGGTGCAGTGGCTAAGAGCTCGGCTGCTACCCAAAAGGCTGGCAGTTCTAATCCACCAGCCACTCCTTGGAAACCCTATGGGGCAGTTCTACTCTATCCTATAGGGTTGCTATGAGTAGGAATCGACTTGATGGCCACTGGTTTGATTTTTTTGTTTTTTTCTGGTAATATAAATGTATCCTACTTTAGGAAAATGTGAAGTTAAAAAGTTAAATTGCGATATTCTTGCTTCTGAATAATTTCTTACTTTATAAAATGAATGCATTTACAGCATGATATGTATAAACATTTTATTTACTTACACGTTAATGTAGTAATTCCTGACCGCTCCAGAGCACATTGAATTCTCCCTTCTGTGAAGCTTAAACCACTTCCCTTTGGTATTAATTTACTCATTCATTCATTCAAAATTAACTAAGCATCTTTCTGTGTGCTGAGAACTGTGCTTGGTACTGGGGACATAAAAAGGTATGTGACAGAACCTCTGCCCACATGGAGCTCAAGGGATAGCTCTGCAAAGAGAGATGTAATATTGACATTATAATGCAATGTGACAAGTGCTATAACAATGAAATGAATTGTTTCTAGATGCAGAAAAAGTTACCTGAGGTAGGTTTCACTGAGGAGGTAACATTTAAACTGGGTCTTCAAGGATGAATTAAAGTTTACTGGGCAAAAAGAATTAAGACTATTGTAGGCAGAGAGAGGGAGAAGAAAAACAACCAACCAACCAAGCAAACAAAAAAACACAACCACCACCACCGAGCATGTGAAAGGAGGTGGCGGGGGGAGGAAGTGCTCTAGAAACAGTGTGGAATGTGTGGAGTTGGCAGTTAACGACACGTGAGATAAGCTTATGAATGGCATTTTATATCAAGTTAAGAGTTTTGATTTTGCTGCCTAGTCAACAGCAAGTTAAATGAGGTTTTCCAGTTGGTAGAGAAGTAATTGTTTATATATTTCAGGAATTTACCTGGAATATGGACAAGCAGGTGACCAGAAGTTGTTGCAATAGTTCTTGTGAGACATGATAGCAACAGGAGTAGGGTACTTGTACTTGGAGTGGAAAGGAGATCTTGGGTGGGAGACACTTCTAAGTTAGAATTAACAGGACTTGAAAGTTGTTGTTTTCTGATACCAGGGCAGAAGGTGTAAGGATGAAAGATAGGGATAAGACGTATATATATATATATATGTATATACACACACACACACATATACATATATATGTATAAGTCATATATGGGATATGCTATATCCCAAGGTCTTAAGATTATTAGAGGGAGGGAACCTATCCTAACATTTCTGTTTGATTCCTCACAGTATATCAAAAAATGCTCAATAAATTCTTGTAAATTTAAACAAGAATTAAACACAAAATATATGAAGATGGGGCATGTTTGTATATCTGTATTTTATTATTATTTTAATAAATTGAATATTATAGGAGTAGCACAGGATGCATAGTGGCAAATCCAAGTTCACTTGGTTAAATAAGATAACCCGTGTTTCATATACAATGATCTTATCAAAATTAACCTTTCTTTTTAATAACCTCTTTTGTCTTGTAATTTTTGATCATTTACTTTAAAAATGTAACTGTCTATAGCCCTTTTAAAATTTCCGTAGAATTAGTCTTCCCATTTTACAGTCAAATAATACAACCCCAGGGAAGTCTGAGATAGACCAGATTGTGGATTTTCAGTTTCAATTGTGTAGCTTTGTAGCTCAGTGTTTAAATCGTAAGGCCTGAGACAAAGAAGCAGCAAGCAGTGATGTTAATAGAAGAGCTTTCCTGTTTTAGGAAGCGTATTACATTGTACACAACAAGATTAGGGTGCTATTTAAATATGATCACATATGTTATGTATTCTTAAACTTTATTTTTCTGTGTAATTTTTTCTTTGCATTCATGATACTTAATGCCTACATAAAATGCTATTTGATTGTTTTACACGGATGTATTATGATGTTTTCTTTGAGGTCATCAAACTCACCCAGACGCTAAAGCAGCAGTGCTTCATCTTGAACAGGTAACGAGCCACATGGCCACAGAGTAGGGAGAGAGTGCGACATTGTAACATCACGTTTGGTAACGTCTGCAGCAAGATACTGTGTCACCATGACTCAGCACCACTCACATATTGATTCCGCAGCCCAGAGAGCACATAGGGGATCAAACCTTGTCAACACACAGGGGAGTAAACTGCTCTGTCAGATTGCGAATAGTTTGAGGCACTGCACCTGTGTTCTAAACGGCGCATCTTTCTTATTTCCCTTTATCTTTGGCCACAGCTGGGGAAAGCAGGCTGGATCTAGGCAATTTATTTGCTCACTCCTGCTGAGGAGAGGGAGAGCAACAGAATGCTTGCTGTTCTACTTTTTCTCTGCTGCAGTGGGTATGTTGGCCATTGCTGGGTGCCTTTCAAAGAAGGGCAGTGACAAAGTGACCAGATGTCAGGAACCTCCATGTGACTAAAAAGGCACATTTCATTGATACCACTATTCTAGTGTTAGGCTGTGTGACCTGGGAACATAACAGATGGTCCAACTATTCCGTGCTTACATTGAAAAGACACACGTGACTAGTTTTTCGATGAAGAAACTGATGAGTTGTGCTAGTCTGTTGACTGAGCACTCATCATGTAGTCTTCATGAGATCGCTATGGAACAAGTCCTGTGAAATAGTGTAATAACTGCTATTGGCACACCAGACAGGTTCTGTTAAACAAGATAGGTCTCCTTATTGTCTCTCATTCATATGTATTTAGGTCAGGAGTTACACTTGACCAATTATACTTCAGCTTTTTATGTTTTTGAATTTAGAAATGATACGGGTTAAGTTCTCTTGATGGGCAAAGCATCTAATATAATAAGGTGGCACTTAAGGGTCTTTAATATCAATATTAAGAAGAAGGCCAGTTGCATTTTCTTTACATATAAGAAAATAATGACTAATTTACAGTAATTCTGAAATGAAGTCATTGTATTATTGTTAGGATAGGCAAATCTTTTAAATTTAATTAAAAGCATTATAATAATAGCTTAATATCATTCCTGTTATGCAGCTGAACTAGTACCATTTACTGAGTATATAATTGGGGTAGATATGGCTCTTGATACTAGGTCTCTCTGAGTCCTAATAACCTTTTTATCCTCTCCATCTCCTTGCCTTCCCCCCACCACACAGCCTGAGTATTTTGGTGGTTTAGGGTTATATGTGCGTCTGTGGTAGCCAATTTCCAAGATGGCTTCCAGTGAACCTCACTTCCTGGTATTCATGCCCTTTGGTAGTCCTCTCCCTAAATGGACAGGTCTGACCTGTGTAACCACTATTGCATAAATCAAAGAGTATGACTTCTGAGACCAGTTCTTAAAAGACAGTCATTTCTGCCTTGCTCTTGCTTGGATCTCTCACTCTGAGAGAAAAGGGTTGCCATAATTTGAGAACACTAAAGCATCCCTGTGGAGCTCCATATGGTAAGGAACTGAGGCCTTCTGCCAACACCCAGAATCAGCTGGCCATCTATGAGAATGAGCCATCTGAAAATGGGTGCATCAAGCACAGTCAGCCTTCAGCTGATTGAGCCCAGGCCAACATCTTGACAGCACTTGATAGACGCCTTAAAAATTTTACTCTCTAATGTTGCACAATCTTTCAGAAATGGACTCAGAGCTGGGGATTCTAGTTTTTCCCAAGCTATTAGGAGAAGGAAGTTGGATACATGTCAAGTCTTGCCAGAGGGTTTTGATACTAGTTCATGAACCCCCAGTAAGAGGCAACAGAATGCTATTTTCTGTTCAACATTTCCTTAATATCTATGTTTCACAGTTTTTATTCTATTGAATGAGATGAAATTTTCTTAACAAAAGTGTCCTTATTGGTTATTCATGCTTATTTTTCCTTCCCCAGCTTACCCGCACACCTCCCCTCCCATTACAAATACTCTCTACATAACTCTTTAAATGCTGTCTAAATTTTCTATCTTCGCTTGTTTGTGCCAGTTGGGCAAATGATAGGAGAGAGAACATCATTTGAATCAAACAAAACATTATTGTTGGAAACATGGTTATTTCATAGAAACAGGCACATCAGGGGAAAAATGTATATACATATGCAAAACATATATTTACATATTCAAAAATGTATATACATATATGCGTTATACACATATATCTACATTATATATTTATAAATGTTTGAGGAAGGGGCCTATTAGGAAGGTGAGATGGAAGTCCAGACATAAGATGATAAGGACCTTAGTTAGCAAGGTGGGTGAGTCATAGAGAGATGCTGAAGGAACATCTAGCAGATTTTAGGAGATAAATGAAAAGAAAGAATCAAAGTTAACTCTTAAGAGTTCTAGTTAAAGACACACTTCTGCATAGGAAAAGAGAATTACAACATTTTGATATGCACAACAATTTTAACTGGAAGATCCCTGAGAGGTAGGTAAAGCAGGAATTATTATCACCATTTTGCAAATGAGAAAACTGCTGCTCAAAGAATTTTAGTTGATCTGCTTAAAGTCTTGCGGTTGTTGTCATTATGTGCTGTTGAATTGGTTCTGACTCACAGAGACCCAACGCAGTACAGAACGAAACACTGCCCGGTCCTGCGCCATCCTCACAATTGTTGCTATGTTTGAGCCCATTGTTGCAGCCAGTGTGTCAAACCATCTCTTTGAGGGTGTTCTTCTTTTTCGCTGATCCTTTGCTTTACCAAGCATGATGTTCTTCTTCAGGGACTGGTCCCTTCTGATTACATGGCCAAAGTATGTGAGACGAAGTGTCACCATCCTTGCTTCTAAGGAGCACTCTGGCTGTACGTACTTCTTCTAAGACCAATTTGTGTGTTCTTCTGGCATTCCATGGTATAGTCAGTATTCTTCGCCAATACCGTAATTCAAAGGCATCCATTCTTCTTCGGTCTTCCTTATTCATTGTCCAGCTTTCACATGCATATGAGGCAATCGAAAATACCATGGCTTGGGTCAGGTGGACCTTAGTCCTCAAAGTGACATCTTTACTTTTTAACACTTTAAAGAGGTCTTTTGCAGCAGATTTGCCCAATGCAGTAAGTCCACCACGGCTAACCCTGTTGGTATTTGAAATTCTGGTGGCATAGCTTCCAGCCTCTCAGCAACACGCAAGCCATCACAGTATGACAAACTGACAGATGAGTGGTGGTCTCAGAGTTAGTAAGGAACAAAACTAGGATTTGAATCTGTGTGTTTTGACTCCAGATATAACGGATCTTTCTATTCTAGGGATTTCTCAACCAGGGGTTCATGGATGGCCCTCAGGGAATCCATCTAAAATATCACATATACTTGTGTGTATGTGTGAATATCCCTGGTTAGAGGATGCCTACTTTGAGATTATCAAAGGGATCATGACTGCTTAAGAATTTAAATTTTTAAAAATCTGTTTCTTTTGGTGACTGCTTGGCCTGTGTGACTAAAAGGATGAAGAAGTAAGAGAGATGACTCTACTTAGTAATTAGATCATGGAATCCAGTCAGAATCTGAGGGACCTAGTGGTGTCAAGAGTTCTGATTGTGGAGCAAAGAGAACAGGGCAAAAGTGTTGGACTTCAGGTGTTTTGAAGGAAAACTTTTACTTGGGGCTGGGCTGGCTCTGGATTTCAGTTAGGAAAACGGGTCAGATGTAAGAATTTAGGCCATACACATTCTGTGACTAAGCAAAGGACTTGCAACTCACTGATATGCACAGGTCTCTATCCTGGCATTTCTGGCATAGACAGTAGATTCTGCACTTTGCTGTGTGCTGATCACCAGTCACAGAGGAACTGAACAGAGAAGTCTGGGGAGGCTGTGGTTTCCAGCCACTGTCAGTGTGGTAGTTGCGGATGGTCCCTGTGAGTGGCGGGTGCCTTTTGTTGAAACCTGGCGTAGACTTTGTCATCAAGAACGTGTTTCTGTCATTTTATTTTCTAAAAGTAAAATAGATTTGTTTATACTCCCTAAGTAAAATGTTGCTGAGTTTAATTGAAAATATATAGAAATGCTTATTGAGGAGTTCCTCAATTTCTTTTTCTCAGAAGTAATAAACAGGGAGCATTTCTTAAGTGTGAAATACTTAATACTGAAGTGGCAGGGCTGGACTCTGAAACGGCATGGACAAATTTAGCCTAGAGAAGCACACTTCTGTTGGAGAAGGTGACGATATGTTGGCAATTTTCTGATATTGAATTGAGTCCACCGTGAAGTTCTGGCCTGTCGTAAAAATTTCGGAACCATAAAAACAAATAATTATGCAAGTGGTGTCGTGGTAAAGCATCTTTGATTTCTCTTAACCCACACATGGTGCCCTGAAACATGTTTTACAGTACAACTGTTTTTGATAATTTGAGTGGTTAAGAGAGAAATCAATGCTATCACATGATTACTGAGGTACATATTTGTGCTGTTGGCAATTAATTTAAAAAGCTTGGAGCAAAATGAAGTGGTGCTTCCAGCATCTTCACTGTAACAATAATGAAAAAGAGCAATAACGTAATTTCCCTCAGATCCAGTACTCTGAACCAGTATATATATCCAAATGATCTAAAATTGTTTGTTTATCTCTGGCTCAATCTCAGGTGGACACAGAGAAGCTGTAACTGTGTTTTGAGACCAAGATATTCAAATGCAGCTAAATCATAGCCAGGAGATTTCTTCAAGATCCACTGAGAGACTATTGTCAGAATACTGCAGGGTATTGAGTTCCATTCCTCTGAAAAGTTGACACATTTCCTTGTTTAATGTTAAATATGAGGATAAGGAATCTTGGCTATAAATTTCTGGGGCTGGTAGAGAGGAAATCAATCAAACTATTCAAAATGGCAGCAGGACAAATAAAGAGCTCCCTACAGCTATCACAAGCAGATGATAGAGACATCACATTAAAAAAAATAAAGTGTAATATATTTTTTCAGTTCAAGGAAATGTTTTTTCTTTTGAAATAACAATAAGCATCAATCTTAATGGCAGCATCATGCTATGGGGAAAAAATCTTTTTTAACAGAGTTTAGTTGAAATGTATTTGAACGCTTGGTGTTCTAACTGAGCATGTGCAGGACCAACATTTTTACAGCTCTTTACAGTTTACAAAGGTCTGTTAACATTTATTATCTCACCTGAATAGGCTGGAGTCCTATTTCTGATTTCCCAGTTGATATACTATGTGAAATGCAGAAAATCGCTAAACCTTTCCCAGAACCATTGTCTTTTTCATGCAAAATGAGGCAGTTAATGTCATCCGGAAACAAGTGGTTTTGTTTGTTTGTCTTTTGTAAGAGTGCATTCTCTCTATAAATAAATTAACAACCTTAGTAACTCAAGGGCACAGTCAACTAACTGATCTAAATTTTAACTCAGTTAACCATTTAATCTGAGTTTTAGGGTGTATTAATTTTACCTATGATTAGAAGAGTTTAGACTTTGAAAACAGAAGAAATTGAAAATTACATTTTGATTTCTCTGATGCTAACATTTTTTTTCTTTCACTTATATGTATATATATCTAAAACAACCAAATTTTATTGTATTTCATGTGATCACAATAAAGTATTCAAAGGTTAAATCAGTCTATAGTAGATTAAAAAGCATTATGCCTTGGTGATTTTCTTAATATGCTCATTATTTTTAATTAATTTTTTCTTATGGAAAGTAATCATTTTCTTTTTTAACACCTCAAAACAGTTATCTTTTACACTTAGGTTTAATTAACATGTAAATGGTTTTACTTCATAATATGGCTAAAGATTATATAATATTATTTAAAAATTTTTACAGTACAGTGCATTTATTTACAATTTGATTTATTTTGTTCTATACTTGCTTGTACTTTACAAATGAGTGCCAGAGAGAAATCCCTTTTTCCTTTCTTTTTGACAAGGAAGAGAATGGTAAGGTGGGTAACATGATTTCTGTTCTCAACAAAATCATAATATGGAGGGGAAGAGAGATGCAAATATATTTATTGAACATACAAGTGCTATGTTAAAAAGTGTTATTGTATGTAGAAGCAGGAACAGTTGATTTTGCTGCAGGCAAGACTAAGTGCCCCCATATTATTCTGTTCCTATTGCAATTACCCTTTTGATAATATTGTGTTATAATGAGTACAGTTTCTGTTTCATCTGTTAAATATTTAATCTCCTAGGATAGAGCACTCTTATGTATCTCAGTATCTCTAGTCCTTACCTTGCTTGATGCTCATTAAATATTTATTGAATTCAGTTCGGTGGCTTGGAGTTAGAAGAGCTCATAGAGGAGATAACATTTAGCAAGGGAGATAATGTTTAACATGGGTCTTGAAGAATGATGAGTCAGAAAAAGGACGGAATAGAGGTGAGAAGGAAAGTTTGTACCAGGAAACTGAAAGAGCAAAGTCATGAAGGAATGGAAGTTTATGAAGTATTTACAAAACGGTGACCTAGCGTGATTAGAACTGCATGGATGATGGAAGTGGCCGGGAATGGTAATCCCAGGCTATAATTTGAAGGGTCTTGACTGTCATACTCATGAATTTAGACTCCTCTGAAAACAGTCAGGCTATGCCTTGATCAGATCATTTCCTGGCAGTAATGAGGAAGCTACCCAAAGCAATGAAACCAGAAAGAAGGACATGACAATAATACAAGTAAGAGAACACAAAATCCGGAACTAAGGTAATGGCCACATAAATGGAAAAAAATGCATAATTTTAAGAGACTACAAAGTCTAAATGAACTTGGCTTCCTGACACCATGAAACCTCCATATCAGCCCTGGACTGCTTACACTAGGACTGATATTTGAGAGATACAAAGAACTTCTGTCTTGTCTAAGCTATTGCTATGTGGGGTTTCTGTTATATCAGTTAAAAGTGTATCCTAACTAAAACAAGCAAGAAAGCCAATGAGTTTAGTTTGGGAACTGTAGAATCTGAAGTTGTTTTAAGGGTCTAGATCTCCAAATAGTATTCAAAGTGAAAGATAAAGTTTTGGAAATCATTTCCACTTGAATTTGTTGTTGAAGCCATGAGAGTGAGTAAGATTGTTTAGGAAGAAAGCATAGAAGTAGAACGGTAGAGAAGCAAATGATGGGAGCATGGACATTTAAAGGGAGGAGGGGGGAAGGGGCAACAGCAAAAGGTACAGAGAAAAACCAGTCAGTATTACAGAAGCAAAAGGAGCAGAATCTCAGTGAATGTGTGGCCATTGGTGTCAGATGCTGCAGTGTTCAAACAGAATGGGGATTTTGAAGAGGCCAGTGGATTTGAGAACTAGAGAACATGACTGATCTAGGAAGCAGCAGTTTCAATGGAACATGGTAGATATAAGCTAGTTCCTAATGAGCTGCTGCAGAGTAAATATAAAGTAAGAATGCTTTTTTTATAAGAAGTTTGACTGTGAAGGGAAAGAGTGTTTTAACATCACAGTGTATAGACTAATGGAGAATTTAGGGACACAGCAAACAGATGTTATATAATGTCTTGGATTGGATGCAGATTTGGACAAGCCAGCAATAAAAGATTCTTTGGGAACAACTGGGGGAAATTAGAATATAGGCTGGGTATTAGATGATACCAAGAATTATTTATTTTAGATACGTTAATATTAATTTGGATATGTAGGAAAATGTTATTAAAAAATTCATCCCCCAGAATTTAGGAGTATAATGTCAAGGTGTCTGTGATTTACTTTAAAATGCTTCAGCATTAAAAATAAAGTGGGGGCGGGGGGGCTTAAAATTGGAACATGCCACGAGTGACCTGGAACTCTAAATACTCTTTGAGTTGGTGTCTGAGGCTGGTTCTCTAGAGAAGCAAAACTAGTAAAGCATATAAATATATGTATGTATATAAGCCAACCAAAACCCATTGCTGTCAAGTTGATTCTGGCTCATAGTGACGTTATAGGACAGAGTAGAACTTCCCCATAGGGTTTCCAAGGAGCAGCTGGTGGATTCGAACTGCCGACCTTTTGGTAAGCAGCCATAGGTCTTAACCACTATGCCACCAGGGTTTTCATATATATATATATAGAGAGATTTATATCAAGGAAATGGCTCATGCGGCTGTAGAGACTGAAACATCCCAAATTCATGGATCAGGATAGAGGCTTCTCCTGATTCTCGTAGCCACAGGGGCTGGAGAACCCAAGATTGGCAGGTCAGAGAGCAGGGCTCTTGCTCACAGGCTACGAAGGTCAACGAATTCCAAGATCAGCAGGCAAGCCCACAGGTAAGCTGCTAACTCAAGTCCCGAGAACCAGAGGTCAGACAAATAGGAGACAGCTGTAGGATCCAGAGTAAGCAAATGCCCACAAGCCTTGCCAGAATGCCCACTTATATTTGACGGAGGCCACACACCCAAGGAAACTCCCAGCAGATCGGCTGTTCACAGGAGATTCCATCATGGAAGTGTTCACAACATCACACGACTGCCAAACTACATCATAACTACCAAACCACTGAGAATCTTGGCCCAGCCAAGTGGACACACAAATTTAACCTTCACAGTTGGCTAGTTAAGTTTAAAATCATCCTTCAAGCCAAATACCATTGTTATTTCAATGCTTCAGGTACTTCCTGCAAGTAAGATACATACTCAGGAAGAGAAACCAAGTCTTCTCAGGCAGTTGTCTTATAATTCTAGGATTTATCTAATGTCTTGGAGAAGTTTTCAAAGGAATTACATAATATACAAAAAAGATCACAACTGTAATTAAGTCTCCCTTTTCTATTGACCTCCCTATTTTATTTTTATTTCATTATCCCCGGAGATGAGGTATTTGGAGTACAAACAAGTGATGTTACTTAAGGTCCCAGAGCAGAATTCAAAGTCAAATCTAAGTCAATCTGATTACAGGGCTCTTTTCCACTATCTAGAATGGAGCTTTTGTACGTAACTGAGGAAATGATTTAGAATAATATAAATCTGAGCAGGAGTAACCTTAAAGATCATCTGTCCTTACCTCATTCTCCTAGTCTTTCCTAACTGCCTGAAGCTAGATCGGCTGTTGGATCTCATCACTGAGCCTAGGCCCATCAGCCTTGCCTGCTAGCTGTACTGCCAGTAAGACCCAGAATCTAGTTTGTTATAAAGGACCGTGCAGTGCTGAGTCACAGCCCACTTGGCTGTCCTCTTTACCTTCCCATCCCCTTGCTCCGTTGGTCTGTAGGACAGAGTTTCTGTCTTGATCCCATTCTACCCCTAACCCTAATTCCCCTTTGAGATGGGTGCCTTTTTCTAAACCCAGACTATTTTGTTCATACCTTAATGTTCTGCCAAGGTCTTGCCAGTTCCCTCTTTTCTGGAAATAGATTCTATTCCATATTACTGGAGTACTTGCCTCTGGGTGTGCAATAAAAGAAAGTACACATCCAACACACAGCTCTGCTTGAATCTGAGGCCTACACTCTCTGATGCCAGCCCTGGCATCATTTCCTAAGCCATGTTGGACTCTGTGTGCTTTGGATATTTTGGGTACCAGCCGTTGAAGCCAGGTTAATTTCCTTCCTCTCCATGCTGCCTTCCCCAACTCTGTCTCGCCTAGGTAAACAATGCTGTACCTGTTCTTGACCCATCTCCTCTCCTGGATCACAGATGTTTGCAAGAGGACAGGCTGAACATTTGACTTATTGTTGCCTGTGATTATTGTTCTCTGGGACTGCTCTAATTTGACAGAGTCTATCGAAATGGGATCCCTAGAAAAGAGCACATTAATTCATATTGCAATGTTTTATAATGTGCTCCTAAATTTATGACAAGGTATGATTAAGTCACCGAGATAGTATTTGTTTAGTAATTTTTATATGGAGTTCTTAACTCCTCCTTCTTTTATTTTTTGCCATTGTAAGTTTTCTAAACCAATGACATAATTTGACTGGGAGATATTTTAAAAATATTACCTTCAAATGAAGCAGCAATCTAATATCTTCTTTGCTTTGCAATTTATTACCTAGGTGCAGACAATACTTAAGTTATGTCCTGGTGATCATGGCCAATTTTCTGTATCACTTATTCAACAGACAGGCTTTGCACAATCAGAATGAACGTACTTGCTGATGATGCAGTTACGGTGTATGGTGGTGCTGGTGGTGGTGGGGGTAATGTCCAACATTTGGAGTGGAGTATACAGTGGGAAAGGAGCCCTTGGTGGCGCAGTGGTTAAAGCACTCGACTGCTAACTGAAAGGTCGGCGGTTCGAACCCACCAGCCGCTCCATGGGAGAAAGATGTGGCAGTCTGCTTCTGTAAAGATTACAGCCTTGGAAACTCTAAGGGGCAGTTTTGCTCTGTGCTACAGGGTCGCTATGAGTTAGAATTGACTGGATGGCAATGGGTGTAGAAGTGGGAACTGGTTTGGCTAAGACTTGAGAACATAAAGAATTGTATTTCACCTGAGGACAGAAGAGTACCTGAGGAGGAGTCTTCTCAGACAAGTGTGAGTGTTTACAGGGAGGGGCAGTTTTCTCCCTTGGCTTTAAAGGATGTCTGCTCTCCTATCATCTCCAGTTTTTCTCAATTTATGGTGTAAGTGCTACCCACGATTTATATAAACTCTAATAAATACTTAGATTTTTATCTTGTACTACCTCTTAGGGTAGTAAGTTCACTAAGTAACTAACACTGCATGAAATACCAGTTTCTTAAATTTGGCGTAAAGTTATCTTCATTTTTAAAGGACACGGACATGCTCTGTCATTCCTTTTTAACCTGCTCTACTTCATCCATGATGGGTAAATTTTTTCAGTCAAAATGCTTCCATCTAGGCCAAAGTGCTTTGGTTTATTTGCCTTTGAGTAGGTGCCAGCAGCGGACATTTTGGGGCAAGTAGTTTAATTATTTTGCAGGATAGCTTCTGAATCTGTAGAATGTTTCTAATAAGGTCTTCTTGTAACTCTATCACGTGTAGGTCATGAAGATGATAGGAAGCACATGATATGCAATCGTTTTAAAATCATCGAAAGCTGATAAAAGGCATGATGTTTTTGATCCATCTTCAAACCAGGTTTTTACGTACAGCACATCATCTTTTTTTTCTTTTTTTATGTACACTAAGATACTGCTTTAAATAGTATTAATTATTCCTGTGTAAGAGTGAGGTTAGAATGGTTGAAGGTGCAAATGAATAATCAATTCATCCCCTTTAGTGCTGATATTTATAGACCATTTGGTTTAGTTTTGAAGATACTATTATATGTTGGGTTGAAATGACATTTTTATTCAAAATCCAGTCTACTCATTCTGTGTGTATTCTGTACACTATAACATTTTCTTTAATTTTATTTTAGGGCCCTGAAAAAAATATAAACATGCAAAAGCAAGTTATTCTACCTGAGGATTGCTTATTATTATTTTTTTTAACATAACGCTAATTTTGGTTTATTTCTTTTACAAGCCACTTTAGCATTTTTCAAATGAATTATGTTTAGATTTTCAGACGGTCAACCTGAAAAAGAAGTGACTTTTCTCCTTGTGCATATTTAGTGCAGGAGTTTCATTTCAGAGAATTTCACTGAAGTATGAGAGAGCAAAAGTGAAGTTTTTATTTGAAACAGCAGTTTGTAACTTTAACTAAACCACTATGCATTCTCAGATGCCCTGTTACTAACTTCCAAATTCATTAAATTATTTTGCCTTAGGAAAGTTGAATGATGGAAGAGCTACCTTTTAGCTGGTATTAGACAGAAAGAATGCAGAAAGCAAAACTTACTAGATGTATAGGAATGCAGAGTTCCATGGTGTTTTGATTAAGTCATCAAGTGTAGAAGTAACTTTACATCTTAAACATTATAAGACTATGGGGAGGAATATTCACGTACAGCAATCATGTATGTGCTTTGCTGCTTGTATGGAAAAGCACCTTTTTGCATTATTCTCAGCACATATTACGTGGTTATAAATCTAGTCTGCATCTGACTAACAGAGACTTTTCTAGAGTTTAGCTAACATTCATTATAGAATTGTATTTCAGATACACATTTACAACATAAAAAAAGGAAATTTTAAAATTTTGTCATCTGGATCTTTTTTTTTTTCCCCAATACTTTCATGATAAAGTTCTAATTTGTGTTAAGAAATGTATTTTTGTGCCGTGTGCAGAGAATGGTTTTGTGTCAGGGAGGTGAAAACAAACACCCACCAAAACCCAGAGAGGTGGGAACACACTCATACACACACACACGCACACACACTCACACACGCACACACTCAAACACATACCCGCACTCTCAAATCTACACACACATACACACTGTGTTCATGTATTCCTGGCTGATGACCTCAGATCATAAGCAGAAATGGGTCCTGACAACTCATACACAGTTCCCACTGCACCCCTCTACCTTGGTTGGCATCAGACTGTATTCAGCCTCCTAACAAAACAGTATGTAGTTAAAACCTGTAAGTTAGGAAATCCTGTTAAGTTCACTAGGAAATACACCAGTATTATAAAATCCTTATGATTATGATGGTGGTGTCAATGTCTAGTCTAATAAGTATCAGAGACTAATTTAAAATGGGTCTCAATGAAGTTCTTAGACAGTCACGACAGAGGAATTTAACTGACGTATTCCTGAAAACAAATTTTAGCTAATGATTCATATTTCAGCTGTTTTATCGGCAATCACTATTTAGAGGAAACCAGAGATTTTTAAAATTAAGTTAAATGATGATTTTCAAAAACAAATAACCAGTTTTTCTTTGTATAAGGTTATTTGTGTAAAGTCTAAGTTTCTGCCCATTAGAAATAAGATTTTCCTGATGTGAAATATTCCTATCAAAATGGAAGTAATCAAATTGCTGTTGGTGAAAAACTTTTCCATTCTACATCTCTGCTCATATAATTGTCTGGCATGTAATTATTGAAATATTTAATATGCAGTTACAGATATGTACATCTTGCTATAGAGAATTATAAGCCAGACCTTGTGGGCTTGTGTGCATATTTCTCTCTGATCTTGGCTAGCCTAAGACATTCGTAAAGTGGATCCAATCAGCGAGCGAGGTCTCAGTAGTACTACCCCTGCCTATTTGTGTGGAGACAACAATAACCACAGCAAAAAGGGAGAGTGCTTACTATGTTCCTGGCACTGTTATACATTCTGTACTTTATCTACACTAATTCATTTAAACCTCATAACACCCCTATTACTGTCCACATTTCACAGGCTCTGAAACTGAGGCACAAGGAAGTTAAGTAATTTGCCAGAAGTTATCGGTTAAATAATAATGGATGGATTCAGGTTCAAATTTAGGAAGTCTGACAACAGAGGATGCTTTTTAACTGCTACATTGATTTGCCTTCTTTACAAGGAGAATAAGAATTCTTTTTTTTTAAATTTGTTTTATTTTTTTTAAAAATGTTATTGTGTTTTAGGTGAAGGTTTAGAGTGTAAACTAGTTCCTCATTCAAAAATTTATACACAAATTGTTTTGTGACATTGGCTGCAATCCCCGCAATGTGTCAGTATTCTCCCCCTTTCCCTTTACACCCCAGGTTCACCGTGTCCATTCATGCAGGTTTCCTGTCCCTTTCTGCCTTCTTGTCTTTGCTTTTGGGCACGTGTTGCCATTTGGTCTCGTATACTTGATTGAACTAAGAAGCATGTTCCGTGTGTGTTATAGTTCGTTTTATAAGCCTGTCTAATCTTTGGCTGGAAGGTAGAATTTTGGAGTGGCTTCAGTTCTGAGTTAGCACAGTGTCCGGGGGCCGTAGTCTCGGGGATTTTCCAGTCTCTGTGAGACCAGTAAGTCTGGTCTTTTTTTTTTTTTGTGAATTTGAATTTTGTTGTACAATTTTCTCCCCCTCTGTCGGGAACTCTCTCTTGTGATCCCTGCCAGAGCAGTCGGTGATGGTAGCCAGGCACCATCTAGTTCTTCTGGGCTCAGGCTGGTGGAGGCTGTGGTTCATGTGGTCCGTTAGTGAGACTAAGAATTCTAGAATTAAAAGGTGTGGAATTATTTCAGGCCCTTGGCTGTTGCTGCTGGTAGGTCTTGTATGTAATCTGAGAAACGTATTATCAGCACCCTTGTACTGGCTAGGTGACTCTTAGAGTAACCCCACTTCAAACAGCTGTGGAAGATGTGTGCTGGTGTGCCGCCTCCCTTTCTGGGGGATCTTACATGGCAGAGTGGGAACAGCCATGTGGTACACAAGTACCATGTATCTGGTGCCTTCTAAAGTTGTGCAACACAGTGGTCTTCATAATATGTGAGGAATCTACTATGATTAAAGGTTATGACACTTTCATTTAGAAAAAAATTATAATGAAAGTTGTTGTTGTTGTTAGGTGCCATCGAGTCAGTTCTGACTCATAGCAGCCCTGTGTACAATAGGAAGAAACACTGCCTGGTCCTGTGCCATCCTCACAATCATTATGCTTAAGCCCATTGTTGCAGCCACTGTGTCAGTCCAGCTCGTTGAGGGTCTTCCTCTTTTTCGCTGACCCTCTACTTTACCAAGCATGATGTCCTTCTCCAGGGACTGGTCCTTCCTGATAACATGTCCAAGTATGTGAGAAAGTAGTACGTGTTAAAATAAAACAGGTCAGGCTTTATCATGTAAAGTGTACACAGGTCTTTTTACCTACCTTAGAGACAGTCACTTTTGAGAGGCTTGAAATGAAACTTTCCAGTATTTAATAATCATCTACATACATGAATCTGTCTATGTATATATAGACTATATATGATAAACATGTGAGTATATTTATTTATTGAGTGAAATTATACTTCACATATTGTTCTGCCACTCCTTTTATCACTTAAGTTGTAGTTATCTTTCCCTTTCAGAACTCAACGTTAGTATATTGATAATTATCTCATCCTTTTTAACAGTTGCTGAGTGTCTTAGATACATAGTGCTGCCATAGCAGAAATGTGACAAGTGGGTAGCTTTAAAGAACAGAAATTTAAGTTCTCACAGTTGAGCCTCTAAGTCCAAATTCAGGGCTTGGCTCTAGGGGGAGGTCCTTCCTTGCTGGAAGCCCTGTGAGCCCCTTGGCCTCCCTTGGCATCTCTGTTTCCTCTGCGTGTGTCTCTGTATTTATTTTGCCCTTTTTATAACTCAGAAGTGATTAGGTTTAGGATCCACCCTATTCTGGTATGAGCTCATTAATGTAACATAAGAAATCCTTATACCCAAACAGGGTCATGTTTACAGATACCAAAGAAAACCAAAACCAAAAACCCGTTGCCATTGAGTAGATTGCAACTCAGCGACTCAGTAGGACACAGTAGAGCTGCCCCATAGGGTTTCCAAGGCTGTAAATCTTTATGGAAGCAGACTCCCATATCTTTCTCCCGCAAAGCTGCTGGGTGGGTTTGAACCACCGACCTTTCAGCCAAGCACTTAACCACTGTGCCACCAGGGCTCCTATTTACAAGTACAGGGGTTAGGAATTGAAAACATATTCTGGGGGGACACAATTCTCCCCATACACCGAGTATTACATGAATCTATTTAACACAAATAATAAAATAAATATTTTTAAAAATAATAAAATGATATAATCTCTACTAATGTGTCCCAGTGCTGTGAATTAATCAAATAATGAACAGTGGGACTTGGTACTTTCAGTGTAAAGGGGCATAATCTTTCCTTCAAGTTTTGAGATTGGTACACTTCTTGCTTCTTGGACTGTCAGATTTTTAGCCATCAAGCAAATTTTTGAAGTTTTCCATTAGTAATGACAGGTATTATGTAACATACAATTTTGGGGTGAGGAAGCTTAAGGATTTCTACGTGGTTGATTGACTCATTACCCCTCACTATACTTTTGTCAGGCAAGAGGTAGGAATTAGCTTTCTGAATACTGTGCTTTTAAAGATCAGTCAAACACAAAGGCTCCAAATCTGAAGTTCTAGATTGCTGGCTAATTGCTTAGGAGTCATTCTCATCTCAGATGGAACTCTTCAATCTTACTGAAAGTTGCACAGTTGGGGACAAAAAAATAGTAAAGAGTTGTATTGAAGAAAAGATGATATTTTCTGGTTCTGGTTTTATATTCAGTTGAGATGGCTGAGACAAAATTATTGCTTTTCATCAAAGGCTCATTAAAGTCTCCTTCCTCTGCCCTTTGTTGAAATGTTCATCACTTCCCTTTTCTCTAGTTCTCATCTTAAAAATCTGTTATCACTTAATGTCAGTTAGTAAAACTGCTTTGTGGGAAGTTCTAAAACTAATAATCCTGAGCAAGTGACTTCTTAGTGACGGTACATTTGATGTCCAGAAGGGATGGGGACATCGTGCTAACTCAGTGTTCCTGCTCTCTGTGCAAAGTGGCATGATGCTTTAATACCATAGGTTGTTACCTGAGGTGGAACAAAAATGTTAGAACTGAATCAGTATGTGCATTTTCTATCATTTTTGTAAGTATTACTTTAAGGAAGAATTTTTATAAATATATATATTATTTTTGAAATATGCCACGCAAGCCTTTCAGATTATGAGGCATAAACTAAAATGGACAATATACTGTCAGAAAAATATAATGTTGTAACTTTGGAGAGTAGGACTACTCAAATTATATTCTTTCTACAGAATAATCATGTTTGTCCAAATTAGAGGAGTTGTACAGATTGTGTTAATTCTGCTAGTGACTTCACACATCCCATCTCATGCAAGAGGAGGGTCTTAAACTGCCCATTAACCAGCATTCCCAACTGTCTCAAAACGCTCAACTTGCAGCCAGGGGCATATACTTAACTTTCCAGGAATCACCATCTGGAAGAGGCCTCAGTAACAAAGCAGCACCCTGTTAGAGTTTGGACTTACCCTGCTGACTCATTCTCTTGGAATGTGTCACCATTATCCAGGCAACTTTAGACAGAGGCCTTTGATATTGTAAATTTACTGATATCTGTGAAGTACAATAACGGTCCAACTTTTATTGAAAACTGTGCTAATGGGACCTAAAAAGCCAAATAATTTTTTTCCTTTCCCACAGTCAATGTAAGTCCATGCTGTGTTGGAATCTATCTTAGGAAACATGTTAGCCCATTGCACAGTTGTATTATCTACTGCAATCATTCATCATTCATTCAGAAAACATTTACTGAGTACCTTCTAAGTAACAGGTCTTAGATACTGAGAATACACACAAAAAAAGACAAGATTCCTCAAGTCTGTCACAAAAGCAAAGAGTTATAGTGAGAGAAAGGCTATAATATGTAGAGATATAATCAGTGATAGCACAAGGAGGAACATGATGTGCCATGACTGAGGTATGAGGATTGGTCAAGGACGTTTGTACAAATAAAGTAACTTGAAGGATGAGCAGATTTTACCAAAGGGATGAAAAGACACAACGGCATGAAGCAACATGCTATGTAACAGAAATTGCAACCGATTCTTTCAAAAATATTGATTGAGTGTACGCACTAAAATGGGTCATAGGACTGATAGGGGGAAGTATTGGAGGGGAATATAGAGAAAAAGTTAAAGTGAGGCCAACTTCGTTTACTGCCGTCAGGTCAGCCCCCGACTGAGCGACCACGTGCACTATGGAACAAAATACTGCCCTGTCCTGGAAGCCAGCACAACTTGTACAAGGCAAGGTCATGGAAGCTCCATAGACACATCCAAACTCCCTGAGGGACCGAATTGCTGGGCGGAGGGCTCTGGGGACCATGGTCTCGGGGAACATCTAGCTCAACTGGTATAACGTAGTTTATAAAGACATTGTTCTACATTCTACCTTGGTGAGTAGCGTCTGGGGTCTTAAAAGCCTGTGAGCAGCCATCTAAGATACTCCACTGGTCTCACCCCTTTGGGAGCAAGAGAGAATGAAGAGAACAGGATACAAGGAAAAGATTAGTCCAAAGGACTAATGGACCACAGCTGCCATGGCCTCCACCAGACGGAGTCCAGTACAGTTAGATGGTGCCCAGCTACCACCACTGACTGTTCTGACAGATATCACAATAGAGGGTCCCAGACAGAGCTGGAGAAAAATGTAAAACAAAATTCTAATTCACAAAAAAAGACTGGACTTACTGGCCTGACAGACTGGAGAAACCCCAAGAGTGTGGCCCCCAGACACGCTTTTAGCTCAGTAGTGAAGTCACGCCTGAGGTTCACCCTTCCTCCAAAGATTAGACAGGCCCATAAAACAAAGCAAAACTAAAGGGGCACATCAGACCAGGGGCAAGGACTAGAAAGAAGGAGGGGACAGGAAAGCTAGTAATAGGGAAACCAAAGTTGAGAAGAGAGTGTTGACATGTCATGGGGTTGTTAACCAATGTCATAAAACAATATGTGTACTAACTGTTTAATGAGAGGCTGGTGTGTTCTATAAACCTTCATCTAAAGTTCAATAATAAAAAACAAAAATGAGAAACAAAACCATTGCTCAGTCCTGTGCCATCCCCATGATCGGCTGTGAATCCGATCATTGTGATCCACAAGGTTTTTGTTGGCTGATTTTTTTGGAAGTAGGTCACCAGACCTTTCTTCCTAGTCTGTCTTAGTCTGGAACCTCCACGGAAACCTGTTCAGTATCATAGCAACACCTAAGCCTCCACTGACAGAAGAGTGGTGGCTGTGCGTGAAGTGCATTGGCTGGGAAATGAACCTAGGTCTCCTGCATGGAAGTGAGAATTCTACCACTGAACCACCATTGCCTTGCAAGGCCAAAGTTCACCTTCCATAATCTGAACATGAATTTAGACTTAAGCTGTAGTGGAAGTAGAAGCCACAGAAGGAAGTAGAAGCCACCAAAGGATTTTAAATAGGAGTATAATAAAATTAGTTCTATGTTTAGGAAAAAAACACACTCTAGCAGCAATGTGAAAATGGGTTTGAGTGGTCAAGAGTGTAGGAAGCAACCAGTTAGTAAAGAGACTGCTGCAATCAGTAGTTGAAATGGGAGATGATGAGAGCCTGGAAATGGGGATGAATTCAAGAGATATTTAGAAATCAGAGTGGATAATTGTCGGTGATTGATTCACTATGGGGGGAATGGAGATGTGAAGGGGAAGCTTGAATTTGGGTGATCGTGCCAGAGAATACCTCAGGAGGAATGGTTTTTGTGGGGAAGATGATGCGTTTATTTAGGACATTTCGAGTTTGAAGGACTTCAACACTTTCAGGTGGAGGTTGTTAGTAGGTAGTTGATACGTGTTTCTGAAGATCAGGAGAGAGATCTAAGCTGGGGGTAAAGCTTTGGGAGGGGTCTTCACCTAGCTGGTACTGAAGCCATCAGGGCTGATGAAACCACTCAGGCAGATCATTTTAGGTGAGAAGAGAAGAAGATTCTACATAGAACCCTGAATAACATCAACATGGAAGACATGGATGGTGGAGAACAAACAAAAGAGACTGAGAGATAAAGAACGAGTTTATCAGCAAACTAAATGCATTATTTTTCATGCATCTCTGCTTTTATGTGCTGTGTTTAATTATTTTCATATGACTCGAATATACCTTCTTACTGGGTATATTGCTTTTATTTTATTTTATTTTATTATTGAATACTTTATTGTCTTTAATAAATAGGTTTTTTTTGCTTTTATTTTTAGATATACTGATTTTTGATTCCTTGGAACTAGTCACTGGACTTCAGTTAGTTTAGACAGGACACTTTAGAATTTGGACTCTACTTTCATGTGACGTTTACAGGAGAGACAAGTAAATCCGGACTCTTCAGGTCCAAGAAATGTTCATTTTCTCCAGGAGAGCAGAGTTACAGAGAGAGAATGCAAAGAGGAGCAGGAACTAGAGGGATGTATTATAAAAGAGGATCTTTCAGAGTAAAAACTTTTATCTCTTGAAGACACATTGTTCTCTTACTCACTGAATCCTAAAAGAAACCCTAGATTATGTGAATGCTGAAGGCTAACGACCGACTTATCCTACTATATGAGTAAATACAGATACGGTTTACGAGCTATTAGAACATCTTGTATGTTTAGTAGTCAGAAATTCCCTCATATTAGACTGAAGGGACCCCGGAAGATGTGGCCCCCGGACTCTCTGTTAGCCCCAAACTAAAACCATTCCTGAGGCCAACTCTTCAGACAAAGATTAGACTGAACTATGGGACATAAAATGATATTCAGGGTAGAAAGGAGGAGTATGCTGTCACAATATAGGGAGAGCAACTAGGGTCACATAACAATGTATATATAAATTTTTGTATGAGAGACTAACTTGAATGGTAAACTTTCACTTAAAGCACACCAAATTAAAAAAAAATTCCCTCATGTTATCATCAGTGAGCTGTCTAATCCTACAGTTTTCTATAGAACCCTGTAGATACTCCGTTAAAAAAGAAAAAACCCGTCGTTGTCAAAGTCAATTCTGACTCATAGCAACCATATAGGACGGAGTGGAACTGCCTCATGAGGTTTCCACGGGTGTAATCTTTATGGAAGCAGATTGCCAGGTCTTTCTCCCATGGAGCGGCTGGTGGGTCCTAACCCCTGACCTTTTGGTTAGCAGCCGAGCGCTTAACCACTGCGCCATCAGGGCTCTGGATAGATATTCTACAGATGTTTTAATTTTCAAATTAGTGTTGGAGAGGTGTGTGTGTATAGGTATAGGTATAGGTAGATATAGCTGTTCTGATTGCTTGGGTATTTTATAAAGGTAACTTCTGCACTTACAGCTTTCGACAAGTTGAAAATAATGTTTTGAGTGGAATTCAAACTTTGCCTACTGTGATGGTTTGCAATATGTCCAGAAATTCTTTGACATTTGTTTTAGAAGGGGGAGCCTAATTCCTCTCCCTCCAGTGTGGGCTAGATTTAATGACTGATTTCTAACAAATAGGGAAAAACAAACAAAAAAACCCAGAATGACTGTGACTTCGAAGACTAAGTTACAAAATGCACCCTGGCACCCTTTTCTCTCTTTCTCCTGGATCACTCGCATGGGAGGAAGCCAGTGGCCATGTTGTGAGGGTCCCAGTCAAGCCTTGGGAAAACTGCAATCCTGGTTGACAATCCGATAGCAACCTCATGAGAGAGCGTGGGACAGAAACACCCAGCTAAGCCACTCCCAGATTGCTGATCCAAAGAGACTGTGAGAAAATAAATGTTTGTTGTTTTAAGCCACTATATTTTGTGGTAATCTGTTACCCATAACTAATAACACCCATCAAAAACTGTTTAATCTGGCTAAAATACTCTTTTAAGACTTCTGATGACAAACTATTAAAAATATGATTTCAAGCAAAGTAGACATTGTAGAATTGGAAAAAGAATATGATTTGAATACATGGTTGAGGGAAAAAAAACTATTTGGAGAAAGATGAGGAAGAAGATGGGACCCCTTTTTTTAAGCTTCTGAAGGGGAATTCTGGGGGGGGCATTTAGTGCCTCTTTTAGATTTTTTAAAATTGGGTATAATTTTATTATGCTTAAGACTGTACTTTTACAAAATCAGGGTATTTTTTACCCACATATTAAAGAAATACAGTGAGAGACTGAGGAATAAGAGAGAAAGAATAATTTTCCTGAAGCAAAAGTTAGAAGAGAGGTGGGAAGGAAGGAGGGGGTGAAAGAGAAATAGGAGAAAGAAGTGGATGCAATTTAGTAGTCAGTGATAAAAAGCAGAAGAGTATAGAGCACAGTGCATCCGCGTTCATCTGGAAAGGAACAAAGGCAATGAGGATGATGTAGATCCTTCCAGTCTGACCAAGACTAGAATCTATTGTTCCCTGAGGCAAGTAAGGATGAGCCAATGTTAAGTTGAAGGTGGTGAGAGGGAGGCTGTGGCCATGGACCATCATATGTAGAAAGCGTACAGAAGTTGAATGTGTGTACATTTGAGGGTAACTTGTATGAAATATGGAGCCCTGGTGGCACACTGGTTAAGAGCTCGGCTGCTAACCAAAAGGTTGGCAGTTCAAATCCACCAGCCGCTCCTTGTAAACCCCATGGGGCAGTTCTACTCTGTCCTACAGTGTTGCTGTGTGTTGGAACCATTGACAGCAATGGGTTTGGTTTGTATTTTTGTATGAAACATGGCCGGGTCTCATGCCATTCCTCACCTGAGTGTAAGCTTTGTTATCCCCATCCATTTTCCTTTGACTTACCTTACATTTGTTTTACACCCGCATACTTGGAGGGTTGTTAATAAATAATCAATCTGATATTCATAATTGATTAATAATAAATAAATATTATTTAATTAAGAAATAATTAAACTGATCATCCCCTTCATGTGATCTTCATGGCAGACAGCTTGATTTTTGCAAAAGACAAGGAGGACTTTCTTGCCCCAGTAAGTTCTGCAGTTTGCCAAGGAGGACATGTAAGTTAAGCACATGAGCTATGAAAGCAGAGTTGGTGAAAAATGAGAAGCATTAACATTTTCATCCAGGCTGGAAATCATCTGGAAGGCACATCATCTGCTTTTGCTACAAATGAACTCAAAGGATACTTTTGCAATGCCAATATCTTCTTTCTTTAAGCCTCTTGGAGAGGGGATTTTTTGTGGATGGTTTTGGCAACCTCTGTACTCAGATGAAAATGATGGCTGAGAAGTTAAATTACCTGCTGCATGCTATCATATAGCAGCTTTTGTAAATATGGTATTAATTTACTGCTAATAAACATTTTCACAAGCGTGTATTTTACTATAGTCCATACTCACTCTTGACTCCTTTCTCTTCTTAGGTTTGTGTCTGAAAACAGCAGGTCATATTTAAGAATACATATTCCTAGTATCAGTTTTCACTCTAAAGTAGAAAACTAGGGTCCATCAGTTCTATGGGACTGCTGATTAGTGAAAGTTCTATTTTCTCTTTTTGTATTTCACATGTTTACTGCATCATAATTTCCCATAAAATTTGTCATACTTTAACCTAATCTTGTGGGTTCATCCCCATTGCCATCGAGTCGATTCGGACTCATAGTGACCCCATAGTATGTTATGTTTAGGTAAAACGAAGGAACCAAACATGTTCAAGGTTTTAAAATTTCTTCCTAGGAAAATTCAACTTTCAACTTCCTGGCTTTGAAATTTCTGTTGATAAAAAGGAAAAAAAAGTGAAAACTGTTTCTGCAGAGATATACATTTCATATTATCTTTGTGGAACTAATGTTTGCAAATGTTTATGATTCCCCATCAAGTGACATTACTAGGGAAACCGTCTTGCTGTGTTTATACAACAAGTTCAAGGCAAAAAAGATGAACTGCTATTAACATTGCATCAATTCTCCCTTCAAATTTAAGTCACATAATGAATGTTGGCATTAGAGGCGTGATTATACCATGTAAATTGTGTTATTCAGTTCTTGCTTGTCTTTTTTTTCTCTTTCTTTTATTTCCTTGTTCATTTTTACTTCCTTTTTATCTTTAGGTTTTTCTGTTTTTACTTCTTTTCCCTTCATGAGAAGTATTTTTTAGTTGTATCTCTGTACTGTTTCTATCATTTTTTACTTGTGTGCGTGTGTGTGTGCATTCACTACATGCCAGGCTCTGTGCTAAGTTCTTTGCTTACTTTATCATGATCATGATTAAGTCTCATAACCCTATGAGATAGGTATAATTTACATAAAGATGAAGAAAGAGATCTTCAGAGAAAAATAGTAATCCGTGTGTGCTCATACCAGCAGAAAGTTGCAGAAGGGTATTTGAAGTTTATTTGTCAGACTCCACAGATCTTGCCCTTGAAAACTGTTCTGGTAGTGTCAGCCTAAGTCCGTTTCTTCTCTGGCTTTCTATTGTCCTCTGTAGCTTCCTTAAAAATGAGTACTTACGCATGAATATTTGCATACACATGGATAACTCCTTCTCTAATTGTTTTACATGAAAAATAGAGTCATCTTGGGAATGAAAACTCCGGTAACTAAAAGTTAATTTCTTGAAAACAGTCACTGAGCCTTCATACCAGCTTTGCGCAATGAAAGCACTACAAGCAATTATGTGGGGTGCGCACACTCATTTTCTTATTATGATTAGTTCTATTGATAGTGCTCCATTCTGGGCATCCTTTTTCTTCTCAAAAAATATAAAACTGGGTCTTTCTAGCTAAACATAAATTCTTTATTCCTGAGGAGGGCAAGTACCCCAAATATCTGTTCTTGTTCTTTCTTGGTGATCTGGATGGATTCAATAATGTTGAATGGAATCTACATACCTCTCTATAGGGAAAATCTAAATCTTTGGATCTTTGGTTTTCTCTTCTGTGTCTCATCCAGACTCTCCTTGCCTCCAGAATCAAAGGCATCTCCTAAGTAAAAGGCACTTCAGAGACAAGGTAACTCCACCAAAATCCAGGGCTACAAATTTTCCTTGAGAAAAATGCTGTCTCCCTACCTGTCCTCTCCACTCCATTCTCACCAAAAATTAAAAAGAAAACAAACTGCTACATACATTCCCTCTTCCTACTCAGAAAACATTTGGGCAAGGAGAAGAGGGAATGGATGGAAATGGGTATTTCTGTTTCCTCTGCCTCAAGATAGAATTTTCTTCTATTTCTTGTTAATCTGAGATGGAATTAGACTTCTCTTTAAAAATGGTTGATGACAGAAAGACAGAGCATCCTTTCCTTTAAGATTGTAGGGAAAGGTGAGGAGGGAGGTAGTGATGAATACGTTGATATACAGAGGATGATAGATGAGAGATCTCATGATGGGGGTTTATATCTTCTGTTTTTTAGAAAATTTGGAATAAGGTCATTTTTTTCAAGAATATTTATATGTGGGGGAGCTAGCAGGATTGATAGTGGAAGAACATTTAGAAGCTGTGAAACAGCTATCAAGAGAAGTATACTAGAGTGCTGGTGAATACCAGCCTAGTAGCGTAGGGCCTGGCACATGGTAGGCCTGCCATAGATATTTCTTGAGTGAATTACTGAAGGGATAGATGCAGGAATGAATGAGAAGCATTAATTAGTTGATCAGTGTGGTTCGTTTAGGAATCAAGAAAAGCCAGAATTAGGTAAATAACTGGTATAAGTTGGGAAGATGGAGTGACCTGAAGTCATGAGGACGGCAAAGAACTGGTTCACTGAGGGTGCTCTGAAGGAAGAGTAGACAGAAAAGTGGGAAAGCAAATGTTGGATTCTTGAAAATGCCCATTGGTAGGTGACTAATGTGGCATAGAACTGACAGACTGTGGATTCACAGTAGTCTGGAAGTTCTGAGATATCAGCTGGCTTCTTTTCTTAAATAGTTGCTTAAATATTTTTTATTATTAGCATTAAATACTTATATTTTTATTAGCATTTATCGTAAGTTATTATTAGTATTAGTATATTTATCCCAGTAAAACTGTTGTATTTCTACAGCCTACCAGATTGGTTGGCACATAGTAAGTGCTCAATAGGTATTTTTAAAATGAATTTGAGATGAAGTTCAGAATTATATATTTAAATTGAGAAGAATAAAATAGAAAAGAGAGTAAAAAGCAAAAATAAGGAGATAAATTCATTGAGGAAAGTGAACTTTTATTTTTGGGATGGTAGACAACAGCAGCTACATTGTGGAGAGGACAGTACAAAAAGGATGATCTGTGATTTCACTTCGACTGGATTGAGTTTAGTTAGATTGGATTCATTCAACAAATAGTTATGTACTAAACATTGTGATAGAATTTATCAAAGTATAGATACAAAAATATATGACATTTTCAGCTTTTAATGGGATATGGACAAAACTCATGCTGATAAGTATAATGCACAACAGAACTGATATGAGTTATAAGAGAGGTGCAAAGTGGAATAGAGCTTAAATGAGGAAGAGAGCATATATTTCAAGGAGATACAGTAGAAGATGTAGTCTGGAAGTCTCACCTAAATGTGACCTGGCCGCTTTTCTTTCTCCACTGAGTGGGCAGAGTATGAGAAGCGGGAGGTGGAGGAGAGTATGTGATGTTCATGGAGAGTGCAGGTGAGAGCGTGGTATCACTTGAGAAAAGCCATATGTAATTAAAATGAGTAGATGGAGGGCAGATACGGAAAAATTTGATCATAAAGGGGAATTGACTATCAACGGAACCAGGATTTCACAAGTTTTAGTAGAACCAATTTTGGTTGGAGGAGAGGAATAGAGCTGGAAGGGCAAAGAAATGAGGTTTGGTATGAATTTAGTTCCCAGGGCAACTGGTCTAGATCAGTTTCTCAGCAGCGACATCACTGACATTTTGGGCTGGATAACTCTTTGTTGTGTGGGCTCTCCTTTGAATTGTAGGATATTTAGCAGCATCCCTGGCCTCTACTCAGTAGATGTCAGTAGTACCTCTTCTCTCCACCCAGTTGTGATAACGAAAAATGTCTCCCACATTGCCAGATGGTCCATAAGGGGCAAAATTGCTGCCAGTTGAAAACCACTGGTCTAGATAAAGACTGTGGGAAGCATTATATTAGGATAGAGTCCGGTGTTTGCTGTTACAGTAAGAGGGATTGCTGAATCAGAAGTAGCTTTTTGCTAAGGAATGTTTATGTTGGAGAGAAAGATTTGGGAGAAGAGGGTCAGTAAAGAGTGGCCCTTTGACTGATGAGGCCACATATAAACCCAGCTTCCCAGGTGGCCACCCAAACCTCGAATGCCTCTCCTTAAATTTCAGGCTTTTTCTTGGCTGTTACCTTCTACAGCAGTGGTTCTCAAACCTGAGAGTGCATCAGAATAACTAGGTGGGATTACTGAAACACAGATTACTGGGCTTCAGAATTTCTGATTCAGTAGGTCTGGGATGGGGTCTGAGAATGATTTTGCTTTTCTAACAAGTTTCAGGTGATGCCGATGCATCACAAAGAGACCGTACTTTGAGAACCACTATTGTAAACTACTTTTGGTGCTATCTGGTGTTAGATACTTTTTGATTTCTTTTGTGATTTTCTTTATGCCCAGGATTGCTACCTTAGTCTTCCTTGTTCACATTTGTTCTTTCTGCTTAATCTTTGCATTGTTCACTGCCCATGGTCCTTAATTGTCTTTCCTAATTCACGTTTTCTGCTAAGGGCTGAAGGAGAAATACCTCCTCTTTCTTTTTCTTCTCTTACTGAGCACATTCTTTGCATCAAATCATGAGAATCAGTTTCCCTCCTACTGTGTCTTGTATCATCTCCCAAGGCCGCCCATCTTTCTGGACACCTGCTCCTTAAGGGTAGGCTACAAACATACACCACAGTTGTCAATTATCTGGGGAACTTTATATGGGGTACAAGCATGCTGTCTTGGCTACATAACACATTTTTAGGGACTATCTGACATCGAGTGTTATATCCTTCTCTAAGCTATAACTAGTTTCTTGGAACTCATCTTTCTACAGGGGACATTTGAATTATTTTGCATAAATGTGTAATTTTACACTTGCCCACATCAAAGCTTATCTTTGAATTTCCTGCCCACTCACACATCCTCTTGAGATGTCCTTATCAGATAGAGTGGCATTTTGTTCCCAGAAAAGCTTGTTGTTGTTGTTAGGTGCTATTGAGTCGATTCTGACTCATGGCGACCCTATATACAACAGAACGGAACACTGCCTGGCCCTGCACCATCATCACAATCACTGCTATGCTTGAGCCTATCACTGCAGACACTGTGTCTATCCATCTCATTGAGAGTCTTCCTCTCTTTTGCTGACCTTCCACTTTACCAAGTGTGATGTCCTTCTCCAGGGCCTGATCCCTCTTGATAACATGTCCGAAATATGTGAGACGAAGTCTCCCCATCCTCACTTCCGAGGCGCATTCTGGTTGTACTTCTTCCAAGACAGAGATTTGTCCATTCTTCTGGAATTCCATGGTATATTCAATATTATTCACCAAGATTATAATTCAAAGGCATCAATTCTTCTTTAATCTTCCTTCTGCATGCATATGAGGCAACTGAAAATACCATGGCTTGGGTCAGGCGGCACCTTCGACCTCAAAGTGATGTTTTTGCTTTTTAACACTTTAAAGAAGTCGTTTGCAGCAGATTTGCCCGATGCAATACATTGTTTGATTTCTTGACTGCTGCTTCCGTGGGCATTGATTGTGGATCCAAGTAAAATTAAATCTTTGAAAACTTCAATATTTTCTCTGTTCATCATAACGTTGCTTATTGGTACAGTTGTGAGGATTTTTGGGGTCATATGCATTCTTAGACATACCTCTATATCCTATCTCTTCTTTTTCATTTAATTTTTAAAATACATATAGGTTAGCTCTTGGGAGACTGTCACTGTTTATATTTTCATATGTCCATTCCCTTTGCTGTATGTTCCTAAAGAATTCCTTCTATATGACAAAACAGAATCACTCCATCATGTTTCAATCTTGGGTGAAAAGTGGACTATTTTCTCTCTAGCACCACCTAGTTTTCCTAGTTGTGATTCTCCTTAAGTAGCTGACTCCAGTGAATCACCACAGTGAACAAACATAGAGCTGACCAGTTCCATCACTCTGGATCTTGAAATGTGCTCATTTTAAGTGTGCTTGCTGGCGGGGGCAGTTTGGGTCAGAAGCGCCCTCAGAAATGGTTGCTCTTAGTGCAGCAATGAGAGAACTTCATTTGATTCCCACAATAGGCCTTGCTCCCTCTCACCTCTAGGCATTCTCCAAACCTGCTTTCTACAGTTACAAAGCTCAGGCTGTCCTAACAGAGACAGTGAACTTCTGCTCATCCTTCAGGTTTCAGCTTCCATGTGACTACCTTTCTACCTCAGAGGAGCCTTCCATGATCCCTAGGCTAAGCCACTCTGTCTCTTGCTCCTATAGCACCATACACTTCTCCTTCATGACATGTTGCACCATATAATTATTTCATTGTTGGTAGTAATATGATGAATAACTCATCAGCCTCTGAGTTCTCTGAAGGCAATGACTGATTCTTGCATCACTATAAATTCTGGGTGTCAAGCATAAATATCGAGGGAGGACCTCAGTATTTAATGACTTGGTGTGTCTACTTATTCTGTCTCCTCTTGGAAGTAACATTAAAAAGAAATTAAATCCTGCTTCTAAACTTTCAGATTTTTCTGGCCATGATTATATGGCTCCCCCATTTTTCCCTTTTGCTTCCTTTCTTCAAACTATGCTTGGTTCCTTAGTTTTTCTTTATATGATGTGGTCTACATACCTCCTACCAGCCTGACTACTCACCTCTTGTTCTGTTGAACACAGTGTTCTGGAAGTGTTATCTTCCTCTGTTTCTGCAAGGTTCTTCTATAATACACATCAGAACTGTTTGAATTATTTTAACACCTAAGTCACACTCGTGACTAATGCTAAAATTCTGTTTACTGCAATGCCTCAGCTATTTGCGTGATGCATTTAATTATATAAACAATATATGGTCACTATATAAAAATTAGAAGATTCGGATGAAAAGTTGTAATTTGAATTCACCAAAAATGCCATCACCCAGAAACATCCGGTGCTCATTCAATATATATATGTATGTGCACACAAACACACGCGTGCTGTCATGTATCATGATGTCTCTTCATGTCAGTAAATATAGTTCTGTTCTGCCCTGGGAAGCAATGTAGTATAGTGGTTAAGAGTCCATGATACAAATTCAGATGGACCTGGACTCTAGATTTCACTACTTACTAACTAGCTATGTGACCCTGGGTATGTTACTTAATCTTTATAAATTTCAGTTTCCTCGTTTATAAAATAGGAATAGAGATAGTGACTATGTCATAAGATTGGAAGAATGGAATGCCATAAATTTTTAAATTTTAGCATAGTTTGCACCACACAGATATACACTTAGTTAAATGTTAGTTTTTGAAATAGCTATTATATTTATAGTAGCTATATAGTATTCCATTTTAAGGATTTACTAGTTTATAGCATCTTTAAAGTAGGTCTCCTCCATTCTGTAATTTAATTTTTGAATTCTAAAGCTGAATTGTATATTTTTGTACTTGTTACGTCTTTTTAAATTAATAGACTTTATTTTTTAGAGTTGTTTTAAGTTTACAGAAAAATTGAGCAGAAAGTACAGAGAGTTCCATTTTATCCTCTCTCTACCCCTGAACATAGTTCCTCCTATTATTAGTATTTTGCATCAGTTAGCACAACTGATGAGCCAGTATTGAGACATTATTATTAATTAAGGTTCATAGTTTATATTAGGGTTCACCACTTTGTGTTGTATAGTTCTGTGGGTTTTGACAAATGCATAATGTCATGTATCTGCCGTAACAGTATCATATAAAATAGTTTCACTGCCCTAAAAAAATCCCCTGTAAGCTCCACCTTACTTATCTCTCTCTCTCTTCCTTCTGAACCCTTGCCATCCACCTCACCAAAGAAGATATAAGGATGGCAAATAAGCATATGAAAAAGATGCTCAACATCATGTCATTAAAAAACAACCCAAACCCACTACCACTGAGTCAATTCCGACTCAGAGTGACAATTTGGACGGAGTAGAACTACCCAATAGGGTTTACAGAAGCAGCCTGCCACATTTTTCTCTGGTGGGTTCGAATGGCCAACCTTTCGGTTGGCAGCCGAGCACTGTAACCACTGTGCCACCAGGGCTCCTGTACATATGTCATTAAGGAATTGAAAATTAAAGGAACAACACCACTACACACCTATTAAAATGGCTAAAATCCAAGGCGCTGACAAGTCCAAATGCTGGTGAGGATGTGGAACAACAGGAACTCTCACTCATTGCTGGTGGGAATGGAAAATGGCCATTCCACTTTGGAAGACACTCTGGAAGTTTCTCAGAAAGCTAAATATAGTCTTGCCATACAATCCAGCAATCGTGCTCCTTGGTATTTACTCAAATGAGTTGAAAACTTATGTACACACAAAAAAACCATACCCAAATGTTCATAGCAGCTTTATTCATAATTGCCAAAACTTGGAAGCAACCAAGATATCCTTCAATAGGTGAATGGATAAATAAACTGTGGTACATCCATATAATGGAATATTATTCCTTAAAAAAAGAACTATCAAGCCATGAGAAGATGTGGAGGAAACTTCTGTGCAAATTGCTAAGTGAAAGAAACCAGACTGAAAAGGCTACATACTGTATGAGTCCAACTATGTGACATTCTGGAAAAAGGCAAGCCTATAGGGACGGCAAAAGACTTGTCCAGTTGTATCAATCCAATATTTTCCAATTGTTTTCAATTCAATATTTCAGACTTTTGGAATAATTTTGAAATACTTTTCACTCTTTATTTCTTGCGTCTGTGTGTCATATGCAAATCTGATAATCTGGCATTTAATTTAATTTTAGATAAAAGTGTTAAATATAATACTGTATGTTCCACCATTGTTAACGATTATGGTATTCCCATGCCCCATAGCCCTAGGGATGTTGATCCATTAATAAACCCACTCTGGTAAGTGTTGAGTCTATCCAACTGATTGGTGTACTCCTGATCAATTTCTTTTTCCAGTCGCAAAGAAGAGCAAGAGAAATCCTGTTAGAAGCACTGGTGAAATAAAAATATATTATCTTTGTAGTATTCTTGTAATCTACCTCTCATGAAAGAGTATTATAAAAGTAAATAATATTGTATTAGTATGATGAATTTTTAGTGAACCTGAACTAGTTTCTTGGAATTTTGACATTTTCCTTAATAGTAGTATAGGAGCTATAGACGTGGATTAGGAAAATCCATAGCAACAAATTCATATCTATATAAAAATATGAGGTAGATCCATTTCATCTTTTTACTTTACAAAGAGACCAGGGAAAGGGTATGCTTTGGAGGAAAAAGGAAAAAAGGGAGCAAAAAGATGTTAAGAGGATGAATACAATTTTTATGTGCTTCAATATTTCTTTTCTTGAGATAGCACTGTATCTCAGAAAAACAGTCAAAGGACATGCCAAAGTAGTGCCGTGTTTCAGAAAATCTTTATATTGTGATACACGTAGAATAAATGCAGCCCACAAATATTATAAAAAGTGTGTGTGTGTAAGTACTACTTCTTGTTTATTAGTGCCCTGGACTGGTTCACTTTATGTACAATATAATTATTAAAATAACATAATACCTTTAAATATATTGTGGTTATAGTCTCCAATGCACTCACTCATTATTATCTTTTTAGGTCTTCAATGCACCCCAGTATCTCGGTAGGGTATCTCTCGGAAGGGAAAAGAGACACAGAAAGACTAAGCAATTTTCCCCAGAATTTTGTAGCAAATTAGTGGTGGAATTAAGACCATAAATGAGGTGTTATATTATCAGGATCCTCTCCAGGAATTCAGTAAAATTTCCCTTCGTCGTATTTTAGGAGAGTGAGCCAGGGTCATGTAGTTGGTTCTAGAAGAACATGCAGGACCCAGTCCCTACCTATTTCTACAGCCTCAGCTACCACAGCTCCTCATTCCATGTCTCATGTTCCAGGGACACCAAGCTACCAGTAGTTTCTCCTCATGCCAGTGCTCCTTCAAGTCTTCGTGTCTTAGGTCATATGGGTCCGTCTAAATAGAATGCCCTTCACACCTTTCTTTACTTAGACAATTCTTATTCATGTATCAAACTTCAACTCCTTTCTTCCAGGAAGCCTTCTTTGAACCTCCGGATAGGGCTCATATGCATGGCTGCATGCATGTGACACACTACTTTGCAATTATCTCTTTATTTGCCTCTCCCCTACTTTACTGCAAATTCTTTGTATACTCAGAGCCTAACATGTAGTGAATGTTCAAATATTGTTTTAAGTGGGCTAAAGTAATAGGTTGTCTGTAATAAATAGTATATGAGAATCAATCTAAATTAATGAACAAATAAAAACTCTTGGAGCATGTTCTGTTTAGAAGGAAATTCAGTCTGATTTTTGAAAATACGATTTTAAAATGATTAATAATATTCATTGTTTGTATTGTTATACATCTAATTAGTGTTTTGCCCAAGTTGGGCAAACATGGATATTCTTTATCCAGAAGCAAAATGTGTTAAATCCCAATGACAAATGGGCTTAGTAGGGTTCTTTAGGGAAGCAATAGTATTTAATTCAGATTCTTAAGAGGTTGATGGAATCTTTAACAGGAATTGTAGTTTTTTGACAATATCTATCTTTTAAAAATATTCTGACATCTAAGTGATTTGATTAATTTAGTTTTTAATAGATATAAGAAATTTTTAAAATATTATACTCAACAGGATAATTTATTCATGGAGGATCATTTTGTTAAGTGATGAATTTCATTCTTTCTCTTCTGGTAGAAGTAGAAGAAAAATATGTGGATTGCAGCTGCTAACTTAATAATTTTTCTGATAACTAAGAATGGAACAGATCTTACTGTGAATTACATAATCAGCTTAAAAAAGCACTCCATATTCTTTCTGTGACAGACTATGAAAAACACAAGACAGAGAATATGGTTATTAAGAATTTTTCCCCTGCAAAAGCTTAACCACATTGTATTTAATAGTATAGTCAGAGAAGGATTGGGTTAAACAGCTGCTCTAGGAATGTGTCTTAATGTCAGCTTTGAGTGGCTTTTCTTTTTCCTGCTAAGAAAATGTAACAGGATATTAAAAAACATATTAACCTTCAAAATATGTTCAGATTCTGCAATGCTTCTAAAGAAGCAATATGAGAATATGAGAGCTATGTTTAGTAGAAGGTTTGACCCGTAGAATTTGTAGAAAGGGGTCGCTTAAATTTAGTTTGAAAGCCACCACTCTCGCATATGACTGTCTCTAATATCACACTCCTCCAATCCATTCTCCGCGAGGCTGGTACAGTTATCTTTCTAAAGCATATCTGATTATGTGATCCATCTGTTTAAAGGCCTTTAGTGGTGAAGTCTAGACGCCTTAGCTTGGCAGACTAGATCCTGCCTGAGCTGGCCTTCCAACAGTTGCCCTTGAAATCCATGCCTGAGCCTGAGCTATAAGAAGGAACTCGCAGTACCCAAAATGCCCCAGCCATTCTGCTGCTTCTTAGCTTTTCCTGACCATCTCTGTCTTTCTGGAGTGCATGTTCTCTATTCTATCCCCCTGCAGAACTGACTGCTCCATTGCACCCATAACATACCCCTACACAGTTCTTTCAAGCCACTCTTAACACTGTGTATTCAGTTGCTCTTCCTGTCTTTCCCTCTCAGTCTCTAAAGTCTTATTGTCTCTGCGTGACTATGACCTACGTGTGGCACTCAGCCAAATAGATGTGTGAATGGGCCCACTGACACTGAGGCTCATATTGCATGTGCCTCCTCTCAAAAACAGTATCCTTCTTGAAAGTTGTGCCAACAATTTCAAAATAAGTTGTCACCATCATAGCATGTTTTCCTGAGCTCTTATTACAGTTACTGAGTTTGCATTGATGTTGTAGTTTAAAACACTGGATATCAGTAGTTTTGATTTGTAATTTCAACTCTTACTCAAACACTTAGATTCCTACTTCAGACTAAGAAGACCAGCATAGTCAGTAAAATTCTCCATTTTGTTTTTTTTTGCTATCCATGGAAGTGTGTCTTCCAAAATGTGCCCATTGTCCCACTTCGCCCTCCACTGGTGTGCTTATATGGGATTAGGATTTTGTAGGGAGCAAGTACAAGAAAAGAGCCACCATTCTTACCTAGTAAGACTTTGCAGGTTGGCTTCCTATGACTATTTAAAATGAATCTATGTTACTTTGCTCCTTGAGCCATTGCTAATCTTGATTATAGTGGATTATGGTTATATCTGAGTTATCTCATTTATATAAGATCATGTATGAGAATGTTAGGTTATACAGAGTTGCAGAATTAGTCATTGCCATTGTCTGCAGCCTTAAAAGTAAGTACTGAAATAGACAACAGCACAGGTGCATAGGTAGAATCAGAATGTTGAGATCATTTTGTCCATCTTCCTTTTTTTTTTAAATTGAGAAAGCCTAAGCCCAGAATCTTAAGTGAGTTATCCAGGATTTCATAGCAAATTCAAAGAGAAGCACTGAGCCCCGACACGAGCAAGTCTTTTCCAAAATGCTTCCCTCATCCTTTGTATTGAAAAGCATTCCAGCTTCACTGCAATGCAAGGATGTTCAGGCTGTTCAGGCTTGGAGCTAGGAGATACACTAGAGCCTGTTTACTATTGATTTTTTATTGTCTGTTTGCAGAAGAGTGACAAATGAGTAATTAGCACTCAATGGACTAAGAGATTGAGGCCCAGAGCTACCTTGGAAGGCCAGGCTTTACTACAGTGGCTGTTTTATATCAATGCACTGTTAGGTGATGCCTTAAAAGTATCTGAACACACCGATTTTTCTAGTTGAATCAGCAAAAACTTTGAGTAGGTAAGTGAGGATTCCCAGTCTGTAATTACTTCTATTAACAAGTGGGCCTGTTGCTTCCATATAGTTTAAGAGACTCCATATTGAACAGATTCAGCTTGGGTAGCAACATGGATCTATGGGGAAGCTACCAACTGAGGCAAGGGAGAGAAAACAGCCTCAGAAGAAAATGCAAATAGTCTCGGAAGTCCTTTCTAAATATATCCACACATCAATCCGACGTGGCACCTAGCTGGTGTTCTTCCTCAATAGGTCAACTATTGTTGCTAGATAGCTTTAATCATTTAGCAATTCCAAGTAAAAAAGAAATGTGACACCATAGCTTTGTGTCAGCTTCCTGTCCTTTATTCATAGTAAGAAGGACATAAAACGTTCCTGAAAATGCCGTGTCTTGGAAGCCTTGCAGGATGGCAGCCTTTTCAATCGTAAAAATATTTCAAATAGCAGTTTTGACAGCCTTTTTGCTTTGAGCTGATAATAAGGACAGTGGCTAGGCTTGGGGAGAGGAAAGCGTGGCCTTTAATTATACATCAGGGGCACTTTAACCCTTTCATGACGATTGGGCTGTATGGTTGCCCACCCAGTTTTGTGTACTCTCAAGTCCACTGGAAATTTTCTTAACCTCTCTTTGTATGAGACCCTCTATTTCTAGGATGGTATCTCTTCCTTACTATGGTGACTTCTCAAGGAAGGAAAATGTGATGTTGCATGTCTGAAATATCTTTTTTCTACCCTCATGTTGACTTGATAAATTTACCAGGTGCAGAATACTAAGATGAAAATGATTTTTCCATATAATTTTCAATACATCACTCCACTGTCTCCTAACTTGCAATGTCAGTGTTGAGAATTCTGATACTACTTTTCCCTAATTCTTCTTAAGGGACTTTCTCTCTCAGCCCACTCCCTGGAATTTTTAAGTATAAGGTGTGGATCTTTATTGATTTTTTTAGACATTTTCAAGAATTCTTCAGTTTAGATACTCATTTCTTTCGTTCTAAGAAATTTTGTTTTATTATTTCTTTGATGATTTCCATATAGATAGTTTTGTTGGGTCTTTCCTGCTAAAACTCCTGTTAGTTAGATTTCTGATCTCTTAAATTTTCTAGATTGCTCCTCTTTTCTTTTGTTTATAAGCCCTTTGTTTGTCTTTTTGTTCCTCTTTAGAACAAATTTTCTTGATTTTATCTTCTAATCCTTCTATTGGATTCAAAAATATGCTTTCATATTTTTAATTTCAGAGAACACTTTCTTGTTCTTTGATTAATTCTTTTTGTGGCATCTTTTTAGAGTTTATGGATGCGAAATCTTATATTTCTGACGATAGCAATTATAAACTATCTGAAGCTTTCATTTTTGCTTCTTTTTTTCTCCCTGTCTATTTTATTCTCCATCTTTAAGTTGGAGGCTTTTCTCAGACGTTTGGTAATGTTTGCTTTTCTACTCGTGTTCCTACTTAAACAGTAATGAGAACCTTTGTGAGAAGGTTGAGTTTCTTTACTCATCAGCTTTTCTGGGACCAGTTAGATTATTTTTTATTGGTGTCTCCCAAATGCTAGTATATGGAGGTCTTTCCCCAGTCTCTCTAGAGTAGGATCCTTCAATCTTCTTTTAAGTTAGAGTAAACCTGGCAGTTGACATCCTAGAGCTGGACAGGAGGAGGAGCTTGCTGTCTCAATATTTCTCACCCTCACAGTCCACTTTCCCTGATGTCCTTGAGTCCTGAGATTCTCAGGCTTGATTTCTCCATAGAATATTTTCAGAACTCTTGTGGGAATCAGGGAAGGATAATTACATAATAGGATATGTTGGAGGTGGGGACACAGGAAAATAAATATTCCTTAATGAAACTTTCAAAATGTCCCCTATTTTTAATCTTTTCACCCCAATCCCCAATATAGTCTTTCTTTACACTGTACTTGGTTTTTCCAATTCCTGAGCCTTTTCTAGGGTTCTGCAGGGCAAACTGGAGTACATCTCTTGGTATACTTCTTCAGTATGTACTTGGGTTTGATTCCTCTTTTCTACTGAATGTTTTGGCTGTATCTCAATTCCTGATGGGGATGGGATTTGGGACATGTCTACTAAAATTACTTGTCTAATAGCCTTATGGTTATGTATGGAATATATATATCTATCTTGAATATGATAGTACATCAGTGTATCTATGATGATGTCATTCTCTCTCTTTCTAGTAGCTTCAGAGATTCAGCTGGTTTGGAGGGAGCATTGTTTATTTACTCCCAGACACTCTGAGTCCTTTATGACTGGGTATCAGAACACAAGAAATCATAAACAGGAATCATGCTGAATACCTTTGGCAGTGCCTTTGTCGTATAAAACAAGTATCCTAATTGAAAATACAGACGTGTAAGCCAAGAGACATAAAGTTTTCACAATTTGTCATAAATTATTTTTTTTCATGTAATGAGAAAAAGGAAGGCTCCTGAAGGAATGAGATCTGGATAGGTGCATTGATGGGGAAGTAAGTTTAGGTGGAAGGGGGTGTAGAGGAAAAAATATCAGATGATATAGTGAGGGTTTTAACATTGTGATTTCCAGTCAGAAAGGGTGCTGCCTGGTAGTTTTAGATGTCAGTGTGGGTGAAAATGGGTGCTTTCTGGGAGCTGGAGGGGTGCCACCAACACAGTTGCCAAAATGGCCCTAGATCCCAGAAGCTCCTTTGTTGCTATAATGGGTTATTTTTAAAAATCTAGGACACCCTTCACATGGTCTTCTCAATGAAAGCTAAATAATAATAATAATAAAAAGACACATTTTAGGACACAAAAAGCAAAATTCACAATATCTAGAAAACTGAATTATTTCCAGTTGAGTTCATAAATAATGTGTGTGCAGCACGAAGTTAGAATTCCAGTCACAAAAACCTTATGTTAATGAGTTCTTTTATCTCAACCTAATTTGTAGTGATTGGCAGTTGTTTGCAATAGATCATGAATCTTTGTGCAACAGGATGGTGTTGAGGTAAGAGAGAACATCTAGTTTTGGTTTTATTTCACTGATTCCAGCTATGTGACACTGCTGTTTCTGAAAAGTGGCAGTCATTTGCATGCTTTGCTGCAGACAGCCTCTCTGGCTGCAGTAATTTAAGGACATCTGAAAGCTGAGTTTGAAGGTAAACTATTGCATCATCAGGCAATTGGTAAGCGTTATGTCTTGAAGGTGGGTTTTATTTAATAAGTTGTGTGTGAGGTACATTTCTACTGATTCACTGGATCTACCTACCTACGTGTTTACCACAAATAGGACTAATCCAACCCCTACCCCCCCCAAAAAACAAACAAACAAACAAAAAAACCTGTTGTCATCGAGTTGATTCCGACTTGTAGTGACCCTATAGGACAAAGTAGAACTGTCCCATAGAGTTTCCAAGGAGTGGCTGGTGTATTTGAACTGCTGACCTTTCAGCAGCTGAACTGTTAACCTCTGTGCCACCAGGGCTCCAGGACTCAGCCAGAGACGTTCAGATATACTCAGCATTAGTTTAGGCACATCCAACTTAAGAATAATTGTCCCAGCATAAATCTATGACTGGACTGTATGTGACTGCTAAGAGAGAAACTGAGTAGGTGCATTGTTCAGCCTGGGTGGTCTTCTGGTTTACCTCGGGTGGCTCATTAGCAGGGCTGGAGTACGCCACTTTTGACATTATCTTTCTGGGTGTGTTCGGAGAGACTGGGCCTGAACAGATGGCCTCGATACGGGCTCCCATGACTACCAGGCATGCCAGGCAAGCAGATGAGTGATCTGGCTTGTTCCTTCTCTTTTAAATTGATGTCAGCCAAGGAAAAGTGGCAAAAATAAATCAATGGCTCCCTCCTCCAGACCCAGCATGTACCTTTCAGTCATCAAAGTAAGAAACATCCTGTGGTGGCTGTTGGGCGACTTCTCTGATAGGAAGAACCTTTCACACACTGGAGATTAACTTAACAAATGGCCAAGTAGTGCTTCAGAAAGGACTTTCTTTTTTGTCAGGGACCAAATGTTGGCCTTGAATGGGCAGCAGCAGGTTTGGAGGGAGCATTGTTTATTCACTCCCAGACGCTATGAGTCCTTTGTGACTGGGCTCAGTGTTTTTGGTAACTGGTTGGTAATTGTTTATGTCTCCCATTATCAGGACCCAGGAAATCATAAACAGGCATCAAGCTGAATACCTTTGGCAGTGTCTTTGTGTTCCTACTGTACAGAAAGACAAGGGACCTCATTCTTGTGGAACATCTGTATTGACTCTTCATTGAGTCCCCTATATAGCAAGGGACTCAACTGAGGACCAATGACACAAGCTTTAAGTCTCGTTTAATCTTTATATAATAAGTTAACCCCGACCTAGACTGTTTTATGACTCAATTTCCTTTTGTATGAACTAAAGACCCCACTACCTCACTTACAGTGAATGATATTCTCACAGACACAAACTGATTTTCTATTTATAAATCGTGGACATTTGATGTGTTTTCAAACACTAAACATTTCACATATGTGAGGAGCATGTTGGGTTAAAGTGGAAAGGAAGTTTTACTTTTTGGAATGAGTCTGATCTATATAAGCAAGAGGGTTTTCAATTTTGGAAGCTTCATATGGCCCGTGGGAGGCATGTTGGATACCCCCAAGGCTTACTGAGTGCAATATGATAATCTAGTTCCCAAATTTTACATAGCTTGATACACAGAATTTGTAATGTTTCTAGAAATACCTTGTTTAGAAATATCTTCATAAGAGTTTTATGTTGTGATTTGTTTTAGGTTAAGTATGATTAGTTAGCTAGAAGGATTATGAGACAGTCAAGTTGGGGAATTAAAAATGGGGCTTCTGGTCTTATTTCCAATTTTGTTACAACTAAGCTTTTTTTTTTTTTTTTTGAAGAAATATCACTTATGTGTTTTCACTGATGCTTAAAATGTATATACAAAATAAAGTCTAACTTGCAAGGCTTTTGGGGAACTTCTTTTATTAATTTAAAGAAACTTATAAATAAAAACTTTTCTTAATGACTGAAATACTTAAAACTGTCAAGAAGGGTGGCAACATTTCAGCTGGTTCTCCAGAGGAGACAGGTCTGCTATGAGTTAGTCGTCATCTTTGGGTGATTTATTTGAGGACATGATACACAGCAGTTGAATTTATTTAAGAAAATGTTGGTAAATTTCTTTTTGGAGAAATCATGGATTGTAGCCTTAATTTCTGGGAACAAATGGAGCTTTCCCTCAGCTTTACCAATGTTGCAGAAGGGATCCTTACTATTTTGCATTTTTTGATTCTCATTACTGTTTCTCTCTCTCTCTTTCATTCTCTCTCGCACACATACACACAGAGTCACTAAAATCTAGGACAATTAAAAATGCTATCTTAAATTTAAATACTAAAAAAATTAACATATCATGGTACCTCAGAATCATGACTAGGTTCTCTTTCTGCAGCTTCATTTGTGCATATTCTTTGGGGAAATGGAAAGTTGTCTGTCTGTTTATACTTACCCTTTTTTCAAATGTTTACTCAATGAAATAAAATGTGACTTTAGACCTCTGTGTCCTAGGATAGTTCCACAAGTCATAGCACAAAAAATAAAAAAGTTTCTCTTCTATATTTTTCCACCCCTACAAATTACAAGTGGCTATCTAATGAGTCCTTAAGTTGGTGGAACCTGCTTACTCTGAAGTAAGTACAAAGATGAGGAAAATGAGATCAAAGAGATGAAGTGACTTATTCAAGGTCATGCAGTTAGTATGGGGAGAGCAGGGACTAGAATCCAGGTCATTTTACTCCTGCTTTCACAATATTTATTGTGCTGGGTGCTATTTCTGTGTCCTTTTTATTCCATTATGCTGCCTGTCAACCTCTGCTATGGAGGAATTGCTCTTTGCAAGTTAATTTCTTTCCATGGGGAAGTATTTTCCTAATGCTCATTCTCACATTCCTGCCATTAGTGTTCTAAGTGTCCTCGGTCAATTCACATAAACTCTATGGACCTCCTCAGTCTCCTCATTTGTAAAATGAGGGTGCTGTACTAACAAGGCTAAATTTTCATGACTGACTCGACGGCAAGGGGTTATCATCCTTTAATCATTTATAGATGAAAAATGCAGTTGGACTCTGAAAATACTTCATGTTCATTTCACGTAGCTTGTGTTTATCATGCTGTGTTTTATTTTCACCTCATCTTATTCAAGATGGTATGGGAAGCAATCCCATAAGGCCCCTTGGTGATGCAGTGCTCACATGAAGGGTTCAACTATTTTAACTTGATGATGACATTTTGCTTTAGTTCCCATGTTACAGCCAAGCCAAGCTTTGTATCACTGTAGTGATTTTCTGTGCCTTGTTGAGTAGTGTGTATATGCACACATTAGCAGCATCGTGAGCTATTTTTGTCCTCAGGACATAGCCATATAATAATGAAGCAAAAGTTTAACTAATAAATGCAATGTGATGATGCACATATGTGATAGAGTAGAACACCATTTCCAGTATGGGCATAAGGTATTAGGATTATACTAATATCCATGTTAAATTGCATAACCTGGAATGGTGTCTTTTCGAGCCTTAACTAAAAAAAACAAAAAAACAAACCCACTGCCATTTAGTCGATTCTGACTCATAGCAACCCTATAGGACAGAGTAGAACTGCCCCATAAGGCTTCCAAGGCTTTAAATCTTTTTTTTTTTTAATTTTTTCCCATACAAAAATTTATATATACATTGTTATGTGACCCTAATTGCTCTCCCCATACTGTGACAGCACACTCCTCCTTTCCACTCCTGATTCACCATGTCCATTCAACCAACTCCTAACCCTTTCTGCCTTCCCATCTCACCTCTGGACAGAAGTTGCCCATTTAGTCTCTTGTATCTACTTGAGCAAAGAGGCACACTCCTCAAGAGTATCACTCCATGTCCCACAGTCCAGTCCAATCCCTGTCTAAAGAGTTGGCCCCGGGAATTGTTTTAGTTCTGGGCTGATAGAGAATCCAGGGGCCATGTTTTCCGGGGTTCCTTCAGTCTCAGTCAGACTATTAAGTTTGGTCTTCTTACTAGAATTTGAGTTCTGCATTGCACCTTTCTCCTGCTCCGTCCAGGACACTCTGTTGTGTTCCCTGTCAGGGTGGTCACTGGTGGTAGCCAGGCACCATCTAGTTCTTCTGGTCTCTGGCTGATGAAGTCTCTGGTTTATGTGGCCCTTTCTGTCTCTTGGGCTAATACTTTCCTTGTGTCTTTGGTGTTCTTCATTCTCCTTTACTCCAGGTGGTTGGGACCAGTTGATGCACCTTAGATGGCCACTTGCAAGCTTTTAAGACCCCAGACGCCACTCACCAAAGTAGGATGCAGAACATTTTCTTAATAAGCTTTGTTATGCCAGCTGACCTAGATGTCCCCTGAAAGCATGGTCCCCAGACCCCTACCCCTGCTACTCTGTCCCTCAAAGTGTTTGATTGTATTTAGGAAACTTCTTAGCTTTGGTTTAGTCCAGTTGTGCTGACTTCCCCTGTAGTGTGTGCTGTCCTTCCCTTCACCTAAGATAATTCGTATCTATTATCTAGTGAGTAAATAACCCTCCTCACCCTTATAACCATCAAAGAATGTTTTCTTCTGTGTTTAAACTTCTTCTTGAGTTCTTAGAATAGTGGTCTTATACAATATTGTCCTTCTGTGACTGATTAAATTCAGTCAGCATAATGACCTCCATCTTCCTCCATGTTATGTTTCACGGCTTCATCGTTGTTCTTTATCGTTGTGTAGTATTCCATTGTGTGGATATACCATCATCTGTTTATCCATTCATCCGTTGATGGGCACCTAGATTGTTTCCATCTTTTTGCTATTGTGAACAGTGCTGCAGTGAACATGTGTGTGCATATATCTATTCGTGTGATGGCTCTTATTTGTGTAGGATATATTCCAAGGAGCAGGATAGCTGGATCATACGGTACTTCTATTTCTAGCTTTTTAAGGAAGCACCAAATCAATTTCTAAAGTGGTTGTACCATTTTACATTCCCACCAACAGTGTGTAAGTGTTCCAGTCTCTCTACAACCTCTCCAGCATTTATTGTTTTGTGTTTTTTGGATTAATGCTAGCCTTGTTGGGGTGCAATGATATCTCATTGAAGTTTTGATCTGCATTTCTATAATGGGTAGTGACTGTGAGCATTTCTTCATGTGTCTGTTACCCACCTGAATATCTTCTTTGGTGAAGCATCTGTTCATATCCTTTGCCCATTTTTTAATTGGGTTATTTGTGTTTTTGTTGTAGAGGTTTTGCAGTATCTTGTAGGTTTTAGAGATTAGACGCTGATGGAATTTGTTGTAACAAGGCTGTAAATCTTTACGGAAACAGTCTACCACAACTGTCTTCCACGAAGTGGCTAGTAGATTTGAACAACCAGCCTTTAAGTTAGCAGCCAAGGGCTTTAACCACTCTGCCACCAGGGCTGTATTTTGGGCCTTGGGATATTAAAAAATTAGAACATTCAATGTAACCATTAAAACTGGCTTGTACCTTTTGACCTGGAATAGGTAAAAAGTGGTTATTCATTTGCTGGTTGTTTGCTGTGTTCCAAGAATTTTGCTGTTTTACATATAGCATTTTGTTAAATTATTTTAATAATTTTATAGTTTATGCTTTACAGAGAAAGAAACTGACTTGCAGGGAGGTTAAATGACATGCTTAAGAGCTCGAAGTTGCTATTGAGATTGAGGGCTGTCTGATTCCAAAGCCTTAGTCTTAATCATTATGCTATCATTCTCCCAAATCCATTCATTCATACACTACATACTTATTGGCATATTGCTGTTATAGGTGCCAGGAATACAGCAGGAAAGAAAACAGACAGTCCTCATCTCATGGAGCTGTCACTCTTGTGGGGGAGATACTGAATGAAGAAATGGGTAAAATATATAAGATGCCACATGGTAAGGGGAGCTTTGGAGGACGATAAAGTGAAAAGAGGCTAGACAGGTTAGAGCATGGGCTTGCAGTTTTGAGTAGGGTGGTCAGGAAGGCCTTGCTTAGGTGATCAGATTGGAGCAAAGGCATGAGTTTAACTGAAGGAGGGAGGATGTTGAAACCCTATGGAGTTGGAGACGAATTAGAGCAAGAGTAGAGAAGATTCTTTGGAGTCCTGCTGAAAGGGGTAAAAAAAGTTGATCTTGTATCAGAATAGTATAGGATCCTTTTTTTTTTAAATTTTGAAGATTTGAGATCATAGCATGATTAATTGCTAAATGGTAGTGGTCTACAGAGAAGAAAAATTGATTGATGATGTCAGAGAGATAGGCGAGAATGTTCTTGAGTAGGTGAGATAGGATGAGACCTAGTGCAGAAGCAGAGAGCTGAATCTTAGATACCAAACCAAACCAAACAAACCCATTGCCATCAAGTTGATTCCGACTCGTAGCGACCCTATAGGGTAGAGGAGAACTGCCCCATAGGGTTTCCAAGGAACGGCTGGAGGATTCAAACTGCTGACCTTTTAGTTAGCAGCCGAGCTTGTAACTGCTGTGCCAACTATCTTAGATAGGAGCATAGAAAATCAGTTCATAATAATAGTAGAAAAGCAGAGGATATGAGCACAGGTGCTCGCAGGTGAATAGATGAGCTTGAGGGAGTTCGGAGGAATTCTCTTGTGATTGCCCCTACTCTCTTATTAAAAAAGAAAGCCAGATATTGAGCTGAGAATGACAATGAGGGAGGCTGTGTTGGAAGTTTGAGGAGAGGATAGATGTGGAATTGTCACCTAGAAGAGTGGCATGCAGACCCATGCAGTTTCATTGCCTAGCAATGTTAAGGGTCCACTTGGGGTTAGTGAATATGAGTTCAGAGTTAAGAACGGTGTAGTTGTGGGTTCAACCTCTGGAGAGATAACATGCTTCTTCAGCTATGTTCAGAATGCATAGATTGGGTGGAAAGTGGGTTTAAATGGGGTCAGGATTTTGTCGGGAGAGTGCAATAAAGAGACCAGATTATGACAATTAAGTTGAGAAGGTGAGAAATGAGGACATAGGAGTGGTAGTGAGGGACATTGAAAAGGTGATGGTATCAATGGGTAATTTCCAAGGGTGAAAGAGTGTGGTGATCTGAGAAGAAGGATGCTTGATAATGAGATTGTTTAGGGGACTACATTTTCTTGAATAACCATAGGTCTGAGTGGCTGAGCAGGGGCAAAGGACAAGATCATTGGAGGAAAAGTTCAAGAACTTCAAGACCACTATTTAGCTGGAAAGTGAAATCACCAAGACTTATCTCAGCAGCATTCTCAGAGAGATTGATAATGGGGTAAAAGTTAAAACCCCCCGGGAAGGGAGATGATTCTAATAAGAAGATAGCTGTTAATATAGTCTGATGAAGAGCTGTGGGTCTTTCAAGGAGAGGAAGAGAATGCCTGGCTAAGAGGAGCAAGGAGGAGACTGACCTCTTTTTATGACCCTATTGTTTGTGTTGTGTGGAAAAGAAAGCATCCTTCATTCACAACTCAAGAGAAAGCTGACTCCTTGGTGAAGAGCCAGATCTCAGTTGGAGCAAGAGGGTGAAGGGGAGAGTTAGAGAAGAAACTAGGAAATAGGGGATTGTCCTGATGGCCATGAGCTCTAGTGGACACAGTAGAACTTCAGGATTTGAGGAGGGACGGGCTGGGGCCAGAAAAGAGCGTGTACAGAGCCATATGGGATGAGGGTTTGAAAGAGGACAAGTGACCTGGGACTCCTGGTGACTTACCTCAATATTAAAAAGTGGAAAATAAAGTCAGTGCAATGGTCTCTAGGAAGATAGTGGTGGTGAGGCTGGGGGTGATGAGGAGAATGCAGGGTGGGAGGCTTGTCAAAAGCATAGAGTTTTGGGGATTCTCTATTCCTCCAAATGATGGATTGGAGAGAGTCAGTTGCTCCTGGATCACCAGGATCCCTGGAATGCTCTAACACCCAGAACATGAGGAGTTTCAGGGCATGCTCTTAATTTAAACTAAAGAATTAATTTCCTTCATTTGTGATAATTATTAGTATAAACTCAGTATGAACTAAGGAACTAATTTCCTTTATTTTTGAGATTTCTCAGCTATGGAACCGAGGTTTTTGTTTTTGTGTTTTCCTTTTACAGGTCTTCGCTATTGCTCCTCCTTTATGTATTAGAAACTATACAGACATTCTAAGCATCTGCAATGTTCTACACCGTGTTAAGTGTTTGAAGTGGGGGAGTAGGAGGGAGTTGCATGAACAGGTGGAGTCCTTGCTTTGAAGAGTTTACAGATTAAAAGGGCAGACAAATGTACAAACAAGTAACTATAAGGGGAATAGAAACCTGTGATCTATACGGGAAATAGAGGAGGTAGGGACATGTTTAGATGTTTGTTTTCCTAGAAATATGGAAGATAGGCTGTCTTATCTAGAGGACAAATTTCAGCCACTTTAGCCAGACCATTAGCAGAATTCTACCACTACCTACAAAGAATTTGATTTCTGGGGTTACCTAGTACTTAGTGCAATGTTTATACATGGTATCTGTTTAAAATTGCTTTGATCATATAATGAAAAGACGGATGCATGAATAATAAATGCACTTATGAAGGACTTCAATCATCAAGAGTATTAACTTGCATAAATTGCAAACCTTTCCTGTTTACGTTAAAATTTTGACTTCACTGCCTTTAACTTTAGAAGGGAGAAAGGAGGAAAGGAGATTCTTGGGGCTCTGATTAGAGATAATTTTAGTCCTCTTTGTTAATTGTTTTTTCATGGAAGTTAAGGGAAGCTCCCTACAGGGTATAGATCCTTACCTTATACTCCAACATTTATTCTGTTTTGTTGATTCTTCCAATTCACTTAATGCTACCTTTTGCTTATAAAGTATTTTTTGGAAATGAGCCCATTCTTAATTTCTGTCTTTAGTATAGTAGTACAGTCATCTTTTATCAGATAAAAAGATTTATAGAAGTAATTTGGTCACCTTGGACATATTTATTTGAATTAAGAGAATTACTTGGAGTCGGCAGCATCTCTTGGAGAAATTTAATGGATCCTTCCCCCTGCATTATAGATGGCTATAAAAGCTTATTGGAGATAACACTGTAATTACTAGATTACTAGCGTTGGTTTTAAAATGGTTCTATGTTGTTCTGCACTGGCCTCCTCTCCCCTCCAAATCTGAATCTTTGCATCCTAACAGATACATCACGAGGCAGCAGAATGCGAGGGGTTGTATGTATAATTTTATATTAACATCAATGGTACTGAAAGCAAAGACATAGGTACTGGAATAGTTGATGCAGTTTTTGGGAACAGAAAGCCATTCCTCAGCTGACATTCAGGAATACCTGGCATTCTCTGAATCCGATTTTGATGACGATACATTGAAATGTGAGCGCAGATGCTGGGAACCTATTTATCCATTTAGCTCTCTTCAATTTGATTACTTGGATGTTTGCTGTGCTTGTTCTACACTAGGCTGAACCATTATTCTGGTTTAATACATGAGCTGAGTAGAAGCTTCCCTGCAGATCTACCTCCTAAAGGGAGAAATTCAGTTATTATCTTGGCTTTTTGTTCCATTCATACTCTACTGGTATATGGTTTATATTTTTTAATCTCCATAGTCCTTCTTTTCCAGTCACAATCTCTAAGACCCTGGAACATTTTTTACTGGTTTTTTTTTTTTGGTCTTTCTTCCTTTTCCCTTTTTATTTATTTTGTAATATAGAATTTATGTAACATATCAGATTTAAAGTGCTTTATAATCATTTTTAGCTATTTTCTTGTGTTCTTCCTCCCACCCAAACACTGTTTCATAACCAACTTGATAACAGATGAGTACGTTTCTCTTCCTTCAGTGATGAGGAAATGGGGCTAAATATTTATACTTTTTCCTATCCATTTACTAATCATTAATTTGTCCCAGGAACATCATTCCCGAGGCCAAGGAAATCATAAGAAGAGGGTCAGCATTCTTTTTTTGTTTGTTTTAATTTATTTAAATTTAACCTAGTTTATGGTTTGAGTTTGGCCTACTTATGCCAATAATTTTACTTGGCATTGTGCATTTAGTGCCTTTGGATGTTTAATGGAAACTGTGAGAGCCAGAACTCAACGGGACTGTCTTGTTTTTTCCCGTCTCGCAAGTTTTCTGCCTTAGAAAGGGTGCAGCCTTACCACTTTGCTATCGCTCGTTTTAGTGGAAAATATTTGAGTTTTCCTTCTCTGACGGGTTTCCACCTTACACAGGTTCCGGCTTTCGCAGGTATTACTGTTGTATTGGATGTAGGGCACTTGGAGATAGGGTTTTCTTCCTTCATCCTTTAAGTCCACAGCTCTTCCATTTCCCTTTTATCTTAGAGTGAGGACATCATATTAGGCGTGCTGAATTAATAGCTACGGTTATTGTCCATGGGTGTAAAAATGCTATCATGTCTCTTTCTTTTCCCCCTAACGTCAGTGAAGGATCCCCCCAAAATACCCATTGCCATCTAGTCAATTCCGACTCATAGCAACCCTGCAGGACAGGGTAGAACTCCTCCATAGGGTGTCCAAGGAGTGGCTTGTGGATTCGAACTTCCAACCTTTTGGTTAGCATCCAGTCTTTTAACCACTGCACCACCAGTGAAATAATCACTGATCTGGACTAAATTTGTTTCCTTTTATTTCATTAATAAGTGGGAAAGCAGCAAATTAATCTTAGAAACTGAATTCAAATTGCCCACAGGTACAACATTTTATTGGAAGGTTAATTTTATTCCCATTTGTTGTGGTCTGAATTGTGTCCCCACAAAAAATGTGTGTCAACTTGGCTAGGCCATGATTCCCAGTGTTGTGTGATTGTCCGCCATTTTGTCATCTGATGTGATTTTCCTATGTGTTGTAAATCCTACCTCGATGATGTTAATGAGGCAGGATTGTTGTTGTTAGGTGCCATCAAGTCAGTTCTGACTCATAGTGACCCTACAGGACGGAGTAGAACTGCCCTGTAGTGTTTCCAAAGAGCGGCTGATGGATTTGAACTGCTGACGTTTTGGTTAGCAGCCAAGCTCTTAACCACTATGCCACCAGGGTTCCAAGGCAGGATTAGAGGTAGTTATGTTAGTGAGGCAAGAGTAGGTTGTGTCTTCAGTCAGTCTCTTTTGAGATATAAAAGAGACAGTCGAGCAGAGAGACAGGGGGGCCTCATACCACCAAGAAACAAGAGCCAGGAGAATAGTGAGTACTTTGGACCTCGGTTCCCTTTGCTGAGAAGCTTTTCAGCAGGGGAAGATTGATGACAACGAGGACCTTCCTCCAGAGCCCGCAGAGAGAGAAAGCTTTCCCTTGGAGCTGACTCCCTGAATTTGGACTTCTACCCTACTAGACTGTGAGAGAATAAACTTCTGTTTGTTGAAGTCATCCACCTGTGGTATTTCTGTTACAGCAGCCTGGATAACTAAGACACTATTTTTTTTTTTCTTTCTTAATGGTTGGTAGGATATTGGTTATTGTAGGTCATCTATATATTTTTCAATCCTGAAAGGATAAAAAAAAAAAAAAATTGAGGGGAGTCTGGTAAGGCCTTACTGCTTATATTCCCCACAGGAGCCGATGAAGTGTTTTAAAAGACAAGACTCTTTATAAAGCTAACCTGGATTACTGTACAAATAATATGATTTCAGTTTAGCTCTGAAATAGGTTTTTATCCTTACCAATGCCATATCAATACGTTCTGAGTGGTGAAACCAGCTTTTATGCATTTATTTATTGGCTAACTCATACAAAAAAGATGAAACAGACTTTTCAGTTGTACTTAATGAGCTCACTTCATCAATAATAAAGGCAGAAAACAAAAAGAAAGGGGTTAATGAACTTCAGAAAATGTGATGTTATAAATCCTTTATGACTCTTCATATGATCCTGCTTTAATTTGAAGGCTCAGAATTCCAGGCATTCTTAGAGAAAACTGTGACTATGCAGTTGTAAAGGCCTTGAACTGACATGTAGCAGTTTTTCTCAATATTTCTTTATATACTGGAATGTGTCAAATGCTGATGCAGTGTTAACACTAATTTATAAACTGCACTGCAACAACCTTTTTTAACCTTCCTCTTGGGCAAAAAATGGAAAAACCAAATTTGTGTTATGGGAAGAAAGCATAGGGCTTGTTTCACCTTTATGCTGTTTGCCAGTTTGAGAAGCTGGCAATCAGATCAAGTTGTAAGAAAAGCAGGGGCCAAAGAGGTCAAAGTAGAATATCCTCTCTCTCTCTGTTTTTAATATTGCATGGTAAAATTAAATTATTTATTTTGAAGATAAACTGGGAAGAAGGAAAGATTGGAAAGAATGGGAATGGAGGTGTATTTCTTTCTTTAATAAGCACGTGGGATTAGAACACATGTAACAATGAAAGTTTTAGGAATGATTTATAAACATTTTAGAATGAAGCAGTGATACAGCAATCTGAAATTATTCAAGTCCCACGTAGGCTTGTGTTTTAAACTCATTTTGCAGAGTTATAATGGTAATTTTAGCAAAAAGAAATAATGCAGGGGTCAGGGAAGGAGACATTGGACCGAATCTTTTTGTTTTGTTTTGTTTTGATAAATATGAGACTAAAAAATTTTAGGCAGTGTTTTGGATAAGGCTCATTTTTTCAAGATTATGTGCAACTCAAGAGTCCAATCAATAGTCACTGAAGTACTCTATCTTCTTAAATGACCATGACTCACTCCCAGCCATTAAAACCACGGCAGTGTGGGATTCCCAAAAGCTGCAGGGATCAATTATACATTGGCATTAAATGGACAGGTCTAACAAGTATTTCCCACCATAATGAATGTGTTCCTGTATTCCATGCCAGGGTATATTTTCTTGACTTCCTACCAGTAGCATGATGAGGCCTGCGTCTTGGTTTCAAAGGATGTTTCAAGCAATTACTGTTTAAAATGGATAAATTGCGAGGATTAAGCCACTGGGTTAACTGCTCAAGCAGTTCATGGGAATTTTCGGCACATCTTAGTGTGACATTTAGAAAGCATTATGTAGATGTGTTTAGTAAAGTGATACTTAAGCTCTTCCTAGAAGGCATATCTCCAGCCCATTCGTTTTTCATTCCAGTGAATTCTGGAGGAAGCGTGCTTGATGAGCCTCCCTGGAGGTGTTCAGTGTTGGGGTGTAGTTTGTGCAACTGCAGATTCCAGGCTCCCTCTCCGCCTGTCTGGATCAGGCCTTTCTGGCCTGGATCTGCTTTAGGAAATTTGGTCTGTTGCTGTTACAGTCTGGGTTGGAAAACTTTTAATGGTCAGTTTGAACCTTCGAGTCTGAAGACAATTAAAATGTGACATTGAGAAGAGGAGGAGGGCAGATTAATTAATCTGATTAATTAATTAATCAGGGTGAACTATATCCTTTGTTAACTGTGGAATCACAAACTACTAAGACTTTATAGACTGATTGTACACTTGCTGCTACTGGTTATGGACCAGCTGTAGGATCTGATTTCATTGTATTTGGTATGCCCTGCCCATATTTAAAAAACACATTGAGGCCCTTTTAGATCAATGAAGTGTAAGTACATTTTGGCAGTAGTCTAAATATTAGTTACCTTCACCTGTAATAATCTCTCTCACGTACACACACTTAAAAATAGAGATAAGTCTAATAACAAAAATTCATGAAAAATTTCCATTAACTAGCACTTCAAGATTCTCTTCTAATGAAAATTTGTGTTTGTAAGACTGCCCCTGGAGACAGTACAAAATCTTACTGATTCATTTCAAACATATCTTTATAGTTGCATTATTAAATATTATTTTTGCATTATGATTCTTTGAAAACTGATAACTCTTATATGATAACTCCAAGTTAACTGAAATTCTATGCCATCTTATTTATTGAATACTATGGAAAAATAAAATAGTCTATGTAACTTGAATTTCCAACTAACTAAAGCTATTAATTAAAGATCAATTTAGGATTTTTTTTATTTTGACAGAAACATTTCTAAAATGAATGACAAACTCCCCTGTGTTTAAAGCAGAGTATTCTAGATTCATTTTGATTTTTCTCATGGTGACAAAGTTATGATTTTAAATGATAATGATGGTATTTTCTTAGAGGGTAATGGTGACTCCAGGAATAATTTGACCTCACTTACTGTTTTTTGAGGTTTTTATTTTGTGTGTGTGTGTTTTAGGTGAAAGTTTATAGCACAAATTATTTTTTCATTCAAAAATTTATACACAAATTATTTTGTGACGTTGGTCGCAATCCCGGCAATGTGTCAGCCCTCTTTCCCTTCCCACAATGGGTTCTCCATGTTCATCTAGTTTTCCTGTCCCTTCCTGCCTTCTCATCTTTGCTTTTGGGCAGTGTTGCCCATTTGGTCTCCTATACTTAAATGAACAAAGAAGCACATTCCTCACATGTGTTATTATTTGTTTTATAGGCCTGTCTAATCTTTGGCTGAAAGGTACTCTTCAGGAGTGGCTTCAGTTCTGAGTCAGAAGTTCTGAGTTAGCAGTTCAGGTGTCTGGAGGCCATAGCCTCCGGGGTTCCTCTAGTTTCTGTGAGACCAGTAAGTCTGGTCTTTTTTTGTGAATTTGAACTCTGTTCTACATTTTTCTCCCGCTCCGTCTGGGACCCTCTGTTATGATCCCTGTCAGAGCAGTCAGTGGTGGTAGCTGGCCACCATCTAGTTCTTCTGGGCTCAGGCGGTGGAGGCTGTGGTTCGTGTGATCCATTAGTCCTTTGGACTAATATTTTCTTTGTGTCTGGTTCTCTTCATTCTCCTTTGCTCCGAATGTGATGGGACCAATAGATGTATCTTAGATGGCCACTTGAAAGCTTTTAAGACCCCAGATGCTGTTCACCAAAGTCAGATGTAGAACTGAGTTTTGTTGTTGTTGTTATAGTTTTTATAATTTGTTGAAGTTATCAGCATGATAAACATTGCAAAAATATATATGATATCTCTGTATGTATGTGTGTGTATCTATCATTTTGGCTATTAATCTATCTATGGCTTCAGTAGAACCTTTTAACTATTTAATGCATTTGCCTCTAATAGGTTCCATTCTTCTATTTTACTATCTTTTGCTGCTTTTAATTATCAGACAACTGCAATATAAGATTAGCTGCTTCTTTGAGTTTTGCTCAAAATAAGAACAAATAGGTTTTGAGTGACAACCTGAATAAATGCTTAATGAATTAAGATCTTTAGTGTCTGATCTTTGGGGCATCTTTTTTTCATTTGAAATGAAAAAAAAAAAAAATGATGTTTCTAACTGATCCAAAAAAACAGAAAGTATAGTATAATAAACCCTTTCTTACCCTTGCTGCGGATTCACTCTCTTCTGATGGATGAATTGATATTGTGGCTGATAAACCAGACAGCCTTGTTTTCTTTTTTAATTACTTTTTTTTTTTTAATTGTACTTTAGATGAAAGTTTACAGAACAAATAGTTTCTTATTAAACAGTTAGTACACATATTGTTTTATGGCAATGGTTAACAACCCCATGACATGTCAACACTGGCCCTTCTCAAACTTGGGTTCCCTATCACCAGCTTTCCTGTCCCCTCCTGCCTTCTAGTCCTTGTCCCTGTACTGTTGTGCCCCAGTAGTCTCATTTTGTTTATGGGGCTGTCTAATCTTTGCCTGAACAGTGAACCTCGGGACTGACTTCATTCCTGAGCTAAAAAGGTGTCAGGGTGCCATACTCTCAGGGTTTCTCCAGTCTCTGTCGGGCCAGTAAGTCTGGTCTTTTTTTGTGAGTTAGAATTTTGATCTACAGTTTTCCAACTCTGTCCAGGACCCTCTGTTGTGATCCCTGTCAGAGCAGTCAGTGGTGGTAGCCGGGCACCATCTAGTTGTACCAGACTTAGTGTGGTGGAGGCCTTGGTAGCTGTGGTCCATTAGTCCTTTGGACTAATCTTTCCCTTGTATCCTGTTCTCTTCATTCTCCCTTGCTCCTGAAGGGATGAGACCAGTGGAGTATCTTAGATGGCTGCTCACAGGCTTTTAAGACCCCAGACGCTATTCACCAAGGTAGAATGCAGAACATTGTCTTTATAAACTGTGTTATGCCAATTGAGCTAGATGTTCCCCGAGACCATGGTCCCCACAGCCCTCTGCCTAGCAATTCGGTCCCTCAGGGAGTTTAGATGTGTCTATGGAGCTTCCATGACCTTTCCTAGTACAAGTTATGCTGGCTTCCCCAGTATTGTGTACTGCCTTACCCTTCACCAAAGTTACCACTTATCTACTGTCTAATTCTCCCCAACCCCCATCCCTGGCAACCAACAAAGGTTGTTTCTTTTTGTGTGTAAACTTTTTCATGAGTTTTTACAGTAGTGGTCTCATACAATATTTGTCCTTTTGTGATTGACTTATTTCACTCAGCATAATGTCCTCCACTTTCATCCATGTTGAGATGCTTCACAGATTCATCATTGTTCTTTATCGTTGCATAATACTCCATTGTGTGTGTGTACCATAGTTTGTTTATCCATTCATCTGTTGATGGGCATAGAGGTTGTTTCCATGTTTTTGCTATTGTGAACAGTGTTGCAACTAACATGGAAGTGCATATGTCTGTTTGTGTGACGGCTCTTATTTCTCTAGGATATATTCCTAGGAGTGGGATTTCTGGGTCATATGGTATTTCTATTTCTACCTTTCTAGGGAAGTGCCAAATCATTTTCCAAAATGGTTGTATCATTTTGCATTCCCACCAGCAGTGCATAAGAGTTCTGATCCCCCCACAGCCTCTCCACCGTTTGTTATTTCCAGTTTTTTTGATTTGTGCCAGTAATGCTGGGGTGAGATGGTATCTCATTGTGGTTTTAATTTGCATTTCTCTAAAGGCTAGTGATAACGAGCATTTCTTCAAGTGTCTGTTGGCCATTTGAATGTCTTCTTTGGTGAAGTGTCTGTTCATTTCCTTTGCCCATTTTTAAATTGGATTATTTGTCTTTTTGTTGTAGAAGTGTTGGATTTTCCCATAGATTTTAGAGATTAGACCTTTGTCTGACTTGTAATTTCCAAAATTTTTTTCTCCCAGTCTGTAAGTTCTCTTTTTACTTGTTTGGTTGTCTTTTGATGAGCATAAGTGTTTAATTTTTAGAAGATCCCAGTTATCTAGCTTATCTTGTGGAGTTTGTGTGTTGTTGGTTATGGTTTGTATCCCGTTAATGCCATATATCAGGGCCTCTAGCATTGATCCTATTTTTTCTTCTATGAACTTTATAGTTTTTGGCTTTATATTTAGGTCTTTGATCCATTTTGAATTAGTTTTGTATATGGTGTGAGGTATGGTCTTGTTTCATTTTTTTGCAGATGGACATCTAATTTTGCCAGCACCGTTTGTTAAAAAGACTGTCTTTTCCCCACTTGACGGACTTTGGGCCCTTGTAGAAGATCAGGTGAACGTGGGTGGATGGATTTATGTTTGGGTTCTCAATTCTGTTCCATTGGTCATTGTATCTATCGTTTTACCAGTACCAGGCAGACAGCCTCATTTTTTAACTATGGATGAGGGATAATTTCCTAATCTGATGAAACCTTAGACTCCAAAAAGTTGATTAATGAGCTTTAAAAGGAAAATCGATCTATACATCACCTATATGGCCATCTAAAATCTATTAAAAAGTGTAGAAAAAATGTATGAGGAGAAAGAAAATGTATACATATAGAAAAATATGTATACAGAAAAATTTTGAAATCTATTATCTATCTATATTTACCAGTCAACTGCTTATTAGCCTGCTTATTAACATTGGATCAAGGAATATTAGAGGAATAGATTTCAATTCAGTCATTTTATTGATGAAAAAATAAGATGCATAATGACGAAGGGGTTTGTCCATGGTCCTAGAGCTGTTGGCAGTCAAGGAGAGACTGCAGTCTGGCCTCCCAATGTGCAGATTGGTGCCTTTCCGTCTACAGAGTGTCAAACAGGAGCCAGAAATTCTAATACTTTTGAATGGTCTAAAGTTTTTCTACATTTAAACTGTACCAACTACCCAGGTTATAAATTCATCCCATATGTAATAAAGGCTATTTAGAGTACAGCCATACTGGTTCCACAGGAAGTCTATTTTATGTGGAGTCTGTTAGGAATTTGGTGTTAAACAGAAATGGAAGGAACAAAGAGAGTAAGAAATGAGGTCTTGCTACTTAAGAGTCATAATATATACCAATTCTTTACCGTATCTTATATTGCTCTTAGCTAGATTTCAGGGTAACAAGTACCATCTTCAGTCCCATTCCAGGGGACTTGGTTAGCTAGGTGTAGGGCATGTAGGTGAGCAGCTAGATGCAGGTCAGCTGTGCTCTTTATGCTCTTTGTGCTCCCAGGTTTGTTCTCACAGCTTCCCTGTTAAAGGGCACATGGACCTCAGAGGGGCCACCACCTTGTGTCTAACCTTGAATTGTGAAAGAGCAAACCAGATTCCTTTCCTCTCAGATTGAATGAGAGAAGAATGAGTCTTCAAAAAAGAAAAGAAAAAAAAGGCATGGAAAGGCTGTGTGGAACACTGGAAACTTAGCCTCGTCACAATTTTCCCTAAGTGAATTATATAGCATGAAATATATGGCAACTCCAGTGCAGCACCAGCTAAGCATGTGCTTGGAGATATGCCAAGGAAGTGTCCACAGGGTCAGGAGGGGTCGATTAGGTCTTCTACCTGGAGAAATGCACGGCTGCCTGCAACTTTCACCACGAAGATTGTTGTCTTTGCTGACCTGTGAGATTCATGAGCGTCGTTTTGTTTTTTGTAGTTTACGGGGTGTTTCCACACAATCCTTTTCATTTCACACTCGCACTTTGGAAAGTAGAAATCATTGTTTCTACTTTTCATTAGTGGAAGGACTAGGAATCAAAGTCGGAACTCCTGATTAAGTCCCAAACAACTATTCTTCGGAATATCCTACAAATGCTTTGGAAGCCGTGCACGCGCGCGCGCGCACACACACACAGGCACATGCATGCCCACACACACAAATACATTTTGAAAACTGAAACAATGTAGCTCTGTACTTTGGTAATCACCCACAAAATTCTTTGTAATCTCAGAAGCTACAGCAAATTACCTCCCATAAGTGATGGCTTTCAATATATACCATCTTTAGTTAATCCCTGAAAGTCCTCCAAAAAATGCACAAAAGGCCATCAGCATAGGCCTACAGAACTCATTGTTTTAGAGTTGATGGAAAGAACCCATTTGACTTGACTACTTGGAAAGCGCCTATGCATCCAGAAAGACTCTCCTGATATTGCTTACATTTAAGTAGCAGTTACACACAATCATAGCTATGCTTGGTTTGTAGCAGTGGGGAAAATACAAAGTTGTTGTTATATCCCCGCACATCATGATACATGCAGTTGTAGACATTTTCAGTGGCCATTCCTTACCGCAGAGCTGTCAGTGCTGTGTAATATTTTCACTGTGCTGTTTAAGAGCTCCACTGTGCTGTTTAAGAGCTCCGCTGCTAAGCAAAAGGTTGGCAGTTCGAATCCACCAGATGCTCCTTGGAAACCCTATGGGGCAGTTCTGCTCTGTCCCATACGGTCGCCGTGACTCGGAATCTACTTGAGGGCAGTGAGTTTGGTTTTGGTTTGGTGAAGGAGGTTGAGTCCCAGAGATGCTGAGTAACTGTACCAAGCCTTCTAAGGCAGGGAGGCTCACCATGTACAGGACCATACTTCTGAGTTTTCTCTTCAGCATTCAGAGCCTTAATGGTCTTGATGAGGTTACTGATGGCATCTGAGCACCTGAGAGGCGTGAGAGGCATGCTCATCAGTCCAGGCATGCGATTTCCAACCTTTGCCAACTGTGATTAGACGTGTAACTGTGCATCAAAATTTAGTCTACAATTTGCATAAGTAATTAATTATGCTATCATTAGATTCTCTCTGGTCTCCCTTTCATATAAAGGAGATTACTAAGAGACACTGATCTGATACTGAAATCTGTTCTAAAATTACATATCATATTTTGAAGGCTAGAACTAAGTGCTGCTTATAGACCTGTAAATTCAAATTCAGAGCCTTCTGCTGTGATTGGACAATTTCATTCTTTCTGGAAATAGTCTCAGAAAGTTTTTCCACAGTGGTGGCTTCCGTCTTCAGTAGTGTTTAATGTTCACTACCAAAACCAAACAAACCCATTGCCCTGGAGTCGATTCCAACTCATAGCGATCCTACTGGACAGAGTAGAGCTGCCCCACAGGGTTTCCAAGGAGCAGCTGAGGGATTCAAACTGCCAACCTTTTGGTTAGCAGCCATAGCTCTTAACCACTATGCCACCAGGGCTCCAGAGTAGGTATAAAAACAAAACAAAACAAAACAAAAACCTGTTGCTGTCGAGTTGATTCTGACTCATGGAGGAACCCTATAGGACAGAGTAGAACTGCCCTATACGGTTTCCAAGGTTGTAAAATCTTTACAGGAGCAGACTGCCACATCTTTCTCCAGCAGAGCAGCTGGTGAATTCAAACTGCCAACCTTTTGGTTAGCAGCCAATCTCTTAACCACTGTGCCACCAGAGCTCTTAATGTTCAATAGTAATCATGAAAACCAGATTTCCCCAAACCAGAGACTTCTTCACTGGCACCCAGGCAGAAGTATTCACTCATATATTTGTTGATTCAGCAAACGCGTACTGAGTACCCACTCACTGTGTGCAAGGCCCTTCTCAGGTAATACCCAGGTGTCGGTGGAAGTGATCCCTGGGTACCCATTTAGGGTTGGGTAGGAAACTCTAAGGTTGAGGATTTCAGATTAGAATCCTCTGTTACTGGCAGCTTACGCAGCACCCAGAGGGCTCCCTCTGTAAATAAAGAGTGCAAATTCAATTCTGGCTCCTTCCAGGGATTTAAATCTTTCCAACCTGTGTGCTTTGAATGACTTACAGGAGTGCTGAGATATTAATTCTCTCAGCCCTTAAGGTGACTGGGAGTGACTGGGGTTACTGGAGTCTGCAGCCACAGCCGTCTCCTCCATTTACCATGTATTATCACTTTTTATGTCAGCTGTGTTGATAAAATAATTGAGAAACACCAGTCATATTAAGCAAAAATCAAAAAGCAAGCATGGTTGTAACGAATTTTGCTTTCCAGAGATCCAGAATGAGAGGAAGGGTCCATCACAACATCAGGCTTTTACAAAGCAGTGGTTTTTAGTCTTGCTGTCCTTGTAGGAGGCTAGGCTGGGGGTGAGGAGGGTTTGTCTGACTTGAAGAAAGATCCTGTAAATCGGGTCAGTTTATCAGAAAGAGCTGGCAGTAACAAAGCAAGGGTTTTCACTTGACCAAACTGGAATTTGGAGCCTGGCTGCCACTCAGGCAGAGTGTGGGAGTGGGACTGGAAATAAGGCTGTGGGTGGAAGGCTGTCAGGCAAGTGGTCACGTTCAGTTGAGGGTAGACAGAGGCGCCACATTCCCTCCCCAACAGTGAACAAGGGGCAGGTCTGCCCAGGAGCAACCTGCTGTTCTCAAATCTCCCAAGCATGTTGAGTATTCAGTCCTACATTTCAGGAAGTGTGTAAAGAAACAGAGAGGTTTAGAAATCAGCATATCTCAAATGTCTAGAGAAAAAGTCATTCACATTAAGGTGACATAATTTATATCAGGGAGAAAGGGCCAGACACTCTCCGATCCTTCTTAAATTTGTATAAATAAGAAAGTCAATTGGTCCATAATATCCATATACATATTTTTAATTCCTCTTGTATTTGGAGATCATTTTCCCAATAATGATTTCAACTGTACAGAACACAGGTAGGAATAAGGGAATAACAAAGGAAGCCTGGTGGCACCGTGGTTAAGTGCTTGTCTGCTAACCAAAAGGTCCAGGGTTTGAACCTGCTAACCAAAAGGTCAGCAGTTGGAATCCACCAGCCACTCCACAGGAGAAAGATGTGGCAGTCTGCTTCTGTGAAGTTTACAGCCTTGAAAACCATATAGAGCAGTTGTACTCTGTCCTGTAGGGTGCCGTGAGTTGGAATCAACTTGATGGCAACAGGTTTGGTTTTGGGTTTTAAAGGAATATAAAATTGCATAAACTGATGTTGTAATTTTTATACTTTGCTCAAACTCTTTACGTATAGAAAATATCTTAAGATTCTTACTCAGAACCTATTTACATAATCTTAATCACAAGGCTATATTGCATGGCTGAAAAGGTAAATGTGGTTGCATGAATTAAATTAATGGATCTTGAATGACCTACTGGTATTTATAATGATTATTCTGAGAAAGGATTACATTATTTTTACTATAATATTTCAGTTATCCATCAGTTGCATAATCAGCTTTAGAAAGAAGTAGTTAAAAAATTTTTTAAACAATCTGATTCTTAAAGGCATCTGCTTTTGAGGTATCTGAACAAAAAGCCAAGTTATATAATATGATGGCTGGAAAATGAGGTGTCAACATTTGCAATATTTTATATTCATATAAAAAGACAGGAAAGAAAGAAAAGACCAAAATAGATGTCAGAAGAGACTCTGAAACTTGCTGCTGAACATCAAGTAGCTAAAAGGAATGGAAGAAATGATGAAGTAAAAGAGCTGAACAGAAGATTTCAAAGGGCGACTCAAGAAGACAAAGTAAAGTATTATAATAACATGCGCGAAGACCTGGAGTTTCGGACTTAAGAAAATTAAATTCTTTTCAGGCACAAACTTTACCCTTCTGCCAAATTCTGTTATGCTGTTCACCCCTGGATTTAATATAGGACTTGAAGGTGTTTTCTAGTTTAGACCCTTGCTGCTTAACTGTTCACGTTGTTGTTGTTAGGTGCTGCCGAGTTGGTTCCAACTCATAGCTGTCATATTTCCCGCTAATTAGATTGTATTTTTTTTATTCTTCTCTGAACATGTAGCTATGGAATTGCGTAGTAGTTATTATGCATCAAAGTAGTTATGTCCTAGTTTCTGCTCTTTCACAGTCCTGCATATTCATGAAAGAGTATAATATACAACAGTTTTAATATCCTGGGATATTTTAAAAGGGAGTAATTTGCTAGACAGGTAAGAAGAGGGAATTGACACAGGAAATGACACAGGAAGCATCAAAAGAAGAAGGAAGGAATACACAGAGTCACTGTACCAAAAAGAATTGGTCAACATTCAGTCACTTCAGGAGGTAGCATATGATCAAAATCCGATGGTACCGAAGGAAGAAGTCCAAGCTGCACTGAAGACATTGGCGAAAAACAAGGCTGCAGGAATTGATGGAATACCAATTGCGATGTTTCAACAAACGGATGCAGCGGTGGAAGTGCTCACTTGTCTATACCAAGAAATTTTGGAAGATGGCTACGTGGCCAACCAACTGGAAGAGATCCATATTTATGCCTATTCCAAAGAAAGGTGATCCAACCAAATGTGGAAATTATTGAAAAATACTAATATCACATGCAAGTAAAATTTTGCTGAGATCATTCACAAGTGGTTGCAACAGTACATTGACAGGCAACTGCCAGAAATTCAAGCCAGATTCAGAAGAGGATGTGGAATGAGGGATATCGTTGCTGATGTCAGATGGATCCTGGCTGAAAGCAGAGAATACCAGAAAGATGTTTACCTGTGTTGTATTGGCTATGTAAAGGCATTCAACTGTGTGGATCATAAAAAATTATGGATAACACTGTGAAGAATGGGAATTCTAGAACACTTAATTGTGCTCATGTGGAACCTGTAAATAGACCAAGAGGCAGTTGTTCGAACAGAACAAGGACAGATGTGTATTCCTTCCATCTTCTTTTGATGCTTCCTGTGTTGTTAAGTATTTTGCCCATAGAATCCTTCACTATAGAAACTGAAGGCTTGAGTCTTTTCTTCAGTTCTTTCAAAATCAGGAAAGGTGTGTGTCAGGGTTGTATCCTTTCACCATACTTATTCAGTCTGTATGCTGAGCAAATAATCTGAGAAGCGGGACTATATGAAGAAGAACGTGGAATCAGGATTGGAGGAAGACTCATTAACTACCTACTTTATGCAGATGACACAACCTTACTTGCCGAAAGTGAAGAGGACTTGAAGCACTTACTGATGAAGATCAACGATTACAGCCTCTAGTATGGATTATACCTCAACATAAAGAAAACAAAAACCCACATAACTGGACCAATAAGCAACATCATGGTAAACGGAGAAAAGACTGAAGTTGTCAAGGACTTCATTTTACTTGGACTCACAATCAACACCCATGGAAACGGCAGTCAAAAATCAAATGATGCGTTGCATTGGGCGAATCTGCTGCAAAACACCTCTTTGGAATGTTAAAAAGCAAAGATGTCACTTTAAGGGCTAAGGAGCACCTGGATCCAAGCCATGATGTTTTGATCACCTCATATGCATGAGAAAGCTAGACAATGAATAAGGAAGACCGAAGAAGAATTGACAACTTTGAATTATGGTGTTGGTGAAGAATATTGAATATACCACGGACTGCCAAAAGAACGAGCAAATCTGTCTTAGAAGAAGTACAGCCAGAATGCTCCTTAGAAGTAAGGATGGCCAGACTTCATCTCACGTACTTTGGTCATGTTTTCAGGAGGGACCAGTCCCTGGAGAAAGACATCATGCTTTTCCCTGTTCTGACAGAGGGGTCGCTATGAGTTGGAACCTACTTGAAGGCACCTAACAACAACAATAACATAGATACATATACATACAGAGATAATTCAAGAGAGCTATTTCACACAATTTGTAAATGTATTTTGTTTAATTTTTCTAAGTGGTTCTCAATATTTTAATGTTTGTAATTTCTTAGTAAACTTGTACAATGCATGACATTCATATGCGCAAGACATTCTCTTTTGAATGTTCAATCCTTGATGAGTTTATGGAAATCTACTCTTCTTTCTTACACTCAAGGAAACATATTGGAATGCAAGTAACAGCAGTGATGTTGGAGAGCTAATGTTGAATCTTCTTTAACTTACTAAAGGATATATTTGCAAACTTTAATACTATCAACTATTGTTGGCAACATTGTTCACCAACTAATTGTAACCCACTAGTATGTCATGAAAACTTGACTGAGTACTGCAGCTAACGTGTCAGGAGTTTAGGACTTAAGAAAATTAAATTTTTTTCAGGCACAAACTTTACCCTTCTGCCAAATTCTGTTATGCTGTTCACCCCTGGATTTAATATAGGACTTGAAGGTGTTTTCTAGTTTAGACCCTTGCTGCCTAACTGTTGATGCTGTTGTTAGGTGCCGCCGAGTTGGTTCCAACTCATAGCTGTCATGTTTCCCGATAGTTAGATTGTACTTTATTTATTCTTCTCTGAACATGCAGCTATGGAATTGCGTAGTGGTTAATATGCATCAAACTAGTTATGTCCTAGTTTCTGCTCTTTCACAGTCCTGGCATATTCATGAAAGAGTATAATATACAACAGTTTTATTTTTTAATATCCTGGGATATTTGAAAAGGGAGTAATTTGCTAGACAGGTAAGAAGAGGGAATTAAGGCTTTAATAAATCTGTGTTAGTCTACTTCCTTGCTGTAGTTGAGGTCTCACCTAGTTTATTTCAGGCCCGGGGTTCTCCCTAAGGTGCACAGTACCCAAGCTAACATATTTTAGAGGCAATGATATTTGGGACAGCAATTTCCAACTCTGGTATTGTGATACGCTAGAAGATCTTCATCTCTTTTAAGGGGGATTACAAAATATCTCAGAAGAAAATGAACCTTTAATTTAATAAACCAATAGATGCTATTGAACCCCCTTTTCTACAGTGGTGAAAAATCACCTGAATGGTACCAGGCAGTTAGAGGCAAATGATTCACAGTGCCAGCCCTTAGGTTAGTCAAGAAAATATACCTTCTAAAAATGCAGTACAATGTTACAGGTACTGTTTAGGGAGGAGGGGATTCTTGGAAGTGATAGTCCTTGAACCTGCAGTAGAACTTCAAGGGATGGCTGTAATCTCTGCTCAGTTGAGATGCAGGCTGAGAGGAACGTAGAAGTCTGCTTCTTCTGTCTATGTAAGTGAGGCTGAATTTTACAGCAGTCTGTATTTCTTTTTGAAAAGGTCCTGAAACTTTGTAAAAAGAGGCAATAGTAAATCTTATATTTTCTCATTAGCACTCATTTCTTTTGACTTATTAGGGAAGGCACACATATACATTTACATATATATATATACATATATACACACATGTATGTATGTGTATGTGTGTATATTATATTTTATACAATACATATTAACTATATAAATATATGCAATATATAATGAGATGAATAAAAAAATAAACTCATCAAACTTTAATGTACTTCTGTGTCAGCAAACGTCTGGCTCACATTCTTGCTTTGAGAGACAAGTAGAAAATCTCTAAAGGTCATTACATGTGAGAGGACTTTTTTCCTGACAGTAGAAATGAACTTGCAAAATAAAAACAGTAATTCTGCCATTGTAAACATTAAAAAAAATAGTGGTTGACATTTATTAATTTGCATGTCCATTCACCCATTTAGTCATCTAGTGTTTCTTAGGTTCTTATTACGTATCATTCCTGTGTTGCTAGGATAATAAGCCTAGACTGTCAGCTCCCTGAGTGCAGGAATGGTTTCGTATTCATTGTTGGGTCCTTGTACCCAGCACAGTACCAGACCTATGTAGACACTCAGTGTATGTTTGATTGGTTGAAATGACCTGTACTGTGAAGACAAATGGGACATGGTCCCATGTATATGTCTTAGTCATCTAGTGCTGCCATAACAGAAATACCACAAGTGGATGGTTTTAACGAAGAGAAGTTTATTTCCTCACAGTCAAAGTAGGCTAAAAGTCCAAATTCAGGGCGTCAGCTCCAGGGGAAGGCTTTTTCTCTCTGTTGGCCTTCTCATCAATGTTCCCCCGGACTAGGAGCTTCTCGGTTGCAGGGACCCCAGTCCAAAGAACACGCTCTGCTCCCAGCACTGTTTTCTTGATGGTATGAGGTCCCCCTGTCTCTCTGCTCACTTCCGTCTTTTAGATCTCAAGAGATTGCCTCAGGACACAATCCAGTCTTATAGATCCAGTCCTGCCTTACTAACACAATTGCCACCCATCCTGTCTCATTAACATCATAGAGGCAGGATTAACAACATATACGAAAATCACACAGTACCAGGAATCATGGCTGAGCCAAACTGGATATACACATTGTTTGGGGGGACATAATTCAAACGATGACAGTATATAACACAATTGATGTTAGATGTAGAAGTAACTGGTCAGTGGTCAAATATGTGCTATTCAATTTGTGTACATAATACGCATTTTGGAAATCTGTGGAGAGAGAGGGACTACTTTGATTTGAATAAAACATGATGATACACAAATAAAGATGTTGGTTTCTGTATTGATAACTTCAATTTGTAGGATTACTATGTCAGGAAAACCACAGTGTTGCTAACTGACTTTGGTTCAAGATCGATTTTCTATTCTTGTCCCAACACAGAAAGAAATTTCATTCTCTTGTTTCCCAGTTCACCTCTCAGAAAATGAGCCATTTCTCTTCAACATGTAATGATTCATTAAGATGGTTTGCCTGGCACTTGGAAAGCTTAGGTGCACTTTTTAAAATGGAATAGACACCTTTGTTGTTTGTGTGTAGGATATATCTTCCTGACTCAATCTGCCACAGTTGGTACATATTTGTGGCATTTCCTGCCTGAGTGATGGCAAACAGGCTTGGTGGTTTCAGAGAAAAGAATTGATATCCAATAAATCCTTGCCATTTACATTACTGTCTATCTAATCGTATTCTGTTTCTCTGTCTTGAACAGTGTATGTTATTTTACAGAGGAATTTGGGAAATGTTTGGTCTATGCTGTTACTCTTCCATATGAACCACAGAAGAAATCAAAAGGGTTGATGACTATGAAGGACTTTCCATGGAATTTAACCTGAAGGGCTTTGGTGAATATATATATTTTTTAACTAAAAGAAAAAGATATTTCTCTTTGGGCTGGATAGGGAAATAGGCATTTTTAATGTCATTTCGTGATTAATTTAAAAAGTCAATTAAAGTCAATAATTTGAACTGTTTTGACCTTCTCCCCACGAAGAGTAACAGGTGCATTTATCAGAGAGCTCTCAAAGAATCTCGTTTGGAGCACTAAACTTCTAATCTTCTCAAACACTAAACTTTTCACCATTTCCCGTAAAATCTTCCATAAATGACTATATGCATTCTCATATGCTTTTCCCAATGATTGGAATGTCCTTCCACCATCCCTAACGATAAACTCCTGCTCGTCTTTCAAGATTAAGCTTGAATGTTATCTTCTAAGACTTCCTAAGTTTCTCTGAATTCTTCACTTTTGTTATATTTTAAAAAGAGACCGAGCACATAATTGTAATCTAACTGTTGGTATGCCTCTGTCTCGTGTCTGTGAGTTTTTCTAGGCTCAGGATCATGTATTGTATCTTCAAGGCATAGTGCCTGGTCACAGTTAGGATGTAATACATTGCTGAATTTATTGTTAGATAGATGAATGAGAACTTTGCTAGTGAGCCCATGCTTCGTATATCCTTTCTCCCTGGAGAACTGTAGATCTATCAGTGTGCTGAAGGTGCTCTGTTGTCCCTGAACTAAATTTGCTCGTGTGGCCATGGCTCAGGAAGGCAGGCTGGTCTGCATTCCGTCATAAGGCAGAGGAGAGAACTCCCTGGTCTTTGTTAGGTTTTCGTCTCCTCCCTATCCCAGCTACCTTCTTATTCACACAGCCTCTGAATCACTTCCAGGGGAGGTCTGCACTAAAAGGGGTATTTTGGACTGTGGACAGAGATGAGAACTAGTGCTTTTGATCTAAGGGCTAGTTTCTCTATTCTTTGTGTGTTTCTGAGGACATTGTTTACACCAAAAATAATCAGCAATAGCTTCCTGCTGTAGCACACTTTCAAACCTCTATTCTGAAAAGAAAAATAAATCTCCTTTGAGTATAAATAATTACTCATATTCTTTCTAGAGCTAGAACTTGAGCGTCTTTATCCATTTAAGTCATTAAGGAGGTAGTTGCAATCCCAACAGTGTTGGGGTTAATAGTGAAATGCCATCATGCCATTAATAAATATTTGTGGGGAATGCGATTTGGATGGATTGTATTAGTGGATTTGATTTGTTATGGAATGTACTGACATTTTAAGCCATTTTTCATGAGTGTTAGTCCTATTTATTCATCTAAATAAGATTTTTTTGGTGACCTTCGAAAAATAACTATTTTCCCATTATAAAACTGTGATGAGTAACAGCCTCCAAAATTTGTTGTAAGAATCAAATGAGACTTTGTAAATGAAAGCTTTGAAAACAAAATGTAAGTACTGTCCAGATGTAAGTTGTTGTTATAAATTCTCTCACACTTAAGATGTTTGCTTTCTTGCTTTCATTTAAACGAACAAGCAGGTTTTATCTTTCTTTGTCTCCGTCTTGTACATTGTTCATCATGTAATATAATGGAAACGTGGGGAGTACAAAAGAGAGGACGACATGGTTCCGTAAGTCACAGATGACCTTAAAGAGAATGGAATCCTTTATTTAGCAGATGGGGAATTGAAAGTCAGAGTATGTAACTTATTAAACATCAAACCGTTCTTAGCAGCATAGCTAAACTAAAACTCAGATCATTTCATTCCTAAAGTAAAATTTTATTAACATATGAAAATAAAATAGTAAAATATAATACTTTGGAAAATGGAATAAAAATCTCCAGCTCCTTTTTTTGTGAAAGCTTGCTTGCATGAGCTGTATTAAATGAATGTTGGAAAACCTGAGACTCTGTAATATTTAAATACTCATTTCTGTTTAAAAAACAAAAAATAAAAAAAATCCATTGCCATCAAGTCCGTTCTGACTCATAGCGACCCTATAGGACAGAGTAGAACTGCCCCATAGGGTTTCCAAGTAGCGGCTGGTGGATTCGAACTGCTGACCTTTTGGTTAGCCGCCATACTATTAACCACTGTGCTTGAGGTGACTTTTAAATTGGACAGATTCCTCTGTGGGAAAGCATGGACACTTGCCAGCAGAGACATCATCGCTCGAATGAAAGAAGCAGGTCTTTACTAGGGACAATCGTTGACAAAACTTAGTTTTGCTTTAAAGAACTCACACAGAAAAGATGTTTTCTTTAGCGCTGTTCAAATAACTGAACCTAGTAGATCATGAAGCTCAACTCTCCAGGGCCCGGAAACCAGGGCAGGAGAAACTCCTAATGCAGTGTGATCTGTTTGTGACCTTCTTAGAAAAGAACATCTCAGTTCTCCCTAAGCAATGCATTTTCAAAGGCATCTTCCCTTACACCCTTAAGAAATAACCTCTTCCCTTGGACCACTCTGGACGTAATGAATGGAAGAACACTGAATGGGGGTGTAATCAGTGCAGCTAGGCTAGTTAAATGACTCACCAGATCTGTTTTAAATTGTGTGTGTGTGTGGTGTGTGTGTGTGTGTAAATGTGTCAATTTGAGAGGAAGTGGGCCATATGGGACACAGCTGGTAATATCGACAGAGGTAATGCTGGCATAATAGAAGGGCACAGGCTTGAATGAGGTCATGTCCTGGATGCAGTTCTCGGCTCCTGAAGAGGAGACCCCTGGCTACACTTCCCCACCCCCAAAGGGGAACAATCTGCTCCGGCATCTGGCCCCAAATGATTGCTAACTCTTGAGGACAGGGATATCAGGACTGGTGGAGGCAAAGCTTCCTTCTCTGGGACCTTGATGCTTGTCATTTTATAGTTAGAAGGGGCATTTTCTTACAGTTAAAAACAACGACAAAATAAAACAGAGAAAGAGGTTTTCTTTCTTGCTTTCCACTATCTCCTGGGCCTGACAGACGCTGCTGAGTCCCTGTGAGCACCAACTCTCCGGACAGACGTGCGATGACACATACTGAAGTTTGCTGCTCGCCTTCAAAGAGAAGAGGCCTCGTTTTAATTCCACAAAGTAAATTCTCTTCTTCTTTAGTATTTATCAGCTGGATTCATTCCTTGTGCTCCTAAGGTCGCTTCCATTTTTCAAATTCTGGGATTCTGCCTGTTAGAATTTCTCACTTTAAAGAGCTGGCAATCCAAATAAAGAAAATAAAACAAAACAACCAAACAAAAAGAGTCTAAGTTAGAAGGGGGGGGGGGGATTTGTGTGTTTGTTTCACTTTAAACAAGACTAAATATGGTAGGAATAAAACTATACTCCTATTTTCCCTTCGTATCTTCTTCTGGACTTGTTAGAATCAAAGCCTTCCAAGGTTTTCCCAATTCAAGGCCATGCCATTTGAAGGTAAGCTGATGACAGAATCAGAGAGCAAGAAGAGAAAAGAAAATTCTCATTTTATAGGGTAAAAAACTCCTCAAGAGATGAAGTGACAATTAGGGTCCCTTGGAGACATTTTTGGACAGCGAGCACCTTTGTATCTTTTGTGAGAGATATTTATACAGGAGTGAAAAATTAAAGGTCGTGAAGACCTGGTCAATGGTTTGTGTTCACCTAAGTTCACTAGATTCAGTTTTAACTGGCTCAAGAGTTCCTGAGATTTAAAGACTAAACCGAATACATGATGAAGATTCAGAAAGGAACCAGCCATCATACATGGGGGAGGAGGGATATCATTTATGTTCATTATCATTTATATCGTTATCGTTATGTTGCCTGAGGAGATTATTATTATCTAATGCTGTAGAATTTCCATTAGTATAATCCCTTTAATCAATAAGCGTGCATTTGCTTCATCTCTTGTAACTTTGTAATAGACAACACTAATTTTACTGTACTATTTACTAAGCGTTTCAATGTACCCTCCTATTTCTGCATTTTATCATTGAATTTGCTTTCTCATGATTCTGTGCTCTGTGCCAAAGCTGCATGATTCTTTTGTACAAGAAAAGTCACTTGTGGGTACTAAAATGCAACTTTCTTTGTCTCCCTGATTTGTTCCTAGCAGGATGTAGGCAGCATCCCCTTTCTTCTCGGGTACTGCAGAGTGGGTTGACAAACTGCATTTCCCGGGGCTGGCCAGTGTAGGATGATAGTCCCATCATTCCAGCTTGTTAAGTGAATACCTTTACCTAGCTGATAAAAGCATCAGGGCTTGGCAGAGTTCCAGAGCCTTCTTTATGCTTGTAGGAAAACGTGGTAGCATTTCCAAGCGTGCTGTGTGTTCAGTGAGCTTGGTGCAGTGCAGAAAGCTTGTATAATAGCATCATGTTGATGCCTGGATCGGCTCCTTGCTCTCCTTGAAGGAGTGGGAAGCACTCGCTCATTTCTGTGCATGGGGATGTGTGTGTATTATATGCATGTATGCATTTGCGTGGGTGCCTGTTTACTTTTCTTTAAATCCCATTAACGAAGTGTCAAGTACATCTGCCATTACTTACTTAGCAAGGTTACTATTTCTGGTGTCCCATTTTTATTCAGGTCTTAGAAAATTCACTACATTTTCTGCTGAAACATTAGAGTGCTCTTTTTCCAGGGTCTGTCTTTTATAAGAAACGTCCAGGTTCACATATGAGTGGCTCTGGGTTTTCAATATTTGCCACCTTCTGCCCCTGGCACCCCTCTTGGTACCAGGCGTCGCTCCAGGCCTGCTGTCCCAGCACATTTCCTGAACCTAAACATCCTTCTTATGCAGATTGAGAGGCTTCAAAGAGCAGAATCACAGGAATTAGAACTAGGAAGGGTATCTGAGATTTTGTAGACAAAAGATTTTTATTTTACAAATGAGGAAATGGAGACATGTGAGTGAAATGACTTGTTCAAGGTTAGTCAGAGCTGGGTTGAGAACCTAAGCCTGCTGACTTTAGTTCAGCCCTTTTTCTGACATAATTGCGGTGAATTTTTCTAGAATACTATGTGAGGTGTATTGAACTTCACCCCAGTGTATACAGTAAGTTTCTTTAGGGCCATGTCTTTAGTCAGTACATCATTGCTGATCTTTTCACTTCTACTGAAAGTTATAAAGAATAAATCAGTACACTCAGATAAATTATACTTGTTTGGATCTTCTTTAACACTCATTATGTTGCCTTATACATAGTAGGTTCCCAATATATGTTTGTTGAATCAGATTTGTAATCAGAATTGAAGAAAAAAAAAAAGAAGAAGTGGGAAGGTGACTGATTTTTTTGTTGTTCTTGTTGCTGAACACAAGTATTCTGAATTGTCCACTTGGAATATATGAAGCCCACCCTCTGCCAGTGGAGAGAATCTCGGATATCCTTTGGGAGAGGTCTGGCTTGATTCAATTGTTTGGAAAGCATTTAACCAAAATAGTCCACTAAAGATTGCTAAGAAAACATCTATCTCTTGTCAACACAGGCAGACTGAGAATCTCTAGGCATGTTCTGGAGTCAATTCCAACCTCAACCACACTCTGTTCATTGTATGACATTGAGCAAGTTATTTAACACTTTTAAGCCCCGTGATCCTCATCGGCAAAACCAGGATAATAACAGTAGCTAACTCACAGTGCCACTGGGCACACTAATGAACTGGAAGTACTTGGCCTAATACCTGGAACACAGTGTGTTCCTCATGAATGCTTGCTTCTATTAGAGTGCTGTTATGGTGCATGAGTGATTACTATCTGTCTCATCTTGGGCACATTACTTACATTTTCTATTCTTCCATTCCCTCATCTGTAAAGTGAGGATTATAACAGAAGTTACTTTGTAAAATTATTGTGAAGACTAAATGATTAAAACATGTAAAATGTATTAGAACAGTGCCTATCGTATTGGGAGTTCAACAAATATTAGCAATTATATTAATTACATAATCATTATATAAATAAATTAGCACAATTACTAGTAAGTGATAGCTGCTCAATAAATAGTAGCTTTTGTTATTATTATTTACTGTTTCTTCCCCTTTGGAAGAACTGATCCATAAAAATAAGTGGTATCATTTGTAACAACATTTCAGGATTTTATATGGTGTTTAGTTTTATAAGGCCAAATTATAAGCCTGTTCTTATAACTCTGTCTTTAAGTTAAAAACAGAATATGTTGGTGTATTAGTTTTCTATTGCTGCTGTAACAAATTTAGTGACTTAAAACAACCTAAATGTATTATCTTACATTTGTGTAGGTCAGAAGTCTGGCACAGGTCTCAACAGGCTAAAATCAAGGTGTCATCAGCCTACATTACTTCCTAGAGGCTCTAGGGCAGAATCCATTCCCTGCCCATTTGGAAGTTGGCAGGTTTAATTCCCATGTGGTTATAGGACTGAGGTCTCCATTTCCTTGCTAACTGTCAGTCGGTGGCCTTCCTTAGCTCCTACAAGTCTCTCTCCAGTCCTTGCACTTGGGCCCCTACGTCTCAGAACAAGCAACAGAACATCTAGTCCTGTCTCTGCGATCTCTCTGACCATAGCTGGGAAATGTTATCTGCTTTCAGGGACTCATGTGACTAGATTGGCCCCACCTGGATAATTCAGAATTTCCCCATCTCAAGGTCCTTGACCTTAGTTACAGCTGCAAAATCCCTTTGCCATTTTTGATAACATATTCAGATTCACAGGTTCTGGCAATTAGGATGTACATGTTTTTGGGGGTAGCATTATTCTGCTTTCAATCACCTCACATGCATGCAAAAGCTGGACAATGAATAAGGAAGACTGAAAAAGAATTGATGCCTTCGAGTTATGGTGTTAGTGAACAATATTGAATATACCATGGACTGCCAGAAGAATGAACAAATCTGTCTTGGAAAAAGTACAGCCCAAATGCCCCTTAAATGTGAGGATGGCCAGACTTCATCTCACATACTTTGGACATGTTATCAGGAGGGACGTGTCCCTGGAGAAGGACATCATGCTTGGTAAAGTAGAGGGTCAGTGAAAAAGAGGAACACCCTTAATGAGATGGATTGACACAGTGGCTGCAACAATGGACTCAAGCATAACAACGATCATGAGGATGGTGCAGGAGTGGACAGTGTTTCGTTCTGCTGTACACAGGGCCGCTATGAATTAGAACCGACTTGAGGGCACCTAACTACAACAACATTGTTTGCCTACCACAATTGGAATAGAAAAACTTGACTCTGATCTATCAACCTGATTGATTGGGGGTAGTTAAAGTGTAGTACACCATGAACTCCAAATTTCTTTGTTCAAAAATGAAGCAGTCTGAACACCTTGCCAGCAGTCATGTTAATTTATTATTCGTTCTTGTGGTCTTTTGGGCCCTCAGGGACCAATGTATTCTGTGGTTACTCTCTTAGCAGCATTTCTGGCACACAGTCGTATTTTATAGATGCTTCAAGTTTGTGGCTTAGTGGCCATTCCTACTTTTTAAAAAACTTCCTGTTCATCAGGTGACCTACTTAAAGACCACGCTCCAAAGATATGGATTTCATCATGTCTTTTCCTATAGTGCTCTGTTTAGCCTGTCTACCCTGACTTCTTTCTAGAATCTGTGATTCTTTTCCACGTCTTCCCCTCCATCGTCTGTCTTCCCTCAATTGTGACACGCTTTCCCTGGCCTGGGGTTGTTTGTGTACATGCTTGGGTCTCCACTTCAGGATGAGCTACTCCATGGCAAGGATTGTTTCTCAAACTGCTCTGCATCCTTAGTACCTTATACAGTACCTGACAGAGGGTAAACATGCCACTCATGTTGTTTGCACTCTGGTGCGCTGACTAACAGATGAATATTTGTCACTCAACCCTTATCTATTGACCAAACACAGAATGCAAAACCTGGAACCAGACATAGAGCCATAAACAGACACAGTTTTGGTACCCTAGCAATTTACAGCCTAATTTTTAGGGAAGCATCAAAGTGATAAATCTTTGACAAAGTATGTTGTTCATCCCTCATGAGGCGATGAACGGTAAACACTTTATTGGAGGCAGGGGAGGCCACTGCAATTATTTAACTTTTATCTCCTAAATGCTTCCCAGGGATTCAAATCAGAAGTCAAAGATTACTTTCAGGTCTTCTTACTCCAATTTCAGATTTCTAACTCTCTTTTTATGTAATGTGTGACATATCAAGACAAGAATTAATACTGGCAATGTTGGGTGCTCCTCTGACTTGGGTGTACGTCATTTCGTCTGAATGTTTGAATATCAGAATATTGAGTACAATTGGAAATTTGAGTTCAATTGGTTCTTTCTCTGTTAACAATTTTGTGACTAAGGCAAAAGAAGGATTTATTGAGAATGACTTACCTCGTGTTACAACTTATGTTCCGATTTCTAATTAGTTACTTGAAGCAAACTTATATTTATAGAAGAAAGTGCAATAAGTAATGCAGGTCTCATTACAATGACATTCTGGTATCAACTCCAAACTTTCAGCTTTAAGACATTTCTTTCTTGGCGCTGATCTTGATATTTCCTTCCACAGTGCTGGCTTGGCGTTGTCCTCAATCTTCTGTATTGCTCACCTGTTTCTGTCCTAGACAATATACACTTGATTGGCTATTATTCTATTTTAAATCAGTGTTACTGTATTAACAGCAGGAAATTTTTCAGAGTTTGAATTCAAAGTCTTTGGAGATCTATGTTCTATACTTTAAGCTATTCGTGCTATTACACAAATTTCTTGAAATGTTGACATCCAAAAGTCTAACTATATGTATTTTTTCAAATCCATAACCAAAACTTTAAGCTTTGTGAAAAGATAAATTCTTGTTTTTTTTTTCTGATTTATATACCAAATATGCTTTTAGGGCTGGATTGAATTCATACGGAATTTTCCTTGTTAGAGGACTCTTTGACATTTTAGGTTTACTTTCCTGACAAATGAATTTTGTATGCACCTTCTTTTAGTTAACTATTACTGAATAACAAATTACCTCTAAGTGACTTAAAGCAATGATAAACATTTATCCTGTCACAGTTTATGTGGGTCAGGAATTCAGCAGTGTCTCAGCTGGGTCATTCTGGCTCAGAGTCTTTCCTGAGGTTGCAGCCAACTTATAGGCCTGAGCACAGTCATTTGAAGGCTGGCTGAGGCTGGAGAATCACTTCCAAGATGGCTCACACACATACGTAGTGAGTTGGTGCTGGCTGTTGGCAGGAGCCCTCAGTTCCTTGCTATGTAGTGTTTCTATAGAGCTGTTTTAGTGTCCTCACAACATGGTAGCTGGCTTCCTCCAGAGTGAAAGACCTAAGAGTGAAAAGTGGATACCACAATGGCCTTTATCACCTAGCCTTAGAAGTCACCCTACTCAGAGTGAGAGGGAACGATAAAAGAATGTGAATACCAAGAGGTGAGAATCACTGGGGTCCCTTTTGGAGGCTGGCTTTCACACATCTGTTCCTCTTTTTTATTCCTTAAGCTTATCTGGCTGAATAACTGCTGATTCTGCATACTTAGAAAGTATGATCTAAGTTTACTTAGGCTTGAAAAGAGAATCCATGTCAGGTATGCATCAGGAGCCAGTAGACCAAAGGGTTAACAGTATTGGAAATAGTAGGGCTGGATTCAGAATCACAGTAGCAGCAGGAATCGGAGTCAGGAAGACAAGTCCAGAAAAGAGTAGGTATTGAACCAAGCAGCATCTCAGGGTAGCTGCTTCCTTTGATCAAGAGAGTTCATGGGGTTAGTTAGAAAAACAAGACTGTAGGGCATGGGGTCCAGAGAGGAGGGCAAGAGAACACCTTGATATTTATCCTCAGAGAGGATATTAAATGGTTTTTTTTGGTTTGTGTGTATGATGATGGTGAGTTGGATTCAGTGGTGATTTGACAAGCAGAACCAATAAACTTAAGCATCAGTATCAACAAACACCAAGTGGCTTTTTGGAGCTAAGTTGAATATATGCTAATTTCAAAGTTACAACAGCAGCATCCCTCCATTTAGCAAGGCAATGCACAGAGTTGTACTAAATGACTAACTTCTCTGTTAGTAAATGGGGTGTCTAGCCATCTACATAGTTTTGAATCCAATAGGTTATCATTTAGTGTTTCTTCCCACTATGTGGAGTTTAATTTAAAAAAAATTTTAATACACTTTATTTTTTAGAACAGTTTTAGGTTTACAGAAAAATGGTGCAGAAACTACAGAGAGTTCACATATACCTCCTCTCCCCCTGAACACAGTTTCTCCTTTTACTAACATTTTGCCTTAGTGTGGTACAGTTGTTACAACTGATGAACTAATACTAACAAATAATTAGACCTTCTTCTCACTTATTGACTGTCTCGTTATCTGACATTTTGCATTTATGACAGTAGTAAAAAATCTGCTAACTGACTATTTTGCGTGTTAACGATGTACGTTTGGCAGTAACAAATGCTAAGGTGCAAGGCAAGATTAATGCTGGCTGTGATGGTTAAGATTATGTGTCAGCTTAGCTGGGCCATGATTCTCAGTGGTCTGGCAGTTATGTAATGATGTAGTCATCCTCCATTTTGTGATCTGATGCGGTCATTGTCCATTTTTGCATAATGCTGATTTTGCATAACGACCTGGCTTTGGAACCTAACCATGTTGGTAAGTGATGAGAGGGTGTATTAACTAATATCCATAGGTTATATGAGGGCTCACTCTTTGTGTTGTGTAGTTCTATGGGTTTTGACAAATGCATAATGTTATGTGTCCACTCTTAGAGTATCATGCAGAATAGTTTGACTGCTCTAAAAAAGCCCTGTGCTCCACCTATTCAACCCTGCACTCTCCTCCTGAACCTCTGACAACCACTGGTCCTTCTATTGTCTCTAATGGGTCACTATGAGTCTGAATCAACTCAATGGCAGTGGGTTTGTTTTTTTCTTTTTATAATAGCTTTACCTTTTCCAGAACGTCATATTGTTGGAATCATACAGTATGTATCTTTTACAGACTGGCTTCTTTCACTTAGCAATATGTAATTAAGTTTTCTATGTCTTTTTGTAGCTGGATAGCTCATTCTTTTTATTGCTGAATAATACTCCACTGTATGCATGTACCACAATTTGTTTATCCATTAACCTATTCAAGGACATCTTGGTTGCTTCCAATTTTTAGCGATTACAAATAAAGCTTCTATAAACATTTCTGTGTAGGTTTTTCTTTTAAATGTAAGTTTTCAATTTATTTGGGTAAATGCCCAGGAGAGCTGGATCATATGGTAAGCCTATGTTTAGCTTTGTAAGAAGATGCCAGACTATCTGCCAAAGAGTTTGTTTTTAATAACTAATTGCTAACATTTACTAAACACTTAATATACACTAGGGATGCTGACATTTACCAAACGCTTAATATACACTAGGGACATTATCTAGTTTCATCCCAGCAATAAAACTATGACACATGTGGAGTCAGTTTAGAAAACATTGGACTGTAGAGTGAGACAGACTTGAGTGTCAATGTCAAGTTCACCACTTGCTAGCTTTGACTGTGTGATTTTTGGTAAATTATTTGACCTCTCTAAACCTTAAGTTTATCATCTATAAAATCGGGTAATAAAATAAACTACCTCAAGAGTTGTGAAGATCTGATAAAATAATATGTAGAAGACATGTAATTGTGCCTGATAGATAGTAAACATTCAGTAAATGTCAACTCTTATTATTATTGATATAAATGTCCTTGTTTTAAATTTCATTCATTCATTTATTCAATGCTTATTTATTTATTTCCTTTTATGTGCCCGTAGTGGCATCACGAGGGTTGGTGTCGCCCAGTGCTGTAACTCATGGTGTCATTCCCCTCCACCCCATAGACCTCCTCCTGTACCAGACCATACAGAACCCTTAGTAATGTTTTTTGTGCTAATGTTACTCGAAAATTGTAATTCCTGTATATCACTCCTTCTTTTCCTTTAATTACTATTTCATTCTCAAAAATGCTTATAGATGTAGGTTCACAAATACTGATTACCACAAACTGTAGCTAAAACACCAAAATTTGACAAAATCAGCAACTGTATAAAACACTGACAGCAACGAAAACAACAGCACGTGCTTGCAGCGTGTGCAGAGGAAAACGCATGGTTTGAAATGTCACTGAAACTGGGTAATAATGACAGCTCTGACCAGAGGGCATTAGAAGTTTCTAAAAGTAAATTAGAGTTTTAGCCTTGTAGGTATATTAATACATGTAAGCTGGGTTTATGAAAAATGTTTTTGTTGTTATAACTAACTACAGGGATATTTTTATAAAAAATAATAAATTTCTGCTGAAACACTGCACAAAAATTTTATAGACAGTCATTTTGATGTCACCCTCTCTGACAGTGTCACCCAGTGTGGTCTGCACTCCCACACACACTAGTGACACCACTGTGTGCCAGGCATGTTTTTGGGCTCTGGAGATGAGATACAGAAGTGAAAAAACAGTCAAAATTCTAGTCCTTACGGTGTTTATAAGTACAAACGGTCTAAGATGGTGATAAATTCTCTCTAAAAAAAATGAAATCAAGTGCTACAGTTGGAGAGGGGGGTGGCGAATACTATTTTATATAGGATAATCAAGGGAAGCCTCACTACGAGATGGTATTTGCCCACAGGTCTGAAGGAAGTGAGGGAAAGAGTTATACAGGCATCTTGGTGAAGGCATTCTAGGTAAAGGGAGCAGAAAGTGTCAAAGTACTGAGGTGTGAGCATGTCTGACACACTTGGTGAATATCAAGGATTCATTTTGGATGGAGCAGAGTGACTGAGGGAGAAAATGGTAAGGGATGATATCAGAGCAACAGTGGGTAGTCAGCTCACTTAGGGTTGCGTAGGTCATAGTGAGGACTTTGCCTGAACTCCTGGTGGGATAAGAAGACATTGGAGGATTTTGAACAAAGGAATGACATGATCTGACTTACATTTTATAAGGATCACTGTAGCTACTGTGTTGAAATAGACTTCAAGGGCCTGAGTTAAAATATGATACTATTGAAATAGTCTGGGCACAAAATAGCAGTGGCTAGAACCAGGGTGATATTGGTGGAGGTAGTAGAAATGAGGGCAGATTCTAGATATACATAGAAAGTAGAGTTGACAGGAGTCTAGAGCAACTCCAAAATGTTTCACCTAAGCAAAGGAAAGAGATATTATTTATTGGGATGGGGCTATTTTGGGAGGGCATCTGGGGTTTGGGAAGCAAGAGTCTGGTTTCTGACATGCTAAGTTTGAGAAGCTTTTTAGAGACATTCAAGTGGAGATAGTGAGTAGAAAATTGGATTTCTGAGTCTGGAATTCAAAGGGCAGAGTCGGGGTTAGAGACTTAAAATTGGGAGTTGTTAGTAATTGATTCACAGCTACAGAACTGGCTGAGATCACATGGGGGGATTAAGGTAGATATGGACGAGAAGTACTCTGGAGATGAGCCATTGGACATACCAGTGTTTAGAACACAGGGATTTGAGGCAGAAAAGAATCCGATAGTAGGACTAAGAAAGCATGATTCCTGAAGCCCCATGAAAGAAGTATTTCAAGAAAGAGAAGGAGATTACTTATGTTCAGTGCTGCTAATACACCAAGTGAGATGTTGACTGAGGATTAGCCATTAATCTATTTGCAAATGGTGAACTAGGTGCCCCGTCTGATCCTCTGCAGAAAACAACTACAAATGCTGGGTACAATATTTTTAAAACTTTTTGAATTCTCCAGGAGCTGTCAAGAAAGCAAAGAATACTCAGGCCAGGGGCTAGATGAAGGATTGAACCCAGAGCATTAAGCAAAACACTAAAACTGGTTTTTGTATTGAGGACATTTGTTAAATCAAGTGTGCTTCAGTGATAATCTTGCCTTTGGGGCAAGATACTAGATACACAAAGACTGAGAGACTGTATAAAAAAATTGTGTTTTATTTACAAGGGACATATCAAAAATGATTAAAGGAAAAAAAATTTGATAGCTGCAGGAATAGTATTTGATAAAAATCAACTTTATTTCATAATAAAAATTTTTTAAAAAACTAGGGTTAGAAGGAAATTTCCTTAACAGAATAAAGGATATCTAGCAAAAATCTGCAGCAAGCTCAAACTTGCTACTGAGGTCTTGCAAGCATTCCCTTTAAGACAGAGCACTTAACAGGGTGCTTACTGTCATTGCTTCAAGTCTACATTTTATGGGAGAACCTAGCTAACCTAATAAGACACAAAGATTGTAAACCAAAGGGGAAACAATTGATAAATTAGACTACATTAAGTTTTTTTTAAAATGCTCTTTCTCAAAATACATCTGAAAGAGTGAAAAGACAAGCAAAACAAAAAAATAGCAGGAAATAATTGCAAACCAAAAATCTGGTGAAAAGTTAACATTTATATAAATAACTCCCACAAATTAACAAGAAGGAGGGAAAGCCTAATTTTAAAAACCAACAAGTGATTGGAATTTCACAGAAAAGGGAGTACAAGTGGCCCATAAACGTATGAAAAGCTGTTCAACCTTATTTGCAATTATAGATATAAAGATGCATCCAAAGAAGTTATCATTCTACACTCCCTGATTGGCAAAAATTTGAAATACCAGATGATATCAAGCGAATGTGGATCAACAAGCACTCCCGTAGTTCTGCTGGTGGAAGTAAATCAGTTTAACCACCTTGGAGAAGTTTGGCATCACTCAGTAAAGATGAGCATGAGCTCTCAGTGGAACCCAGCATTTCTTCCATCTGTTATACATCCAGGAGCACTGGTGGCTCAGAGGTTAGGCGCTGGGCTGTAGACCGAAAGGTCAGCAGTTTGAACACACCAGCCACTTTGTGGGAGAAAGATGTCTGCTTCCATAAAGATTTACAGCCTTGGAAACCTTATGGGGCAGCTCTACTCCGTCCTATAGGGTCACTATGATTCAGAATCCACTCAATGACAGTGGGTCTGGTTTTGGTTTGGTTATACATCTTCAATAAGCTTGTCAGGTGTCCCAGGGAACATGTATACAAATGGTTATAACATCATTATTCATAATACCAAAAACTCAAAACACTCAAGTGTCCAGCAAGAGTAGAATGGATAAATAAGTTGTGGTATAATCTTACAAAAGCATATTATTGAATAGTGACAATGAATGAATTACATTCATGAGTGCATTCATTCAATATAGATCAATCTCAAAACATAATGGTAAGAGAAAAAAATCAAATCCCAAAGGAATACATACAGCATAATTCCATGTATGTAAAATTTGAAATCAGGCAACATAAAACCAGCTATTGTTTTGAAATACACACATAGACTGTAGAAATATAAAGATGGTTACCTGCCCAGGAGGAGGGAGTAGGATCTGATCCTGATCCTAGGGAGCTGATAAATAATGCTCTATTTTCTGGTCTGAATGATGGGTTTACAGGTATTAATTTTGACATGGTTTTTCAAAATGTACATTTGTTTTATACATGGTATATTCATTTTATATTACCCATAAAAAGAAAAGATTTACCTCTGGATTTTGCAATGCCAAGGTCACCAGTGTCTATGATTGACATTGCTTAACGGGAGAAGAGCAGAGAGAAATTGAAGAAACATCTCTTTCAATGACTTCTTTTGTACAGGACACAAAGAAATGGAGTGGTAGCTGGGGCTGGGGGTGGATGTAGACTCCAGGGAGAGTTTGTTGTTAAGATAATATATTATTACATGTTTGAATGGGATGGGAATGTTTTGGTAGCTTCAGAAAGCTTGATGCTAATGGGAAGAGGAACGATTGCTATGGCAGTGCTCTCCAGTGGGCATTATGGGAAAGATCTGGAGTATAGGTGAAGGAGATGGCCTTGTATAAGACTTTGGATATTTCAAAGTAAGTAACAGGAAGGAGGACAGCATGTATGGGCACAGGTACAGGTAGTTGGAAGATACAGTGGTGGGAATGTTTAGTTTTCTTCCAATGGTTCCTTTTTTTAGAAATCAGAAGTAAAGCCATATGCTGAGAGTAAAGGGATGGGGGAATACTGGAGTTTTGAGAAGAAAACAAAAACAAACAAACAAAAAAACCAAACCCTTTGCCGTTGAGTCGATTCTGACTCATAGTGACCCTGTAGGACAGAGTAGAACTGCCCCATAGGGTTTACAAGGAGCAGCTGGTGGATTCGAACTGCCAACCTTTTGTTTAGCACCCATAGCTCTTAACCACTGCACCACCAGGGCTCTTTTGAGAAGAGAGGAGGTATAAAATAATCTCCAGGGAGTATTGTAAGATTCCCTTGTAGCACTTCGTTAGTATTCATGGACTTTTCAAGTGAGGTCTGCCAGTGAAGCTGCGTGCTTTTGTCTAATTATGTTCATCTGCATGGATGCAGGTGGGAGTAGGCTTTGACAAAGAGAGGGAGAAGTATAGAAGGGGGATTTTGATGACATGCTGGTATCTAAGGCGCCCTGGTGGTGCAAAAGGTTAAGCACTCAACTGCTGACTTAAAGACTTGCAGTTTGAACCCACCCAGTGGCTCCAAGGGACAAAGACCTGGCAATCTACTTCTGTAAAGATTACAGCCAAGAAAGCCCATTGGGGCAGTTCTACTCTGTCACATGGGGTCACTATGAGTCGGAGTCAACTGGACAGCACCCAACAACTCTGGTGTCTAAGCTGGATAAGGCAAGACAGGAGGAAAAGAGGAAGATGAGTGGGCTTAGAAATAAAAATCTTCTGGTTTTTCATTTTATTGTTTATCACAGTCTGCCTCATCGAGTAGTTTCTATTTGTCTCTCCCTCCCCCAACTGCTCATGAGCCCCTATTCTTTGATGTTCCCTACATGTTGTATAGCAGTTTTTTTTTTCTTCCAAAGGAAGGAATCCATTACTGATAACTGAATTGCATTTTCATATTTTTTTCTTAGTCAGTATATATCAGTTACATTATGTGAACTTTTGCTGAAAACTCTTTTTGAAAGTCAGCTCTATATAAATATGGGTAAGGAATTATTCTGTTCTAAATTGCTACTTTTGATTATAGATGTATCAGAAAGGCTGAGGTAAAATAAACTTTTAACAGTATGATCAATTTTGTCAATTAAGTAGATAGATGAAAATATTTCAGTTAAAGTATTTGACGTGAAATATTTTAAGTGACTGTGTACATTTGATCTAATTGACCTAAGCCTTGCCAATTTTCCATTTTATTTTGAGGAAAGCCTAGAAGATGGAAAAAAAGAAAAAAAAAAGGCAATCACCTTTTTACTTTGAAAATAACACATAGGAAAATTACATCAGATCGCAAAATGGAGGACAATCACACAATTCTGGGAATCATGCCTCGCCAAGTTGACACATATTTTTGAGGGACACAATTCAATCCATGACAGTGTCTAACTAATAGAACATAACAACTAAAATTATTTTCTTGAGGTATAGTTATAAAGAACCTCAGTCAACAAATATGTATCAGATATCTACTTGTGCCAGGTACTGTGCTCGATGCTGTGGCTACAGTGATTAAAACAGACAGACAGACATGACCGTTACTATTATAGGGTTTAAAATCCAGTGAGGTTGTAAACAAGAATCACTGTGAAGATAGAATGGGCAGATTTTGGCAAATGACTAAGCAAGCATGAGGAGAAAGGAAGAGAGAGTTATGGAGACAATACAGAAGTTTTGATCCTGAGTGACTGAGAGGCTGATGACGTTAATGTACATACTGAATACAAGGGGGCTATAGAGTTGGAGCCCTGGTGGTGCAGTGGTGAAGAGACTGGCTGCTAACCGAGAGGCTGGCAGTTTGAATCCACCAGCTGCTCTTTAGAAACCCTATGGGGCATTTCTGTTCTGTCCTATAGGGTCACTATGAGTCGGAGGAGAGCAACAGGTTTGGTTTTGGTTTCGTAGCGTCTGGAGAAGACACTGATTTATTTGTTAAGGAATTTGTTTGAGGGTCCACACAGACCTTTGTGTGGAAATCCAGCAGGAAAATAGGCGACATTACCAAGGGATGGATAGCATGTAGTGTGAGAAGGCGGCAGAAAATATGATGATCCCGCAGTTTTCAGGTGGAGGGGAGGAAACCTTTGAGGCAATGTGTGGAGGGAAAGCAACATGAAGGTTAGTGGGAGGGATAATGAGTTCTGAGCTGGACTCTAAAGAGAAGAATACTTACTGTTGCTGCATATATAAAACAAACTGTGCTGGCGTATTTTATGTATATAGTTAATTTCAGTTTTTGATTATGAGGTTTGTATATTCTTCACCCAGAAAATTTGTAATTACGTTAGAATGTAGCAGGAAATGTAAGTATATTCTAAAACTGTCTTTTCAGTTGTAGAATAAAAACAAAAACCAAACCCATTGCTGTCAAGTCCATTCTGACGCATAGCGACCCTATAGGACAGAGTAGAACTGCCCCATAGGGTTTCCAAGGAGCGCCTGGTGGATTTGAACTGCCAACTATTTGGTTAGCAGCCTTAGCTCTTAACCACTGCACCACCAGGGCTCCCAGTAGTAGAATAGGTACCCTTAAATAAATCAGTGAAATAAAATTTAATTTCAACACTTCAAAGATGAACCACATATAAAAAAAAAGTCTGTTTAAGGATAAAGTCAGCAAGCTTTAAAAGATTTGATTCGATTTGTGTGTTTGTTTTATGAATTTGGCTTTCTGCCTTATGTTTCCAAAATATTACTGGATAATACTCACATCTTGTGTTAACCAAACTGATGCATTCTCAAAAATCTAACCTTCCTGGGGCATGGGGAATTCCTACTGTGCTGCCCAGCTCATCTGCTTGCTTCATTCCTCAGGCTGTACTTTCACTCTCAAGGTTAATGCTAGTAAGAAGCAAAGAAGGGGAAAGAAACAAAGAACCTTTGCCTTCCTGAGGCTTCACTTCCTAGGATCTCCCACTTCCTCATGCACCCTTACTTCCCCGCCCCCACACCAGGCAGTCCCCTTACCTGATTGGAAAAGATGATAAATTCTGGGACCTCAGATAGAAACCCAGCCAGCCCCAGCAGTTCTTTTCCTGTTTGATTTTCCTCTTGATCTCTTGCCTACTTGCCAGCTGGTATTTCTGGTAATAACACACTCATAATGGAAATATAAAAGTTAGCCAAACCCATGCACATGCTGAAAATTCTACCTTTAAATTTGCACATTGCTTGATCCCGAGGAGCATAGATTTTGGATCTACTGCACAGTTTTATACTCCTAAGGGATAATTCGCATCTATTTTGACTCCCCTAGAGCTTCATCTCAAGTATATTTTTATAAGTGCCCCATTTTTTTGAATCACTCCTCTAAAGCATATTCCAGAGTAAATCATACTAATCTTTAGAGGACCTTTTTTTTTCTTTTCCAGTGAACAGCTGAATTTGTAAATAACCGTTTAATTCCATTCCTTGTGTCTTTAAAGCAGGGCTTTGAACTGGTTCTTTCTGGTTCAACCCCCGACTGAGGGGTTTAAATGCAAATTCTCAGCTGGGGCTTGAACCAGAAAGAACCGGTTAGAAGCCATGCTTTAAAGCATGTGCTGTTCTTTTGCTTAGAAAATTCTAACAGCTTGGTGCTATTAAACTTTGATTAGAATGAGTTTTCTACTGATGTAGAAGAAAATAGCTTTGTCACCAATGTTGAGAAAGATAGATGTTGTTGGGAAAAGTGAAGTATGTCTTACTGATCTTGCTTTCTGTCTGAAATAAGAAACAGATTCACATCTAGCGTAATCCATCTGGTGCAGAATTTATTACCTTTCAAAAGCCAAGAAATGCATCACGTTTATTCAGATCTCATCTTCACCCCTACTTGGAGTTCTTTGAAAACAGAGTCGCCTAGTTGAGAGAAAATGATACTGTTTTCGCAGACGGTGAATTGGAAGAAAAAAAAAACAAAACAACAGCAACGATCAACATTTTTACGGTCTTGTGTTCTTGGAGATTTTTCCCTCCAGCTTTCACATCATGCTTTTTACACCATTCACCTACGAAGGCACTTTAATTTACGTCTTACAAGCAGCACAGTGTAATTAGACACTGCGTCTAGAGCCCACCCAGGATAAAAGGTGACAGAATTGCACAATGGGTTCATTATAAAACACTGCAAAATAAGAGCCTGATTTTACCAATTACAGGAAGGCAGCAAAAAATGTACCATAAAATATTAATGCGTGAAAGATGAAAGTAGTAATCACCTTCGGTAGAATGTCTTCATTAATCAATTGAGATCAGTAGTAACTAGTTCATTGAGAAGATAAATTAATGAAAAAGTCAGTAAAACAGGGCAATAATGACAAATAATACATGCATACCTCAAATATTTTATTTTACATTGAATATATAGCTACTCATTCACTGGTGCTTGGAGATAGACCCAAGGTGTTTTCTTGGATTATGGGTGAACTGATTAGAGCTTCGGCAGAAATCATGCCCATGATCTATGATTTCTGATTTTGATGTCTTTGAGTAGAGGAGAACTTAAAGGACTGAAGTAATCTGAGTGCAGATTCCTTCTTGATTGTTAGAACATTTTCTCTCAATCTTTTGCATGTAATTCAAAGAACAATTTTTTTTAGCAGTTTGCCTTCATCAAGTTTTTCCAAATCAGTCAACGTGTTTTTCAGAAAATAACAACCCTCTCTTTGCAATTTTACTTGTGATTTTGAAATAATTAAATTACATAATTAAAACGAGTGTAACTTGTATAAGCAAGCATGTCTTGATAAGAATAGAACTCAGTTGCATGGGTACCAGCCATCACGCTCAACTTTCCATGGGCATCAGTCACTATCCTTCTGTAAAACAGAAGAAATTCAAAAAATAGTTTTGGTTAATTAAATTATTCTGTAACTTAGATATCAGTAAAATAAAGGATTTAAAAAAATTTAATAAACCTTTATTTTACAATGGTTTTATAGACAATTTGCTAAGATACAGGTATCGTCCACTTGCCAAAAGTTCACTTTATGCCACTTCATTTTTTATGAAAGACCTACATTAGTACCTGTTTTCACTGGCTGAAAGAAGTCTGAAGAAAATTTTTGCCTTTAGGAAAAAAGGTGAAAAGCAGAAATAGCGTTCAGTGTTTGTTTTGCATGGAGCCGTTAAAGAGGCAGCAGACACCCCGAGCAGTGAGAGTGGCCTCGCCAAGCTCCTTCCCGGGGAACTACACTCAGCATCTCAGCATCCAGCTGCCAGAGCTTTGAACTGTGTCTGTGAGCATCTGTGCTTTATCTCGATTTATTTTGTGCATCCATTAGCAAGATGTGTCCTAAGGTATCAGAAAAGCCTAAGAGAGCTGGTAAGGATTTTATGTGTTATTTGGTATGATTTGGTAGGTTATTTTTAGGGTCTGGGACCACTCAAAACATTTTCCCATATAAATTAATGGTAATTGCTTCTTCACTATATGCCATTTCGACTTACAAAAGGTTTCACAGGAACACTTTACTTTCGGACAGCAGGAGAAACCTGTAGTACAGAGAGTTCCCATATACCCTTATCCAGTTAGCATCTTACCTTAGTACATTTGTCATAACCAATGAAGCAGTACTGATACATTATTATTAACTAATAAAAAACAAAAGCAAAATTGCCATACTGTAGATTTCAACTCATAGCAACCCGTGTGTTTCAGAGTAAAGCTATGCTTTACAGGGTTTTCAACAGCTGTGATTTTGGAAATAGATCACCAGACTTCTTATGAGGCACCTCTCAGTGCCTTAGCCATTGGAGCCACTCAGACAGGGGCTAACAGTTGCTGTCGAGTCAATTCTGACTCGTGGTGTAACTAAAGTCTATATTTTAATTTCAATAGTTTGTACCTAATGTCCCTTTTCTGTTTGAGGGTCCTGTACATGATACAGTTTTTCATGCTTTTCCTTGTTTTTGATAACCTTGGCAGTTTTGAGGAGTACTCATCAAGTATATAGAGTGTTCCTCAATTTGGGTTTGTCTGATAGGTTTCTCATGTTTAGAATGGGGTGTGAGTCCCCGGGTGGTGTGAAGAGTTAAACAGTTAGCGTGCACTAGCTGCCAACCAAAAGGTTGGCGGTTTGAGTCCACCCAAAGTCGCCTTTGAAAAAAGGCCTGGCAATCTACTTCTAAAAAATGAGTCGTTCAAAACCCTATGAAGCACAGTTCTATTCTGATACCCATGAGGTCACCATGAGTTGGAATTGACTCCATGACAGCTGCCTTTTTAGACTAGGGTTATAGGTTTTGGGGAGGAAGGCCCCAGAGGTAAAGTGAATCATCACAGCATATCAAGGCATTATCAGTGACTTATCATTGCTGATGTTGATCTTGATCACCTGGCCAAGGGAGTGTAGCCAGGTCTCTCCACTGTAAAATTATTCCAGAAAACATTTTTGATAAATGATTTGAGTAGGTAGCTCACAGGTAAGAGAACTTCCGCTGTATTTTGTGTGATTGTTATAACAGGATGGTTTACTACACTGAAATGGGAACAGGTGCAAAAAGCTAAATTCTTTCAACCACACTCTCCATGATAGAGCTTGGTAGTTTTACGTCTTTACTAGAACTTTGTGACTAGCTGAAGAAGTACACCTAAAGTCATCTTGGCACTGCTACTGAATTCTAATTTTTCTGTCTTGTTTTCATGTTTCTTGAGCTTTAATAGTTAACTGAAGTAAAGATAGGCTCTAAATCTTTTGGGGGGGGGGGGCAGCATTTTTTTTTAAATAATGTTTTATTTTGTTTGCAGTGAAGGTTTACACAGCAGTTTAGGTTCTCTTTCAACAATTTCTACACCAGTTGTTCAGTGATATTGGTTACGGTCTTCACAATGCATGAACATTCTCAATATTTCCATTCTGGTTGTTCTGTTTCCATTAATCTAGTTTCCCTGCCCCCTTACATCCTCATCTTTGTTTTAAAGTAACTGTTGACCATTTGGTCTCATACAGATGATCTTTTTTGTACTTCAGGTGAAGGCTTACAGAACAAATAGTTTCTCATGAAACAGTAGTACACATGTTGTTTTATGACATTGGTTAACAACCCCACAACATATCAACCCTCTAACTTCTCAACCTTTTTTTTTGGTGAAAATACATGTAGTCAAAGATACACCATTTCAAAAATTTCTACATGCACAGTTCAGTGACATTGACTACGCTCTTCCAATGGTGCTGTTATTCTCACTTAAGATGAAGGCTTACAGAACAAAATAGTTTCTCATTTAACAGTTACTACAAATGTTGCCCTATGACAATGGTTAACAATCTTACAACACATCAACAATATCCTTACTCACCCTTGGGTTCCCTACCACCAGCTTCCTTGTCCCCTTCTGCCTTCTGGCCCTTGTCACTGGACTCCTGTACTTCGTTAGTCTCATTTGGTTTTACGGGACTGTCCACTCCCAGGCTGAACAGTGAACCTCAGAGGTAACTTCACCACTGAGCTAAAAGGGTGTCTGGGGGCCATACTCTCGAGGTTTCTCCAGTCTCCTTTAGGCCAGTAAATCTGGTCTTTTTTTTTTGTGAATTAGAATTATGTTCTACAACCTTCCCCAGCTCTGTCCAGAACCCTCTTCATACAGATGATTTTTTAAAGGAACACAGTACTCACGGGTGATATTCTTTATATTTTTGAGCCAATCTGTTATTCAGCTGAAAGATTACATCAGAGACTAATTTTGTTTCAGGTTTTAAAGAGTATCTCAGGGCAAAAGTTCTGGGGAGTCCTCCAGTCTCAATTGGTCCAGTAAATATGATTTTTTTTTTTTTTTTTTTTTTTTTAGGAATTTGAGTTTCTCTTCCACATTTTTCTCCCATTCTTTCAGAGTCCATCTGTTGTGGCCCTGATCAGAATGGTCAGTAGTGGTAGCCAAACACTGTTCAATTCTTCTGGTCTCAGGGTAGATTAAGCCGTGGTTCATGTAGGCTATTAGTCCTGTAGACTAGTTTCTTCCTTGAGCCTTTGTTTTCCTTTGTCCTCTTTTGCTCCAGATGAGTAGAGACCGATAGTTGTATCTTAGATGGCTGCTCACATGCTTTTATGACCCCAGACACTACTCACCAAACTAGGATGTAGAACATAACTTTATGAACTATCTTATGCCAGTTGACAGAGATATCCCACAGGACTGTGGTACTAAGCCTTCAAACTCAGAAAACCAATCCTGTGAGGTGTTTATGTCTAAGAAGCATCTGTACTTGTGCCCCCAGGTGTTTTATTATACATATGAACATAAGTGCTTACAGTCACATACATGCATATACATTTACATACACCTAAATATACACACATATTTACTCACATATGCATACCTATACACATGTATGTCTACATACATACATATATATATATATACCTGCACATATATGTTTTGGTTATTGTTGCTGTGGTTTCAAAATTATATATGTCATAGCAATTCCCAAAAGATCCTTTTTTCTTGTGTCCATTTTAATGACATCATTTACCTTTGCCAAGCTGTGCACACTTCACCCTCATTCAGTGTTACCTTTTTCATCGCTAATGGAGCAGTGGTTTTGATGGACAAATAGTACTATGGTTGCATGATTGTGCATCTACTGTTGCCTGATCAGGATTTCATGCTCAAGACTAAATATTCCACTGTTTGTTCAGTTTTATTTGAATCTCTGGTTAGCATTTTGATGGCAGTTTAAATTTTTTCTTACTACTCTGGAGAGCTTTTAGCAAAAATTTGTTTGACAGTTGCCTTCGAGCATATGAGTGGATGTCCAAGGCCAATTAAGCATTGATTAGTCCGTAGCTCCATACTGCAGACCACACTTAAGATGGAAAGTGATTCTACTATGGTGTCAGGAGGTGTTTTGTGCCATTTACCTAAGAATATCCCATAATAAAAACTCCAATAGTCCATGATCTTATACTTTACAATAGTTGCACAAAACCCAAGAAGCAGTCTTTTTATAAAGAACCAGGCTCCTACACCATGTCAATCTATTGGAAAACATTTTAATATAGAACTTGAAGAGATCTCTAAAGCTCAGAGATCACCTGGTTGTCTTTGGGCATCTAGCAGACACCATGAGAATGTTGTACAAACTTCCCTTTTCCTAAATTTCTATGAAGGGGATGTGAAAACTTTTCATTTTAGAGTTGAAATTCATTGACCTTTCTTAAATAGCGGTGGTTTTCTAACCATCAGAAAGGAACAGAAGAGTGGTCCAGATAGTTTATCCTACCTTATCAATATGAAATGAAAATAAGACTGAGGCCCATTCTTTTCATGGTTTTCTCTTCTCTAGCTCAAATGGACTTCATTTTTCAGCTCTGTCTTGTCTGAATACGCAACTAGTGCATGTATTTCCGTATTATCTCCATCACGTAGTGAACTTAACCTTGACCTACTGAGTGCTGTAAATGGATTTCTGCCTATTCAGGCATTATTTTACTGCTCCTACGTTGTTGCTTTGGTGCTCTGCACATTGTCAAGGTGTTTGCTTAGACTAATAACGTAGGTAGTATGAAGCAACCTGTGAGAACAGCATGGCACTGTGAGAACATGTTTGGGTGGGGGAATCAAAAGACTTGGCTTTATGTTTCTCTCTGTCACTTCTAATTCCTTGACCCTGGACAAGATCCTAACCTTTGACTCTCAGTTTCCTGGGGTGTGATGAGAGGACAATAATAACGGCCTTACCTACCTCTAGAAAGGTGGTTTTAGGATCCACAGGATATAGTTGTGCAAATGTATTATAAACCACACAGTACTGTACAAATAAAAGGAAAAGAAAGAACTGATGGCCACTAAGGAGCCCTAGTGGCGTGGTTGTTAAGAGCTAAGGCTGCTAACCAAAAGTTCAGCAGTTCGAATCCACCAGCTGCTTCTTGGAAACCCTATGGGGCAGTTCTTCTCTGTCCTATGGGGTCACTATGAGTCAAAATTGACTTCATGGCAATTGGTGTGGTTTTTTTGGTTTTATAGAAATGTAGATGTTGAGCAACATGATATTTATGGTTCTTTCTGGTTCTAAAATCCTATGCATAGCCAAATTAATCAATCAATTACTTGTTCAAAGTAATCCATAGAATAATGGGGGAAAACAACCTAATAAAAATAGATATTTTAAAATATTTTTGAATAATAATGTGTTCACATTCATTTCAGCTTGCAAGATGAGAACAATTACACAGAGTTTACTCTGTGCCAGACAGTATCCTAAGTCGGCTTCTTCTACCTTATAAAGCAGATAAGGAAATCAAGACACAGAGAGAAGAAATGACTTAACAGGGGTCATACAGCTAGTTTTGAGGGAGCCAGGATGTGGATAAAGGCAGTATGACTGTAAGTATTTTTTTTTTAAATTAAATTAGAAAGAAGTCACTAAGAGAATCAACCAAAAAACAAACAAAAAACTATTATGGCAATTGGAAAAGTAGTGGGACTGAAATAGGAGGGGTACAAACACTAGTTACAAACCAGTAAATGCTCAAATATTCAAACATAAATGACAAAGTACAAGACAAAGGAATGCCAAGGGATTAAAGAAATATCCATCGAGTTAATATTTGGAATGTATTTATTTTTAAAGTTAGTGTTAGATAATGTATTTAGTGTGAGTATTTTTAAAAAATTTTTAAAAAGGTAACTTAAATAGTTAACCTAATCATATTCAGGAAGCAGGTTTTTTTTTTTCTATCTACTTTGGGAGAAAAACCAATGCAAAACAAGATTGAACAGTGGAGAAAAAGACTATTATTTTAAGAAAATTATTTTTTTAAAGTTAATAGGAAAGATATTTGATCATATTTGAGTAAATATGTTTTCTCACAGACTTTGATACTTGAGTTGTTTTACCAGGTAATTTGCCGGTATATGTCATAAGATTTTAACTGAAAAAAACCACTTGTGTTATGATTACATAAACATGGCTACGTTCCATTAGTGGATCATTCTTTTTCTGGTATTTGTGGCTGTTGAGTGTATATTTATTTATTAATTTTTAATCTTTCAGGTTTCAGGTTTCTACTTCTACATTTCTCTCCCCGAATACTCATGAAAAATTGCTGTACCTATGACAGGTTGCATGACTTTTCCCCCCCTCTGTGCGCTCAGTTTGAGTATTATTGTATCATATGACATTTTGAATCAAGTGCTGCTAGTACCAAGCTGCTATTACCAGCTGATGCCAAAAATATTCATTATAACACTTCTCAGCATGCGAATGAGAGCACTTCAGATCACCGGGACAGAATTTCCCACCATTGTTCTTTTCTTTGTGTATATTCTACAGCACAAAGAAAGCAAAACAAAGAGGATTTATTAGAAAATAGCACCTTGGTAAAATGTTGTAAAACATGTGATTCATTATTTGTGAAGGTCATGTGAAATTAAGCACTGCATTATAGATTCCATCTCAGAGGCCTTGTTTTTCTTCTTCTTTTCTCTTTTCCCAAGTGTTTTTCAAGTGATATCTTTCTGCTTTTTTCAGTCTTTGATTGTATCAAGGTGCAAACTATTTATACATTTGGAAATAAGCAATACCTTCAATAGAGAAAACATGAAATCACATGTGCAGCCTCTATGTGTCTTAAGATATTTTACTCCTTTACGTTGATCTGCTCATCAGGACATAAGCGGTACCCATGGTGGCAACCAGGAGAACAAAAGGCTTTATTCTTTAAAGGCAGACAATTAAAAAACAAATTCAATAAGTAAGGCTTCTCATTTTCTAATGTTGAGAGTACTGAGCCTGCAACTATCATCAAATTATATATATATATATATATATATATATATATATATATATAATTAATTCATTTTCCAAAGTGAACTCTGAGACTTGGAAGCCAACTGACAAGATGCCAGAAAATGGCACGGTAAAGGAAAGAGTCTTCCATGGCAATTTTCAACACCTGACCACACTTATTGTCTCTTCTGGTGGAAGAAACACAGATCCTGTTGGCTGGGGATGGGAGTGAGGGGTGGGTACCAGGGAGGGCAGAGTGGGATTGGCCAGACGGTTGCACAATTTGCTGATTCTTTTTCTACTCTCTGAAAACTGGGAGTTAATAATCTTGTCTCCCTTCTTCAGTGACCCCTGACAGACTACGAGCAAAGGGCTGGAACTGGGCAAACTTCGTTTTCATCTCAGCGTTATAAGTATAGGGAGCCCTGGTGGCACGGTGGTTAAGAACTCAGCTGCTAACCAACAGGTCGGCAGTTCAAATCTACCAGTCACTCCTTGGAAACCCTATGGGGCAGTTCTACTCTGTCCTATAGGGTCACTATGAGTCAGGGTATGTATACCAGTTGCTCCTTAAATCCATGGTTCCTGCACGAAGTGATGTGACCTCTGTCTAATAGAGTGGACCAAATATCATGTGTTGACTAGAAAGAAATCAAGGACATTCCTATGGTCTACTGCGTTGAAAAGAGATGCCACAAACACCGCTTGGTTCTTTGATGTCTTTTGCTCCTTCACCTGCCCTGCTGTTTAAAAGGGTTGGCTTCATGCTATTAAAAACTGTATCCTACAGAGATGTTTCTCACTGTGCTGAGTCTCAAGCCCATATAGGTGAAGTGATTTCTTTTGTCTGGGGTATAATGTTTTGCTAACTTTTGACTTTGGAAATCACAAAGTCTTTCCAAAGCCTTCAAGGAAAAGCTAAGAATTTGTACTTATGGAGCACCAAGGAGGTTTCTGACACTGTAGCAAATGCTTTATATGTATGAAAGCCCAGAACAAGATGATGTGAATGTATATGCCATTAAAAAGACTAATAATATAGTCTTATCTGTGGACGCTGTTTAGAATACTGAAATACTGACCTCACATTTTCCTGTTACACTTGAAATTCTAGAAGATAGTATCCTAAAAGATTTACCCTCAAGAAAAACAATACATTTAAATCCCTTGCTTTAAAAATGCTTTGAATTTCCCACATTTATTTTCTCTAGTGCATATATTAGAAAACGTTTGACATATAAAATCAGACTTCTTCTAAAACCTCTAAGTTTTTTTACAATTCATCCAAATTCATGAAAATCAGTCCTTTTATTAACAATGACAACAAAGCCCACAAAACTTAGGCTTTTATGAATGGACTACCATCAACCTATTGTCAAAAATCTATTAGTGAATTTCTGGTGTGATAAAGGACAAAAGATTGGGAAGGCTAGTTTAGTATTTTCCACTGATTCATGTTAAATTATTAAGTACAAGCCAGAAGAGCTAGTTTTCACTAGCTCTGGTCAGCTGGCCATTCTGTAACATTTGGGGTTGGGTGAGGTGGAGCCGGTGTCCAAGGCAAGGTCAGATCTAATACAGATAACTGTAGAGTCAGCATTAATGTGCTGACTCATTACAATAACTCAGAAGCATTTCTATCCCTTTTAAAAATGCTTCCAAGTTTTGTACATAAAGTCAAATGTGTATCATATGGGGCAAACAGGAGTGATGCCTGAGATTCTACAATCCCTTTCATGGTGGAATGAAATCAGAGCATCCCAGGAGTCAGGGCAGACATTCAGACACCTTCCCTAGGACTTGTTGAATCACTTCAGGGGCACAGTATTGCTGGTTTCTGAACTCTATCTATTTTGCCAGCCTTATCTCTAGGATTCCATTTTATTCAGATTAAGTCCTTGAAATTTTCCCCACTATAGCTTGGTATCGGGAGGGGTCTCTCAGTTTTCTGTATGGTGATTACCTGGTCCTAAAAAAATTTTATTTAATCAACCTACCTACTTTAATTTTATATATTTATTTATTTACTTTCCAACACTCGTCTGTCAGTTTGTCCTACTCTGGTGGCTTGCATGTTGCTGTGATGCTGGAAGCTATGCCACTGGTATTTCAAATACCAGCAGGGCCACCCATGGTGGACATGTTATAGTGGAACTTCCAGACTAAAACAGACTGGGAAGAAGGACCTGGTGATCTACTTCTGAAAAAATTGGCCACTGAAAACTTTATGACTAAGCAGTGGAACATTGTCTGACATAGTGCCGGAAGATGAGCCCCTCAGGTTGGAAGGCACTCAAAATATGACTGGAGAAGAGCTGCCTTTGCAAAGCAGAGTTGATCTTAACGATGTGCATGGAGTCAAGCTTTCAGGAACTTCATTTGCTGATGTGGCACCGCTCAAAGTGAGAAGAAACAGCTACAAACATCCATTAATAATCAGAATGTGGAATGTATGAAGTAGGAATCAAGGAAAGTTGGAAGTTGTAAAAGCTGAAATTGGTATCCCAGGGATTAGTGAGCTGAAATGGACTAGTGTTAGCCATTTTGAATTGGACAATCATATGATCTACTACTCTGGGAAAGACAAAGTGAAGAGGAACATGTTGCATTCATTGTCAAAAAGAATACTTGAAGATCTGTCCTGAAGTACAGTGCTGTTAGTGCTAGGATAGTATCCATATACCTACAAGGAAGACCAGTTAATATGACTGTTATTCAAATTTATGCACCGACCACTAATGCCAAAGATGAGAAAATTGCAGACTACCAACTTCTGCAGTCTGAAAATGATCAAACATATAATCAAGATGCATTGATTATTATTGGTGATTGGAATAGGAAAGTTGGAAACGAAGAAAGATCAGTAGTTGGAAAATATGGCCTTGGTGATAGACATGACATCAGAGATCGCATGATAAAAGTTTGCAAGACCAACAACTTCTTCACTGCAAATACCTTTTTTCAACAACATGAACAGTGACTATACACATGGACCTCCCCAGATGAAATACACAGGATTCTAATCAACTACATCTGTGGAAAGAGATGGTAGAGAAGTGCAGTATCATCAGTAAGAACAAGACCAGGGGCTGACTGCATAACAAATCATCAATTGCTCATATACAAGTTCAAGGTGAAGCTGAAGAAAATGAAAACAAGTCCACTAGAGGCACCTTGAGTATACCCAACCTGAATTTAGAGACCATCTCAAGAATCGATTTGATGCATTGAACAGTAATGACTGAAGACCAGATGAGTCGTGGGATGACGTCAAAGACATCATACATGAAAATAGCAACATTAAAAAGACAGGGAAAAAAAAAAAAAAAGACCAAAATGTTTGTCAGAAGAAATTCCGAAACTTGCTCCTGAATGTAGAGGAGATAAAGCGAAAGGAAGAAATGATGAAGTTAAAGAGCTGAACAGATTTCAAAGGGCAGCTTGAGAAGACAAAGTAAGGTATTATAATGAAAACTGCAAACACCTGGAGTTAGAAAACAAAAAAGGAAGAATATGCTCTGCATTTCTCAAGCCAAAAGAACTGAAGGAAAAGTTCAAGCTTTGAGTTGCAATACTGAAGGATTCTATGAGCAAAAAATTGAACGATGCAGGAAGCATCAAAAGATGATGGAAGGAATACTTAGAGTAACTGTACCACAAAGTATTGGTTGATGTTCAGCCATTTCAGGAGGTAGCATAGGATCAAGAACAGATGGTACTGAAGGAAGAAGTCCAAGCTGCACTGAAGGAATTGGCAAAAAACAAGTCTCCAGGAATTGACGGAATACCAGTTGAGACTGGATGCAATGCTGGAAGTGCTCATGCCAAGAAATTTGGAAGACGTCTTCCTGGCCAACCTGGAAGAGATCCATGTATGTGCCTATTCCAAAGAAAGGTGATCCAATGGAATGCAGAAATTACCAAACAATATCATTAATATCACATGCAAGTAAAATTATGCTGAAGATAATTCAAAAATGGTTACGACAGTACACTGTAACATGGAACTGCCAGAAATTCAAACTGGATTCAAAGAAGAGGACAAGGAGCTAGGGATATCATTGCTGATGTCAGATGGATCTTGGCTGACAGCAGAGAATACTAGATAGATGTTACCCATGTTTTGTTGACTATGCAAAGGCATTTGACTGTGTGGATCATACAAATTATGGATAACACTGCCAAGAATGAGAATTCCAGAACACTTAATTGTGCTCATGTGGAACCTATACATAGATTAAGAGGCAGTCATTTGAACAGAACAAAGGGATACTGCAAAGTTTAGAATCAGGAAAGGTGTGTGTCAGGGTTGTATCCTTTCACCATACTTATTCATTCTGTACGCTGAGCAAATAATTTAAAAAGCTGGACTATATGCCGAAGAACTCGGCAGCAGGATTGGAGGAAGACTCATTAACAACCTGCAATATGCAGATGACACAACCTTGCTTGCTGGAAGTGAAGAGGACTTGAAGCACTTACTGGTGAAAACTACAGCCTTCTGTATATATTACACATAAACATAAAGAAAACAACAATCCTCACAGCTAGATCAATAAGCAACATCATGACAAATGGAAAAAATATGGAAGTTGTAAAGGATTTCATTTTGCTTGGATCCACAATCAATGCCCATGGAAGCAGCAGTCAAGAAATCAAACAACGTATTGCATTGGGAAAATCTGCTGCAAAAGGCCTCATGAAAGTGTTAAAAAGCAAAAATGTCACCTTGAGGATTAAGATTTGCCTGCCCGAAGCCATGGTATTTTCAGTCGTGATGTGAGAGTTGGACAATGAATAAGAAAGAATGAAGAAGAATTGATGCATTTCCATTATAGTGTTGGCAAAGAATATTGAATATACTATGGACTTCAGGAAGAACGAACGAATCTGTCATGGAAGAAGTACAGCCAGTATGCTCCTTAGAAGTGAGGATGGTGAGACTTCATCTCACATACTTTGGACATGTTGTCAGGAGGGACCAGCCCCTGGAGAAGGACATCATGCTTGGTGAAGTAGATGGTCAGCAGAAGAGAGGAAGATCCTCAACAAGATGGGTTGACACAGTGGTTGCAATTATGGGCTTAAACATAGCAAGGATTGTGAGGATGGCACAGGACTGTGCAGTATTTCCCTCTGTTGTATACAGGGTCCCTGTGAATCCCTGTTGTTCAGAACAGACTTGATAGTACCTAACAATAACAACAACGTGTATTTACTTTGGTGAATAAATAGCAAATACTTGATACAGGGAGGAAATGAGCTTTAATTAGTTTATTTGTTGTTGCATGCTGTTGAGTCCATTCCTACTCATAGTGACCCTATAGGACAGAGTAGACCCGACCCATAGTTACCTAGGCTGTAATCTTTACAGGAGCAGATCGCCAGGTCTTTTCTCCTGCAGAACTGCTGCAATTGCCAACCTTTTGGTTAGTAGCTCTGTGCTTAATCATTGTGCCACCTGGGCTCCTTAATGGACTTAGTAGTATGCAGTCTTTCACAGTTTTTTCTCCCAGATTTTCTGAACATACTAGAAAGTTCCTCTCTCTGGGTTCCACTGAGAATTCTAAATATAGTTTTTGTGTACCAAAGGTAGGATTCAACACAGTATATAAAATGCCCAGGGTTGTATTTGTAAAGAAAATTTCAAAAGAAGAAATGCTTAGTTTTGATTTTTAAGTGACAGTTTACATAGGAATGTAGATGATTATAAGATTATTTTAAGTTAATTGACAGTTAAATAAATCGAAAAGTTTATAGCTAGAAAGTTAGAGAATCTATCTATATCAGTTACACTTTTCAACAGAATTATCTTCTTAATGCTTTTATAGTCAAACATAAGAAAATATGCAGCTTATTGCTGATAGAATACTATTGCTCATTTTTAGTGCTTTGTTTTGATTTTTTTCCTTTTATGTGAAAATGATACAAAGTGAAAAAGAATAACATTTTCTAAAATGTTATTGTTCTGTAACTTCTATTTGATTTTTGCAACATTGTATTTTCCTCTAAAGGACATTTATAAACTATATAGGTTTGCATAGATCCACAGTGCAGGTCTAACAAAGGCAGGGTTGTTCTTTGCTGTTGACGTATCATCTTTAGGGCACAGTAGCTGTGGCAAGGGCTGGTGATAACGCTGCAGGGTGAAAACAACTGTGATTTAAAGGAAAGACTTCGGAGATGGAAGGTAATACAATTGTTGGCTCCTTTGGCAGAGGTGACTATGGCCTTGGATCTAGCTCAGGGCTGTACCCTATCACTCATTCCAGACATAGTTCAAGACCACAGCCAAGTCTTGAATATGCAGAGGGACACAATGCCACATGGATGCCTGAGCTCAAGCACAGCACTGGAATTTAATGGAAAAATTGGTAGTTGGCACCGGAACAAAGTAGGACAGGTCCAGAAAGCCAAAGATGAGATTGTTCCTCTGAACCTTAATAGTTGTTGACTATTGCATTCAGGGTTGGGGCTGGGAACTTGGCGGCAGTGACAATTTTAATAATGTGCCAGGTGGCTTTTTACCATTCTGCCTGTTTAACTGAGCTCTTCTCTGACAGCTAAGTTTCTAAATATCCCAAACTTAATAAAAATAACTTACCCCTGTAAGACTAACACATATAGACCTTAGTAGAGTCTTAGAGAAAGAGAGAAAAAAGGGTACCAACAAATTCACTCACTTATAAATAAGTTAACTATAGCCTTAAGAGAACCATTTTTTTTTTTTTTTAACAATGATTCAACCAAGAAATAAGTGTTGAATACTTGCAATGTAAAGGGTGCTGTGCAAAGCCTGAATCTGTGCTGGCAAGTGAAAGGTAATACAGACCTGTTCTTATGGGGCTTATAGTCTAATGTAGCAAACTATGACCCACTGACCAAAGCCACTTGCCGCCTGTTTTTGTATGGCCTACAAGGTGAGATTGGAAAAAAATCAAAATAAGAATAATATTTTTTGACACCTGAAAACTATATGAAATTGACATTTCAGATTAAAATTAAAACTTTAAAATTAAAGGTTTATCAACACACAGCCACACTCGTTCATTTGTATATTGTCTTCTTTCTGCTTTTATGTTACAAGGGCAAAGTTGAGTAGTTACCTCGGAGAGTTTATAGCCTGCAAAACCCTAAAATATTTAATATCTGGTCCTTTATAAAAAAAATTTGCCAGTGGGTTTTCTAATGGGTTAAAACCAAACCAAACCCATTGCCATCTAGTTGGATTCCAACTCATAGCGACCCTATAGTACAAACAATTATTAGAACTGCCCTGTAGGGTTTCCAAGGAGCAGCTGGTGGATTTGAACTGCCAGCCTTTTGCTTAGCAGCCGAGCTCTTTACTACTAAGCTACCAGGGCTCCTCTAATGAGTTAGGAAGACGTTAGATTTTCACACCATTGAAATTACACATGTGGTCAGGGCTGGGAAAGACTGGTGTATGAATGTGTATGATGGGACCTGGACATTCAGTGATGGTAAACAGACTGACAGTAGCTTTAATACCTCCATCACTTTCTGTTTAATTCTTTGTAGGGCTCACAAGAGATCACACTCAATGATCAATTGGTGACAAAAAGATTGTAATTGGTAGCATAATTCTAGTAACACTAACTGTTGAGCAGTCTCTGACTGGTGTTGAAGGTTTTGTAAGGCAAAAAAACCAAAAACCAAACCCATTGCCGTCGAGTCGATTCTGACTCATAGCGACCCTCTAAGGCGTCAGAGATAAGTTTAATAGAGTCCTGTAATGCTCAAGCTTTCACCAGTTAACCTTGGTACTTATTGGTACTACAATTGAAAAGAAAAAAGTCTGACAATTTCAGAGTATTGAGAAAAATGTAGGATACATACAAACTTCCAAAAACTGAGAGAAAATATCCCCTCTACATATATATGACATGATAGAAACATATTTTACTCCACAAAGAAGTAAAAAGTACTGATTGTTATTAGGTGATTATTTAAAACTTATAATAATGCTTTTTTGAGGGATTGAATGTGTTTTTATTTTAATTCTCTGAACATTGTTATGGAATAGTAAAAAAGGAATAAATCTCTTAGTCTGCATTTCAAATGAATCTTTGAACCTGTTTTCCTCTTAATTTTTGAGAATATGCAAGAATAAGGCATCCATGTAATCGTGGCAAAATTTGTTTTCCTGAATTTGCAATAGACTTTAAGTTGCTGTCTTACGTTGACACAACCACTTTATGAGTCTTTCCCTGATCTTGATTGAGAGAAATAAAAAGCCTAGATAAAATAACATCATTGTTTCAAAGTGGTAGTGCTATAAAATAAAACGTCAGGATAATGTGTAAGGCTAGATTCTTAGACAGACTCAACTTCAAAGACTACTTTATTCTTGGACACAATTTTTTTATTTTAATCATCCATTCTTCAAAGACTTTAGTTCATTGGTGGAGCTTCAAAAGGTTCTCACTTACCCACTGATCAAACAATTATTGAATGCCTACCGTGTGCCAAGCACTCTGCTTGATGCTTAGAAAAACAGGATGATTAAAGCGAGTTTCTAATATACTTGAGTAGTGGGAAGATGAAGATAAAAGGTGGGCTCCAGTAGCCAGACTAATCTATCCAAAGATAAGTTTTGTAGTGGGATGAATAGTTTAGTGGGGAAATAAAGAGAGGAACATCTTATGCAGGATATAATAATTTTATGTTGTTGATTTTTAAATTCTATTTCATGTATTTTTATTATGTCTCTTTGAGCCATTTATATTAAAAGCCAAAACATTTAAAAAAAATTTTTTTTTATTGTATTTTAGATGAAGGTTTACAGAACAAAGAGTTTCTCATTCAACAGTCTATACACATATTGTTTTATGACATTGGTTAACAACCCCACGACGTGTCAACACTCACCCTTCTTGACCTTGGAGGACCTTTTTTTTTTTTTTTTTGGTGGTGAAAATATACATAGCCAAAGATACACCATTTCAAAAATTTCTACATGTACAATTCAGTGACATTGATCACATTCTTCTAGTTGTGCTGCTATTCTCACTTTAGATGAAGATTTACAGAACAAAATAGTTTCTCATTAAACAGTTGGTACACATATTGCCCTATGACAATGTTTAACACCCCCACTACATGTCAACACTGTCCTTACTCAACCTTGGGTTCCCTATCACCAGCTTTCCTGTCCCCTTCTGCCTTCTAGTCCTTGTCCCTGGGTTGCTGTGCCTCATTAGTCCTGTTTTATTTTATGGGGCTGTCCAGTCCCCAGCTGAATGGTGAACCTCAGGAGTGACTTCACCACTGAGCTAAAATGGTGTCCAGGTGCCATACTCTCAGGGTTTCTCCAGTCTCCTTTAGGCCAGTAAATCTGGTCTTTTTTTTTGTGTTAAAATTTTGTTCTACATCCTTCTCCAGCTCTGCCCAGAAACCTCTGTTGTGATCCCGGTCAGAGCAGTCAGTGGTTGTCTTAGGCTGGGTTCTCTAGAGAAGCAAAACCAGTAAAGTGTATAAATATATATATATAGAGAGAGAGATTATATCAAGGAAACAGCTCACGTGATTATAGAGGCTAGAACGTCCCAAGTCCGTGGATCAGGGTAGAGGCCTCTCCCAAGTCACACAGCTGCAGAAGCTGGCAAGTCCAAGATCAGCAGGTCAGAGAGCAGGGCTCCTGCTCAGGCTGTGCAGATCGACGAATCCCAGGTTCCGCAGATAAGCTGTTAGCTGAAGTCCCAAGAACGGGAGATGAGACAATAGGAAGCAGCCGCAGGATCCAGAGACAGCAAAAAGCCAGAATGTCTGCTTATATACAGTTGTGGGCCACACCCCCAAGGAGAATCCCTTTCATCTGATTGGCTACTCACAGTGTATTCAATCATGGGAGTGATTACATTAAAACACTGAGAATCATGGCCCAGCCAAGTTGACACACAATCTTAACCATCACAGTGGTGGTGGCCGGGCACCATCCAGCTATACTGGACTAAGTTAGGTGGAGGCCTTGGTAGCTGTGGTCCATTAGTCCTTTGGACTAATCTTTTCCTTGTATCCTGTTCTCTTCATCCTCCCTTGCTCCCGAAGGGGTGAGACCAGTGGAGTATCTTAGATGGCTGCTCGCAGGCCTTTAAGACCCCAGACACTACTCACCAAGGTAGAATGTAGAACATTGTCTTTATAAACTGTGTTATGCCAGTTGAGCTAGATGTTCCCTGAGACCATGGTCCCCACAGCCCTCTGCCCAGCAATTCAGTCCCTCAAGGAGTTTAAAAGCCAAAACATTTTTAAAATTAAACATTCATCGTTAGAAATGTGATCAACCAAGGCATTTTCTCGTTACAGAGATATAAATTCTTATGCGATCTGTCTGGTCTGAAATTAAAATAACATGTAACTAGAAAACATTTTGGAAGGAGAAGGAAAAAAGAAAGACATGATATATAGAAGCTTTTCCACAAAGAGTTACAAAACATTATGCCTACCTTTAAAACAATTTGTATGAGACAGAAATATTGATAGTGGTTATATCCTAAATAGTATTACTATATACTATGGTGGCTTGGACACCTAGGCCCCAGTCACACCTCCCAGTCTTAGTCTAACACCAGACATAGTACGTGCAAACATGCCATGTACATGCACAACATTTGCAGAAAGATCAAAGCAAAACCAAAATATATTTATGTGAGGGACATAGTAGCCTTGAGTTATAAGCCTTCATCCCAATAGCTATAGCTATTAAAACTCAGATTTCTAAACTATTTTCAACTGTGTGTCAAAGATGGGGAACTAAAAGTCTGTGTGTCCCCACCAGGCACCAAGAAGAAAGAAAATGCTTGTGTTGTTTAGAAATGAATCCCAGAGAATGGGTTTGTAGTCTGTAGAATTACACAAAGTGCTTTACGTACTTTTTTGTCAAATATTATTCACGCTAAATAACAAGTACTAGATTTTTTCATAATACTGCAGATGATTTATGGCTCAACAGTGAAGTAATTAATTAATGAATAAAGATTCACTGAGCGCTTTTTGGGTATCACAGACGGTTGATGGCAAAGTGGTGTAACACATAAATTATGACATTCATTGATTCCCTCATTTAAAAAACACCCGTTAGGCATTTTGTATGAACAAACACTGTGATGACCAGGATGAGTGATAGAAGTAATATTATATGGTTCTTGGCCTCAGAGAATTCCCAGGTGAAGGACTCAAACAGAAAAACAAAAGCATTTCAATGAGGTATGTGAGTGAATGTGAATGAATAGACCACTACCACCAGTTGCCGTTGAGTCGACCGTGACTTGTGGCGACCCTACGTGAGTCAGAGTAGAGCTGTGCTCCATAGAGTTTTCCATGGCTGCTTTTTCAGAAGTAAATTGTCAGGCCTTTTTTTTCTGAGACACCTCTGGGTGGACTCAAACCACCAAACTTTTGGTTAGCACCTGGGCGTGTTAACCATTTACACTACCCAGAGATGCCAATAGCAGGTTACTTATACTAAATACTGTGTCTATTTATGTCTTTAAGGTGAAAGGGGGATTATATGGAAGAGGTGGACTTTGATCAGCTCCTGTGTGATGGGGCACCTTTGAAAGGCTGGGTTTTTTTTTTTTTTTTTTCAAGGAAGCACAGTTGAGCAGTGATAGAAAAAATGGAATAAGCAGAGGTGGTGTTGAGTAAATGCTCATAATACACCAGGATACAGGGTGTGGACATAGCTGCTGAGAATATGCAATGATTGTCTAGGATGCTTGCTCCCATAAGACCTTTAAAACCACCATTGATGAGATTACTTACCTCTGTAAGATCCGTTGCTATGAGTCAGAATCGACTCAACAGCAATGGATTTGGTTTTTTTGGTTTGTAAGATGGGAGCTTGCCCTGAGTAATGAGATTTCACCCTCAGTCTCGGAATGTTTTCAGAATCCCAGGCCAATGCTTCAGAGACATAGAAACGGTAATTTCCCTTCCTTCTAATGCTGGTTTGCCAGTGAACTCTGTTCCAGGAAGGGTACCTTCTCCTTCATCATTGTCTCCAACCCCCTGCCTTGTATTAATTCCTGCAATTATGCTATCATTTGCCTTGAACTAGCTACCGTGGCTTCATTCTCTGTGTCACTAGCTGTTGGAACCCTGGGAAAAGTACTTATTCTCTCTTTGCCTCCATGTTTTTCATTTGTAAAATGAGAGTAATGGTAATACCTCCTTCACTGGAAGTTGTGTTGAGAATATTTAGAATGGCGCCTGGAACTTACTAAGTATTAAATGCTATAAAAGTATTGTCGTTGTTAGGTATCCTCAAGTCGGTTCCGACTCATAATGACCCTGGGTACAACAGAACAAAACACCACCTGGTCCCGTACCATCCTCATAATCATTGTTACGCTTGAGCCACTGTGTCAATTTTTTGTTGTTTTTGTTTGGTGTCAAAGTATAAAAACCGTAAAACTATTATTCTGGCTAGTTCACAAAGGTCTGACGTATGCATTCACTGCCCACACCCAGGTGTAAAACAGCAGAGCGTCTTCGAGGGAGACTCATTAGAGATACTGGATGCAATGGTCTTTCAAAGAGTTTACCAATAAATTCTGGGAAATTCAGGGCAAAATTGTGTGGGTTTTGTTTTCGGTGTAACCTCCCAGGCTGTTCTAGGACCATGTTTACTATTGATGTGATCTTAGTGACAACTAGCATTTATCCCACCAGTGGTTGGTTCATCTTGTTTCTAGAAAGGTGTGCATGTAAACCATTCCAAGAAAGTTTATCTTCTACACTTTTTATTACATCTAGAAAAAAACAGCTACTGCAAATATATTCCATATAACACAGAGTCCAGAAGTTCTTCTTAATTAAGAAATGAAATCCTCCTTGAAGCAGCATGCAGACAAAAACCAAAACGAAAACGAAATCTGCTGCCGTCGAGTTGATTCTGACTCACAGATACCCTATAGGACAGAGTAGAACTGCCCCATAGTGTTTCCAAGGCTGTAAATCTTTACAGAAGCAGACTCCCACATCTTTCTCCCATGGAGTGGCTGGTGGGTTTGAACTGCCAACTTTTGGGTTAGCAGTCAAGCACATAACCACCACAGCACCAGGGCTCATACATACCAAAATAATATATTAATCTGGGTACAAAGAACTTCATCAAACCACCTAAGGGACTGTCATGGAGTCATGAATGTAATCCTTTGCTCTAAGGAAGAATTCCTCCGGCATCAGAAAGTTATGAGCAGATGGCTTCTTGTAACTGTAATTTCTAAATGAATATACACGTTCAGTTGTATGGTTCTGCAAGATTAATTTGTTCTTGTAGTTCTTCTTTCTTTCTTTTGTGACTCTCACTACTCCTCTTGTTTTCAAAATATGTGATCTATACAACTTGAACAACTTGGTGATAGATAACTAGATAGCTAGCTTGGTAAAGAATTAAACATTGATTGCAATAAAAAACAATAATTATGCTAATTATTTAGGGTCCTCCATACTTACCATTAATAATAAATATCATTTTAAAAAACCTTTTAAGTAGGACTGTTTTTATGAAAAATATAAATAAGCATTTTTCTTGGAATCCCCAGTGAAATGCTTTAATTTTGTGTTGTTTTCTTTTTATAGGAGGCTCACAAATTCAGATGTATTCTTGTACCTATAATCAATATGTAGAGCTATATTCAACCTTAAAAAAAAATCACACTGAAATTACCATAGACACCTAATTTGTTAAAGTTTTAGAGCAGGAAAAATAACTAATTAAGCATCTAGTCCAATTGCATTTTTTTTTTAAATAAGAAAATTATAGTGAGAGGTTATTGCATGGTTTATCCCTCTATTCTTCATGTTATGCAAAGCCAATGTATAGTTTACTAATGAGTTTTACACTTAAAACTTTGTCATGTTCATCCTTATTAGGTTCTGCCTTATCTATCCAGCAACCCTCAATCATTCCCTCAGTGAACAAATTTTATTGAAGACTTACTTCATATAGAGTCCTTCCCAAGGGCCAGTGATAGACCAAGACAATCTCAGGCAGTTTTAGAATTGTTCTTTGCAAAAGAGTTGAGATTTGCAGACTCTCCAGGTGTGATATCTGTAATATACTTTTGTGCTTTCAAGATCTGTTTCCTAGACTTTGAGATGATACCAAGGTTATACGTTTATGATGGAGAACTGCTCTCTCCTTGGAAAAGGATAAAACATTCTTTTACAACAGTGTTTCCTGAAGCGACTGTGCCGCTACTGTTTCTGAAACACTCCTCTCCGCCCTTCACGATTTTTTTTTTTCATAGGACCATAGACAGCTAAAGATCATCTAGTTATAATATTCACTTTTTTTGCAGGTGAAAGTAAATGCCAACCATGATTAACTACCTACTGCATGCTGGCACTTCACATGTATCATTTCATTTAAACCTTATAACAATGTTGCAATGTGCAGGTATCATCTTATTTTACAGAGGAAAATCAAGGCTTAGAAAGAGTTACTGACCTACCCAGCATTACAGCTAGTGAGTAACATACTTGAATTTAAGGTTTAGGGAATGAAATAAATTACTGAATGTCATTTAATGTCTTTCTTAGGATACACATTAGAGAAAAGTAATTTTGATTGCAACCTTTCCAAGTAAAATGGTTCAAGTGGATAATGAGTTTAGAGGAATATTTTAATGTAAATCTTTGAAAATAACTATTTAAAAGTGCTTTAATAAAGAAATTTTGTACTAATGGCAGATAATGCTGGTAAAGCACTTCTTCTAGTTCTCTTAATATATGTCCTCCATAATCTTGGTCATATTCATCAGGTCTTTAGGCGGAGATGTCCCAAAATGTATTTTGTAGCTAAGCATAGATTACTAGTTCTTCTCCACTATCTAGTCTCCTTTATGTATGTATATAGTAATAGAGGTTTAGCTGAGCAAATGGCTGTGTTCTTAAAGACATCGTTTCTCAACATTTCTTGCAACTAGTTGTTGTCATGTGACTAAGCCATGACCAATGGGATATGAGGGAAAATAGTATGAACAGTTACCAGGGAATTTACTGAAAACAGAAGGTGTAGTATGTCCCCTTCTTCTCTTCTCTCCACTGGATGGTATGTGACCATGATGGTAGAAGCTGGAGCACTCATCTTAGAGCCTGGAATGAAAGTTGCCTTTGGAGGTTCACTAAGCAACAAGATAGAAGGAGACTGGTCTCTCACATCTTGCAGCCACCATACCATCTTTGGACTGCTTATGTTGTCTCAGAGAAAGAGATTTGATTCTGTATTGTTGATACCACTACCACTTTGTTACATCAGAAAGCCATATCCTAACATTTTCAAATATTAGTAAGTGTGACTTGAGAAAAGGGATCTGTAGATAAGAATGTTCGGCAACATTTACATAGACAAAGGCTAAATGGGTCTTTTTATTGCAGGACTTTTCAGAGCTTTTAACATATGAGTGTTTGGGGATGAATCTCCAAAAGGAGGTATGCAGCATTTCTAATATGTATTAGATCATAAAATAATTTCTTAAATGGGACATCTTGCTATGTATGTATATGGAATGCATTTTTAGAATTGCAACTTTAGAAAGTTCAGGGTTGACCTCTTAATAGCTGATCTTAAGATAAATATTGAGGATGGTACACTGAGGGTAAGTGTGGGGAACAGGAAATTTTGACTTAGAGAGCCATTCGATTCAACATACTGTCATGGAGCACTAAGTGTTGTGAAGTTAAAGATAGCTTTCTTGAGAAGCCAAGGGAAATCAATTATTGTTACACATATTCAACTAACAATGATACTACAACCAACAAGTTACCATCAAGTCAGTGGCAATTCATGATGACCCCATATATGTCAGAGTAGAACTGTGCTCCATAGGATTTTCAATGGCTGCTGTTTTGAAAGTAGATTGCAGGCCTTTCTTTCAAGGTGCCTCTGAGTAGATCTGGGCCTCCTACTGTTTTCATCACCCAGGGACTCCCAACTATGATACTAGGACTGATGAAATAATTTCTAAACAAGAGGTGAGTCAGCTTGCTTATGTGATAACCTATGAGATAAGGAGACAGGAATAAGAAGGGGAGTGAGGTTGGGATCTGTGGTGGCTTCTAAATTTACATATGGGTGGGGCTTATTGGTAATTCTATGGTTAGAAGAAGGTGCTGACTTTTACTTAGATCTTGTTTGTTTGGTGTAATTTTGAGGAGTGGCTAATGGAGAAAGGTAAAATCCTGGTCAGGACATCCTTTGTTGCTGCCACTGTTCAGTGCATGTAAATACTAAGTTATTTGGTGAGATATCTAGATGGGTATGTGCAGCATACTTTTGGAAGTAGAGATTTGGAGCTGGGAGAGATAATAGATTTGGAGAAGTAGACTTGGAAGTTATTTTCCATGACAATTAAAACATGAAATGTATATAGCATAAACAGACAAAGAATTCAATTGAGAAAACACAATGCTTTTAAGGTACTGTGGAGGAAAAAGAGCTGTGTAATGCCTGAGAAATTAGTGTCAGAGTAATAGCCGGATAAATAGGGCAGAGTCAAGGATCTCACAGTGGGGTAAGTGGATTTTGATAAGGTTACATTCAACACTCAAGTGCAGAGGATGGAGGAAAGGGATGGAAACGAAGGGAAGTGTTGATAATGAAGGTCATTGATGACCATGGCTGGGGTAGTCAGGGTGAGTGATGGGGCTGGACATTTGGTTGTTCCGGTTTGAGGAATGGATGACTACCAGGAAGGAGACAATGCAGGGTCAGAACATGCTACAAGGTAGACCAGGCACATGCTCACTCTGCTGGACTCCTAAACAGGGTTTTCAGAGAGAGGGCCACTCTTGTCTCCTCTTTGGTGGACGTTTCTGTATCCATAAAGATGTTCAAATCCAATGGCAGCACCAGCTACTGGTAGCATCTTACTGTCCTCTGAGCACACTTGGAGCTGCATTCAGGAATCTGTTTTGATGCCATTCTGTTTTTATAACCAATAAAAGCAATATCTTACTTTTCATCAAAACACTGGCTTGACTTCATTTATAATGCTTTTAAAATTATTTTATATTTACCCTTGTAAAAGTGCTACTCCCAAATGCTCAAGCGTTTGGGGGAAAAAAAAAAAAAGAGAAAATAGTAACAGAAATAGATTAACTTTAGATCAGTTTCCATGGGCATCCTGGAAAGTACCTCTTTGGTCTGTTCCTTTTGTGCTTTTAGAATGGTGAACGGTTCTATTCATTCATGTAACCCTGTTGCTACGTCCCTTTGAAATTTGCATAGAGTTGACTCAAACATCCTACTACGTGTCCTTTGGGACTCTCGTTGTCCTCCCCACAATTTCTGTAAATTCCTAGGGACTCACTTGTTCATGGCCACTCTAGATCTGATTTCGTATTCCACTTGTGTTCTAGATTTCAGTTTTATCTCGCCTTCTGGAGCTGCTCTTATTTCTCTGTCCCATGCGGACCCAGAAGGAAACCAAAAACATCATTCAAACAAGGCATTGGTGTGTACGGTGGCTTTACTGAAGGTTGGCTGTGATTAAGGTGGTTTACCTCGCAGAATCAAACACTGAAGCAGTTACCATCAGAATGTTTTGGCTTTCCCATCACTTGGGGATTTTTTACTGACTTACTTCCCTAGGATCTAACCTCCTCTATGTTGCTGTTCACTGCCCCATGATGACTTACCGTCTTTCTTCTCTTGATGCTGCCTACTTCCACCTCCAGATTCTGGTAACATCTCATGGGGCTATCACTTGGTTTTACTGTTTTCTACATAAAGCATTCCCTCAGGTCATGCTTCCCTGCTTAAAACAGCCTATCCAAACAAAGACAGTTCTCTCTCTTAGGGGAACTCTGGTGCCAGCTGTTAAAATGACATTTTTTCAACCCACTATATAATTTTTTGAAGATAGATATGTTATTTGTTCTTCACTTACTGGCATGTCTGGATAATGCTGACATAATTGCCTGTTTACCCTGCAGCAGGTGGTCTGAGTAGGGACTGTTATTTGAACAGAGTGAATAAAGGAAATAATAATCATTACTTAATACTTGCAGAACTGCACACACAATAAACTTAAATGATGCTTGTAATTATTATTTAACATATATAAAGCTTGCTCCCTGATATATTAAATCATGGACAGAGTATAACTTTGGGCCTGGTCCTTAAACAGAGCATTGTCGTATCAATTTTCAATAAGATGTAAACACTGCGAAGAATCAGCATGAAATTTGGGAGAAGACTCTCACAGCGTCCAGCGCATTCAGCAGGGAGGAGGCCTGGCTGAATCTTTTTCAAGGGAGCATAGGTACATTTCAAGTGGAGTTACCAAAGGATTTTGTTCTGAACAAGAATTAAGGGTTATATGGTACAAAGCTTAGACTTTTAGATTATGTTGTGTCTGAGATGGGTTTTATTATTTTTCTTTCCTTTTTTTCTGAGGGAGGCAAGGCAGTGGAGAGAAAAAAATTCCCTTAGTATGTTTTAAGCACTGTTCTAGGTACTTCATATGTGATATTTTATTTAGTTCTCAAAAAAAGAAACAACCAAAACCCAGTGCCGGAGTGTCAATTCCAACTCATAGCTACCCTATAGGACAGAGTAGAACTGCCCTAAAGGGTTTCCAAAGAGCGGATGGTAGATTCCACCTGCAGACCTTTGGTTAGCAGCAGAGCTCTTAACCACTGTGCCATTTTCAGACAAGAAATGTGGGATGAAGAGAGGAATTTCTTTCTCTTACGGTCTCCTCTAGAAAGCCATGATGTTAAGAGTTCAAATCAGGCCTGATCACACTTACCAAGCTTGTTTAGAATATGGAAATCAAAATTCTCCAGTATTCACTTCTGAACTTATGACTTTGTATTTTCATGCTTTCTCTTAAAACAAGAGCACAGCACATTTTAATTTTACAAGAGGAGGAGTAAGGCAAATATCATTTATAGGGAAAGTAAAGCTGTTTCAGTGAAGGAGTTGAGCCATTATGACTATTTTCTTTTATATCCTTTTTTTTCCCTAAAAATTTTCATTATCCAAATATATCACTATTCCTGTTAAGTGCTTTTTTTTTTTTAAAGAAAAAAAGGGAATTTTAATATAACAGCATACTTAAAAAATGTGATTTTTTTCTTTAGAAAGACATTATCTAAGTGATTCAGAGCAGGCCCCTTGGAGCCAGACTCCTGGGTTTGAGTCCCTGATCCACTCCATATTAGATCTATGACCATATTAGTTCTATAAGCCTTTCTTATTTCTCTCTGAAGCTTAGTTTAATCATTTCTTTACAAACGAGAAGAGATAATAATAGTACTTCTCATAAGATTATTGTGAAGATTAAAATGTGTAACTGTATGGGAAGTGCTTGGATCAATGCTGGGTATATAGTAAGAGCTCCCTAAGTTTATTAGTATTAGTATTCAAAGTTGATGAGGAACAATAGACAATGGTAATAAAGACATTCAGAAAATATATAACTCACAGTTGGAATTTTACTTTAAGATTAAAATTTTGGCAACTGAACTAATTAAATGTAAATTGTACATTGTGTTAAAATATTGTTAATTGTAATATTTTTAGTACTCAAAAGTTGGAAGTAACCTGAAAGCCCAACAATAGAGAAATACTTAAACAGATAAACATATATATGATTGTAGCTACTAAAATATCATCTTTTCCATGTAACATGTTTCCATATAAGTGTATTATGTGAGAAAAGGGTGAAAATGTTGTATGAATGTCAATATCTCTCTCTCTCTATGTGTCATCTGTCTGTCAGTCTGTTGTCTGCCTGTCTATCTGCATATATAAAAGACTGGAGGGAAATACGGCTGTATATTAATAATAATAATCTCTGGATAGAATGATTATAGGTAATATTTTTTTTTATTTTCCCAAATTTCTACCATGAAATAAAATAAAAAATTAATCCACAACACATTTAAGCCCCAACATGTTTAATATTTAATATATATTGCCACATCATAGGGAAACCCTGGTGGTGTAGTGGTTAAGTGCCACGGCTGATAACCAAAAGGTCGGCAGTTCAAATCCACCAGGCGCTCCTGGGAAACTGCATGGGGCAGTTCTACTCTGTCCTATAGGGTCACTATGAGTTAGAATCGGCAACGGGTTTGGTTTTGCCACATTATCTTCCCCTCACAGACACTTGTATATGCAAAGCTCTGAAGGAGAGGCTAAAGACACACTGTTTGCGTGTTGGCTTACAGCACTTTTCATCATTACGCCCTAGAGCAGACGGACCAAGCCTTCTTCCTTTGGTGGAATTTGATACCCTCTTTCACAGTTGCTGTTTGCTTTTAATCATTTAGCCTAAAAACTAATGAATGAGCATTATGTAGCAGCAGAGAGTAATACTGCAGAGTGATACATATGCTGAGGTGTAGTAGTATTTTTAAATAAAATGTATGTATAGTAAAGCTTAACTTTGGGGTCATATTCCCAAAAGCCTGAGTTTTAGAGTACCTTGATTTCATTTTCTGAACGAATGTTGCATTTTGAACCAGTGCTCCGTCACGCCCTGTTTAATCAACCCACTCAGCTGATTAAATCATTAGCTTATAAAATAACAACTTTAAAAATGAATGTGGGCTGACATCAATATTTGTTGCTCTTTTGTTTGCTCTTGCCTTAGAAGCTACTTTCCCAGAATTTTTCACTCGTCCACTTGTCATTCTCTGACGGGCAAACCATGTGCCTTGGAAGACTGACGCTAATAAGCGACATGATTCTGGGCCAACCATCCTACCTCCCTGAATCTCCACTTCTCCATCTGTGATAAAAGGGGCTGTTCAGAACCCTTAACCGATGATCCTGGATGCCTCTTATAATGGGCTGTAGGCATTAGTGCCACCACCCGTCAGTTTGTCGTACCTTGGTGGCTTGCACGTTGCTGTGATGCTGGAAGTTATACTACTGGTTTTTTCAAATACCAGCAGGGTCACCCATGGTAAAAAGGTTTAAGTGGAACTTCCAGACTGAGAAGAAAGGCCTGATCTATTTCCAAAAATTAGCTCATGAAAATCCCACGGATAACAACAGAATATTGTCCGATACCGTCGTGGAAAACGAGCCCCCCTAGATTGGAAAGCACTCAAAATATACAGTGTCCACAGCAATGGCCTAGAGCACATACCTGCAGTTGTGAAAATGGTGCAGGGTAGGGCAATATTTTGTTTTGTTGTACATGGGATCGCCATGAGTCGGAGCTGACTTGACAACAGCAACTAGCAACAACAATAACGACATTACTAGGATCATTTAAAGGACTTCAGCTGCATGTGTGTTTTTTCGGTTGTGGAACCTGTTAGCAGAGTCCTTTAAGCTAAATGATGGGTGGGTGCTCGCCTTGACTGCAGCCCTTACCAGAGCTTTCAAAGACCACTGTGAACCCTAGAGAAACATTCAGTCTGAGGGCTGTGTTTGGTTCAGGGCCAATCACTTTACAAAGTGGATTGACCAGCTACAATCCCAGCCATGAATAATTTGCAGTCTACTATAGATAATAATAACCTGGACAAGGATATTAAGGGTATAAATTAAACAAATACATGCGTTAAATTAGATCAAGGACATAGGGAAGCTGAGAACTCACTGAGTGGAGGAGGGCTCACACTGGTAAATGCGAACATGTGTCAGAAACGGGTTTGAGCAGCTATAAAATTAGTGAGAAAAGGGAAGTTCAGCATTCAGCTTTCTTCCCTTTTTCCATGGTGAAATCCAGTAACTGATGGAGGTTATGAAAGATCTTCCCTCGCCTGGGGTCCTCCCCTGCATGGGATGCTTTCCAGCAGGAGAGTGGAAAGCAGCGGAGACGAGCCTGCGGCTGGCCTCCTGATCCCATCTGGATTCTTCCACGTCCCTCCCTCTGGGAAATGGAGGAGTGAGTCTGGAGCCTACAAACTGGACTGATAAATTAAGATTATGAGGAAGTTTTTAACTGACCCCAGTGAGCATAGCATGGGTCCAACATGTGCCCCTACCCATGACAGAGAACCACTCCCAGAGGAGGAAGGGGAGTTTGAGACAGAAAGGTGACAGTGGGGCTTTCTCTCCTATAGGGCAGTGAATGGTGACTTTTAAAGTTTTGAATAATTTTCACCTTCAGCACAACTTTAGAATTAAACAGAAATGTATAAATGTAAGGCAAAGAGACACTGCAGTTGTTTAAAATAATACGATAAAAGTAAATAATGATTTCTAAAATATATTTTTCTGACAGTCATTCTAAAATAGATTTTCATCAACCACAATCTTTTCATTGTCTAGCATCTGTTTAAAAACAGGGTTGGTAAAATTGGCCATATTCTGGTAATGTGGCCATTGATAAAATTAATCTACAAAATACCTGAACACATCAAATAATTGAAATTAAAAATGAAAAAAGATATCAAGCAAAATATTAACTCTTGTGTCATTTTCTAGGTTTGTATGCCTGTAGCAAGCATCCTTAGCTTCATAATCTGTAGTTCTTAGCCTCTGTTAATTTTATATGGGTGATCATTACACAGATACCAATAAGTACACTACAGAATTCGTCAAAGGCACATTCCGCTATTATTAACGACAACTCTAAGACCTTGCAACAACTAGTTCTTTGCGTCAGTTACTGTCAACTTTAAAAAGTCATGTGAGTAACTAAACACATCATTCATGGTGCTTCTAGTTGCTTATATAAGACATTGCTTAAATAGAAAATTCTCTGTAGACATTAAAGTCCAAATATATACATCTCTTTGTAGAGCTTCAGAAAGAAGAAAATGTAAGCCATGGCAGTTATGTGTTTCTAGGCAACTTGAAGAATGCACCAAAGGCTTTAAAACTCTTCTTAAAAGGATAAAGAATTCTTTGAACTGACAGTGAACGAACAGTGTTTTCAGAGCTTCGGTTTTTGTATAATGGCTTGAGGCGAATATGATAAACTGTAAGAAAGGCTCCAAAGTCTAACTTTGTCAGTAGTTTGGAGAAGAGTCCAGGAGATCTTTGCTGAAGTGCTTTGATTTTAGCAATGATAACCTATGTATAGATAGATATATATAGATATATATAATTTCCAAGATACATAGGCAGAAACTGTCAGCACATCCCAATTAGTATTACTCAGTAGTTAAGGCAAAAGTACGATAACCGAGACCTAGTCTGTGCAATGGTCTTCACAAATTTTATCCCATGTAATCCTCAGGACAATTTGGAGTCTCCAGCTGCTAACCAAAAAGTTGGCAATTCAAATCTACCAGCCCCTCCTTGGAACTCCTATGGGGCAGTTCTACTGTGGCCAGTAGGGTCTCTATGTATCGGAACTGACTCCACGACACCTAACAGCAACTACGACATGTGACTAACAGAGCCCTGGTGGTGCAGTGGTTAAAAACTATGGCTGCTAACCAAAAGGTCGGCAGTTTGAATCCACCGGCTGCTCCCAGGGAACCCTATGGGGCGGTTCTACTCTGTCCTAGAGGGTCGCTGTGAGTTGGGATTGACTCAGTGGCAATGTTTTTTTTTTTTTTTTGTGACTAATGGAAAAATTAAGTTTCAGATTTAGTAATTTGATGAAAACATTTCCACGGAGCCCGTCTCCAAAGTTCATAATCAGTTTTTCATACCTCACAGTGTTTCTCGATAACAGTGTCTTCCACTTTAATCTTTCTTTGCACAGTAGTAAGACAGTTGCTCAAGAGGCATGTCTGATGCAATTTTTTTTTTTTTTTTACTGCTTATTGCTTTTAAATTCAACTTACATGAAATATCCAGAATAGATAAATGCATTAAGACCAAAATTTATTAATGATTACTCGGGCCAGGTGGAGGAGGAAACAGGAAGGCATTGCATAAGAGGTACTGAGTTTCTGTCAAGGGTGATGGACAAGTTTGGATACGGGTATTGCTGACAGTTGCACAACATGGAGATGTGATTAATGTTGCTGAATTGTGCATAAAAATGGTTGAAATGGCAAACATCTTGTTATATCTATTTTACCACAAAGAAAAAAATAAATTCAATTTAAGATTAGGTTGCTTTTCTACATGACCCATCAAGGGTGTCATTTTGTTATGTAGCTGTGTTTCATTTTAAATAATTTTTCCTTTTTACTACTCTTGGAAAGATTTTGGAGGAAGCAAAATTGGAGGCAGAGTAGTGTACTGGGCTTGGCAGAGCTGGAAATTGGGAATGAAAATTTCCTTCAAGGACCTGGAATTTGGACTAACACTGCTTGTAGGACAGAACTTTAGAAGTACCATTTCTGTTCTGAAGTTCATCAGGCACAGAAGTCTAAGACCAAAATTATGTACCTAATGTTCTTTGCAGGAATTTATATAAACTGTTGGGATTATTGGCAAGTTAGTTCCCAATAGAATACCTTCATATTTGAAAACTTAGCTCATTATTCTCAAATTTGTTTTTACCTTTTTTTCCCAAACATTTCAAAATTGATTTTTAATGTAAAGATTAGGAGAGAAATCCCCTCAGTTTTAAATGCAGATTTTCAGAGATTGTGAAAGAAAAAGAATGGAATAGCTCCTAGTCAAGACTTCGTGATTTAAATTCTTCACGAGACGGTAATTATTACGTATTTTTAAGTTTATAAAAAATATCAAGGGTATGTCATTTGCAGTTTTAGAGTAATGAAAGAGCGATGTTGTCCCAAGAGGCACGTGAGTGGCTGCTTCCGGGCCTGAGGGAAGTATAACCTGTGCGGTCACACCTGTGGTCTGAATAGTTAATCCTTGTCACTTGATATGAAGATAAAAGGACATAATTGAAAGCCCTCAGGAGAAAATGCTTCAAATATATGCTAAGATTCGGTTACAGGCAAAATACAATCTTAATGTGTACTTATAAAACCAACATACATTTAATTGTTGTGGTTTTACAGATATTTATGAGTTGAAGCAGAGCCCTGGTGGTGCAGTGGTTAAGCACTCGGCTGTTAACCAAAAGGTTGACAGTCCGAACCCACCAGTCACTCCACGCAAGAAAGATGTGACAGTCTGCTTCCATGAAGATTAAGAGCTAGGAAACCCTATCGGGCAATTCTACCCTGTCCTATAGGGTCGCTGTGAGTCGGAAGCGACTCAATGGCAAGCGGTGGGTATGAGTTGAAAGCTCTTACCATTGCCTAAATAATTTATTAAATAATGATTAGTAAGAGGAAAAAAAAAAAACTGTACAAGCACAAGGTAAACAGGCTTGGTGCCTACACGTATGTTGCCGGCACTCAAAGACAGAATACACCAAGTCACATGTAACCAGAACATGGGTTAAATCAGTAGTTTTCAACATTTTTTCCATTCAGGAGCTCCTGTTATTCTGTGTGTGTGTGTGTGTGTGTGTGTGTGTGTGTGCGTGTGTGCGTGTGCACGCCAAGTGCGTGGGCTCACGTGTGAGAAAGAGAGGCGGAGTCTTTGGACTCCTTGTTTGAGAATTTTCAATTGTTAAATAAGCTTCATTCTTTAAAAAATGTATTAGATACATGAGTGTTATGAGCAATTTTAAGCAGCATTTGAAAATCGGCACTATATTCTTTGTCAACAGTTACTTATTGATCACTGCATATTGCTGGACACTTAAAAAAATCAAATAAACATGCATGCTTGTTCTGATGAATATTATAGCTGGTGTATTGTATGTGTGTGTATGCGTGTCAAATAAATAACCGATACAATTTCAGATCCACTAGAAAAGAAACTTGGCATTTAGTTAGCCTGTGTGAGCCACAAATACATGGAACGTTTCTGTAGACCTTCTTTAAAAAATTACATATAATGCTTCACAAATGCCCATGGGAATTTTTCTGACTTCCAGAAGTACAGGTGTCTGAGATGGGATTTACTGTGTAAAAATAATTCTATATTCAAAGGTGTCATTGTATTAAATCTCCAAAAAGAATATTTGAAGAGAATGTGTACTGAAGGGTATTGCAGCAACAGGTGGAATCCCCACCATGCAGACTGGTGTGGAAAAAGGCGACAATAATAGATAAGTTATTGAGCATTTACTGTGTGTCAAATGCTGTTCACAGTGTGTTTGTAATTTTTACCAAAGCCCCATGAGATAAGTATTTTCACCTGAGCAAATGAAGTCTGAGAAACTGGGTAATTTGCTCCAAGTCATGTGGATCGTAAGTGGCGGTAACTGGATTTGGATCCATGTCTGTCTGGCCCAGTTCACATTGTCTCTTGATTGGATTTGGTGTACGCAAAGTATGAAGTTATTAGGAAGAAATGGGGAAGCCAAGCGGGAGGAAAAAAGCAGAGAAAGTAACACTGACTACTCAGTGTCACTGAATTGTACATGTAGAAATTGTTGAAATGGTGTGTCTTTTGCTGTGTATATTTTCACCAAATAAATAATAAAGTAAATTAAAATTTAAAAAAGAAAGTAAGATTTACATGAAAAAAGTGTTAAAATTGGCCTTGTATGAAGTGAAAAGAAAGTTGAAGATTTTTAAGATGAGAAGGCAGTTGTTTATGAATTGGAAATACAGCTTTATCATAAAGAAATCATTAAAATAACTATTTTCTGCATATTAAATTTCAGGTGTTCTAAGGTAGTACAAGCAGAATATCTTTTACTAAAATTAAGTTTGAAAATGTAACTATTTTTTACTTCATTTTTATTTAGATCACAAATTTACCTTTCAGCAAATGCAATCCTTATTTTTATCGTGTAGTGTATAAACAAATGCCTTTAGTCATTTTGGCGGTAGGCCATTCTAAATCTTATGAAAGGCACATTTGAACAGGTGGTGAATCTTCAGATTTCCACTTGGTGAAGGCTATGCCCAGGGAAGGAAATTAGATGTTGTGGATTAATTCTGTCTCATGCTGGCATTTCTTTTTCTTATGAATTCTATTTCCTATAAACACCATTAGTTGACGGATCAGGGTTTTGCTATTATTAACCAGCTTAGGAATATTTTTTAGTGTCCCTGTCCAAAAGTTACTCAGCATGGGTTTGAACCACACCATATGTCCAGCAATGCTTCATTTTTGTTAGGATAATGCAGTGCAGCAAAGTCCCATGTGTTCCTTTCCGCTAAGGGGAAAGAAAGCCTTTGCCTTTTTCTAAGGATAGCCTTTCCATTTAGCGCTCATGTCACGCATCTTTATTTGTCTAATGACAGGTCTTGGGATGTGATTTCCAACCTGATCTTTCTTTTTTTTTTTTTTTTATGTTCTTCTTTGAACTCGTTAGATATATTTTGTTTTTTAAATCAAAATAGATATAAAACTAGGATTTAAAAATCTTTCTGATCAAGTTTTCCCCTTGTTTTAAAACAAGATGCATATGGTACAATGGTTAAGAGAATGGGGGCCCCCTACTGGTCTGACATAATTCAGATTGTAGCTCTACCACTCAATGTCTGCGTGACCTTCGGCGAATGATTTAACATCTCTGTGTCTCAATCTTCACATCTCTAAAATGGGGATAATGATAATGTCTACCTTTTCTATCACCTAGCTTTGTTTGTGTGTGAAGTAAATGGGTTAACACATATGAAATATTTAGCAAAATCCTTTGTATGTAGTAGCTATCAAATAAATGTTACCTATTATCACCACTGCTGTTACCATTACTATGTATTCATTTAGGAATATTTCCTCTGCACCTAGACTTAAAAAGGTGAAAAAAATCAGAGATAAGCTGTCTGCTGTAGCGGAGCTTATATTCTACCAGTGGGAGTCCAGTAATAAATAAGACTATATAAACCAAAAATAGTCAAATAAGCAAACAATACAAAATGCATGAATTAACATATTAACATTGGGTGATATAACTGAAAGATAGTTGGGTACTTTAAACTGAGTGGTCCAAGAATACCTGTCTGAGGATATGACCTTTAAACTCAGATTTTTATGGTAATAAAAATCAAGTCAAGAAGATACCAGAGGGCAAAGCATTCTAGGTGGAGGAACTAGTACAAAGGCCATCAGGAGGGTAACAGTGTGGAGTGTTTGAAGAATAGAAAGGAGGTCGGGGTAACTGGAGGGAGTGGGCAAGAGGAAGAGAGGTAGGTGCCGAAGTGAAAAGGCCGGTCTGGTCAGCTCTTGGAGAGCCGTTGGGCCAGAATAAGGAGTCTGGATTTTAAGTTACATTGAGGAGTAAATACTGATTACATTTATTTTTTTTAAAAAAAGATCCCTCTGACTACTGAGTGGAGAATGGACTATCAGGTTGGGGGCAAGTGAGGAATCCAGGAAACAGGTTAGAGGCTACTAATGGGAATCAGGTGAGAAATGATAGTGACCTTGGTTAAGGAGGTGGTAGCAGAGCTGGAGAGAAAAGGAAAGATTCTGATTAAATTTTTGGAATTAGTTTTATGTCATGCCCTCTACTTGACCACCTACCAGAGAGACATCCAAATGTATGTGATGGTAGTCATTATAACTGATAACATATTTTTTGAGCTCTGTATTAGTTATTGAGAATTTAAGCTTACAATCTGTTAGGGCAAATGGACACATTGAAATGAATATAATAAACTGTGATAATTACTACAAATAATTGTAATAAATGCACTTGAACCCACAGAAACTCGCTTGTCTGGGGATATCCAGAAGAATTCACTGAGGATGTGATATTTGATTTTGGCTTCAAATTACAGGTTGGAGTTTGCTATGTTGAGAAACAGGCAGAAATGCACACTGGGCAGAAAATGAGCAGGACCAAGAGTTATGAAAGTTCATGGTGAATTTGGGCAAAAGTACATCAGCTGGTATGACTGGCATACAGCAAATAGACAAGAGTAAGAATTATGAAGATAAAAATGAATAAGGTAGAGTTTTACAGGAAAGAGAGTTCTAGGTGCTAGGGAACTGGCAAATAAATATAAACTGTTAAAAATAAATAAAACTGACAAAGTTTCAGAATTTAACCTGAGAAGATAATCACCAGATACCAAATGAACCAGTAATTAATATCCTAGTGTTAACTCTGACCAGGATTTGCTCCAAAGCTAAGGACAACTGACTGAATCGTTCCTCTGTATATATAACAAAATAAAACTAATAATGCCACTGTGGGGGTAGATAACCAATTAATATGAATACAGAAATTTATCCATTATAAATAATTTTAACTACTTATCGGTAGAAAAGTTGATTCACTCATTTAACAAGTACCTTAAGTACCGAAGTGATACTTTAGTGTATTTATTCAATGGTAACAATAATAATAACTAGCATTAAATTATGTATCAGAAAACATTTTTGAAAGCACTTTACACAAATACATACACAAGAGTTAATTGCTGCAAATACGGCAAAGGGCTAATACATTTTCTATATCATGATTTTACAACAATCAAAACATTAAGACACAAACAAATAAAAGAGCTTGACCAGATAATTCAGAAAGAAAGAAAAACAGATGGCTAAGACATTAAATGGAGCTCTGGTGGCTCCGTGGTTAAGAGCTCCGCTGCTAACCAAAAGGTCGGCAGTTCGAATCCACCGGCTGTTCCTTGTAAACCCCATGAGGCAGTTCTACTCTGTGCTATAGGGTCGCTATGAGTGGTAATCGACTTGATGGCAACAGGGTTAAGATATTTAATACAATGCAGTATGTAATATATAAAATATATACCTTGATATATATTTATCCTCACTCTCAATTAAAGCTGTGTAAGTTAAAATTCAACTTGAGCTATCAAATTAACTTCTTAGAAAACAATTTGACAATATGTATAAAGATCCTTAAGAGTTCTTATGTATTTGCTGTGAAATTCTATTGCTGAAACTCTATCTTAAGGAAATAAACCTAAGTATGAAGGTATTTATGTATAATAAATATTTTTCAATAGTAAAGGATTGAAAATAGCTTAAATTTTCAACTCTAGGTAAATGTTTCAGGAATCTAAGGTAAGTCACTTCATGTAATTTTATACAGATTTTTAAATAAAATTTATGAAACTATGTAATAGCATGTGAAATACATATGATACAAAATGAAGTAAAAAATCAGAATAAAAATTATGTTTACTGTATGTTTAAAATATATGAAATCCCTTAAGCTGAGAGAGAGAGTAAAAGGAAAGACATTTACTGTGTGGCTGTTTTTAGGTGAGGGGATATAGGTAATTTTTTCCCCCTGAATATTCCATGTTTTCTTGAAACAGCAAGTATTCATTTTATAACAGATCATTTTATTTGAAAATTTTTAATTATCTTGTCAGACGACAGATTAATTCTATTTTAAAGTTTTAGGAACTCAGCATCCCAAAAAACATATGTATTTTGACTTGCTCAGGTTCATTCCAGGTACTAGGTGCAGTGCTAGGTGCTGGTGGCACAAGGATGGAGAAAATCTGGCCCGTGTCCTTGAGGGGCTCCCAGACTTGGGCGTGGTCAGATACAAAGCTCATCAGGCCTCTGGCTCTAGGACATCATTATAATGCAGGGGATGTATACAGATGGTATCCCTCTGCTTGTTCTGAAGGTTGCCACATGGTGATTTGATTTGCCCAAGAAACTCACCACCCCCCTACTTACGTTGAAACAAAATTATGATACAGTTTAAACTAATTTTTTTCTTATAATGTCTTCATAAGAGATGATAAAAAATTGACCACCATTCTTTATAGAATAACCAATCTAATATCAACAGAGAATTGCACTCTCTTTGGTGTTCCCCATATAACCTGCCCGTGGTACCCATTTTGAGAGACACTTTCAGAGTTGATAGAAACGCTTTGTTTTACAACTGTAGCCTGTGACTGATCAATGCCGCCTGCGAGGTCCTCCTGGTGAGCGCCTGTACTGTCCAGTCCACGTGTGTCCAGCTGGTTTCAGTCTAGCACCTTGTGCTTTGGTTTTTCCTGATGAATTGTTTCTCTTTTGTATGTATAATTACGTCAGACAAATATTTTCCCCTTTGCTTCAGACCACATTCATGGTATGAAACAAACATGAGGCTTGAAGTATGTTTTTCTTAATTTAATGTTATTTTAATACTTAATGAGAAGGTTCTGTTTCTCCAGATTGTTAATTATTGGATGATATAGCACAGAATCTAAAGCTTTGCTTACCAGCGTAAATAATATCTTTATCTTCTCAGTGACCTACTCTTGTTACAGAAGCAGATACAATTGGTTGTCATGGTGAATTTATCATAAGATTAGTCAGAATTTTGATGTAAATATTTTTGACTCGTCTCTATTTGGGTAATATAGAGTTTTCTTCCCACTGTATTTTTGTTTTTGAACCTAAAGAATCAAGGATAGAAATTTCCAGGTGACATTTATAGTCTTTATTTATTCTCAATTTAAATGATGCAAATTACAAAATTAGCATTTTTATTGTAAAAAGTTAAACCATTACAGATAGATCAGAAGAGAAAAGCTGGAATTATTCTTCCCTTCCTTCCCAGTTTCTTTCATTAGAATCTATAATGAGATTTTCATATGTATTCTTACATTCCAGACAGTTTCCATGTATAAACAATCTTATATATGTGAATAATATATATAATTATATGACTTTTATAGACTTAGCTATATATTTTTTACACAGCTGAGACAGATCAGGTCTCTATCCTCAAAGTGTTCACATTTTTTGTGCCCTTATGGATGGACATTTTTATTGCCTCCAGTTTTTCACTATTCTAGTTTTAAGAATTGATTGGATTATATTTACTTTTATTGATTTTATTTAGGGTGTTTGGTCCTATTTCTGATGTCTTAGAATACTCTATTTTCTAATTTATTGCTTCCTTTTATCTAAATTGATGGTAATCTGTTTTGTGCGTTTTGGTGCATAAGAAAAAAAAAATGTCAGCTGAACCTAGTGACTTAATATCCTTTGAGTTTCCCTGACATAGAAAATGAGAGAATTGATACATCTCTATTTTCTCTTAACTCCCAATTTTAGTTTTTTACATTATTATTCTTACATTTTCAATTTCTTTTCTGAAATCATCTCACTTTTCATCTGTTTGTTCCCTTTGATCCCCTTCTTATCTCTTTTCTGTCTTTCTGAAATTCTTTGCCCAGATCCGTGTTCTCTTTATTTAAGACTATCATTTAAGTTTGCTTCTGCTTCTTGGAGGCAGTTCTTTTCTGAAGCATATTACTTATCTGATCTTTGCTTCTTTTTGCTCTCTCTGTCTCTCTCTCATTTGTTTATGTTGTTTTTTTCTGTCTTTGAGATGAACAGGTTGGACTGGCAGAATCGGGCTTATTGTCGTTGAAACATTTAGTTCATTTGTTTTTTATTTTGTAATTTAATGTCTATCACTGATCTGGTGAATCTGGTCAGCTACAAGGAGGGTTGATTGTCTCTCCTCTGCTTTACCAGCTTCACCTTAGGCAGTTTCTTGGTGTTAGAGTCTTAGTGGGAAAATGTAAAGATGGCCAATGTATATCAGCCAGCCTCTTCTGCTGTTCTGGAAAGAGAGGCTGACCCCTGGTCTTTCTCTCCCCCCAAAAAGATCACTAATTAGGCCTTTTTGGCCCTGCAATTACTTTTCAGAAATCTGCATCCTGGTCAAGCTCTAGGGAAGTATGACTTGTCCATGATTTTTTTTCTCTCATTTGTCCCAATTTCATTGTATTTTACAATAGTCTTCTTAGTCCTTGATGTGGGGTTATCATAGCTTCCTAATTTCATTGCAACTCTAATTTTTAATTATTTTCATTTTTTTCAATGCAAGGAGCAAACATATATTTTCTTTATTGTATTTTGCCAGAAATCGCTGTTGAATTGCTTTAAAACAGAGCAATAAAAGTATTTTGGATTTCAAATATATTTCTTCTTAAGAACTGAAAACACCTTAATATATATTATCACATTTATTTGGAAAATATTCTAGTGAAGTTATAATAATTTGGACACTCTGCTCTAGTTAGAAGACCTGGTTCTGGATTCGAGTTCTGATTTCTTCAGTTACCAGCTGTGATTCTTTAATTTAGCCATTTAACTTTTGTGAGGCTCAAAGGAATAAAAGTTCCTACTTACCTCACAGGGATATTTTATGAGAATCAGCTAGAATAAGATGAATTGATGTGTTGAAGTTTTTAGAATACCGTGCATTCTTTTATTCATATATTATGTATGAAACAAAAAAACAAACAAAAAACAAACGAAAAACAAGTCGTGGCTTATAGAGAGCTATAATAGATTTGGCTTTTTCCATGAGTTGTTTCAAGGTGGGAAATAGGATATTTCTTTACTAAGTGTGATACATACCACCTTGTAAGTCATTGACTTTTAACCTCACTTCCCTCTACTTGCTCGAAGAGATAATGGACCTGCTAATTCTATTCCTGACCGTCTGCAAAGCAGAGATGGGCATGAAGAGACCTGAAATGGAGCTGGGCGGTGTTCATACCAGAAAGAGCCAATATTTACTTGCTGGAAAAAATGGAGAAATAAAGGGGAGAGGAACTAGCAGGAAAAAAATAACAGCAAAATAAAAGGTGGTGGGACTTCATGTGATGGGTGAGAATGGGAGAGAGAGAGAACAGGTCAAAGAGAGAAAGAGCATTTTTAATTTCGTTTTGGGTTATGAATTGAATCTCTTTTAATGTTTTCAAAAGATACAAGTAAATGTTAGAATTGCTCTTAATTACTTTGGGTTGAGGGACTGTGTTTGTTTGCCTCACTGAATGAACATAGGACTTGTGTAGAAGGTCTTTCATTTCCTCTCCAAATCTACTCTTTGCTCTGGCCCATCCTGCGCCCTGGGAGGCTGGCCTTGAGTTTTGATCGATGGGGAGCATTAGCAAGACACTAGTTGGGGGGAGAAGAGTGAGGTTGGAGACTTAATCCTCATACTGTCTCCCTGCAGGTGGACCAGTGGTGTCCTTTGTCCAGAGGGTACAGTGCCTTCAGGGGACCTTCTCTGACTCCATGTTTGGGTAACCAGTCCCTCCCCTTGCCTTTTTTGGCTCAGATATGGTAGTGGACCCCCTGCCCCACACTTGAGCTCTTTTGTGGTTTCTGAGCACTCTCCCCAGACTCTCGCAAGCAATCCCTTTATAAACCCACTTCTCAAATGATCCAATTTAATTGTGCTGTTTTCTGCTGGAACCCAGAAAGTTAAAGTATCACATGAGGCTTTTGGTTTATGTAAGTGTTTTTATAGTTCGTGGAATTCCCCTAGGCCAAACACAGAGGGCCAAATAGCCATATAGCTCAATCAGCTGAAATGGGCAGAACGTTTATTTTTGGCCAGCTTTCATGCCGTAAATGGGAGCCTTTATAATATTTCTTCATCAAGTTTCAGAACGGGAAGTATGCTTCTATGTCAATAGTAGATGCTGATTTTAGGGAGAGCGAGGAAAGAGTGCAAGTCTATGTTTGAACATCAACTTTGTGTTGGGATCAGTGCTTGACATCTGGTCATCCCATCTAAATCTTTGTAAGAATCCTGTAAGACAGGTATTTTTTCCTTCATTTTATAGAGGAGTATCTTGAGGGTCAGACAATCTTAAGTTGCTTTTTCAACAGCCAAAAGTTGCTAAATGACAGAGGTATGATTGAAACCCTTTTGATCTCAATTCACCCGAAGCTGGTTCCAGAGCTGGCTGCACCTCAGAAATATAGAGGGAGCTCTTTTAAAAATACAGATTTCCAGGACTCCCCCAGACCTGCTGAATAAACTTCTAGGGCTACAGCCTTTGATATTTTTATGAGCTTCCAGGTAATTCTAATATGCAGTCAGATTTGGGAAGATAGAACTAAAGCTTCCAGTTGATTCTGCTCTTGAATTACAATAAAAATTTCTTTTCTGGATTTTGAATTGAACTTTCTGCTATTACATAATGGAGCCATATACCAGACAGTAAATCATTCCACCGTCTAAGAATATTTATTGCAATTTCCTCTCTAGGCCTCCTTTTTTAATTCTAAATTTTATCAACAGTTAATAAGTTAAAGGCAATATGAATTATGTCCTGGATTACTGTACTAGAAATACTTTATCTCTACCAAAATCTATTATGTGAGAACAGAATATTATTTCAGATTACATGTAAATACATTGAGCCTAAATTATCAATACTGATAAAGTAAAAATAAGCTGTTAGATGTATGTTTTAATAAAAGTTGTTATTAAAATGAGAATATTGGCATCTGGATAATCTCTCTCTTCTAATCTTCATGCACCATAGATATTATCTCTGTTGTGGGTGTCTAGATATGTTTGTCATGTTTTTTTAGGAGGGAAGAAAATTTGATATAAACTCTTGGCACTTGGGACTGAATCTTAGTTATGTTCATTAAATCATAATACCATGTAATTTTTAGTTGAATCTCAGCTCATTGCTCCATTTGCCCATCTTTAAAATGAGGATAAGCCCACTTTACCTAACCTCAAAGGAATATCTATCAGATATGCTATTTAACAATAAGATTGATTCCTAAATTGATGTGAAATGATAAACATCAGTAAAATACAGGTAAAAATTAACTCTATGGAAGTTTATCAAAAGCCATATACCAGTGATTTAATCAACTCTTGAAACATAGTTTCTACCACATAGTAGGTGTTGAATGTATAGACTGAATCATTATTCCAGGGTTTAATAAATGAGTATATGGAATGTTCTTAGAAGCTACCTTTATGTAACAAATCGATCACAGATGATCACTCTGGCTAAGAATTTTAGGAAGAGTACCTCAAATAAACAACTGGTCACCCTGAAACAGCAAGGCTGAAAGTTTCTCTGTGTTAGGGAGATACCCCCATTTTTATGTATAGCTCCTCAGAGGGTCTTACACAGACTGAGTATGGAAAGAAGTGAAACTTCTGTGAGTTTGGTCAGCTGAAAGGGAAGACCAAGTAATAATATGTAGAAAATAATGATTCTGAATTTTTGTTTCCATTTTAGGTAGTAAATGATTGCTTCTGAAAAAATTTTAAGTGCTTAACCTACATATTTCATTTTAAGCATTTAAAATGTTTATTTAAAAAATGTAAAGCATTAAAACGTTTTCTATGAACGATTTAAAATATTAAAAACAGCAGATATTTCTTGCACCATCTATGAAGAAATGTTTTTCTACACAAAGATGCACTGAAAACCAGCATCTGCTTTATAGCATCAAAGATATTTGTCCAGTGGAATTTAGCCAGGTCCCAGCCACAGCCAGTGTTCAATGAATGCTTGAGCTGACTGCTTCAAGGGATCATCGCGTACCGCAACACCAGGGAACTGAAGTGGACACCATCTCTCTATGACTTTTGATGCTGGTGGCTAATGAAGCCACGCTTCTTGTCTGTGAATCATTTTGGAAGACCACATCAAAGAAGCGAAGACGAAAACCTACCTACGTACACCTAACTCAGCAAAACCTGTTCGTTACCCTCTATTTCTAGGGACTTCTTCATCTGAAGTTCAGTGGGAAAAATCATTTTATCTCTGAAGCGTTATGAAAATGTTTGAAAGTAGATGAAGAGTAATTTAAATTCTAGGAATATGCTTTCCGATTTCTTTCTTTGTGATATGTTTATAGAGAATATTGGACCTTCAAAGCTGATTGCTACTCTTTTTAGGAAGGAACCATTTAGTTATTATTTTTGAGGCCTGCTGTCATCTCTACCACCCTTAATCTGGAAGAAGGAGGGTAGTGTTACAGGTTATTTTGGAATATGCAAGACATACGCTGATGAGCTATAATTACATAGTGACATCTTGAGAACGGCTATCTGGATGCTGTTTCTAGCTAATTTATTATTCTTTAAAGACGCTACATTCACACTGGTTTTCATTTCTTTCCTTTTTCCCTATTTCTTTTTTAACTAGAAGCACTACTGTTGGTCTAAATATTTCAAAGATTTTTCTCTACAGCATGCAGCCAATCTGGATTAAAACTTGTGTTACCAGCCACAAAGCTAATTGTAAATCTCCTTATGTATTTTATAAAGTCCTCTAGTTTTCTCCTATCATTAGACGGTCAGAATGGATCTTACTAGGAACCTTTTTACTCCTTACAGAAAGGTGATGTCATTTTTTTCCCAAATAGTGACCTAACATAAAATCAAGTCAATTTTATTTGTAAATACACTCTCATGTATTCATTTTTAAAAAATATTTCTGAGTGTCTCCTTTGAACAAAAGGAGCCCTGGTGGCACGGTGATTACGGGCTTGGCTGCTAATCAGAAGGTCAGCAGTGTGAACCCACGAGCCGCTTCGAGGGAGAAAGATGGGACATTCTGCTTCCATAAAGATTACAGCCTTAGAAACCTTATAGGGTCCTATAGGGCCACTATGAGTCAGAATTGACTTGATGGGGCACAATAACAACAACCTTTGAACACAATCTCTGCCCCTAAAGAGCTGACAATTTATTGCGAGAGACAGATGAAGAGGCAGTTCCAACACGGGGCACTATGGGAGCATTCAGGAGGTCCCTCTCACCTCTCTTGAGGAGTTAGGAAAGGCTTCCTGGAGGAACTAACTTCTGTGCTTGAGACATGATGGAAAACAGGCGTTATTCAGATGGGGCCAGGACGAGCGCTTCAGCAGAGGGCACAGCATGGTTAAAAACGAGGTGACAGACAACGGGCCACATGGGAGGTATTTCAAGTTGCTACGTAGGTTGAAGTTACAATGCCCAATCCAGACCATTTACAGAATGTTTTACAATATGCTCGGTTATAGTTCTCTCAATTCTCTTGTCCATTTTGCTCCTTGGCATCTTTAGTGTGGTGAACTAAAGGAGTCAGTGTGATAGAGGGGGACAGAGATTGCGTCTTTATTTGCCCTATCAGTATGTTGTGGTGAAATGGAGAAGAGAAGCGGCTACAGGTTTGCAGAGGGAATCCAAACGTGGTAGAATTGCGATACTCCCTCAGGAGCTGTCACGAAAGCTCAGTACAGCATGGCTCAGGAGAGCCCAGCAAAGTGGCACACAGCCGTCACAGCACCTGTAGGGTGTCATGTGGCTATACACTTGCTCCATCTTCATTTGATACTGAAACAAACTTCCTGTCTTCCAGGAAGTATGATTCAGTTACCAAGATCAATGGTGATGTGGTTTATTTTTGGTTCTTTTTACTTGAGAAATAAATAACTGAGGATTTCAGCATCAGTTACCCATTGAAAAGGCAACTAGGGTGCAACTGGCATCTTAAAGAAAATTTGCCTAAAATAATTTGTAAGTTCCCTTGTACGTGGGCTGAGGTTGTTGCTGTACTCCCAGCTACAGGCGTAGCTGGCTGAGGAATCGGGCAGGGGAGGGACCTCGGGTAACTCAGATAGAATAGTTGGTTGGGAGGAAGAAAAGCAACAAAACGAAGACTGAAAGTGATGCCCTAGAAATGCAGCAGACTGGCAGCCTTGTCAAAACTCTTTATTTCTTGTATGAAGCTCTACCCTTTGCTCATGGCCTAGTGGAAGGAAAGATTAAAAATGGAAAAACATACACGTTACCAGCAGATAGGTAGTTGGGGACTCTGTTGATTAGAAACGTGCATGCACGTGAAAAGGAAAACATAAGAATAAGGTGATATTACAACTGTCAGGAAACTATTGAAAGGATCTGCTTCCAGAGCACTGTTGACAATGGTATTCTGAAGACTTAAGTGTAATGAATTTCCATTAGGTGGAGAATTTTTTTTTCTCTAACAAGTAGAGCCTGTTTATTATTGTTGTTAATTGCTGTGGAGTCGATTCCAACTCATGGGGACCCCATGTGTGCAGAGTAGAACTGCTCCACAGGGTTTTCAAGGAAGAAGATCACCAGGCCTGTCTGCCGAGGGACCTCTGGGTGGGTTCGAACCACCAACCTTTCGGCTAGTAGTCCAGGGCTTAACTGTTTGCATCACATGGGGATGCAAAACTGATATAACCACCATCATTGACTCTGATGCTATTGTCATGAAAGAAATGTTAATTTTAAACCAGGCGATGCTTCATTTTGCAATAATCTTACTGCCTTATTACGCCAATTATTAGCAAAGCCGTTCCCCCCTTCTCCTTATCTACTAGATCAAGTTCAGAACAAACTGCGAACTTCAGATAGAAGCACGTTAATCCCATTTAAAAAGCGAAGGCAAATGAACACTATTTCACTGGAAAAAAATACCGTTTGTCTTTCTACAGATTTTCAATTCATGTCCTATTCTTTTAATCCAAAACACCTAGATTTAATTTATAAAGCTGATATTGCATAATACATAACAGAGTCCAACTATATTCTGCATGTACTAATTTCATTGTATTATGGACATCAACTTTAATTTAAATCAAGTAATGTCGGTATTGGAGCCCTGGTGGCGCAGTGGTTAAGAGGTTGGCTGCTAACCGAAACGTCAGCAGTTTAAATCCACCATCTGCTTCTTAGAAGCCGTATGGGGCAGTTCTACTCTGTCCTGTAGGCTTGCTATGAGTTGGAATCAACTCAACAGCAACAGGTTTGTTTTTTTAATGTCACTATTACTTAAGATTTTATTATGCTCTAACATTAACATCCTCTAATAAGTTATATAGTAATTTATAGCAGATCTTGTGGGGGAAGAAAGTTCTGCTGAAAATGTAGGAAATTCCAGGACATGTATTAACTCTTCAGAGCATCTAATTCAGTGGTTTTCAAAAGAGGTTTGGGAAACATGAAGACAAAATTTGCTGAGTTGCTGGGCACCCCTGTTTTGGTTTCCTCTCCAGCTAACTTTGAAAGAACTCTTGGGTAGTGTAATCTAGGTTCTCAGTCTTCTTTCATGTTTCCCTTTCTTCCGTCAACTCATACCACCGTGTTCCCAAATCACGAACGTGCTCAGTACTAATTTAGAGTTTGAGTGATTGCTCTGTCCCACTTGAGTCCCTTTGCAGCAAATGAGTGATCTTGGATACTTTTCTCATCACTGAGTATATTAATATTGTAGATGACAAATTCTATTTCCAAAAACCTAAATTGTTTACTAGAATCTGTCCCACCATCAGTTATGCCCTGTAAGGGTGTCCTGATGTGGAAAGGTTAGAAAGCAATGCATTGATGTGCCATTTTAGCACATAGTTACTGTCGTAGATGAGCTTAAAAAAACAAACCTGTTGCTATCGAGTCAATTCTGACTCATAGCGACCCCACAGGAGAGAGTAGAACTGCCCCATAGGGTTTCTAAGGAGCAGCTGGTGGATTTGAACTGCCAACTGTTTGGTTAGCAGCAGAACGCTTAACCTGTGTGTCACGAGGGTGAGCTTACTCAGAAATTAGGTGATGGTGGGTGTTGTTTTACCTCTTCGCAGACAGGTGGTCTTAACCCAAGTAGACGTGTACTAAATCAGGCAATAGCAGCCTTTGGTCTCCTAGCAGAAATTTCCAAGACAGTGGAAAGGCTGTGTTTCTTCATCTAATAGCCACCCAGAAGCAGAATTCCTTGATGAGATAATTACTTACTTATGCTTTATCCAGGAAATTACATTACTTTGTAATCTTGCCTCATTTGCAACCAAAGGTAAATCTTCTTCCATCACAGGACCTTTCTGCCGATCTCTCGCCTGTGGGTTACTAACCCAACTGACTACACAGCAGTCTGTTTTCCTTTGTGTTTGATAATTCTAATTCGCTTCCTTAAATGTATTGATTCCCTGCCAGCTCTGCTTTATCTCCCTTCTCTTTGTTGTGAAAAAAATTTTAAATTGATTTGGGATAGCTCAGTAAAGTTTTCCTGTCATTATATTTAATACTAAAAGATGGTTGGACATGTTTTTTTGCCCTTTGGCCTGGTTTTCCATTCAATCTCTTTCAAGCTGAAATTTTGCTCCTATTTATTACAGTAAATAGCCAAAGAAGTTTCCAATTATAGGAGAATTGTTTGCTATTTCAGGAAAACCAGAAAGAAAAATTCTGAGGTAACCGACACTGTATTTCTGGTTGATAAGGACTAAATGATTCAGCTTTAATTGATAGAAACAGAGCACTGAGAACAGTGGCCAGAATAAAAAACAGCTTTGAATTCAAACGCTTGTTCCAAAGCACGAGTCCTCTTGGTAAACCGAAATAGAACTATCTCAGATGATCAGTATTTAGAGGTTTAGTTGTTAACAATCTGTTAACAATTGGAAAATAAAGCAAGTTGGAGAGAAGAGTTAGTAGCACACAATTTCTACTATATTTTCTCTATGCCTTTAGCTACACCAGTGGTTCTCAAGTGGGGGTAATTTTCTCCGCATAAGACATTGGGCAATGTTAGGAGACCGTTTTGGTTATCACAGTTCTGGAGAGGGTGCTACTGGCATCTAGTGGGTAAACCAAAACCAAACCCATTGCCATCGAGTTGATTCCGACTCATAGTCGACAGAGTAGAACTGCTCCATAGGGTTTCCAAGGAGCGGCAGGTGGATTTGAACTGCTGACCTTCTGGTTAGCAGCCGAGCTCTTTAACCACTGTGCCACCAGGGCTCCATCTAGTGGGTAGAGGCCAGATATTATTAAACATCCTACAATGCACAGGGCAGCCCTGAACAACAGAGAGTTGTCCAGCCAAAAAATGGACAACAAAAAATGCGTGTAGTGCTGATGGTGAAAAGCCCTAAGCTATACCAGCAGCTATGGCCAGATGTTAGTTGTCCCTTACCGATGGGCTGGAAACCGAGGTGTTCTGGAGAATATGTGGACTTTAGAATTCTGTTTTGAGCCCAGATTACCCCCATGACTGGAGTTGTATGGAGAACAAAGGGATTCCCAGTCTCTTCTGGAAGCTCTTATAAACCCAGTTCTGAGGAATCCTAGGATCCTGGTTCAACTTCTCCGAATTCACCTTAAAACTAATTTTCAATCATCACCCCAGGACTGATCTTGAGCTTTGCTGGATCCCCCCCAGGTTGACTGCCTTTCTCTTGTATTTCAGGGCAGCTCCAAAATGCTCCCAGCACCCTAGACCGTGGGTTTGTACCATGGGCAGTCACCATCCGATTAACTAACAAAAAATGTTAACCAGGTTACTTTTATGAAGACAGGTATCCATGGTCTATTTTGGCAGTTTTGGGATTGTTTTAGAGTCATTAGTTTAATCAGCACTTTCTCAAAATAGTACATGAATTCACTGTCACCAACATGGCCACCCTAGCCCTCTAATGCTAGAGGTGGAAACCCTTGCTGCTCTTTGGAGGTTTTAATATGTTCTGTGTTTTATGCTCTACCTTTACCTGACCTACATTATGTCAAAACAGCATGAGGTGAGGGAAGAAAGTCTTAGAAGAGCATCTCATTTACTGAGAAGGCAGAGACCTCTCTCAAAGAAATGGAGAATTTTTTGTCCCAAGTTACTTCTAATCACCAGGTTCCAGATTTAAGAGGCTTACATGATACCAGCCAAAAACCAGACCCATTGCCGCCGAGTCCAGTCTGACTCATAGTGACCCTACAGAACAGAGGAGAACTGCTCCATAGGGTTTCCAAGGAGCGGCTAGTGGATTTGGACTGCTGACTTTTGGTTAGCAGCCGAGCTAGTAACCACTATGCCACCATACTTAAGTTATTCATACAATACACAAAGCTTTTGTCTCCAATATGTCAGGTAATGCTTGGCCTATGAAGCAGGTGTTATTATCATTACCCCCATTTTATCAGTGAAGGAACCGAAGAGCAGTAAATTATATAGCAGTTAAATGGAAGAATCAAAATCTAAATACTACCTCCACTAGTGAATTTCCTACTATAGCACAGCGAGACTCATGGTGACCTCAGCCATCTAAACAGCACGTTAGCCCTTAGGGTGTGTCCTGCTTTAGCACTTCTCAATGCAGCCCACATTTGGCAAATGGCTCCTTGTTTCTACTTGGTTGAAAAATGTGCACAGTGCCTCCGTTGGCTCCCTTCTTTCCCAACATGGTCAGACAGATTGGATTAGCCTCATAGATATTCAGGTGCCTGAGGTCAGTAATAAATTGTGACTAGGCCAGCATAGAATTATCTTGACTTAATTAATGTTATCTATTTGTAGGTCATAGCCTGTGTAGGCTGAGATGCAGAAGAACAATGAAAATTAGTTTTGTGGGGGGTAAATTTAATTTCAAATTTATCAATGATTTTAGATGATGATGTGCTTTTGCCAATAAAGGGAGTAATGTTTGGGGTTAAATGAGGCTTGTTAGAAGGGCAGATTTGGCAACATTATTTGGAGGATGCAGGAAGAGAAGTCTGAAAAGAATCCTACAAAGAAGGAGGCATCTAATATCTACTGAAACACCAGTGCTATTGGGATTGCCACCAGTCTACCTGGTGCCTCTGCCACCAGTCTATATTGTGCCCCTGAGTGAATTTGAAAAGGCACCCCCTCTAGAAACGCAGTCCTGTGAGTGCAGAGCTTAACTGGTGGAAAAAAAGAAATCCCAGAAGGCTTAGGACTTGCCAGTTGGAGTGCCCACTGGGTGTTAGGCCCTCTCATGTCCTGGCTTAGTGCTTTATGCAGTACAAAAACTGTTCACTGTATACTGTCGCCCTGACGACTAAAGAAACATCATGTCACCAGGAGATTCCATTTCCTGACATTTTAAAAGACTAGAATCTGGAAATGAGTAAAAGTAAAACCCAAGAAGTCAACAAAAAACATTCTTGGATAACCAACTTTCGTGCAGCCCAGACTCTGAGAGTGCCGTAAATGCTCGAGGGCCCTCACTCAGAGCCTGCAGCTTGGAGTAACAGCTGATAGATTAACTGCAAAAGAGGGAACAGAAGAAAGTTAAAAAACAGACATCCAAATGATAAAAACTCAGCATCTCCAACATAACCTTGTACCTCTATTCTTTACAGCTCCCAAGGGCAAAGATACTATAGCAATGAGTAATGATTGTATGTAACATTTAATGTTTATAATGACAAGCCTGAGTAATAAAAATGCTGAATTATGTTCAGAGGTTTTGTTTTTAATGGTTGATATTTTTATAAGTGTTGAAATTTACAGGAATGAGTTCCAGGTATTTCCCAGATAGAAAACTCACTTATGTAGGATGTTTAATTTCTTGATGCGGTTTGCTAAACAAAGGGTTGCAGAATAAATATTATAACTATTATTTTGTTCTAAATTTTCTAAATAAAGGAATTGTCGTACAGGTCATTTTTTAGAATGAATTATTAAGTAATTAAGTATTCCAAAATACAATTTGGGGATAGAGATGTAATAATATACTAAATATCTAGAACAATGTTTTTGAAACTCTGTTCAGTGAAATACTAGATCTTCAGGATGTTAAGCAGAGCTCTGTGAAAAAAAAATTCCTTGGTTAAATTAATTTGGGAAATACCAGAATTATCCAAGTAAACAAGCTTTGTTATTACAGGACTTCTTAGGGCTTTTAATGTGCTGATGTGCATCGTGGCACCTCAGGAGAGGAACATAATATGCCATGTTTGCCAAACTTGCATAACCAGGTAATTAAACCTCAACCTGAATTTGCCTACACTGTTCCTGTACATATTTGCTGGGGGCATCTCCTCCTACTCTGGGTGGAGACTTGCACAAGGCCATGATATTTGATCACTCTCAGATGATAAAATTCCTCTTGCTGTAAAAACAGCCTTAATTACAAAACAGAGAGCCCTAGTGGCGAACTGGTTAAGCACTGGGCTGCCAGCCAAAAGATGGGCGGTTTGAACCCAACAGTCACTCTTTGGAAGAAAAGATGTGTCAGTCTGTTTCTTTAAAGATTACAGCCCTGGAAACCCTATGGGCCAGTTCTACACCATCTTATAGGGTCGCTATGAGTTGTAAGGAAACCCTGATGGCTTAGTGGTTAAGAGCTATGGCTGCTAACCAGAAGGTCAGCAGTTCGAATCCACCAGGCACTCCTTGGAAACCCCATGAGGCAGTTCTACTCTGTCTATGAGTCGGAATCGACTCGATGACAATGGGCATGTGTGTGTGTGTGTGTGTGTGTGTGTGTGTGTGTGTGTGTGTATGAGTCAGAATCAACTTGATGGCACATAGCAACAACATTAGTTGCAAAATGATATACACAATATGCTGCATAATAATTAAAATTCCAAGCCAGTATGGTACTGAGTCTTGGACTTTCCCCTAGGCCAGAATTGCTTCAGGCTGGAAGCCTGTGCCCAAGGGAAAAGATGGTGTAGGTCTTCTGCACTGTTCTTGCTCACTTCTTCCCTGGCTGGCAGCTGCCGTTGAACTCCCTGATAGGCTGGGGATGTAGGTAAGACACATAAGACAGTTCTCACCCAACACTTGCTTTTTTCTCGTCTTGGCCAGCTCATTCCTTTTCTCCTGATGATGATTTCCTAAGCTCCTTGCATACGTTTCCATTGACATGGGACACTTGCTTCTTTGTATCTGGAGGTTGTCTCCTCCTAAACTCTGAGCCAAAAGGCTTCCTGCCCCCTCATCATCTAGGTTTAAATTTTTGGTGTTTGACTCTTCCTGCTCTTTTGCTTTATATCAGGTAACTCATTAAATCCCAATGGTTCTTTCTTCTTAATGATTTTTTCCATCCATTTCTTTCTTTCTATCATTACTACCCTTCTTGTTTAATCATAGCATTATGACAGAATAATCTGCAGATTTTTTTCTGCCTCCAGTTTTTCTTTCTGCATGCAAAATGTTTTGCATGTTTCACTTGAAGTCATCTTAAAACACAGCTTTGATTCTATTAATTCCTGGTTCAGAACAGCTCCCAATTTCCTGACAAATGAAGTCTGAACCTAGCCCAGAATCCAAAGCACTTGGTAATCTGGCCCCAACCGGCTACTCCTACTCTGTACTTCACTATTCCTTTATACAAACACAGTTATTGAGCCACACTGGCCTCCATATTTTTGCACTGAGCATATTAAATTTATTTCCTACCCCCTCCACTTATTTGAATTGATTGTCTCAAAGAAGGTATATATATTCTAAACTTTTGTAACAATACATGTCTTCAGCATATTTCTTCCATTTATTTTAGTTACTAAAGAAGTACAAATTAATAATTTTTAAGAGTCTAAAAGACAAGGACCGAGTTTTCTACAGTGCCCTGCAAACAGAGTATATACTCTTTAATGTCAATTGATTAAAAATACATAATAGAACCAGTTCTAACATACCTGGATATGAACTTTCCTTCTTTTTCCCAGAGGATAATGGAAATTTGTTTGTGTTTGTCTTACTAAAACTTGCTATGACTTCTCTGTTAATGCCGACTCCATTTCAGGTGTGCACGTGTGCGTGTGTGTGTTTATGTGTGTGATTTTCAGTGAAATGAGGGTCGTGATTGTGGTGTGCCATTGAGTCTATTCTGACTGATAGTGACCCTGTAAAACAGAGTAGAAAGAGTCGTGATTACCACCACGACATTTGCTCTCATGGACATAACCTGAGTGTCTTCCATTGTACTTTTTTAACCTACTCATCTTGTACTAGTGATTTTTAAAAGTTGATGTAGATAACATTCATGTAGCATTGTTTGCTTTCCTTTGTTAGTTCGGCATTTGAAGGCTAATGAATAATCTGAAAATCTTAACATTATCAAAATCTTAACTGCCAAGGACAGCAACAACTTCACTTATTTACTTTATCAAATCTTGTATTTAGTATGATCATTTTTAACATTTTTGAGAGAACATCTAGGGAAAGTAACAGCTTAGAAATTGGGGAGAGATGAATTGTGAGAGCAAATAAATATCCCTTTGGCCAAGTTACTTAACCTCCCTGCACTTCACTTCCTTTCTGGAAAAACAAAAAAAGGAAATAATACTTCTACCTACTACCCAATCTGTTTTTAAAAAGTAAGGAATGAAACTAAATATTTATAATTTTTTGGTACTATGTTCACTTGCAGTTCTATTTTTTCTTTTGAGTGGTAAAAAAAAATGGAGGCATAGTGTTTTAATTGATTTTGAGCTATAATACTTTTAAGTCAGATGGAATGAATCTGTCCTCCACGTGGATTTGTTCCAGAATACTGAATAAAAATCAAAATTTTGGATAGCAAGTGACATTTGAAATCCATATCTTGTTATTAGAGGACAATAGTAACCCCTAACACATGCAGTTGTGCATATTAAATGAGATACTGCTGTCAAGTCTTTAGTCTAGTGCATAGTGTGTGTTCAATAAATATTAGCTATTATTATAATACTATAAAATTATTTTTCATGAGGGCCTTATTAGGAGTAAAAACCTAGAAAAAAATTATATCAAAATGTTAATGGTAGTTGACTTAGTGATAATGAGTAATTTTTATTTACCTGCAGGATGTTATTACTTTTTTTGTTCCTTTATTTAGTAACTTTTCTCTTGAAAGCCTACCCTATGCCAGGAACTGTGCGAAGCCCTAAATCATCCTAATATAGGTAAGACCTACATGGTGTCTTCCCTGGTGCAATTTAGTCTACTTTATTTTTTGTTATTATTTTATCTTGCTTTATTACACTGAATGACCTTGTCTAACATTGGTGATCTAAAGAAAATGTTTTTGTTCAACAGTCAGTGGCGTCACTAGTGGGGTGTGGGGAGTGCAGACCACAACAGTTCACACTGTCAGAGGGGATGACACAAAAATTAGTGTCTATAAAATTTTTGTGCATAGTTTCAGCAGAAATTTATTATTTTTATAAAAATATCCCTGCAGTTAGTTATAGCAACATAAACTTTTTTTGTAATCCTAGCTTACGTGTATCAGTATACCTCCAAGGCTAAAACTCTAGCTAATTTACCTTTTAAATCCTCTAATGTGCTCCAGTCAGAGCTGTCATTATTACCCAATTACAATGACGCTTCAGATCACAGGGTTTTGTCTGCATGTGCTAGAAGCAAGTGCTATTGTTTTCGTTGATGCCAGTGGTTTTTTTTTTTTTTTAAATTGTACTTTAAGTGAAGGTTTACAGAACAAATAGTTTCTCATTAACCAGTCAGTACACATATTGTTTTATGACATTGGTTAACAACCCCACAACATGTCAACACTCTCCCTTCTCGACCTTTCTTTTGTTTTGGTGAAAATATACATAGCCAAAGATAAACCATTTCAAAAATTTCTTCATGTACAATTCAGTGACATCGATTACGTTCTTCCAGTTATGCTGCTATTCTCACTTTAGATGAGGGTTTACAGAATAGTTTCTCATTGAACAGTTAGTACATACATTGCCCTATGACAATGGTTAACAACCTCACTACATGTCAACACTGTCCTTACTCAACCTTGGGTTCCCTATCACCAGCTTTCCTGTCCCCTTCTGCCTTCTAGTCCTTGTCCCTGGACTGCTGTGCCTCATCAGTCCCGTTTTGTGTTATGGGGCTGTCCAATCCCTGGCTGAACAGCGAACCTCGGAAGTGACTTCACCACTGAGCTAAAAGGGTGTCTGGAGGCCATAGTGTTGGGGTTTCTCCAGTCTCTTCCAGGCCAGTAAATCTGGTCTTTTTTGTGTGTGTTAGAATTTTGTTCTACATCCTTCTCCAGCTCTGTCCAGAACCGTCTGTTGTGATCCCAGTCAGAGCAGTCGGTGGTGGTAGCCGGGCACCATCTAGCTGTACTAGACTCAGTCCGGTGGAGGCCTTGGTAGCTGTCGTTCATTAGTCCTTGGACTAATCTTTTCCTTGTCTCCTGTTCTCTTCATTCTCCCTTGCTCCTGAAGGGGTGAGACCAGTGGAGTATCATAGATGGCTGCTCACAGGCTTTTAAGACCCCAGGCGCTACTCACCAAGGTAGAATGTAGAACTAGTCTACTTTTTTTGGAAAAAAATCACTATAAAAACTTTAAATCAAGTTCCAGTAATTGTTCTCTAACATTTTCTAACAGATTCTAATAGAAGTGTTTATATTTATGAAGTGTTGTAAGCTTTGCAAGACACACCATTTTTCTTCTTCACCTGAATCCTTACAATAACCTTTTAAGAGATATGATTCAAGTAGTATTATATCCATATTATAGACATGATTAAATAACTCACCCAGGCAATAGGTGGCTTTGGGGTGATTTACAGAAGGGGCATACAAGGCTGATTTGCCTACTGGTTGGACTCTCTGAAGAAAAAATGAAATAAATATCTTCTGTGTCATTCCCTAAGTAGTATACCCAACTGCTTCTTTTCTGTTGACATTGCTTAGAGACAGTTGGTAGTTTACATCTTTTATGTATTAAGCACAGATTGGTGGTTTTTCTGCTAAGTTTTTTGAAGGGCTATCATTCCCTGCTTCAGGCACATTAAGTGTTTTATTTTGTTTTTTCCTTTGTGCGTGTGTGTGTGTATTCAGAGAAACATATATGTTTCTTTCTTGGGAAAGCAACCTAGGATATTCACAATAATGCACTAATTTGCATGGCTTCTGTCTGGGGATGGAGCATAGTCTCCTTCACTGCACCAATCAGGCATATTTCATTGTTATTTTCAACTTAAACTCAAGATCCTTTGTTTGAAAAGAAGATCTATTGGTCCCCAAAACCAGTTGTGACCAAATAATCATTGAGTGATCAAATGACACACTAATTTGCTCCTAATTTGGAGATTCAGCTGGTGCATGCAAAAACACGAAATACCTAAAGGACTCAAGGTAATTCATATAGATTCACCTGATATTTCCACACTCAGGTCTCTCATCCATTGTTTCTGCAAAAGGTTTCAAAACTCTTTAATTTGATAAAGTAAAAAATTTAAGAATGAGGTTTATTAATTTTTTTTTTTTCATTTAAAATGCTGTCCTTTCTGTAGCTCACACAATTGTGCCTGTAATTTTGTCGAAGACAACCCTGGGAAGCCAGTGCATGCCTCTATGCATCCATGGTGAGGTTTTCACCTCAGACCCAACTTGCAAGTTATACTTTTCAACAAAAGAAGAACTCAAGGCCAATACAGAAACCAAAATACAGAAGATTTCAGGCCCAGAGCAAAGTCACTTCACTCGACAAATTCCAAGAAAACCATATCCCAGACTAAGTAAATACCAGATTTGATTTTACAGAACATGTGGAGGACGTAACCCTCCTTGGCAGTGCGCTTGTCAAACACTTAGAATTTAGGGCAAACATTGAAGTGATTGTAGGTAAAGAATTTTCTAAGTATAATAATTAGGGACTTCTACAGGGAAGAAAACATACTAGAGCAGAACAGTAAGGGACAAGAATATCAAGACACTAAAGAGCATCAGCTGAGTCTAGGCAACCCCAAAGAGAAACCTGAACAGGTTTGAATTGAAAGAGTTTTCAACAGCATAGTTGCCAATGGATTTTCACTACTGCTTTGGTGAGCAGGATTGTTTTATAGAAACTGTTTTGTATAAATATGGTCATTAATTTAAATACTACTGCTGCTAGCTACACTCTTGCTGATGGCCCACTGTTTGCCAGTCACCATGCTAAACACTTCTTATAACATGAGCTGTATCATATTATCTGCATTACATGATGGCTCAGAGGAATTAAGTAACTCCCCAGCATCACACAACTTGTCATTGTGAGGTCTTGAATTTGAACCATGGTCTACCTGCCTCTTTTCTTTTTACTACAGTTTTTACCACAGACATCCCTAAATTATCTGATAGCAATAATTAACAAATGACCCCTTCCCCCAATAGTAGTTTTAGTTAAATATTTTGATCAGTTGTTGTTGTGCATAAATGTCAGGCCTAGACATGTATTTATCACCAATGACTTATTGCCTTTAAGAGTCTGAGGTCTAGAAAGGCATGCCAGAAAAATAGCTTCCCCCATAGACTATTACCTTAAACAAGCATTGTTTTTCTTTGAGCACGTTTCTACTTACATTTACTTTTAACAAAAGGTGGAGGGTATAGGGAGTTTCATGAATCTATATGCCATGTGACTGTATCGCAGGCCTATCTTGGAGCATGCCCAGCTAGAAGAATATGCAAAGTAAGAGGTAGACTACATGGAACAATTTTGAAGGATGCTTCTATGGTCTATAGTCCCCCATCCCAACCCAATAATAGAATGATGGCTTGCGTTTATAAAATTAGATAATCCATTTTAGACTTTTCACATAGTCAAATGAAGTTACTGTTAGAAAGGTAGCATTCTAAAAAGCAGAATTTGGTTGAAGAAATTGATTTTTTATGCATTTGTTAAGATACAGGCTAAGATGCTATGACAAACAGACCCCAGATAATAGTCACTTAAGGAAAATGGAAATCTATTTTTCTTTTATATAATAGTCCAACCAATTTAAGGAGCTCTGGTGATGCAATGGTTAAGCACTTGGTTGCTAACGGAAAGGTCAGAGGTTCAAACCCACCAGCTGCTCCATGGAAGAAAAGACCTGGTGATCTAATCCTGTAAAGGTTACAGCCTATGAAACCCTACAGGGTAGTTCTTCTCTGTCCTACAGGGTTGCTATCAATTGGAATCGACTTGACGGCACACAACAACCAGCAAACAATTTAGTCAGAAAGGGTAACTCTGCTTTGTGAAGTCATTCTGAGGTCCAGGTTCTTTCCATCTTGTTGCTCTGCTATCATCAGGGCTTTGTCCTCATCTTTATGGTTATATCTGGGTCACTCTGATGTCCCTGTTCCAGCTTCTAGGAAATGGGAAAAAAAGAATGGGGGCATGCATGCTCATGTTTTATGCCCAAGATGTGGAAGTGGCATACATTAATTCTACTCACTTCCACTGACAAGAACTTGATCACATGGTCATGCCTAACAACAAAGGAGGCTGGGAAATAGAGTCTTCAGTATTATAGTTATGTGCTTAGGGAAATAGGGGAGAACTGATTGTGAAGGGAAAGCAAGCAGTCGCCACACATTGGAAGGGGTAACTCTAGAAAGATAGGGTTGGTTGAGCAAATGGATTTCCAAGCACAATACTGGGAAAAGGACAACAGCTGAAAAAAAAAGTGGATACACCAGAGGACACACCACCACATCACTTCATGGTATTGCCAGGTTTCAGTGCTTCCTGCCTGCTGGATTCTTTTTCATAATTACAAATTTAAGTGCAATATATGTGTCAGATTTTCCCTATTGCCTGACAAATACTAAAGGAAGAGGAGGTAGGATAGGACTGGCTAGGAGCTCTAGGAGCTAATGACTTATTTGTGCAATTTACAAAGCTCTTTTACATGTATTTTATTTTAGCCACTCAAACTTGCTTATTCTAATTATGCCTGTTTTACAAATACTTCATACTTGAAATTTAGGCCAATGAGTGGAGGGAGCAGGGGATTAGTTTTCCATAATTAAAGCCCACTGAGCCTTTCATTACTCCACTTTTGGGTCTCAGAGCCTGAAGGAAGCATTTAGTTTATTTTCCATTTTCAGATTGCCAGCAACAAAGATTCTTTAAATCTTAAATACAAAGCAAGTAAAACTTGCATGGCTTGTAAGAAATTATTTCCTAACTAAAAATAAGAATTCCCAGCAGGAGCTATTTGCTGGATCAGAGCTTTAGAGCTTCTGCCTGGCAAAGCCTTGTCTCCAGTGGTTTGTCTATTCTCATTGTACCTTAAACAAACACTTTCCTTCTTCATTAAGTGGATTGTTCTGTGTGTAATGAAAGGACAGGTTGGCTGCTACTCACAGAAAGGATTTTTTAATAATGGAAAAAATAGACTACCTTGATGTCTGAGTTCTTGAGTTCCAATTAGGAAAGCAGGTGGGCAGATCATGTTTTCTCTATAGCATAACTCCAGGGGATTCTGAACTGTCTTTGTTAGTTGTCCCAGTTTCTTTAGAATGATACTCAACAACAACAAAAAACTGCATCTTTTAACTTTTTAGTTGTTTCTTCTAAAGAATTCTTTTATGGTAAGGAAAGAACAGGGCTTCTGTGTTTGGCTGCACAGACTGTAGAGGTAGGGCACAATTACAGGATGTCCTTGGGAAAGTGAAGGTATCAAGTGACCCCCATGATTTCTTGTTTGCTATGGTAAAGGGATGTGGAATTTGGAATTATGCTCCTATGTGGAGGAAAAAATAGGCACTGGGCTGCCTGTGAAGAAAGTCTTTTAGCCAGAATGCGCAAGAGTGTTCCTTTCCTACAGCCTCAAAAACACTGGCTATTATCGACATATAATATTATATAATATATAATATCAGTATAGAGTCACTTTGAGCCGGAATCAAATCACCTCTCTGGCAATGGATATGATCAGTCTGGTGGAAGATATAGACTTTAATGATTTTAATTTACATTGTTGAATATTTGCATTTCTTTTTTTCTGGGACTTATCTTCGCAGAAGCTTTGCCCATTTTTATGTTGGATTGCTTCCTTTTCACTTAACCATTTTCATTTTATGGACCTCAAATATTTCACTAGTAGATATTTTGATAACATTTTCCCCAATAAGAGGGTAAAAATTATGCTCTTACATTGTCTCTTCTAATTTTATTTTATTTTTTTTCCATTACTATTCAGAACTTCAATGCTTGTGGAATTTACACGTATTATTTTATGTTAGGGATTTACCTTCCTTCTTTATCTCCCTTTTTCATAGCCACTTGCCCCATTAATGCTTATTGAGTGGGCTGTAGGTGGAGAGAACTTGGGTTGTGGTTGCTGAACTGAAAAGCTGTGTTCTTTCCACGAAGCTACTTTGTAAAAGAAGGGAGACTAGGAACCAGATGTAGTGGGAAGCTCAGACAATTGGCCTATTATTTCTAAAAAATGTAAATATCATCTCTGAAATTTGCCGAGAAAAGATTTCAGTTGGACAGTATTATAGTCAAGGTAAGAAGGGAAAGTGTATTTTCAAAGTTATGCCAAATCCTTATTATATAATGTGTGAGCTGGGGAAAGCATTGCTTTCTAGAGCAGGAGTAGCAGGGATAATAGAATGAATGTATTTACTGTATGTTCTGTCTTGGATTAAGATTGCTATACATCAAGGCCATTTATCTTTATCCTCTGAGCTGCTCTTCATAATCTTTTGTTAGAGTCCTGTATGTCATCTATAAGGAGGATTTTCTACCTATGATTCTGATTAAAAAAAAAAACAAAGTAACACTGGTACATGCAGAGGGGCAGCATTTCTGTGACTATCCTTGAGACAGGCTGTTCTGTGAAGTGGTAAAGGCATTGTGTTAAAGTTTTCATTGTAAAATAACACAGATTGGGTTTTTGTTTTTTTTTTTTAAGAAAAATCTTTTCCTAATTAGAATACTGCTGTAGCATTTGTGTTTACTTTGTGAAATTACGTGCTAGACTTTTTGATCCTAATGATGCACTTTTGGATGGCCTTGCTCCATTGGCATGTTTTAAAATGGAGCATTTTCTTAAACTTTGTGTTGGAGAAGAGGAGTCCCTATTCCTCCTTCTAGAAGGAAGCCTGTTCAGAGTGGGTACAGAAGCAAAAGTAATTAAGAAAAGGTTGGTGGTATTGCAGCAATAAAAATAAATACTAAGTAATAAACGACAACAACAACAAAACCAAACCTGTTACCATTGAGGCGATTCCGACTCACAGCGACTCTACAGGACAGAGTGGAACTGCCCCATAAGGTTTCCAAGGAGCATCTGGTGGATTCCAACTGCTGACCTTTTGGTTAGCACCCGAATTCTTAACCAGTGTGCCACCAGGGTTTCTTACTAAGTTACAAAACCCAGTAAAACTCTGCTCTTTCTTGGTCCTGAATGGCTGCATTTGTATGGAGTCATTCCAGAAGTCAAAGGAAACATTTTTGGTTAAGAACCTTATTTTATGATCTCCTTCTACTTTTTCCAGCTTGCACATGATCACTGTGTTAGTCAGATGTACAGCTAATGCTATAAATGTCTATACCCGATGTAGCAGTTTAGCCAACTTCATTCCAATCCCAAAGTAGAAAATTGAGTGTTGTCTTCCATAAGCTTTGTTACAGTGGTGTGGTCCTTGGCTCAGCAACATTAGCATCACCTGGGAGCTTGTTAGAAATGCCAAACCCCAGATCTAGTGAATTAGAAGCTGCATTTTTTTAAGAGATTAGTGTTTGAGAAGCACCGCTCTGCATTAAAGAACTCTGGTAGTACAGTGGTTAAGCCCTCAGCTGTTAACCGAAAGGTCACCAGTTCAAACCCTCCAGGCACTCCATGGAGAAAGATGTGGCAGTCTGCTCCCATAAAGATTTACAGCCTTGGAACCCCTATGGGGCAGCTCTATTCTGTTCTGTAGGGTTTCTATGAGTCAGAATCGACTCAGCGACAACAGGTGCTGGTGGTTCTGAAGCACCAACAGAGCAAATATAACTTGGATCTTAACTTCTACATCTTCAGCGTATCTGCTAAAGAGCACATCAGATATTTATTTGGGGCGGGGGGAGGGGGGGAAGGAGCGGTTTGGCCAGAGTAGGAAGGAAATAAAAAGTCTCTACAGTGAGTAATGTATTCAATGGAACTATTAGTTTAAGGCTTTGAGTCTGGCAGACCTGGGCTGGAATCCTGATCTTGCCATTTCCTAGTTTTGTTACCAGCAAGTTGTTAAATTTTCTTCACCTCAATTGAAATGAGGTGCTCTGGCTCTCAGTTCTGTATTATTTTGACTCCCCTATGCTTTCTACCATATTAAGCTGATAAGCAGAATAGTTCATATGTGCACAGAATTATATTCAATTCTGCTAATCTTTTCAATAACTTACATTTTGTTTTGTATTTATAGTCTTTCTAAGGGCAGACACGCAAACCAGAGACACAGACACATGAATGAGCTAGGAACAAGTGAAAATTAGAGGAAATCTGTGTGAAAGCACTGTTAGGTTATTTTAATAGCTTAAATTACATTAATAAACCTCCAACTAAATCTCTTCTTAGCTTGCACTAAAAATGAAAGAATGCTTCTGGCTGTCAGCTGTATCCCTCCTGTATGTTTCTAACTTGACCTCTTGTCTATAACCTGAAGGGCTCACTTCTGGTGAAGGCATGATGCTCTTACATGCTGGCAAATTTTAAATATTTACATTATTGTGAACTATGTCCATAAGTCTATCTTAAAGAAAGGCAAAGGAAATTTCAACTTCTCTCTGAAATATTATCTGATTGAGATATGAGATATACAACTTTTAACTGTAAGATTTAGCATCAAACATTTCAATGAAGTATGCATCTTTTGTAATTTAAAGTAACATCCCAGAATTGGATAGCCCCATAAAACAAAATGGGACTAATGAGGCACAGCAGTTCAGGGACAAGCGCTAGAAGGCAGAAGGGGACAGGAAAGCTGGTGATAGGGAACCCAAGGTTGAGTAAGGATAGTGTTGATGTGTAGTGAGGTTGTTAACCATTGTCATAGGGCAACATATGTACTAACTGTTTAATGAGAAACTATTTTGTTCTGTAAACCTTCATCTAAAGTGAGAATAGCAGCACAATTAGGAGAGCGTAGTTGATGTCACTGAACTGTGCATGTAGAAATTTTTGAAATGGTGTATCTTTGGCTATGCATATTTTCACCAAAAAAAAAAAAAAAGGTCAAGAAGGGAGAGGGTTGACATGTTGTGGGGTTGTTAACCAATGTCATAAAACAATATGTGTACTGACTATTTAATGAGAAACTATTTGTTCTGTAAACCTTCACCTGAAGTACAATTAAAAAAAAAAATCACAAAAAAAATAGCATCCCAGAAAAAAAAGTATCACTGTGATAAAGTTGGAGACAGAGAGACAATATAGTACAGAAGATGGACACATTCTATACATGCTACATATTTTATTCATCTTTGAGAAAGTTACTGTGACCTGTTTCATCTTCATTTGTGGCACTCATTCTGTAGCTTAACCTTTTTCCATTCTCTGAAAACCTTATAATTTCTTGTTAAATAGTTTCTTCAGTATATTGCAGGATATTTTGACTCAGTGCAGCTTTTACAGTGTGAGTTTCTTATGTCCCATTATTTCATTTAGTAAGCACATCAATTTAGCCAAGAAATGAATTTAATGATGATAAAGACAATGTTGCCCATTATACACAAACCAGCTACAGATATGGTAATTAACTGAATTTGGTGGAGTATAAATAACCGCATAATTAAACTTAAGTAGATCTTAAAAATCCAACTACCCAGTTTAGAGTGGGTACCAGCACACTGATACACCCAATAAATGTGGTCCAAATATCTGCATAAATATCTATAATTGTAATCAATTATATATTGAGTAACACTTTACTTTGAAGATCTGTTATTTTAGTTTTGTAGTTGTTATTTGTTAATTTGCAAAAGATTAGTTTCAGGTGTTAGTTCTACACTGTGATTTTTTTATTTTTCTTCCCTGAAAGTCTGAGGATAATTTTAAAAACCCTTAATGTATGACTTAGATGACTGAAAAATATTTGGTAATATGTAAAAAAGAATTAGCTTGATTTGTGCTAGGTTTGGAATCCTTAGTTTCTGAAGGGGGAAAAAAACGAAAAACCCAGATGGTTTAGAAGCCAGGCACAAACTCTTTCTGCTAAAATAGAGTTGACACCAGCTGGTTTTTGCCTCTCTTCCAACATGAGTTAACTTACAAGTACTCGCCACTTCTAAGGGAGATGGACGTGTTCTGCTGCCGTAGATGAGTTTTCCAATCTGGCCAAGCCCATTCCCCTCCTGTGCACCATGCCTGTGTCTGGCCCATGTTCTATGGCTTGGATGGAGGGAGCCTACACCATTTTTTTCAGACTTGTTCATAGAGACGAATTGTGAGTGTGAGTCTCTAGGGCTCCTACTCACTGGCAAATGTGTGTGTGAAGGGCTTAAGTGAGCGACTGAGTAGGAGATGAAGCTCTCCCAGAGTCTACTTTAAACTCCTGGGAAAAGCGCCATGAGGCTGAGCAAACGAGAAAAGCTGTGGTTTTACAAGATGGGAGAGTCTTGTAGGCCTGCAACATTCTTCCAGTTCTTCTTGTTTGGGGAGAGTACCTGTGAGGTGAGACCACACTGGAGAATCCCAATCACAGGCCCCAAACACAGGAGAACAGAGCACCGGCCACCCCTTGTAATTCTGGCACTAGGACCCTGCCCCTTCCCTGCCTCCCTCCGACAGTGAGCATAACCAGTGGAGGGTGTCTTGACTACTCAGTGCCCAGCAGCCCAGTCTCCTCTTGGTCCCTAACATGGACTCGGTTCAGCATGAGTGAAGAAAATCTAGCTGGACCTGCTCTAAACTGGCAGTGTAAATAAGGGTTCCGAACCCCATTCCCATGTCTACTTACTAAGTGCTCACTTTGTTATCAACAGACTGAAAAATGATCATACTCTATTTTTTGGACTTTTTGCTCAGCCTAAGTTCCGTGAACTCAGTCACACTTCTAACTCTTATCCCACAGAGCTTCTGACTTGGAGAGTCAGCAATGCACAGCCCAAGAGCAAGCACGTGGCATTTGCTATGTTACAGGTGCCACAAGGTGTGTTCTGAGGGACATCAGGCACTGTTCAGAAATTAGATTATTCCTTCCAGACCTCTAAAATGCTTTAAAGTTCTCAGTGTACTGTTGGACTGCTCAGGGCAATGCACTTGGTTATATTCTTGCTGCTAATTGTTACTCTATCATATATTAGACAGCGAGGAATGCTTTGGTTAGAAAACAAAGCAGGAAAGGGGAATAGGAAGGGTGTGAGGCGTGACCAGGGAAAGCTGCACTGACAAGGTGACGTGTGGTAAAGTCCTCAATGAGATGAGGAACTGGACCACCTGGATATCTTTGGTAAGAGCGTTCCACACGTAGAAGGAGCATAGATAAAAGCTACCAGGCAGGTATGCCTGGTTTACTCTGGGAACAGCAAGGACAACCTTGTGGCCAGAGTGGAAAGAGTGAGGGGCAAAGACGTTGCAGAAGGTCAGAGCAGTGGGACCCTGTAGTCAGTTATAAAGACTTTGGGTGTTGCTTGAAATGAGATGAGCAGCCAGTAAAAGGTGTTTAGCAGAGTGGTGACTTGATTTGAGTTATGGTTTTAAAGAATCATTCTGACTGCTAAAGGAAGCAAGAGCAGAAGTAGGGATTATGGTCAGGAGACTGCCGCAGAAATTCCGTTGATATGTATTTAGTGCTTTGGACCGGGGCATAGCAATGAAGGTCGTGAGCAGTGGTTTGAACGTAGGGGCAGCAGGATTTCCCTACAGATTGGAACACTAAGTCTTCCGTTTTTGGCTTGAGAAACTAGAAGGATAGAGCTGTCGTCTATTAAAATGAGGAAAACTAGGATGGAACACGAGATAGAGAGAAGACCAAGAATTCTGTTTTGTTACATTTGATAAGCCTGTTAGAGGTCCAGGTAGAGATGAGCAGTAGGCTGTAGGTTCTGAGCCTGGTGTTTACAGAAGAGAAGATACAGACAGGAAATACATCTGAAGAGTCAGAGCTTATAGTTGGTATTTAAATCCATGAGATTGGATGAGATCACTAAGCAGGGAGTAGTTGTAGTTATAAAAGAGAAAAAGAAGTGGTCCAAGGACTGGGCCCTGGGAACTCTGATTAATGAGGTGGTGGTGGTGGGTGGGTGTGGGATGTTGATGAGGAAGAATCAGCAAAGGAGATGGAGCAGGCAGTGAAGAAGGAGAACCAGAGGCCTGGGGTGTCCTGGAAGCCAGATACAGAGAGTGTTCTAAGTTCCTCTCAGATATAAGCATTGCTCAAACTCTGTCTGCTCCAGTGAAACCTGTGGGAGCTGGAACTTGACAGCACTGCCTTTTTTTCCCGGTCTCACAAGATTTCTGCCTTTGACAGGTGCAGTCTTACAACTTTTCTATTGCTCCTTTTAGTGGAAAATATTTGAATTTTCCTTCTCTGATAGGTTTCCACCTTACACAGATTCTGACTTTCACAGATTTTACTGTACTTTCAGAAAAATGAGGTTATGGGTCCGGTGCATGGCCTCTCCCCCATCAGAGGTAGACACACAATTCTGTCTCACCAGCTGGGTACTTCTCTTGATGACTCCCAAGCTTTTGTGACTCAACACTTTTACACCAACCTATAATTTAGTTAAAACCTTCTCGCTTCACTTAGTATGTGGGAAACACATTTTTTAAATGAAGCAACTGTACTAGATTACTATCAAATATATCACAAAAGTAATTTTCATTCAGTCTCATGATATTCATATATAAAGACAAATTGACTTTTTCCCATTTAACACGTGTTTCATACTGTTTAAATTAATTGCAAAATGAAAGCATGATTTATTAAAAATCTTAAAAGGACATTGTATCATGTTTATTTTTGTGTCTTGACCATTTTAAAATGTAGATTAAATGTATTAGGGAATAAAAAAATAGATCAAAATGACTTTCATGACTTGGAGATTGGAATTCTTAAGTTTTTGTATAAAATCTACTTGTCAATTATTCATAGTTTTTTTGTTTTAGTTCTATACAAAAAAATAAAAGCTAAGAGTTCAGATGGCTATTTCCAAGAACTTCTCTGAAAGTAACACACTGGATATGGTAATTTTTATTTTCAGTAACTGAAATATCTTGTTGTTGTGAGGTGCCGTTGAGTAGGTTCAGACTCATAATGACCCTGCATCCAACGGAACAAAATATTGCCCAGTCTTCCACCATCCTCACAATCGTCACTTTGTCTGGGCCATTGTTGCACCCACGGTGTCAATCCATCTTGTTGAAGGTCTTCCTCATTTTCACTGACCTTCTACTTTACCAAGCATGATGTCCTTCTCCAGAGATTGGTCCCTCCTGATAACATGTCCAAAGTATGTGAGACGAAGTCTTGCCATCCTCGCTTTTAAGGAACACTCTGGCTGTAGTTTTTCCAAGACACACTTGTTCATTCTTCTGGCAGTCCATGGTATATTCAATATTCTTTGCCAACACCGTAATTCAAGGCATCAATTCTTCTTCAGTCTTCCTTATTCATTGTCCAGCTTTTGCAAGAATATGAGGTGACTGAAAATACCATGGCTTGGGTCAGGCACGCCTTAGTCCTCAAAGTGACATCATTGCTTTTCAACGCTTTAAAGAGGTCTTTTGCAGCAGATTTTCCCAATGCAATACGTCCTTTGAACTCTTGACTGCTGCTTCCATGGGTGTTGAATGTGGATCCAAGTAAAATGAAATACTTGACAATTTCAATATTTTCTCCATTTATCATGATGTTGCTTATGAAATGCCCAATTGAACGTAATTGTCACTATGTTTTTGCCTAGTATTATTTGGTTTTTTAATTCCTTGTGATATCTTCATAGGATACATAAAATTACATCTTCCTAATCGAGTAAAGTTGATATTGATTTGAACGTGGAAAATTATTTTTATTGTTACGCTGTTCTTCAGTTTGTATCTTAACATCAGTGTGATCTTCTCTTCCTGCCTTTAATTATCTAATGGCTAAAACAAACATGTTTTAAACAGTGTTAGCTGTGGTTATCTTTGTTCCTGGGGCTGCCATAATAAAGCATCTGTTTTTCTGGAGGACTCTGACTGATAAAGTTGTAATACTTAATGTTTGAATACTCAGATATAAAATATAAAATCTTGTGGGCTTTGCCTACTCAGTTTCATATTGATAGTACTCTATTAATTATCAAGGATAGTGAGACAAAGGATTGGAAAAAAAATGAATCCGTATGTAAACAAAACCATACTCTAATCAGATTTAATTTGTACCTTAGCCACAGGACATATATTTTTTTCTACCTGAATTAGTAACACATAATAATAACATTATTTACTGAGTGTATTAGGTGCCAGGTTTTTTACATGCATTTTTTAATCCTCACAATCACCCCGTGAGGTGAATACTGTGGCATTCACTACCTTACAGTTGGAGATAGTTTTAGAGAGCTTTAATAATTTGCCCAACATCTTACAGCTTGAAAAGGTGGAGTCAGGCATCTGAATTCAGACTTTGTCCCCATAACATCACTAGACTGATGAGCTCTTACTCTACCACACTTTTTCTCTAGCAGGTCGTCAAGAGTAATGAAATGGCACTGGACTGATCACAGGAGGGAGAAGGACATAATATATGCTATCTTTTGTTGTTGTCGATTGTCATTGAGTGGATTAAAAATCACGGTGACCCCATGTGTTGCAGAGTAGAACAGCTCCACAGGGTTTTCTTGGCTGTAATCTTAAGGGAAGCAGATCGCCAGGCATTTCTTATGTGGTACTACTGTGTGGGTTCTAACTGCCAGCCTTTAGGTTAGCAGGTGAGCACAAACCATTTATGCCATCTAGGGACCCCTGGATTGTCAGTTATTAAATAATTAACAGATAACATAATTCACAAGCAGTATAATTAGGACAATTATGTTAAATATCTCAGGCAATTACGCCTTACAATTCTTTACTTCTATGTATGGGTATATTCTCCACCTTCCCCCCGCCCCGCACCGAAGTCTGCCTTCTGCCCTGGCTTTCAAATCTTTTTTTCTCTTTTCTAAACATCTCTCATTCATTCTTATAGCCATCTCACCTCCTGGCACTGCTGCTCTTGAAGGATATTTTTCTAGGTTCCAGGATGCCAAAAGGCCAGGAAGATTACTTCTTAAAGAAATAAACAGATGAAAGTGCAAAGTAGGGCACTTATTTTACGTGACCTTGATAAGCTGTTGATTTGCAATCTGCATACCATGTTAACAGTTCTCTAACGAGAATTTAAACTCCAGGACTTGCACTTGGAAAGACTGATCCATATATTCCACAACACGTTAAATCTGTATCTGACAGAAGGAGAGACAACTATTTTTAGTGGCAACTTGGTCCACCATATTGGCAGACATCCAAATATGATATTACAGAAGAAAAGAAGAGAAATGATTTAATGGAAAGAATATATTTTGAATCAAGACACCCAAGGTCAGATTCCAGCTTTATCACTTACCTTTGTGACCTTGAGGAAGTCACTTTAACTCTTTAAGGCTGTTTTCTTTGACCAGGCAAATAGTGACACCATTTTTTTTTCCCACACTGGTTTGAATATTAATTAGATATTTATAAAATCTGGCTTTGGTCATCTCTAGCTATACATTTATTTAGTAAGTTTCAGCCAATATTATTACAGATCTTCCTCTTTTATTCAAAGCTCTATGCAGTATGATGGGTTATTGCAAATAAATGCTCAGATCACTCCTATCTGCTTGTGCTTATAAATTAGTAGTAGAAGTTAGAGACTTCCAGAAATGGTCAGTGCAGTTCTTTCTCAAATAACTAAATCAAAATGTTAACAAAGTGCACACACAGCTGCTTCTTTTTCTAGAACACCCTTCACTCCCTCTATTTGGAACGGTCTATAAGATCCACTTGAGTCACCTCCTCCACAAGGCCTTTCAAGACCTACTCCTCAACACTAGAGTTGGGCTGGGACAGGATAGCCCATGTAAATTAACCAGTCCTCCCTTTGTGCCCCGCCCCCAATATTCCTTTTACAGAGCTCTACTACAGGACCCTTTCTATTTTAGTTTCTAATTATTTATCTAATTGTTTACGTCCACTGTTAGATCGTTAGCTCCTAAAGGACAAAGATTATACTAATCTCTCGTATCAGTGCTTAGTAGTGACTTAAACAGAGTACACATTCAATAAACACTTGTCAAATAAATGAAGGACTCTTCAGTGATAAAGTCTTTCCGAGCATACCTAAACAATTCACCCCAAGTTCACCTCTGATAACTTCCACTGTCACAACCCAAAGTTCATTTGGCAAATTAGAAATTAAAGTGCTTTATTCTTTATTTAAGCCCTAGTGGCGCAGTGGCTAAGCACTTGGCTGCTAACCACAAGGTTGGCGGTTCTAACCCACCCAGTGGCTCGGCAGGAGAAAGACCTGGCGATCTGCTCCCATAAAGATTACAGCCTACAAAACACTATGGGGGCAGTTCTACTCTGTGACATGGGGTCAGTGTGAGTCTGAATTGACTCAACAGCACACACAGCAACAGCAACAACGTTCTTTAGCCCTAAGTCTCCTGTCCTGGTCATCAGCAACCACACATTTAGCGGCTGGAAGGGCAAAGCTTGTTTTATTACAGTGAGACCAAGCCATGAGAAATCCTGAGGCTGGATAAAGAAAGCAAAATCCAGAAAAGCAGACTGAGAAGGAACAACTGGAGAGAGAATTGGAAAACAAGGCGAGTGGTATCTCAGAAGGGAAGAGAGCAGTGTGTTTCCAGGAAAAGACAGTTGCCTGTAGGTAAATCCTGATAAAGTGCAATTTTAGAATCTTTTGCTCCTGCCAAGGTTGGACTCTGATGTCTCTCATCTGACATGCATAACCATCCAAGCTAGCACCAAGAGAAACAGGCTTTTTCTCATTCGAAACAGAAAAAGTGAGGGTAGGAAATAAGGGATATTGGGAGGAAGGAAGTGAAGGAGAGATGAAATTCCGTAGAGTCTTAAGAATATCATTTTTAAATCAACCAGAAATATATTTGATACTGTGCTTAAAATACACTTAACAACTGAGGAGGAAGATTTATGTTTTTAATATTCAGCTTGCATAGGACAGAGGTGTGCTATGTTTAGAAGGCAGTATAGCAGAGCTGTTAAACAGCAAACCTTTAGAGTCAGGAAAACCTGAGATAAAAATCCCAGCACTAGTGCCTATTTACTGTGTGATCATGAGGGAGGTTTCTTAACTGATCTAAGCTTCACTTTTCCTGTCTGTAAAATGGGTGTTATCATAGCTAACTCTTCACTCTTCAGGCTTCTTTAAGGAAGAAATTGGATAATGTTTACACAGGACTTAGCAGAGGGTATGATTCATAGGGCATAGGATTGGTCAGTGTGTATATTATTTACATGCTAGAATATGACAGATAGATAAAAAACCAAACCCCCTGCTGTGGAGTCAATTCCGACTCATACTGACCCTATACGACAGAGTAGAACTGCCCCATAGGCTTTCCAAGGCTGGAATCTTTACGAGGAGCTCTGGTGGCATAGTGGTTAAGCATTCAGCCACTAAACGAAAGATTGGCAGTTGGAACCCACCAACGGCTCCATGGGAGAAAGATGTGGCAGTCTGCTTCCATAAAGATTACAGCCTTGGAAACCCTATGGGGCAGTTCTACTCTGTCCTGTAGGGTCACTATGAGTAGGAACCTACTCAATGGCAACGGGTGAACCTTTATGGAAGTAGATTGCCACATCTTTCTCTCTGGGAGACACTGGTGGGTTCAAACTGCCAACCCTTCAGTTAGCAGCCCAGCACTTAACCACTATGCCACCAGGGCTCCTTGATGGATAGATAGGTAGATAGGCTGATAGATAGACATTGCTTTCAATCTCAGGGAAAAATAGATACTAAGCGTTAATTAGGTATCTAGTCTCACCCTTTCTTAATTACATATGTCATTCAATTTATACCTCTGAGTAAAAATAAGGATCAAAGTAAAGGGTCACTTTCAATGTTAGACTGGAGAGGAAGATATCGAGACTTTGAGTGACTTAGAATTCTATTTAATCTTCCCCATTCCCTAGAAGGCACCCCTAACATATGGCAATGAATCTTAATTTTTTACGCTACTGTTCAACAACTAGAAAAATATTTGTGTTGGTAAGGAAGTAAGACAGTCCAACATACCTGAGAATAAATATAGTAGTTTAAAATTAACATTTACTTTTGATGAATGTGAATCTTCAACATAGGAAAAACTGCCATGAGGAAGAAACAATAACAAAAAACACAATTAGTAAATAAGAAAGAGAATGTTGGTCAACATAAACGCTCAATAAGAAAGGTTGGCTGTTACTCAGTGAGCGAGGAAGAGTGTCATCTGCAAAGTTTCCCTTCATGAGCATATTTCAAATAAAGAAATCTGGGTGTGTACGTGAGTCAAAAACATGTGCATGCAACATATGATGTAAAACAAAGGCGAGCGTTTTATGTAGCTCAGTGTACAACACACCAGATGGTTATGTATGCTTGACTGAATGTCACCCAAGACGAGAAGGCACCCACCTGTTACTCTGAGAGCAGTATGGGCAGAATCCTAGCTTTCCATGCCCTATTCTTTGATGGCTTTTGCTCTTTTACACGCATTGTTTCCGTTTAGCTTGTATCTTATTCTGTGGCACAAAAAGACCTTTGAGGATGTAGGCTGAGTAAGACAGAGTATAAGTAATATGAAGTCTTAGTGGTGCAGTGGTTAAGAGCTAAGGCTGCTAACCACCAGGCTGGCAGTTTGAATCCATTGGCTGCTCCTTGGAAACCCTATGGGGCAGTTCTGCTCTGTCCTATAAGGTTGCTATGAGTGGGAATTGACTTGACGGCAATGGGTTTCTTTGGTATAAATAATATATTTTTAAAAATAAACAAGTATAAATAAAACTTTGGAGTTGGAAGCAAATGTTATGCCTGACATTGGATGGATCTGTGTGACGTAGACTGGTGCTCATGATGGTATGAATTTATGACCGTATTTGCCAAACATGAATACTAACTACATGCTAAACTTCGTGATAGGGATAAAGGAAAGCAAAAACTTAGAAAGTTTCATTTCTTTCCTCAAAGAGATTACTAGATAGTAGAGGAAGACAAAGTATAAGTAACACAAGAAAAGGCAATTACTCAAAATCTGTGTGATTAATTTTGGCTGAAGGAGAGGTTTACTGAAGGTAAGACATTCAAGCAGTGAATGCGCTAAAGAAGGAATAAGTAGATGTCCCCTAGCAGATGAATGGATCAGGACATTCTAGGCTGAGAAAAAGCCAAATTCCTAGAGGCTAGAGAGTGTGTGATCCACCTGAAGGAGCAGCCTGGAGGGACACTAGTGTAGATGTGTGGTTGGATGGAGTGGTAAGTGGATGGAGCCTCGCAAGGTAGCTGGAAAGAGACAGAGGTGGGCCTTGAATGTTATTCTAATAATGTAAACTTTATTTGAGAAAAATGGGGATCTGTTAAATGTTATTCAGCTGGGGAGTAAAAATAAGTGGAGCTAGACTTGAGGAAGACAGAGGCAGTAAGACTTGAAATTAAGCCCGAAGAACTTGAAATGGTAGCATATAGGAGGATTGGCTCTCAAATGTATATTGGGGAAGGGAATGTGAAAGACAGTGTGAAGTTACATATGATGCTATTGTTCCTGGCTCAGGTACCTAAGATGAAAGTTGGTGCCATTAACCAATATGTTACTGTTGTTAGATGCCGTTGAGTGGGTTCCGATTCATAGTGAAACACTGCCCAGTCCTACACCATCCTCACAATCATTGTCATACTTGAGCCCATTGTTGCAGCCACCGTGTCAATCCATCTAATTGAAGGTCTTCCTCTTTTTTGCTGACCCTCTACTTTACCAAGCATGTTGTCCTTCTCCAGGGACTGGTCCCTCCCGATAACATATCCAAATTATATGAGACAAAGTTTTGCCATCCTTGCTTCTAAGGAGCATTCTGGTTGTACTTTTTCCAGTACAGATTTGTTCCTTCTTCTGGCAGTCCGTGGTATATTCAATATTCTTCGCCAACGCCATAACTCAAAGGCATCAATTCTTTGGTCTTCTTTATCAACCAATATAGGGGTGGATGCAAAAAGAGGAGAGATTTGAAAAAGGGGTGGAGAAATGAAGGTGTGAGATGGTCAAAATTATAAATTTAATTCATGAAGAGATGTATAAAAGTATTAGAAGTAAAGATTTGGCTTCAGAAGGATGGCAAATGTAGATTTGAGAATTAACTGAATCAAAACAATAACTATAAACAGGAGAGTAGATGGTTTGTCTAAGAGATCAGGTGCAATGAGAAGAAAAATGGCCAAGAAGAACAACTTAAGGAATAAGTACATTTCAGGGGTAAGGATATAACTTTTAAGTGGATACTGAATAATGTTAAAGAAGTAGGAGGAAAACCAAGAGGAAGAATTATTGCTGAAGTATTGAAGCTGAAATGTTGAAGAATATTTCAAAATTACTACATTCCAAACTATTACATGTTGTCAAAAAATGAATAGGCTAAGAAATTAGAGAATATTGGATTAGGCTTTATACAGATAATAACAGGATGATTGTTAGCAGATGAGTAAGATAATAATTATTAAAATTAGCATCACTAATTATTATGTACTCACCCCTTTCTATGTGCCTGGTATATCAACTCAGATCCCCACAACACTTTGATGAGATGAGACTCTTATCATTACCCCATTTTACAGTTGAGGAAACTGAGGCATGGAGAAGTTAAATAACCTTCTCAAAATGATATAGCTGATAAACGGCGAAGTTGTGATTTAAACCTAGGCTGTTGGCTGTAGAGCCCAACTTCTTTACCACCAAGTGAAGGGGCTTACTCTGGGAAGTCAGATACAATGCGCAACGGTGTGATGTAAGGGGTGGGCCAGCCAGGTGGCCTCCTGATGCACTGTTGTTTAAGGGAAATAAGACATGCACGAGCTATTGCATAGTTGATACAAATGTTAGTGGGATGGACTTGGCAGAACTCGGCAACGTCTTCAAGTGAAGATGTGAAGTGATGCAACCACAAGCTGAAAGCAAACTACTGCGGGGCTACAGCCCCGACTCAGGGACTATCTTAATGACAGTTGCCTCAAGTCGTAAGTCACAGCATGTAAATTCTGTAAACAAAATATGCATGCCAAAAAGTTGTTTTCAAAGAAAACAATTTATTTTACTATCTAAATGTTAATTTCCTTAATATGCCTCCCAAGAAATCTGGCTTATAAAACAGCAAAAGAAAACTAAAAGAAATACATATTTTACTGACCTGAAACTACCAAACAAAATTATCAACTATCTTGAATCAATCTTTTAACCCATAATTTGCCTCTATCCTTAGCGCGTGCTCAGCAAGTGTAATACTATCTAGTTAGAGAGGACTGAAAAAGTGTGAAATGAAGGGCAGTTCTGAATCAGTTAACAGTAGCTTGGGTTTAGTATGTGTAATACATCTCTTATTTTGAACTGACAGAGAGGCATGCAGTTTGCATTAATAGAAGATTGCCTTCTCTGATGCAGCATAAAATAAAGGAAAACAAAACAATGGCTTGAAGGGTATGAAATTATGTGTCTGCCCAGGGCACCCACACATCTGGTCTGGCCTTGAATGAGAGCATAGTTAAAAGAAGGAGGCAGGAGCTGTTGCATTTAGAAATACGACGTCGAAGAGATGAATATTGAAGTACTGGGGACTTAGGGGGAAGGCGGGGTTGAAGAAAGTTCTTTAGGGCTGAAGGGCTTGACCATGGGCTAAGGGAATGGGCCAGTGAAAGGGACAGCGAGGAATTGAGAGAGGAACTGCAACCAAGGGAACAACGTTCAGAACTAGAGAGAAACGGGGTACGCCACTCACAAGAGGAAGTGCTATCTCTGAGGACAAGGGAGGCCTGAGTCAAGAGGGAAGACATGTTGAGATACTGGGAAGTACTGTGCTATTGTGGAGAGAGGCTGGGGATGTTAACATTAGAAGAGCTTCTCCTTACAGAAGTAAGAGGAAATTCTCCTGCTGGGAAATGGGGAATGAACTTCCAGTTGAAAGCAGGAAGAGATTCGGAACATTTCTGTCAAGAAAGAGAATCAATTAGAGAATAAAATGTCTGCTGCCAGCATTAAGGACCACGTTGCAGTTTTAGTGCATGAACTTAGATAAGAATGTGTTAAAGGGATTTTTGCTTTTTTTTGGACATCAGGATAGTGGAAAGCATAATGAATGCTATAAGTGATTAATTATTAGAAAAGACACAGAACTACCTAAACCAGCATGAAAAATAGTCAATGAGATATGGAGAACATGCCAAAATTTAGCTAAAATGTCTCATCTCCAAGGCATCTTTTAAGATAGCCATGATGCCTAGTCCAAAGTTGAGAAATCAACTAATTACTGATCATCATGTTATTCACTCAAAGGAATAAAGATATAACTAATGTTTGTATAATTGTATTATTTCTTATATTTGACAGAAATATATTACGTAGTGCAGTTTGGTTAGCTTATCTAGTAGTTTACAATCTATTTGGTATGCATAACTCAAGTTATCATCTAGAAATACTGCCTTCAGCAATTCTTGGTGCTTTTTAAAATTACTTTTTATCCCAGTTTCAATTGGAAGGGACCCTGTATGTTGCCTTCTCTTTTTCATAGGACTATGTGTGGAAATGATAAATGAGATCTACTAATTCACCATAGCAACAATCTCGTATCATATAATGGTGCATGAAGGAGTTGACACCCCTATAGCCCTGAACAGAATGCAATTAAAATATGTTCTTATTTAGAAAAACCAGCTCTCCTATCGAGATACCACCATAGACATGAGTCTTAAGTGATATTTCCGTAATACTAAAAACTTTTAATCTGGAATTTCCTTGCAAGCAGTCTAAAGCCTGTCAATATGATAAGGGAGAGAGTTTCTTTCAGACCCAGGGCTGATTGAATGCACACTAATGCAGGAGAAGACTTTTAGAGATATTTTTCTTATATTCTAATTTTGTTCTTTTAATAGTGATAGGGGAAATTTATGTTGTTGTTATTGTTGTGTGCCATTGAGTTGATTCCAACGCATACTGACCCTATATGACAGAGTAAAAGTGTTTTTTGGAGCCCTGGTTAAAAGCTGGAAACCCTGGTGGTGTAGTGGTTAAGTGCTATGGCTGTTAACCAAAAGGTTGGCAGTTCAAATCCACCAGCTGCTCCTTGGAATCTCTATGAGACAGTTCTACTCTGTGCAATGGGGTCACTATGAGTTGGTCGACTTGATGGCAACGAGTTGGTTTTTTTCTGGTAATCTTCATGGGAGCAGATTGCCAGGCCTTTTCTACAGAGCAGCTGAAAACAACTTTGTATCAAATTATCTTCGTTTGTTCGTTTCATAGGTGGAAAGAGAAGCCAGTGGATGAAATCAAAGCACCCGTTCAAAGGCTGTCACCCCTCACTGTCATTGATGAATATGTAGTTCAATGCAAATTCTGATCACAACTATTTTATCCTATGAAAATTCAAAAAATATATTTTAAAGTAGAACACTGTATAAGTTATGCTGGTGAACTGTAGAAGCAAATTTTAGGGTAGGTGCTGCTGGAAATTGAAACAAATGGGATACATGTGAATTATGATGGTGGATTGAAAAGACAGGGCAAGACCCTGATAATTTTAAAATGTTTTTAAAAAGTATGATAAAACTCGTTGGAGATCCATGAGCCATAATAGATGACTGTCACCATGCAGCAGGAAAAAAAAATTGCCATATCAAAATTAGATAAGAGGGTCTCTAACAAAATTATGTTGTTGTTAGGTGCTGTCAAGTGGATTCTGACTCACAGCGACCACATGTAACAGAGTAGAACTGCCCCATAGGGTATTCTAGGCTGTAATGTTTATGGGAACAGATAGCCTGGTCTTTTCTCCCACAGAGCCATGCCACCAGGGCTCACTAACAAAATTATAGTCCTTATTAAATAATATTTAAGACACAAAAATGACAAAAGTACTTGCTGTGATGTCAGGGAGAGCGTTGAAAATAGAATTATTTTGGGAGATATAAAAACTACTGAAAACTGCCAAATGTAATCTTTTGCCTCCTGTGATTAACACTGAAAACTTTTTACCATCAGACTGGAGGGAGTTCTTCTGAGTTATATTGATCCTTTCTCCAGTACCTATGATAATTTTCACTTTTCAGTTAACTAATTCCCAAGCTCTATGTATTGCCCTCTGTCCCCAGCCAAATACATGTCTCTGCATCTAGTCACAAACGGTGCTTTGCTGCATTACTGACCACATCTTTTAGTAAAGTAGTCTCTCACACACCCATACCCCTACCCACACTGAACTTCTAGTAAAAGTGTTCATTTATGGCTTTAGTGTTTTTCTAGGGTGATTTTTCTCTAGATAATTTGAAACCTAATTTAGAACTGTAGAAAATGAGGTTTTAAACAAAGTGAAAGCCAGCATATTCCAGGATAGTTTAGCTGACCCAGATAGCATTCAATAGAAGATGAAAGACTTCTACTGAAAGTTGATTTTCAAATAAAACCCTAAAATATGGCTTAAATATATTCTGCTAAGTAAGATTTTAGATTGCATTAATGGAGGAATTGTACTTAGATTTTGGTATATATTCTGCACCACGAGGTGGTCAGACTACCCCAGAGGACTGTGTTCATCTCTGGGTGCTGTATTTCAAGGACATTGATTAGAGGCATGTTCATGGAGGATGACCAGGATAGTCATTGAAGTAGAGACCACACACCACAAGGACTACTCAAGGAAAACAGGGTGCTTATCCTAGGGAAGAAATGTCCTGATTGAGCCAGTATTGCTGACCTATATCTCAAAAGAACACTCTCCAGGAGTAGTAGAACAAGCTGTTCCGTCTTTCTTTTAACAAAGAGTTAGAACCAGTAGGCAGGAGGTACAAGGAGAATGATTCCTCATCAAAAAAGACCTCTTCAACAGCTAGAGCTGCTCCTCTCTACAACAACTAGGCTGTCTTATGAGGGCATGACTGTTAGAGGTGTTTAAGCTGGGGATGGCAAACCATTGGTTAGAATTTCTCAACTGGGTAGAAGGCTGCAATGCAAGTCTTTAAAAACACTTTCAACTTTCAAATTATATATTTTGTTGACCATGTGTATGACAGACACTCTCCTAGTGCTATAAAAACAATCCTGAATATAAAATGAACTCTACCAGAAGATCTAACAGTCTCATCGTGGGACATGGCATGTATAAATCAAAGTTTAATACAATGTGAGTGGTGTAATGACAGTGTAAACAAAGCACTAGGGGAACACAAGGAGGCTAGTTAATGAATTCAACAAACATTTATTATGCATCTACCATGTTACTGGAAATCCTGGTGGCATAGTGGTTAAGTGCTACGGCTGCTAACCAAAAGGTCATCAGTTTGAATCTTCCAGGTGATCTTTGGAAACTTTATGGGGCAGTTCTACTCTGTCCTGTAGGGTTGCTATGAGTCAGAATTGACTCGACAGCAACGGGTACCGTGTTACTGACAGGCATTGTACTGCATACTATGTTCAGAATGTGACTGAGCTCCATGGCACCTAAAGACTATCTGTATGGGGTGGGAAGGGTTTGAGAGTCTATAATAAATTCTGTAATTATATCAGCTGTTCTTTAGTATCAAAAAGTGATTTCTATACATAGACAAACTGTCACTAGCTCCTAATGATCCTCTAATCAGTGATAAAAACCCTAGTGTCTACAGAATTAAATGATTAGAATAGATACTCAGTCAGCAGCTATTTATTACATGCCAAATATGTTCTGGGTAGTGTTGGGGATATAAATACAAAAGGGAAACATTCTACCCTAAGGGATCTTGCATTTTAGTTAGGAAAGTAAGCAGTGATGTGAAATACTTAAATAAGAAGTAAACAATTGTTAACAGTTGTGTCTTGCACCATAATTCTACATTTGCAGTTGAACTTTGTCTTAGTTATCTAGTGCTGCTATAACATAAATACCACAAGTGGATGGTTTTAATAAAGAGAAATTTATTCTCTCACAGTCTAGCAGGGGCTACAAGTCCAAATTCAGGGCATCACCTCCTGGGGAAGGCTTTCTCTCACTGTCAGGTCTGGAGGAAGGTCTTTGTCATCAATCTTCCCCTGGTCTAGGAACTTCTCTGCACAGGAATCCCAGGTCCAAAGGAAGTGCTCTGTTCCTGGCACTGCTTTCTTAGTGTATGAGGTCCCCTGTCTCTGCTCATTTCCCTTTCCTTTTATCTCTTGTAAGATAAAAGATGGTGCAGGCCACACCACAGGGAAACTCCCTTTTCATTGGATCAGAGATGTGGCATTAGTAAGGGTATTACAATTCCACCCTCATCCTCTTTTACATAAAATTACAATCACAAAATGGAAGACAACCACACAATACTAGGAATCATTGCCTAACCAAGTGGACACAAATTTTAGGGGGACACATTCAATCCATGACAAACTTCAATCATGAGTAACTTTGAGTCCACCCCTTTGCAAATGATGTGTTAGTTCAAAGAACTTGTGATCTTATCATTTTTCATCCATTTTCTCCATGAGATCTCATCCTCACCCACCCAAGTATATATTCTGTAAGGCTGAAATGGTGGTATATATATATATTTCTGTGATGTTCATTTGTATTCTCCTTTTTATCTGTTTATGTAATTATTGCTTTGACTCTTTAGATGCTCAGCTCTTTGAGGATAATGGTTCCAACATGTTTATTTTGGATCCAATTCAGGGCTCAGAACAATGTTAGACAATGGGTTTAGGGTTAACATCTCATTGATATATACTTACTATTTTACTCAGTGTTCTTAAAAGAACTACATTTTTTTTCAAGTTAACATTCCTTCTTTGTTATTGGTGTGTTTAATTTTCACTAGGTGATTGAATGTTCTGATTTAGTTTATGAAAATTTCCATTAAAAAAAAATCATCTTATTCTCAAACCTAGTTCTCATCTGATAATACTTGCCTCCACAATGCAGTTGGCTTCAAATAATAATGATGTGTTAGTAAAAATTCTGTAATTTAATTATTTTCACCCTTGGAGTATCTAGAATTAGTTGAACATCGAAGACTAAGGACTCATAAGAAAAAATATTTCCCAGAATCCACTGGGTGTCTTCTCTCCTAACATGGTGAATGCTACCATAACCTATCTACAGAGTACGCTTAAACGGTCATTCACTTTTACATCTGTTATCTCAACACCCATGCACAGTGTGTTTCCTTCTTTTACAGATGAAGAGATGAATGTCAGGGAGATGAAGTGATTTGTCCAAGATTATACAGCTAAAGAGGGGCTGAGCTGAGACTGGTATACAATTTTCATTTCTGTATTAAGTAGTGGAGTTAATGTTTATATTCTTACACGGTGGAATATGCACATGCCATGAATTCAATGATTCAGTGAGGAAATCTCTTAGTAACTGGTAGCAATGAACATTGTGTAAAGTGACTATTGGTGCCAGGAGAAGTTATAGAACCTACAGAATATACTTTTAAAAATGTTGTATACCTTGTACAGCTAGATGGTGTCTGGCTACCACCACTGACTGCTCTGACAGGGATCACAACAGAGGGTCCTGGACAGAGCTGGAGAAAAATGTAGAACAAAATTCTAAATCACAAAAAAAGACCAGACTTACTGGCCTGACAGAGACTGGAGAAACCCCAAGAGTATCGCCCCCGGACACCCTTTTAGCTCAGTAATGAAGGCACTCCCGAGGTTCACCCTTCAGCCAAACATTAGACAGCCCCATAAAACAAAAGAAGACTAATGGAGCACAACAGCCCAGGGACAAGGAGTAGAGGGCAGGAGGAGACAGGAAAGCTGGTAACAGGGAACCCAAGGTCGAGAAGGGAGAGTGTTGACATGTTGTGGGGTTGTTAACCAATGTCATAAGACAATATGTGTACTAACTGTTTAATGAGAAACTATTTGCTCTGTAAACCTTCATCTAAATTACAATAAAAAAAAATATTGTATACCTTGAAAAATTCAGCTGTGTTGTAAAACATGAATTGGATCCAGTGTTTTACTTCTGTGTATTAATCAGGGAGGCTAAATAAGGAGGAATGTTAACCATCTCCGGTGAGTTGACTTGTATTTTGGCAAATAGCATTTAACTCTCTTCTTCAGATTTTTGCTTTTGCTTTGAGTGATGACTACCTGAAATTTCCAGTTTGGGATTTTATGTGTGGATCTGGAGTTCGTCCAGTTGATGACTGGAGGTGAGGATTCTATGGAATTTTTTTTCCTTCAGATTCTGACTATTTTATTAATGAACTGTTTGCATAATATTTTTATTTCACTTCTTAAATGATAAACATAGCCACATGTTTTTGTTAGGAGAATTACTAAAAGAAGATGAAACTTAAGTGTCTCTCTTCAAGTGAACATACTTTTCTCTCTGCAGTACTGGATTGTATGAGCATAGAAATGTAGAACTAAAAAAACACTGAACCAGAAGAAACTTTAGAAATCTGATTCTTATCCACCTTTTTGTATTTTATTGAAGGGAAATTAGAAACTCAGAAAGGAAAGGTCACTTGTTGAAAGCAGTGCATTTGTAGTTTTCATGGAATGATTTGTATGAATACTGTCGTTAACAGAAATTAAATTAAGCTGTAACAAAGTTATAAAGTACAAGGAAGGACTGTGCCAAGGTTAGGTTTGGTGGATAAATATTTCTTGTGAAGCTCTGAACATGGCTTGGGTTTACTAAAAGGAAATCGTTTGCTTTTTAATTGCAATATTTGGCTCTACTCAAATCATTGTGCTGGAGATATTTTATAGTTATCTGGAGCAGTGACCTGAGAGTTAAGACTTGAGACATATAAGCTGAGGGTATTTTAATATTGGTTTCTACAGCTGAACACCACCAATTTCAAGATGAAGTTAAAAAGTAAACAGTGTAAATTCCTGCTTGAAGCATTTATTTTTCTTTCGTGACTGGCAACATTATGTATGCAAATTTGAAACCAATCTCCACAAGTTGAGAAGGTTCAGCTCTACAACCAACTTTAGCAAGATTTGAAATGGAAGACTCTCATTTGATGGTAGAAACCTAAGAGAGTGCCAACTGATATCAGGCCCTAACTGAAGAATTCCTTCTGCCTCTGGAGTATCCATTGCCTGCAGGAAGCAGCCCCTAGGAGTTACTGTCGGGGGATATGCTTACATGTAAATAGGCAATGGGAAAACTCCTGGGAATACTGAATGGAGATCTATAATGCAACCCCCAAGGACAAGTAGAGTAGAGAGACACTGTTATCCAACTAGTTTAGCTTCTGTGAAGCAAGGGAGAATATTAATAAAGAAGGATACCTGGACTATTATGCAGGCATGAAAAGTAATAAGTTAATCATGAATTTGTTCTTAAGTGAAAAGGGCAATCTATAATCTCATGTTTGTAAAATAAAAAGACTATATATGTTTATATATGTGTATATAATACACATACTATTATATATGTATGTATTTTAGTATATTGTTATATGAGCAAGCATAAAGTTATAGATAAAAACACATCAAGATGATAACATTGGATGGGGGAAGAGGAGATAGTGGGTGCTAGGGATGCAGGCAAAAAGAAAAAGATAAAGAAAGACAAGGTTCATTGGCACCCTGGCATAATTCGATGCCTCTTTAACAGAAATAAAAGCAAGTTCTAGGTGGTTAAAAATTTTCCCTGAATATATAATATTTCCTTCCCTCTAAATTCACTCGTACTGCCCAGAAGATTCTGAGTGCTCTGGAATTCAACTAGGAGTTTGTTATATTCCAGTGACAATTTCCAAACCAAAATGTGCTAACCTCTTATGCTAATTTCACATGCCCAAATACGTCCGAGCCAGCCACTCCAGACCAGGCATGGGGTCGGTGGATCCTCTTCTCCGTCGGCCAAAGGCCAATCTGATGTGGTCAAAGCTCCAACTCTCAGTAATGTTTGCCGAACAAATGCAATGGAAAAAATGTCCTACTTTGTGGTCAGTGTTTTTTATTTAAGCAGACCTTTATTTAAGGCATTGAGGGAAAAAATGGAGACTTGATGAAAGATCTGACTTCAAACTGGGATTGATTTCCTCTAGGAATCGATACTGCATTTGCAGAGTTGGGGAAAGCTGGAGTTGGTGAGGGTCCAAAAGCAGACTGTGCTACTGAAAAATGGAACACATGGATATTAGAAAGAGCACTCTCTTGAAACAGAATTGGAATTTTGTTTCTGCAGGGAATTTTCAAAACCAATTTAAGTGCTAATATTTAAACATTATTTTTTTACTCTGTGAAAACAGCTTGCCTTTCATAATCGTGTTTCAAATGGGCTGGTCCTGAACCTTATTTTTAATCTTCCTGGATTCCACAGCTCCTTCTAAAGAGCACGGATCACTACCCTCCCCAACTGTAGGCCACTAGCTGAGGCACTTCATCTTGGGCCTTTGCCAACCTGTCTAGGAGAGTTCTTTTTACCTTTTCTTAGTTCTGAGCCAATTTGCCTGAAACATATGTCTCATTTATATTTTATTTTTAAGTACAGGGGGAAAAAAATAAAAGGAGCAGAAAGCAGCACCAGCCTCTTCTTAAAAGACTATTTTTAAAAAGCTAGAACTAAATCAGTGAATTTTAGATACACGTGTTATCAGTGATTCTAACTCAAAACTCAGGGGATCGTAATGCGTCCAGTCACATGGAACAGGCTGACCTCAGAGGCTGCTTTCCTGCCCTGATTCCTCAGCATCGGTTCCTTGCAGGTGGGACTAGGGGTGGAGGGGTTTGGGTGTGGGGTGGGAGCAATTAACCTGTCAGTGTCTGCTGCTTTGGGTTCATTATGATTTGCATATGAACAAAAAGAGTAAATTGTGAAATTTTAAACTTCATTTTCCTAGAAGAGTTAGTAGTAATATGCCTATCCTTCACAGAATGTGGGTGGTAACGTTCAGTTCCCACCAAAAAAGAATACGACTCCTTTATTCACAGGTGAGTCATTCTTTTAGGATTTATGGGAACTCTTTAGGCTGATGAATAGAATGGTCTTTCCTTACCAAATATGAGCAAGTCAGGCAAGAACAGAATTTCTCAACCTTGCCACTGTTAACACTTTTAGTCAGATAATTCCTTCTTGTGGGAAGAGGGTTGTCTTAGGTAACCCTGTAGGATGTTTAGCAACATCCCTGGCCTCTACCCACTAAATGCTAATAGCAGCCCTTAAGTAGTAACAATCAAAAATGCCTCCTGCAATAGCCAAATATTCCCTGGGGAGAGAGGGCACTATCACTCCCAATTGAGAATCACTGATCTAGAAATTAAACTGTAAATAATTAATTAGATAACAGCTTCATTGGAGGAGACCTTTCCAGATGGTTAACTGTCTTCTATAGGGAGTGTTGAGGGTGGAAACTAAATGATATTCCAGACACTGTGACCCTGAAGGATGAGCTTAATGAATTTAATGCATATTTTTGTAGTGCTTACGGTTTAATAATCCATTTGCTAACATTCATAGAAGACTGTGGATCCCTGTTAGGGCTATCCCAGTACTTAGCTCCCGGAAACAAAACCTATCTTGGTTTTTTTTAAGCTTCTGGATCCTAAATGGCGGGTCAGATCCTCAGATTAAGAATAAATAAAAGAATACAAATGGCAGAGACAAGAAGATGCCTCTTAATCATTCCTTCTAAATCAGCAGAACCTTTTCTTAGGAGAATGTTTAACCATTTGGTTGTATATAATTTATGGCAAAGAAAGGGAATTAATGAGCCAGTCAAGAAACTGGAAGACTCTTCTCAAAGAGAGAATAATAGAGCAATATTGTTAATCTCACCAAGTGGCAACTACCTCAAGTTTTAGAAGACACGCAAGTGAAATTCAAGACAGTGCAGGGGAAGATTAGGTCAAGGCTAAATAACAAGTTGGTTCCCAACTTGTCAAAGTCATTTCAGCAGAGGGGCCATCTTGTCTATAGAACTTGACCTGGGTAATGATAGTAATTCTCACCTGGAGGTTTTCTCAGAGAAAAGGTGCCATCAGTCTTCTCTCCTTTCTGAGGTGGGGCATGCCAGTCTATGCCTATTAGTGCCGTAGACTGAAATCCCTTCTAATTAAAGGAGATGGAAAGAATTACTAAAAAGGCTTCCAAACGTGAAAAACAAACCATTTGCCGTCAAGGAAATTCTGACTCATAGCGACCCTATAGGACAGGGTGGAACTGCCCCCACAGGGTTTCCAAGGCTGTAAATCTTTATGGACCAAGACTGCTACATCTTTCTCCTGAAGAGCAACTGGTGATTTTGAATGGCTGACCTTTTGATTAGCATCGGAGCACTTAACCACTGCACCACCAGGGCTCCCTCTGAACAGGTTTGGCTACTACAAATTTTTTGATGTCTTGGGTATGAAGTGAGGGGTTTTTTCTAAGTAGACTTTTCCGTCTGGTAGACAGGAGGAGATGCTTTTGAGTTTGGTCATTGGAGAAGGAGGATAAGGAATGATTCTGTTGCCAGGAACTCTGGGTTCTGGTTGGCATGACTCTGACCGGGGCCAGATATTCAGAGACCAAGTTGAAGAGAACGAAAGGCGACTTTATTGGTTGACCAAGCAAGGAGACAGTCTGGGCTAAGTGCCTTCCAAGACTGCTCGCAGGCAGCTTGCTCAGTCTGGTTTACATAGGCAGGATCAGTTTCAGAAAACAAAACGGCGTTCATAGGCAGGGAGTGTTTTAGAATGAGTAAGCATTTAATAAGGCCCGGTTCAATTCCCCCAGCAGGAGGAAATTAGCCATTTTTGTTCATTAGCATGTTAGCTCTCCACCCAGGGGCGGAGAACTTATTATGCATGAGTCAGTTAATGAGCTAAGGATTATCTGGAGTGCCAAGATGTAGGGCAGGAACTGTTTCAGCCAGTTCTGGCTAGTTGGTGGCTGTTTCTTTTCAAAGAAGTTCTGAGGAGAGAAACAACTTAATGGACTGGGTGAGGGGCTGTCCTGAGGAGACAATGATTTTAAGAAAATGGCTCTAGCGCTATCTTAATTCCACTTAAATTGTTGAGACTATTTCTTCTCACTCATCCACACCATCCCTCTGATTTATCATTAGCATTGAAAACAACAATAATTGTTTAAATATATGAACTGTATTTCAGAGTTTCCAAAGAACTTTATCCTCGGTCCTTGATTTATTGGTGACTATTCCAACAGATCCTTAACTTTAATGTCACTTGATGAATCTATTAATGTTCTCTTGAAAATCAACTTGAATGTAGGTTCCAAGACTTTTGTTTCACCTACCGTTTAAATGATACTTGGATCCTATCCCCAGCCTGGCGCAAGCTGGGGAATCCAGGGTGATTTGAGCTCTGCAAGTGAAAGGAAGATTCTAGGAGGAACGGTGTTATTTTCAAAGTACAAGATTCTAAACTCTTTCATTTATATTGTTTCCCACTGTGAATTAGTGTATTAGCATATAGTACCATTTAGTAGAAAATAAGTAAAGCTCTGTTAATATATAGGCTTTTTGTAAAAGTTAATGGCAGAATTTCCTTGGCAGTTCACTTTACATAATGCATAAACCCAATGCCACTGAGTCAATTCCAACTCATAGCGACCTATAGGAGAGAGTAGAACTGGTCTACTCTCCAAGGGTTTTCAAGGCTGTAATCTTTACAGAAGCAGGCTACCACATCTTTCTCACGCTGAGTAGCCGGTGAGTTGGAACCACTGACTTTTTGGTTAGCAGCCGAGCGCTTAACCACTGTGCCACCAGGGCTCCTTACTTAATGTACACTGATCCTTAGATTGCAAGGCAGTCTGGGCAAATGCTGGCTGCAGGCATAAATCGCCTGCTTAACAGGCTGCTTCAGAGCTCTTTTCTAAGAAATCTCCATTTTTGTCACTTTCTTTCAAGGTATTGAAAAATTTTAAAAGTGGCAGTTGCAACAATACATAAAAAATAAAGCTGGCAGCTGGCAGCATTCAGCTTACTTTTCTGTCCTTTTCATTTGAAAGCTAAGAGTGTTTTGCTCTGTGGGGGGAAGTGGAGTCTCAGACTTTATTTGGATTAAGTCGCAGCATAGAGCCTGATTAGAATAAAGACTACTGCCTGACAGATGCTCTTTGCAAGCCTTGCTTGGCAGTACTGGTTGGTACAAGCCTGTCTTACTTCAATTACCCTGACATGTGTTGAGATATCTGTCTTTTCAGGGTACCTGTTCATTTTGAAGAGGAAGATAGTTTTGCTTTGTTTTGTTTTTCTGATGATCTGTCTTATAATTCCTTCTTACTAATATGATCATAATGTCAGAATAGTAACTCCGTATAGTCTCCATTCATTGGGTATTCTCAAAGTATGCATGGAGTATGCTACTCCTAGCTAGAAAGCAGTCAAGAGAAGGAGAAGGAAGATGTGGCCCCCGCCCTCAGGAAACGCGACAGTCTGTCAGTTGAGGAAGACACATGCTGGAATAACCCTGGTAACCAGTGACCAAGGCAAGAGCGGTGACAGAGTGCGATGCCATCGTAGCTCTTAGAGGGCACCCGGGCTCAGTGATGCTTCTGAGTTCCTCTCGGTAAGTGTCCGGGCCTGTCAGGTTCTGGGCCTGTGTTCAATGCATTCGTCTCATGCTCGAGGTTGAGACCTTCCCTCCGTTTGCTGCTGGCTTGAGAAACAGTCCAGCCTACATTAGTTGTGTGAGAAAAACAAGTGATATTAAATTATTAAAAAGAAATGGAGGAGGCCTGACACTGCAGAAAAGGAAGTCAGTGGGAACTCGTGTGGAATAAGATGCACTCAGGCCAACTCTTTGGGAAGGCACATTGTGGAACTGGTTAGGGAATTGGAATTGGGGCCATCTGTTCACTCCCTAACATCCTCTACTGAAAGAAAATTTGTAAACGAAGGACCCCTACAAACATATGAACAATTGTAGAGGGCATATGTAAACAAAATTCGATAGCTTGACTTAACAGAACAGGAATTTGGGATTGAAATGGGAAAAATTAGACAAAGCACATACAATTAAACTAAGAAGTATGAATAGCAAGAGTAAATATATTTAAAAAAATAGAAGTCTTTTCTATGAAGGGGCTAAAGTGCACGCTCATGCGGTGGCTACCTGAGACACTTCTAGCTCCTTGGCTCTGTTTGGTAGAATGTTTACATGAGCGTTGTTGTTGTTGTTAGTAGCCACTGAGTTGACTTTTACTCATAATGACCGTATGTATAACAGAATGAGAAGTTGCCCGCTCCTGTGCCATCTTCATGATCAACGGTATGTTTAAGCCCGTTATTGTGCCTATTGTGTCAGTCCATCTACTTACCAACCATAATATCCTTTTCCAGCAATTGGTCTTTCCTGATGATGTGTCCAGAGTGAGCCAAAGTCTTGCCTTCCCTGCTTTTGAGGGACATTTTGGTTGTATTTTTTCTAAGACTGATTTGTTTGTTCTGTTGGCAGTCCACAGTACATTCAATATTCTTTGCCAGCTCTCTTCAATACACATGAATAGAGTCATGTGTAAAATCACTGATCTCAAATATTATGGTATTAGAGTTTAAAAGAATCACCAAATTTAACACAATTTTAAGAGGAGAACTACTGAATGAAATTCAATTTTAAAGTAGATTTGAAGAACAAGGCCACTCTTTCTCCGTGCCTACCAGGTCCCTGGCACACAAGTGCCCAACAGGTGTTTGTTGCATTCAAGCGGCAAAATAGGTACTGAGCAGCGCAAATGTGTCCATGTTGTTGTTGTTTTTCTTCTAATACTAACTTCAAAAAGTTTTGGATGTAATTAAGCCAAAAATCTGATTAGTGTCAAGACAGAAAGAAAGACACAGAAATATTCTTGGAAAATAATTTAAAGGAGTAAAATTATAAATTCTAATTAGAATGATAGGGACAAGCAAGTTTTGTATAGGACAAGGCATTCTTGTTGTATTGATAAGACTAGGGGTGAATCACACAGAGATTATTTATATGTGATTATTATTATTATTTTGAGGTTATAAGAATCTAAAAGACCCATTGGGATGTGTTAATTGACACTTTCTTCTTCTAAAGTTCCCTCTGTATGTTGTCTTGGCAAAACGATGAGGGATTTTCACGTTCGTCGTTTTTACAGTAGAACCATAACTTCTTTTTTTTTACTAAGACAAGGTCTTTAAGGAAAGGGAGGGAGAGAGAGAGAGACAGAGAAGGAGAAGAAGAAGAGTAAGTGGAAATAAAGGGAGGAGAAACATCAAGAAAAAAATAAATAAACGAAGGTAACGATGTTGGCAGATTTTTCTCCAGGGAGAGATCGCTCAGTGGTCTTCCCTCTGTCTACTCCCTAAGGCAAGAGTTGACTCATGACAGTAAAAAATACTGAACTGGGCTTGCCATATGGTTGAGAAGCTGAATATGATTGTTTTGACTCATTACAGTGCACTATTTTGGCCTCTTGGTTTTGACTACATAGTCAGATATTTCATTGCGTGGCAAAGCCCTTTTCCAGTGACAGTCTGTCTCCTAGTTTGTTTTGAATGGGATCAGTTTTTACCTCAATATTGTGCTGAGTAGGATTCTAAAAATGCTGCCTTGACATTTTAATGATACATGTTTCTATTTGTAGCTCTAAGGTCCTAGGTAAGCAATAGTTTCAGTCTCATGGGGAAATTCACAGTTTATAATTATGGGTTGTTGAGTGTTGAGCGGGGGGGAACTTTAAAACAAGTGCCCTTTGAACTATTTTCTTCACACCCCAAAAGAATTTAGAAAATCTATCTGTCCCAATTGCATGTTTTAGAATGAAACCTAAAATTTATATTATAAGTTCAAATAACATAGCTGGAAAATATGTACTTTCTAGTGTATTTTAAATATTTCCATTTTAAATAAATGGTTATACCTCTCTTTTAAGAGTATCTAAGCATATCTAGAAAACAGAGCGATTTGATACTCACAATTATCCATTTAAAAAATACACAAATAAGCTCTTCTGTAATATTTGGAAAATTTCCATCATTTTCTTTCCTCTGTGAGCTCATATTTCCATTCAGCTTCCCTCAGAGAATTTCAGGTAATACATTTATGCTTGAAAGACTTTTATTGTCACTCTTCTGTGTCTCTCTATAATAAAAATATTTATATAACTTTAGAATTTTATTTTTTCTGAATGGGGTTATTGTTGGAATCATTGATTAAAACAGTAAAGATACAGATTTGGATGATTAATAAACAAAAAAACTAATATTGTATTTAAATGTGCTCTTAAACAAATGAAATGGGGCTTTAAAAAAATCTCAGTTGGTTTATGTATCTGGGGTGATATTAGTTATTGCTAGAATTAAAAAGGGTTCAGCATCAATTCTATTTTTACTTTTCATTTTTATAGTTTTATGTGCTAAGAACACTTGTACATATAAATGAGTTGATGAAAAGGATTTGTTATATGTTCTTCCTCTCTTCTCTGGCATAACTTTTTTTAAAAAGATAGTTCATTCTATCTCTTTTATTCTGTAGGTGCTTGTTTTTCATTGGCTACACACACTTAGACTCGACTACCATATGTCTTAAACATTTGAATCAAAATTGTTATGGTTTCAAATTTAACCTGGTGGTGCATGATACAATTTAAAAAATCCCTTTGTAGGTGACAGTGTGCTGCTTGTCCCAGATCCCTTCTTTAGGGCAGAGGCACCATCCCCCCGTTGCTGGGAATATGGACCTCCGATGGCCCTCGCTTACAAGGAACTAACTGCGTGGCCTGGATTAAACCTCCTTCCGATTTCTGCAGCCAATGTCTAGCTGATACAGAAGCACAAAAGCCTGGCTTCAAATGAGGACAAATCTAAAAGGTCACTCTAGCTCCAGAGCTCCTGCAGAATTGGCCAGAGGCCTCGATAGCAATCTCACCAAGGGCTTGGCTTTTCTCTCTGTTCAAACCAAGGGCTTGGCTTTTCTCTCTGTTCAAACCGTGCTTTCCTCATGTCCTGTCCTTCGAAGCAGGACCAGATTACCCAAGAAGCAAGGTATCAAACAAAAAGACAAACCTATTGCCGTTGAGTTGATTCTGACTCATAACGACCCTTTAGGACAGAGTAGAATTGCCCGATAGGATTTCCAAAGAGCAGCTGGTGGATTCAGACTACCAACCTTTTTGGTTGGCAGCCTAGGGCTTAACTACTGTGCCATTAGGGCTCCAAGCAAGGTATGCACAGGCGCCACTGTGCCTTCCTACCAATCTGCAGTGCACAATTTCACCTGTCCTCTACCACAGAAAAGATGTGGTGAAACCCATGTGAAATTGCTCACCACAGCCTAGCAAGTAAATACAGTTAAGCCTGTGGGCATCTTGCTCAATGCATGCCTGTGCATATTGTGTTGACTGGGTAATCCGCCCCTGGTTACAGTCGTATTCCTGGAAGTATCCCTCATGTTCTCAGAGTCTTCCCAGGAAGCCCATTATAAAACACCCATTCACTAACTTGCATTTCTGGAGTACGATTCTACTGAAAGGGGTGAAAAATCGCTCTGTTGTGGACTTAGAAATGGTGCAGTAGGCCTATTTCGCTTGTTGTGTTTATTTTTATTTTTTGTGGTGTATATGATATGGACTACTTACAGCCACTGAAAATATGACCTAGCTTTGATAAATACTCCTCTTGAATTTTTTTTACCAGTGAGCCAAAAACATTTTGGTTATGCCTTAGATGATCTCTTCATTCTGGTGTGAAAGGTAAAATAAACTTGAGTGGGCAATATATTCAAATGTAATAATCCTCAAATGTAAAATGCCTCAGTGAAAACTATGTTGTAGTTAAAGATTTGGTTTCTAATAGGGAACATATCCACAAGCACATGTATTCCTTAATAGCACGGAGCCTTGGGAAAAGCTAACTGCAATTCATGAATAATGTAGGGTTTGCTGTTTATCCACTTCCATCTGTTGTGTGCGTGATATTTATGATATTCACAAGACAAACTGATAGGAGTGTGTAATCTGCTAATATGTATATTTTTAAAGCCTTAATACTGTTTTTATGGAAGAATGATGTCATGTACTCTGACTCCAGGGATATGAGAATTAGAAAATAAAATAGCAATACAAACAACACAGACACTTTTGAGCAAGTGAGCTTTTTGTTTTTAAATGAGTGATACTTGATTTACGTCTTTCCGTATGCCAAGATCTCAGAATACTTTCCAGTGTCAGTTTCTGATTACATCTTAGATGACATGAAGGAGAACAGATCTGAGTATAGTGATACCTTCCCTTGCTGACCTTCTACCAGTCTACGCTGCTTCTCAATGGCTGTACGTTGGCTCAACTAAATGAGGATGGATTACTTCTATGTATTTCAAATGATGCATAAACCTTGGAATTTACCTGGGAAAATTAACGTTTGGATGATGTGAGGGTCCCTAGAGAAAATAACAGAAAAACACACTTTTTTTCTCCATAAATCCAATGCACAATTCCACCAAAGGAAATGTTGCTACATCTTTAACTTAGAGATTACCTGAGTTGATGTGGTTTAGTGGAAAGTATTCCAGGCAGGGGAACTGGCTTCTTCTACCACTGATAGAAAATCACCAATTTACTGTCTATAAGCAAGTAGTTAACCCCTCAGGACTACATTTTTGTAATTAGAAAAATGTAAGGTTTGGACTAGGTGATTTCAAACATTCTTTCAGCCCAGATAGTTTAAAGAATCTTATATACACTTGATTTTCATCTTCAAAACATTTAGTATAGGCTATTGTATTTGAAAGACCTGCTAGGTTCATGAGCATCATCTGATTTTTATAAAAGCTGACTCCCCTCTCTTTCTTAAAGTGTTTTTAAAAAAATGTTATTTAGGGTTCTTTTCCTGAGCCTAAATATTTTTCATGTAATATGATTTTTTTTAAAGTTATTAAGATAATTTTTTTTTTCTTAAATCTGGTAATTTGGAAAGAGTTGATATGTTTGGTATGCTTGCTTTCAAATCTGGCTTTCTTTTATGACTGTCTTCTGACAATTTTCCCAAGTTTAGAAATTAAGGGATGTAAGAGAATTTCCAAGGAGTCCTGGTGGCGCAGTGCTTAAGTGCTTGGCTGCTAACCAGAAGGTCAGCAGTTTGAACCCACCAGCCACTCGGAGGGAGAAAGATGTGGCAGTCCGCTTCGGTAAAGATTACAGTCTTGGAAACCCTACCGGGAAGTTCTATTTCTACTCTGTCATGTAGAGTAGCTATGAGTTGGAATCCACTCGACGGTAGCAGGTTTGAGAGGATTTCCTAGAAGTCTTGCAATAACTGAATTGAGAAAATATTAAATCCAAGGTGTGGGGGAGGAAGACTGATTTCTGACCGTTTTACCATGTATGCCTTGTCACAGATTACTGACATTTAGGTAGAATAGGTGGTATGATTCAAGGTGTCCTAAACATTTATTCCACACTGCATAAAATTATAGGAAATACTAATTCTTTAGGTCTAGCAACATCCTCTTTGAAAAGGCAGACACCATATAGTTTTGTGTGTGTGTATCTGTGTGTACGTGCACACGTGTGCACATTTTGTTACTGCTGTGAATTAGTTACATGCTTTGCTTCCATCCCAACACCCAAGTGACTGTATCCTGTAACCCTTGTAGAGCAGTCCCTCTCATTTCTTCACCTCAGGCAGGTTTATTAGCTACTTTCTGAGGGAAGCAGCGGCAGAGGAACTGGCCTGCAGCTCTTAAGCTGGGCAGTCTAGTGGACGGTCATCACCACTGCTTCTAATATGTATGTACTAAACCAGAAAAAAAAACCAACCCAAACCCATTTCTGTCGAGTCAATTCCAACTCACAGCGAGCTTATAGGACACAGTAGAGCTGCACCACAGTGTTCGTGTGTGCTAGCCACTGCTTAAAATAACCAAGTAGCCACACCACCCACTTCCCATTTTGAATATTCTTCTTCAGTTTTTTTTTTTTTTTGTAGACCCACTGGGCCATGATGAAAGTTTAAGCAGTTTGCTCCTGAAGGGTTCTTTATGTGCCCCAAATCCTTACTTGGGAAAGAAATAGCAATTTACTGTCATGCCCCTTGTCACACTGAAGCCTAAGATAGTTCTTTATTCCTCAATGCCATTTGCTTTCCTCTCACCTTCTGGAGACCATTTATATCATTTATAGTCCACTGACCCCTACTTTGGGGCTTCCCCTTGGGTAATAAAGCCCAGATCACCAATTTCTTCCTATGACTTGTAAATTTCTCCTCAGACCTTTGAAGGCAAATTGAGGTCAGGGACCATATATTCTGCTTTTCATCTCCCACAGCATGATATATATTCATATATAGTGTCTAAGGTCTATATACAATGCCACTAGGTATTTTTCATTGATGATGGTAATAGTAGTAGTGACTATTGAGTTTTTTTGTGTATGTGTCTTGTCTTATGTTAAGCATTTTACATGTACCATCTCATTTAGTCTTCACAGCATGTCAGTAAGGTAGATATTAGCAATAATATTGATTATATAGATTAAAAAAAACCAACACTCATAGAGGTTAAATAACTCACTTGAGTTGACACAAATGTACAAACAGACACACACACACTCACACACAAATGCTGCTGTTAAAGCCCTTCTCTGTTTCTGCTGGCCCCATAAGCAGAAGGGAGGAAAGCTAACCTCGGTTGCTGTCTTCAAGATGGGGATGGAGTGTGTGTGCAGAGAACGTAAATGTTTCCAATCTGATTTGCATATATTTTTCTCTAAAGTACAAAATCAACCTAACTTGCTGCAAGCTATTTAATTTCTTTCTGTAGAACACTCCTATACCATCTACACTATCTCCCTGTGTTAGCACAACTTTGATCTTGTACCTTGTGATATAATAACACTGACTTTATTATGCTAAAACAGATTTGTCCCTTTCCTGCCCTGTTTTATTATAAAAACACCCCCCTACACACACACATTACATAGAAATACTTGAGCCTGCTCCAGCCAGATGGATGGCACCATGCCCACATTTCTCTATCCCAATTCCTACATTTCCCTTGACCACTGAAGTGAGGCTTGGCAGAGAAGCGGTGATGGTGGCTGTGCTGGGGTAGGAGGTGAGGTTGTTCAGTTCATTCAGCCAAAATCTTAACTGAGATATTTGAGGTGGGAGGAGAGGGGACATGCCATCTGGGAAAAATGGAACTAAGTGGGCTAAGAACAAGGTATTTTTGGACAACTATAAGATAGGATCCATATAGCTCGGCTGAAGTGGGTTAGAGGTCAGAGTGCTAAACATGAATGCTACCTACCTCCCACTTTACCTAGGTCCTATGAACCCTGAGGGGATTTAAATGGTGAGTTAAATCACAATTTTGGATATGGCTGCCATAGATTCCGTTCAAATTTTGCTCTGTTCTAATTTCTAAGTTTTAATTGGAACACACAATGAAAACGGCGTAGTTCTGCGAGGACTGGAGACCTCAGCCATCATACTTGACTCTGTATTCCATCCCACTGGGCTGGGACGGATTCCCCATAAGCAAGGTACGCACAGGCTCACTTGTGCTTGCTTATTAATCTGTAGCGCACCATTTTGCCTGTGTTTCGCCACGCCACATCTTTGATGTGGTGAAACCCATGTAAAATGGTGCACTACAGACTACTAGGTAAACACAGTTAAGCCTACTGTAAGCCCATGCAAACCTTGTTTACTGGTTAATCTGCTCCTGCCACTCACTAAGCATAGTTAGGCTAGCTGGTCTGACAGAAGCCACTTATCTAATTAAGTGAAATATGCACAGTAGGTAACAATTAAAGCTTTAATTAGCAGTTTTTTTCCAGTTGTGAGTCAAACCTTAATGGGGTGGAAGGGTGAATGATCTCATTGAATTAAATTGTATTTGTCCCAATGCAAATTTGTGTCAAAACTGTTAATTGGGGTAAAAAAAATGAGGAATTGCAACCTAATTCCACAAGAAAGAATTAGACTCCATGAACTACACTTAAAAGCAAAGTGGAAAAATATTTTAAATTAAGTGTGTCAATAGAATTTTTTTTAATAGAAGCATCCCAGACCTGAGACTTCTAGATTACAAATATAATAAATGTAATTTAATTCCACTAACGTTCTATTATTGGCCTCATTCTTTATTAAAATCAATAAACTATTTAATTTACTTTCAGAGAGGTAATAAACGCATGTTGCTACATCTTAACTAGAGTGAGTGTATAGTGAAAAGAGGCCTCCTATACAAGCTGGTTCCCAAGTCAGCCAGTGTCGCTTCCCAGAGGAAATGACTCTTGTTTCCTTAGTATAGTCGGCGTTATTCAAGATTTTACTTTTTCTTATTAAAATTTGTACCAAAAAATCTGCACATACATTACCAATTCTGAGATTTGTAAATATGTATTTTAAAAATAGATTCTCTTTTGTCACCCCCAGCCCTTTCAGGCACTGTCTCACCCCATTACTTGTTGGTATATACTTGGGAAATGTAAACTAATTTATTACAGTATTTGCTTAAGCTAAACATAATTAAGAAGGCAAATATACTGCTATCAAAGCAAAGGAAAACACAGACTACTTTGCAATGGCAAACGAGTAGAATTTTCCCCCTGCTTTGGGTATTTTGGTCACAGCTTTTGTTAACCATGCTGGAATAGGGGCTCTTATCTTACATGTTATAGCTTCTTCTCGCTGGGATGTAGGGATGTCCTTATTTGGTTGTTCGTTATCTATCCTGAGATTGAGGGGATCGAAGGGAGGGCAGAGATAATGTCTGGGCCAGCAAATGCCTTCAAGCACCGATCAAGAGCCCTGTGGCTCCCTTACTCGTTCTCCACCTCTGGGATCATTTTGGATGGGACGTGAAGAAATATCAGCATTGCAGTACTCTGACTTTGACCCCTTTAGTTACTGGTGGTCAGAGTAATGCCCTGGAGGTTAGAAATGGAGATTTTGCCAAGTTGTCTATTGCTTAAGGACAGCACTTCTCTGTGTTTTGAAGGTCTGGGATTAAAAGCAAAAAACAATAACTCTAAAACCACCAGGGTCAGACCTTTTCTAAGAAGAGGATGACCTCACTATGAAGCTTATAAATCAGCCACAGCCACACTACTAGGACGATAAAGTTTAATTCTGCAAATAGCTAAAAAAGATTTTTCGCCCATCACAGCAGAATATTGTCTGGCATAAAAAGAATGTTTTCTATGTAATATTACCGACAGGCTAGTGATGATTCAAGCCGTCCTGTAATATATTGTTCTGCCCTATGGACCTCACCCTCCCTCATCGTCTTCCCAGAACCGTGTAGGCAGTATCACAAATGTGTTTCTGGCTAATTAGAGTCGTTTCCTTGCAGGAACAACTTCCACTCCCCTGTTGCTGATCCGTGTGTGCTCAGTGACAGGTGCTTTGGACGGACTAATGTTACAGTGACCGTGGTAACTTTTCCTGGTGCAATGACTGAGGAGGCACAGCTGTTTGCATTGTCTGTCACCAATAACAGAAATAGGAAATTGCTACTCTTGAGTTTTCAATTCTTACCTCTCTCTGCGTATTTGTTCCTCAATGTTGTCTTCAGCTTTAGAAACTTGGATCACAGCCATGGCAGCTTATTATTCTTTTACACATTTTTCCCCCACATCACACACATACATCATACTTTGTATTCTATATCGAAGTCAATTGTCCGTCATTCAATCTGTGGACCATCTGAGATTCAGCATCTTCTAAATCTTGCTAAAGAATCAGATGCATGTTACTGGTTACCAGGGATGGGAGGGAGGAGGAAAGGGGGAGTCATTACTTAGGGGACACTGAGTTTCTGTTAATGGTAGTGGAATAATTTGGAAAAGCATAGTGGTGATGGTTGTACAACATGATGAACTCATTTAATGTCATTGAGTTTTACAAGTAAAAATTGTTGAAATGGTGAGTGTTTTGTTATATATATTTTTAACACAATTTAAAAAATAAACAAGTGAGATTTCATTTTCTGACCTGGAAAAGGTTCTCAATGATACAACAGTATCATTACATTTTAAGGTATTACATTTCAGGTGATTTTTTTCAACCCATTCGTACTCTTAAGGAATTTATAAATCTTCTAGAAAACCAAACCTGCTGTCGTCGAGTTGATTCCGATCCATAGTGACCCAGAGTACAACTGCCCCATAGGGTTTCCAAGGAGCGGCTGGTAGATTCGTACTACCAACCTTTTGGTTAGCAGCCGTTATCACTTAGCCACTGCATAGAGGGATATGAAAAAGATGGTAGCTGCTTCCTTTTGTATAATTAGGTCATTTTCTCTTTCTCTTTTCCTATAAACTGTTTATGTTGAATGACTTATCCTACTAATCCCTTGAGCACCTTTATTACTCTCTTCCAGCCCTCACCATATTCCCTGTGCTTGTCAAGTCTTAGAGTACAGATGGATTCAAAGGAGTCTTCATCATATTTAATAGCATGGAGAGATTGTCTACCGGATCTTACATTTCAACATTCTTATTTTCAACTTTTCACAGGAGACTCTTGATAAAGAAGCCATTAAATTTGTTTTGTTTGTTTTTTAAATGTGTGGACTTCTCAGTGCCGTTGTTTATATCTGCCCACGTCTTCAAGTTGTCAGGGTTGTTTTGAATTCCAGCGGCACCCTCTAAATGTAGTTGACACTCCGCCCACTTGCGGCTATCAACAAAGTGAGTACATTCTCTGAATGTCATTAGTGAGAATGAAGTCCGATTCAGCAAGGAAAGAGCTGACAGAACAACCTGATTGAAGAAAACATCTCAAATGAGAATTAGATCTGCATTTACCACTCATTAGTTGGTTGTCAAAGCCCTGGTGGCATAGTGGTTAAGAGCTCAGGCTGCTAACCAAAAAGTCAGCAGTTCAAATCCACCAGCCGCTCTTTGGAAACCCTATGGGGCAGTTCTCCCCTGTCCTATACAGTTGCTACGAGTCAAAATCGACTCGAAGGCACACAACAGTAACGGTTGGCCGCTGATGTGTTTCTCTAGTTTTATATTTTCCTAATATGCAGTATGAGAATAATGATTTTTTTTCCTTAGAGGTCTTGGAATAATTCTCATTCAAATATTTATTCAAGTATCTGCTGAGCATCCTTTATTATATATAGTCCTGTACTAGAACTTGAGGCTATCAATGAAAAAGGCTGCTGCTCCTGAAGAATCCAGGATCTAGACAAGGAAGAAAGAAAGATATATGTAGATAAACACATAAACCAGTTAAGCAACAATAATGATTCTTTACCTCTTTAGAGTGTTTTATAGTTCTCAAGTTATTATATGTGTGTCTATGAAATTTACACATAAATATGTATAGCTATTAAAATTATGCATGTGTGTGAAATTATATGTATGGAAACATATACATACATGTACATGCATATATGTGTACATTTTTGTTGTTGTTAGATGCCATCGAGTTCATTTTGACTTACGGCAAACCCATGTGTGCAGAGTAGAACTGCTCCTTGAAAGGCTTTCACAGCTGTGACCTTTTGGAAGCAGATTGTCAGGCCTATCTTTCAAGGCAGCTCTGAGTGCGTTATATCAGGCAACCTTTTGGCTAGGAGGTGAGCGCTTTGTCATTTACCAGGGACTCCTAAATATACATATATGCATGTGTGTGTATGTCTGGGTTTATATATGTGTGTGTATAATTTCATTTAATCCTCACCACAACTCATGAAGCGGATAGTTAATGACTCCATATCACCGATGAAAATCCCCAAGGCTACATGATATTAAGAAAAATTAGGATTTCTATTTTTCACCAATGCCTTCAGTGCAGCGTGGACTTCTTCCTTCAATAGCATCAGCTCTTGGTCATATGCTACCTCCTGAAATGGTTGAACGTTGACCCATTCTTTTTGGTACAACGACTCTGTGTATTCCTTCCTCCTTCTTTTGATGCTTCCTGCGTCGTTTACTTTTTGCTGAGGGAATCCTTCAATAATTGTAACTCGAGGCTTGAATTTTTTCTTCAGTTCTTTCAGCTTGAGAATGCCAAGCCTGTTCTTCCCTTTTGGTTTTCTATCTCCAGCTCTTTGCACATGTCATTATAATACTTTACTTTGTCTTGTCCAGCTGCCCTTTGAAATCGTCTGTTCAGCTCTTTTACTTCATCATTTCTTCCATTTGCTTTAGATACTCTACACTCAAGAGCAATTTTCAGAGTCTCTTCTGACATCCGTTTTGATCTTTTCTTTGTTTTTAATGATCTTTTGCTTTTTTCATGTGTGATATCCTTGATGTCATCCTACAACTCATTTGGTCTTCAGTCATTAGTGTTCAATGCATAAAATCTATTCTTGACATGGTCTCTAAATTCAGGTGGGATATACTCAAGGTCGTACTTTGGCTCTCATGGACTTGTTTTAATTTTCTTCAGCTTCAACTTGAACTCATTTATAAGTAATTGATGGTCTGTCCCACAGTTGGCCCCTGGCCTTGTTCCAACTGATGATATTGAGCTTCTCCATTGTCTCTTTCCACAGATGTAGTTAATTTGATTCCTGTGTACTGTATTCCATCTGGGGAGCTCCACATGCATTGTCAATGTTTATATTGTTGAAAAAAGGTGTTTCTAATGAGTAAGTCATTGGTCTTGCAAAATTCTATCCTGCAATCTCCTGCATCATTTCTGTCACAAATCTAGTGCAAAAGACCTCTTTAAAGTGTTAAAAAGCAAAGATGTCAGCTAGAGGACTTAAGGTGTGCCTGACCCAAGCTATGGTATTTTCACTCAACTCATACGTATGTGAAAGCTGGACAATGAATAAGGAAGACTGAAGAAAAATTGATGCCTTTGAATTATGGTGTTAGCGAAGAATATTGAATATACCACGGACTGCCAGAAGAACAAACAAATCTATCTTGGAAGAAGTGCAGCCAGAATGCTCCTTAGAAGCTAGGATGGAGAGACTTCGTCTCACATACTTTGGACATGTTATCATGAGGGATCAGTCCCTGGAGACGAACATCATGCTTGGTAAAGTAGAGGGTCAGCAAAAAGAGGAAGATTCTTGAGATGATTGACACAGTGGCTGCAACAATGGGCTCAAGCATAGCAACGATTGTGAGGATGGTGCAGGACTAGGCATGTTTCATTCTGTCGTAGGTAGGATTGCTATGAGTTAGAACTGACTTGATGGCACTTAACAATGAGAACAACAACAGGATTTCTGTAAAGTCTTGGGTTCTAAGCTCTGTGGACTTTCATAAGTTATTTTTTTAAGCCACTGTAAAGATAAGTTCCCAAAGTGTAATGTAACTGTGGAGGTAATTTCTGTGGAGGGCTTGCTTGGATGATGTGGGGCTTGAGGACAGCCTTGAAGGATGTGGAGAATTTGGATGGTGAAGGAGAAAAAAGAAGGATCTTAGATAGGAGAGGAGCATATGCTGCAGTATGGAATGTGGTATATTAAGAACGAAGAAGAAACAATCTTACTCAAGGTTTACAAAGGGAAATGATAAGATATATTGTTTCAGTACATGGAATCTGCACATGGAGGGTGTGTGAGCTGGGATTTTCTTCTGAAGGATTGGGTAACATGGACCAATATCAGGTAGTACAATGATAAAATCAGCTCTTCAGAAAGATTGGAGTGGAGACTATGTATGAAACAGAATACCGCATGTAGTCTGAGAGATGAGTTGTAAGACTCTTGCAGCCTGCCGATCATGAAATACCAATTGGAAAAGGTAAAGAGGAAAAAAAAAAAGAAAAAGGCTAAATAGAAGGAGTCTTTTGAAGGACTCATTGATCGATTCATCTAGTCTAGTTTTAAGGATTGGGATTCTAGCCCTACTGCTAAACTAGATTCGTGACCTGGACAAATTGTTTATCCTTACTAAATCATGATAGTACCACCTTCACTGGGCTGTTTTGAAGATAACTGAAATAATCCACATAAAGCCAGTCTTCAACCATTACCTGGCATTTGGTAAAGCCTCATTAAGTGCTACTATTTATCATTACTATTATTAGAGATAAAGGGGGAGAAGGAAAGATTTAAAAGTATGATATATTGTATGTGACAGTATTAATTCCTTGAAGGAGAAATGCTCTGTTAATCCAAAGCACTGGACCATTTTAACTAATAAGTAAGTAATACATGCCTTCTCTGTGCAAGCTTATTTTAATTTGGCTGGACAGTTTCTACCAAGATGTAATATTAGTGACTCATAACAAAGATAATAAAACTGAGAACCACCTACACACCTTTAAAAATCTTTGCTAAAAGATATGTAATAGTAGAATAATGTCTCATGCTCCCATTTATACCTGCTTGAGCAAGTTCTTTGTATATTTTAGAACCTTTGTCACTGTCATCAGGAGCCCTGGTGGGGCAGTGGTTAAAGCACTTGGCTGCTAAACAAAAGGTTGGTGGTTCAAACCCACCAGCCGCTCAGCAGGAGAAAGATGTGGCAGTCTGCTTCTGTAAAGATTTACAACCTTGGAAACCCTGTGGGGTAGTTCTACTGTATCCTATATGTATACTGTATGAGTCAGAATCTACTCGACAGCAGTGGGTTTGGTGGGTTTTTTTGGTGTCACTGTCATAAGGTCCCTGGGTGGCACAAATGGTTTGTGCTCAACTAGTAATTGAAAAGTTGCCAGATCAAACCCCCACAAGGGTGCCATGGAAGAAAGTCCTGGCAATCTGCTTCTGTAAAGATTACAGCCAAGAAAACTCTATGGAGTATAGTTCTGCTCTGTAACACATGGGTTCACAATGAGTCAGAATCAACTTGATGGCAATGGATTTTCTTTGTTTTTTGGTTTATCACTGTCATTACATTTAGACATAAGAGGATAACTGGAAGCTTTACTGAGGGCAACCTTAGTTTTAGAGTTTGGTGAAGAGTGAGAGACAAGCTTTCCATTTGCTCAGTGAGCGCAAACATATAAGCCCTACTAAAAGCTGAGAATGTCTGTTCACTGTCATATACTGCATAAGGAAAGTATCAGGTAAGGATGGGGAGTTTCTGCTCATCCCCCAGGGAGATATGATGAGGAGTATTTGAAGGATTCTTCAAAGCATTTAAACAATCAAATCACTTTGGCAGATTTTCCTTTTAATATTTAAATAACAGTCCAAGAATAATATTAAAAGAGACCAAAAGAATATAGAACTTGTTAAGTGGAGCAGGAATCTTGTCTGGTCTTCAGAAGCAGGAACTGAAATTACCACACCCCCATCTCTTCTTTCAGAAGTGTGCCCTGCTCAATTTCAGCATGAATGCCTGACTATGTTTTGCAGTTCTGTCACCCCATGGCTGCCTAAAGGAATTTTCGGAATAGGCAGCTGGCAATGGAATGTAATTTCAGTGGAAGCAGAAAGGCCCATGTGCTTGAAATCTCCACTCATGAAATAAGTAACAGTGGCTGTGTTATCTCTAGAAGTCTGTGATTAAAATTCAGATGCATTATATTTTGCGTTAGTGTGGATTGGCTTGTTTTGGAATTGCATAGCTGGAAGAAACTTTTCCTAGTATGTAGTCCAACTTCTTCCAGTTGGGACAACAGACCTCAGAGAGATTGTGTTTTATTCCTTTGAATCTGACTTAGTGCTGTACCCTGGTTCTTCTTGTTGCCTAAAGAAAGTATTTTTGTCTGTCATTACCGCTGCTACTGTAGCAACAATCTACCTTAAAACGAATGAGGTATGGAAAGGAACCTGTCTGAGAATTAGAACAAGATGACAACCTGGAGGCAGGGTGGGTGGATGGAGGACAAAGCTGGGGCAGAAGGAAACGGTTGGTGCCAAATAAAGAAAAGAATTTGGCTAAGGAGAGAAAACTTGACTTACTTCACTGTAATACCTGAGGCCATTTCTGCTAAGACAGCATGTTTCAAAATGTTGGTTTCGACTCACGTAGGGATTGCCTATTGATAAATACCACCTTGAATCTGGATGAGCTGCTGTGTACCATGAGACTTTTCTATCTTCTGATTCTGAGATTCTTGAAATAATTTTGCTCTGTCCCTAAAACTACTTTGGATAGGCTGTTTAGATAATTGGAGCAATTAATATTCAAAACACTCTTATGGAAATACCTGTTTATATAGTATATGTATACCTATGGGTGTGTGTGCATGTTATGATATGTATGCATGTGTAATTATATATGAAGATATTTATTTTATTATATAATTATGTATTTATACCTTTATATAAATAGGTAAGTATATGTATTATATACTCATATATTTATTTTAAAGAGATTGAGAAATTTGTTTCACATGGAAGAGGCATCTGAAATTGCTTAAAGGTGTAAGAGAGTACATCTACTTTACCTTCCTCCTTTTACAGATAAAGGAACTGAGGGCTGAAGAGATACAGTGACATGACCAAGGTCTTACAATAAGGCAGAGTGCCACCTAAAACTCATGTTGCTTTTTCCAGGCTAGTCCACCCTCCAGTACTACTGCAGGGTGTCTACTGCAGTGGTTCTTGGTGTTGATAGAGGGGCAAGGTTGTTGGTCTTGAAAATGTACCCCTTACTCTGACTTGATATCCACTATAGAAAGACCAAATAGAGAAATGTTAAGAAGTAATTGGCTTGACTTAAAGAATGTAAGTACATTTCAATACTACCTACTACTATAATTAGTTCTACAGAGTAGAACTGCCCCATAGTTTTTCCAAGAAGCAGCTGGTGGATTTCAACTGCCAACCTTTTGGTTAGCAGCCTTAGCTCTTAACCACTATGCCACCACCACGGCTCCAGCATTTCAATAGGAAAACTAAATATAGTTAATTGGCCACCAAATGTAAATGAATATATGCTCTTATAATTGTATTTTCATAAATGTGGTCCTGAGGAACCCGTCTACCAGATGTCAGTCACATAAACGGGTCTTTCTCCTCCGTTTTCTCTCCTGTTCATTGAGACCACTAGTCTCTGCCTTGTTTTACTGATACCAGTAAACATTCTATAAATATTAGTTATCATCATCATTAAGGTTGTGTTGTAAGGGTAAGGGAAGCAAAGTCTGTGATCAGCTATGGATCCTTTTCAAAGATAAACCACCCCTCCCTTCCTCGTCCACTACCAGCCAAACTGAGAAGAGAACTCTGCTGTTTGGTTAACACCGCTGTATAGGAAGAAAGTTTTTTTTCTTCCCTAAGTCTTCGTTTTTTTTTCTTCTGCTTGAATCCAAATTTCTTTACAATTGACGCATTCCTTTCTTGTGCCCGTGCCCACTCCCGTTAACTGTTCTGGGAAAAGCAGCAAATGAATTTAACATTTGCAGCCAGTGGCTGGAGGCCAAATCAAGACCAGGATACTTAACTTAATATGGTATGGTCAGCTTTGTTTCAAATTAAAATTGGAACCAGCAACGTCTTAATTCTCTTGTCTAGACGATTGTCACGGACGTAAACTACTGTCATAATAGCTGTCGAATGCTTTATAATGACTTTACCAAAAACATTATATGCCAATCCTATAAACTTTCGAACTTGCTGTTTAGTTTATACTAATTAATCTATTAAGTGGTGACATATATATCCTGCTTCCTCTCTCCAAAGTGACATTTGTGGATTCAATTCCTTTCTCATTGCTAATGCTATTCTATAAACTCTCTAGAATCTAATTCTGTCTTCTGTCTGTTTGCAACAAATTTAATCAGAAAAATCATTACCCAGATGTGTTCTTCTGTGTTTGAGACAGTGGCTATTGCATCTATAGATCTTTGTATTGATTCTTTTATGTGATTAACAACTGTTTATAGATACTATTATTGTTATTATTTTTAATTTTATTGTGGTAAAAAAAAAAAACAACTCATTGCTGTCGAGTCGATTCTGACTCATAGGGACCCTATAGGACAGAGTAGAACTGCCACATAGGGTTTCTAAGGAGCAGCTGGTGGATTCAAACTGCCGATCTTCTGGTTAGCAGCTGTAGCTCTTAACCACTATGCCACCAGGGCCCCTGTGGTGAAACACATGTAACAAAATGTGCCATTTTAACCATTTTGAAGTGTGCAGTTCAGTAGCATTAATTACATTCACACTGTTTTTGAAAACATCACCACTCTCTTTTCAAAACTCTATCATCATCACATTCATATTCATGTCTCTATTGCCAGTATGGAAACCCTGCTGGCATAGTGGTTAAGAGCTACAGCTGCTAACCGAAAAAGGTCGGTGGTTCGAATCCACCAGGCACTCCTTGGAAACCCTATGGGGCAGTTCTACTCTGTCCTGTAGGGTCGCTATAAGTCGAAATCGAGTTGACAGCAATGAGTATTGCCATTATAAAGGGTTCTGGAGGTGCAGTGGTTAAGCGCTCGGCTTTATTCTACTAATAAGGTGTATCACACTATTGGTTTTAATATGTTGAACTAACCTTGTTTTCTTGTGATAAATCCCCATATGTTCATGATGTATAGTCCTTTTCATATGTTGGTAGGTTCAGTTTTCCAATATGTATTGAGGATATTTGCATTTATGTTGATAAGAGATATTGGTCTATAGTTCTTATGATGTGTTTGTCCGATTTTGGTGTCAGGGTAACACTGGCCTCATAGAATGAATTGGGAAGTGTTCTACCCTCTTCTATTCTTTTTTTTTTTTGGTAGGGGGAAGAGTTTGTGAAAGATTGGTGTTAATTCTTCTTTAAATATTTGTTAGAATTCACCAGGGAAGCTATCTGGGCCTGGACTTTTCTTTGTGGGAGGTTTTTGGATTACTGACTCAATTTCTTTATTGTTTGTAAGTCTGTTCAGATTTTCTATTTCTTCTTGAATGATTTCAGTAGTTTGTGTCTTTCTAAGAATTTTTCCATTTCATCTAGGTTAGCTAATTTGTTGGCATACAATTGTTCATAGTATTGCCATATAATCCTTTTTATTCCTGTAAGATTAGTAGTAATGTTCCTTCAATGTTTTTCAATCCTTTTATTTTCAACCTATATGTACCTTGACTTTAGTGTCTCTTGTGAACAGCACATAGTTGTATCGTGTTTTTCTTTGTTCATTCTGCCAGTCTCTGCCTTTTGATTGGAGTGTTTATTTACATTTAATGTAATTACTGATAAGGTGGGGTTTGCATCTGCCATTTTTCTACACACCGTGTATATATATATCATGTCTTTTTTGTTTCTCTATTCCTCCATTAGTGTCTTCATTTGTCCTAAATTGATATTTTCTAGTACACTATTTTAATTCCTTTCTTGTTTCGTTCATTACTTTTTCAGTCATTTTCTTAATGGTTGTCCTGGGATTGCAATTAACATTTTCTAACGATCTAGTTTGGATCAATACCTACTTAATTTCAATAGTATAGAAAATTAAGCTCCTATGTAGCTCTATTCCCTCTCCCTTCTTTGTGTTCTTATTGTCATATAAATTACATCTTTATATAAGTCCATCAACACAGTTTTATAATTGTTTTATGCAGTTATTTTTACATAAGAGAAAAATTACAAACAAAAATGCATTTATATTGTCTTTTATATTTACCTGTATAATTACCTCTATTGGTGCTCTTTAATACTTTATGTAGATTCAGTTTACTGCCTAATGTTCTTTTATTTCAGCCTGAAGCAATCTCTTTAGTATTTTTTGTAAACCAGGTATATTAGATAGCTGTCTCAGTTTTTGTTTATCTGGCCATGTCTTCATTTCTTCTTTATTTCTGAAGGATAGTTATGCTGGATATAGAATTCTTGATAACGGTGTTTTTCTTTCAGAATTTTTAGTACATCATTCCACTGCCTTCTGGCCTCCATTGTTTACTGGGGCATCCCTTGTATGTGATGAGTCATTTCTCTCTTGTTGCTTTCGAGACATTCTCTTTATCTTTAGTTTTTAAGAATTTGATTATGATGTGTCTATGGGTGTATCACTTTTCTTTTTTTAGCTTATCCTACATAAGTTCTTCGAGTTTCTTGGATGTGTAGTTTAATTTTTTCTTGAATCAAATTTGGGAAGTTTTCAGCCATTATTTTTTAAAGGATTATTTCTGTCCCTCTCTCTCTCATTTCTCCTTCTAGGACTCACATTATGTGTATGTTTATATGCTTGATGGTATCCCACAGGTCCCTCAGGTTCTGTTAATTTTTCTTCATTCTTTTTCTTTCCCTTCTTCAGACTGGATAGTATCAGTTGACCTATCTTTAAATTCACTGATTCTGTCTTCTGTCAAATCAAATCTGCTGATGATCGCCTCTGGTGATTGTTTTCATTTCAGTTATTGTACTTTTCAACTCTAGAATTCTACTGATATAAAAAAATAATTTATATATTTTTATTGATATTATCTTTTATTGAGCTTATCTGTTTGTGGATGCATTGTTCTTATACTTTTTCTCAGATCTTTATGCATGGTTTCTTTGTTATTTGAACATAATTAAAATAACTGTTTTAAAGGCTTTGTCTAGTAAATCCAACATGTGGGCTTTTTCAGGGATAGTTTCTCTTGACTTTTTTTTTTTTTTTCCCCCTGTTTATGGGCCATGCTCTCCTGTTTCTTTGCCTGTGTCATGAGTTTTTTGATTGAAAACTGGATATTTTTAAATTATACAATTTGGCAATTCTGAAAGTCATATCCCCTCTCCCTAGGGTTTGTTGTTGTTATTGTTGTTGCTGTTTGTTTAGGGACTTCCCTGAACTAAAACTCTATCCTTTGTCATGTGTGGCCATTGGTTAGCTTGATGGTCAGCTAATGACTGGACAGAAATTTCCTTAAATGTATTGAACCAGGAAGTCTTCCAGTTTTTCCTGAGTGGTTCTATGTGTGTTTAGGGGTGTGCTTTCAATTCTTTGATAGGCAGTTGACAGCTCTGCATTAGCCTTCACTTCCTGATTGTTCAAAGCCTCAAGGTAAGTCAGAGATGAAACATTAGGGCTTTCTCATGTCTTTCCACTATCTTGAACATGTGTGTGGCCTTCTTGATTCCCAGGCATATGTAAGAGCTTTTCAAAATCCCCTATGGACAGTTCATTCCCCAGCTTGTCATTTTAAATATTTGGTTAGCTCTTTGTGTGCCTCAGTGTGTCATCACTGCCTTGGACAATTGCAATGTTAAACAATTTCCACTGATTGTTTTCAACAAATGCCCCGGGGGAAAGCTATTTGCCATGAGTGAGCTCTGTGTCAGTCCGAAAAAACACAAGCCATGTTAGCAGAGGTTCCAGGAAACTGCTAGAAAGCTCACATGATAACAATTTTCTGGGGATGGTGTTTTCAAGGAGCCTCACATCTATTCTGCCCTTTTCAGTGACTAGCAGTCTTCTAGTTTGCACAACTGTCAAGTTTTTAGTTTTCAAGGCTTTTGTGGAGCTGGGGTAGGGAATGGGAATAGGGCAAGTGAAAACACCACAAAGTTCGTTGTTCTTTTGGAGATTCTGGCATTTCTCAGATTGTTGCAAGCCTGTGGTTGATATCCAGAGTTCTAAGGAAGCTGATTTTGACAATTTTGCTAGTGTTTTCATTGCCTTTGTATAGCAATGTATTTTTGGAGTTCTTTAGTCCACCATTCCAGAAGTGCTTCTCCACCCAATTAATTTTTTTATGAGTATGTGAATTTAAAGGACATTGTGCTTGTCTTTCTAGCATCTCCTTTATCATTTTCTATTCATATGAGCTTGGAGTTGGAGCTGATCTCATCTTCAGGTTCAGGGGTGACCCTTGATTGTTCTAACCCTGGGTTTTCAACCTTGACACTATTGACATTTTGGGCTAAATAATTCTTTGTTGTGAAGGGCTGTCCAATGCATTGTAGGATGTTTAGCAGCATCTCCAGCCTCTACCCACTAAATGCTTGTTAACACCTTCCCAGTATTACAACCAAAAAGTTGTTCAGACATTGTTAAATGTCCCTTGTGGGGCAAAATATGCAGTGGTTGAGCTCTATTGATTTATCCTGTTTCAATAAAACAACTATAAAGCCAATTACAGGAATTTATTTAAATTTATTGAATATGCAGTTTTCAAATTGGGGAACAGTCTGACTAGAATGTTGAGAATACCCCGCAAAAGACAAATTTTTACAGGCTGATATACCTCAGTTTATCTGACATAGTGCTGGTAAATATGCATTATTACAGAAACAGGGCCAGAATAGAAGTTATAAATAACTTGTGGACATGTAGGATTCTATGCAACATTTATTAGAAAACAAGTTAAATAGTAATGATAGACCTTAAAGCATAGCTTTTCTTCTAATCTTTCGAGTTGCTGTTGTCCATCTGATCACATATAGATAATTTTTTAAAAGAGCACAATGATAAAGGCAAACATTCTTTACTAATTAAACTAAACTATTGTTTGGGTTAAAGATGACTTTCAGGGGACAGTTTTGGTTTAAGTTTAAGGTTGAAAGATTATCTCAGGGCAGTAGTTTCAGGGAGTCATCCAACCTCAATGGCTCCAGAAAGTCTGAATTCCATGAAGATTTGAGATTCTTTTCCATAGACTACATTAGTATTGTCTTATTCTCCTTAATGATTTGTTCTGGAAAACAAGACATACCTTGTAGCCTATGACAATCCCCTGATCACAAGGACTGGTTAAATAATGAAGGTGTAACCAATGCAAAACAAAAATACATGAGGAAAGATTGCTGGAAACAGCTGGAGGAAAAGTATCCCTAAGCTTTTTGGAGTTCTACTGGAAGTCAGCCCTCTTCTGTGTTGTATGAGGATGTGAAATCTACTGGGAGGCCAGACTCAGCATGAAGCTAAAATGGCACACATGGTATGCTGGACACACAGTAAACATTTAGAGCTATTATTACAACACAGATGGGGCCTGTGCCATGACTTTTGCTCTTTATATGAGATTGATTTTAGCTAAACCCTCTGAACTTTAAGGTGTCACTAAACGTTATAAGGAATTCTACCTCCATAAAATCTCTTGCAAATCTAGCCCCTCCTTTTCATAAAATTTTAACTCTCTAATTGCAATTTTGCCTCTTAAGTCTTAATTGGCTAATTGAAATAGTTTTCACAAAATGCTCTGTTTTTTTTTTTTTTTTAACTTCTCTCCACCTCAGCTCATCAGTTATCTTCCCAAAGCTTACCTCTGACTTTATCACTACCCTGTTGAAAAAGTTTAAGGTTCCCTTACCGTCTATACATTAAAACCTAACATCTCAGCCTGTTTTTCAATTTGACTAGAGGTGACTTTTCAAACCTATCAGCCTCTACTTTTCTTCACAGATCAAAACTTTAACCAACTCAGAATGCTCACTATTCCCAAAGCAGGTTCTATAACTTCTGCCTCTGAGCATTTTCTTATGCTACTGCCAGCACCAGTATATAAAAGTAATAATTATAATGAAAAAGTGTCTTTTATGGAGCACTATCTCTATGCCTGATGCTATGCCTTATCTCATTTAATTTTCAAAGTAAAACACCAACCTGTTAAGTGTTTCTGTTTGGCCCTGTGGCACATAATGGGAAATTATAGTTTAGAGGTTAAATAACTTTCCAAGGTTACACAGGTAGTAACTGAAAAAATGGAACTTAAACTCGGATCTTTCCAGTCATCTGTGTTTTTGTCCTTAACCATAATACTATATTGCTTTCATTTTGCTTCTCTTTGCTCTCCCTCTCCTACCACTCTGTTGCAATTCAGGTATTTGCAGCCTAAAGCTATACGCCAGTTCATCCATAACATGTCTCCTACTCTTTTAATCCAGAAAGAATCACTCCTTTGATCTCTCACTGACCCCAGCACAATCTCTGGTACATCAAGACAGATCGTCAATACGTGGTTCAAACAAAAGAGATAGGTGAATAAAATTTGGAGCCTAGCTAAGTGGTACATTTATTTCATCATTGACTTAACGAGAACAATCACAAGTGCACAATATTTTGCAAATAATAGGCACTTAATAACTATTTGTTAAATTAAATGAATTGCTGAAGATTCAATAGTTCAGCTTGTTGGGCATCTATTGTCCTTTGTGCTTCCCTTAGGCAGAGCAGGCAGGCCCCTTATGTGCCACTGAGCCAAACAGAAGCACTTATGTAAGGGCAAGCTGTAGAGACACCTACCAAATACACACGGAATGCCTACTCCATTCAGTGTTAACCTCAGCAGGTGAGCTGGCCTCAGTCAGGGTCTGTCTTCTTTGTAGTTTACAAAGGGTAACTTATAAATATTTGCAGGGGAAATTCAGAACTTCCAGCTATGCCACTGACCGTAACTGTGTCTTTCCTTCCGCAGAAGAGCTGTTTTATGTACTGTTAGTATGAAAACCCATCTGTCACAATAGTGTGTCTGTTCTGTCTGTCCCCAAATGTGTGTGGTATTTAAAAAGAGAAAGGACAGGGCACTAAGGTGGGACAGAAGAGAAGACAGGAAGGAGAAGATGATAATAGGCAAGGATCGAGACTAAACTAAATTAGATGCCAGAGCTTTCAACCCAGGGATGCTGTTGCTAATACTGTTGACCTGAGTCAGCGACGTAAATCAGTTAGATCTGGTTGAACTTGAGAACCTTGAGAGTTCTATTCAAATCAGAAATTCTATTTCATTTAAAGAAAAAAACTCAAAAGTTTTTAGACTTAGGTCATGACATAGATTCCAGAATCTCTCAAAGAGAAGTATATGAACATTTTCTGTGTCTGTGTGTTGCCCATGAGAGTAAGCAAACTTTACAATTACATTGATTATAATCTTTAAAAAAAAGTAATATAAGCATATTCTGGATAATGAGGGCTTCTAATGGAGTTAGTTCATGCAATTTCAGGACCTACATTTTCAGTTGGATTGATAATCTCATTAGCATGAGGAGGTGCCATTTATTTTTCCCAGATTAATGGGAAAAGACTAGAGTTGCCCTCATACGTAACTCAGGCATGTGCCTGCATGTTCTCCATATGAACACTACATACGTAGCTCAGAAGTGTGCTGTATCAGCAAAGTTGTCATAGAAGTTTGAATACAGAAAAATGTTAAGAAAATTGTGTTTAAAGACATGTCAAACATAAAAGTGTGCATGTGTACTATTATATTCACAGCGAGAACACATATTTAGTTTCAACAAAACATTTGAATTAATGTTATTCATATCAATGTTATTGATGTTAGTGCTATTTTTTGTAGTTTTGCTTGATTTAATTTGTAAATGGGTCTTTAGTTTTATGGTCATGAAAGAACCATAGTAGGTATTTGAACCTAGACTTATATATTAAAATTGTTAGAAAAATCATTTGTTGACGTTGGCATTTAGTGAGATCTTTTTCCTTTAAAAGAGTTCTGTACGTTACTTAAGTTTGACAAGTGCGTTACCATTCTGTTTTGAAGTGCATGTAAATTCTAATCAGTTGACCCCAATGAGCTATTTTAGGGAGAATAATTTTCCACATTACCAAGGGAAATTTACTATTACATAGCTGTTATTGCTCTGTTTTGTAAACTCTCACCTTTACATACTGAATCCTATTTTTCTTTACTTGGACAAATGTTAATCCTGCTGAATTCTTGAGGTTGTATTCCAGGCAATGTGTCAAAGCTAAGAATTTTTTTCAGATTGGATCACCAAGTTTACCTTTAAGATTTTCTTCATTAAAATAAATATAGCATGTAAATAGAGTGAAGAGGCCCTGTAAGTTTTTTTTTTCCCTCCTTTAATGTGAAGGAGTTAATATAATAACTTCACATACAACTTCCTTATATATTATATCATCACAGTAATGCTGTGCATTCCAATTCAACAGATGATGAATATATGGGGCAGAGCAGTCAAGTGAATTGTCCCGATCATAAATCTGGTGGATCTAGCTACAAGTGTTCCAACTCCACACCTTGGGCTCCTTTCAGTATATGGTATGGCTTCTCTAAATTAAATTTAACCAAATTTCCTGATAGAAATTGTATTATCTAGAAAAGATGCAGTATTACCTCATATGGAAATCATTAGAATATAAATTTCTTATGGTATACCTGATGTTTATAATTATTATTAATGATTTTATGTATATATGTATGTATATATATGTATGTTATTATATATAAAGAAATAGCAAGAACGAGAGAGAGAGAGAGAGCCCTCGTGGTGCAGTGGTTAAGAGAGTGGCTGTTAACCAAAAGGTTGGCAGTTTGAACCCACCAGCCCCTCTGCAGGATGGAGATGTGACAGTCTGCTTACATAAAGATTACAGCCTTGGAAACCCTAAGGAGCAGTTCTTCTCTGTCCTATAGGGTCACTATGAGTGGGAATAGACTTGATAGCAACAGGTTTGATTTAGTTTATATATATTACTGCTGGTTTGCAAAAGGATGTAGATAAAACATAGTACGGTAAGACAGATCTTTTAACTCAGATAAAAATACAAAAGTCAAGTAACAGAGGAAGAAAATAAGGAGGACCAAAAGTTTTAAATGTTTGCTAAAAAGTTACAGGATCACAGCATAAAATTTTACTCTTGACCAATGTCACAAAACACTTTGTGTATCAGTGGTTTAATGAGAAACTAATTTGCTCTGTAAGCCTTCTCCTAAATCACAATAAAGAAAGAAAAAAATGTTTTAGTCTTGACTTCCTTGAGTAAAAGTTTTATAGTCTAATGAAATGAAACTCTTAAGACATTTAGAGAGAGAAACCTTTTTTTCTTTCCCTAACTTCCAAGAAATTCATTATAGGTAAAATGACTTAAAGAAGCATCTTAGAAAAGAAGATAGCCTAGGTATATTCTCAAGTTTTTAATTCTGTTATGTAACTATCCAATTAAAACAAGTCTTAAAAATTATATGCTGTGCATGTAGTTTGAGGAGAGCTTTAGGAAGTTTCCTCTCCAAGAAATGGCTCGCTCTTTAGGAATTTGTCTCACCATCTCTTAACTTCTCTTCCCACTATTTCATGTCATTTCTAGAAGTCATAAGGTATAATAAAATTAAAATTATTATTTTCTCCACTGGATATTTTCTTATATTCTCAAGGACATATGGCCTCAGAATAATGAAAGAATACAAATGAGAACAGTTCTCTTTTATTTTTTATTTTTCTTATGGTAATTATTTTAGCTTTATATTATTTCTGAGCTTAAAGATAATGAGCGTGCCCTGTGGAAAATTTGGAATACTATGAAGAATCAGGAAATGGGCTCTCATAATTCCAGCAATAGCAAATTCTTGTAGTATTCTTCCATTAAAAAAAATGTTTAGCTTATATGAATGTATATGCTTTCTTACTTGATATTTTCATGTTATTAAATCTCCCTATGCTGCTAAAAATCCTCCATTTTTAATATCTGCAAAGCATTCCACCATCTGGATATACTCTAACTTATTCCAGCAACCTCCCAATATTGAAACGCTTGGACAACTTCCAATGTCCCACTATTATCATAATGTTGTACCTCTGTACTTAACTTCTGTGGGCATTTTTGCTTGTAACCTTACAATAGGTTTTAAGAACTAATAGGTAAAAAGACATAAGCAGCCTAAATTATTTTGATAGCTATTGCCAAATTATTTTCCAAACTCTTAAACCAATTTACACTTCCATCAGCAGCATCTGAGTGTGTCTGTACTACTGTATCATCCTCTGCATTGATATTCTCCCTTTCTTTGCTAATTGGATAGGCACACATTGTATTGTGTTAATACTGATTTTATTTTTGATATTAAAAAAGGACTCTTTTTTTTTTGCTAAAGTTTACTAGCCACTTACCATTTCTTTTTGAGAACTGTCTAAATCATCTGCTTATCTCTTACATTATCGTTTGTCATCCATCACTCTTATCTCAGAAAAATAGGATCGTTTCATTCATTGAATGTTAGAGCTGGAATGAGCATGATTCAACTTCTCACTTCACATGTGAATCTAGATAGATTAAGGACTTCACCACGACCTCTTAGCTAATTAGGGACTGTCTTAGTCATCTAGTGCTGCTGTAACAGAAATCCTACAAGTGGATGGCTTTAACAAAGAGAAGTTTATTCTCTCACAGTCCAGTAGGCTCCAAGTCAAAATTCAGGGCATTAGCTCTAGGAGAAGGTTTTCTCTCTGTGTCAGCTCTGGAGGAAGGTCGTTGTGATGCTTCAGTCTTCCCTTGGTCTGGGAGCATCTCAGCGCAGGAACCTCAGGTCCAAAGTGTGCACTCTGCTCCCGGCACTGCTTTCTTGGTGGTGTGTCTCTGCTCACTTATCTCTTTTATATGTCAGAAGAGATTGGCTTAAGACACTATCCAATCTTGTATACCTCATCAGTATAACTACTGCTAATCCATCTTATTAGATCATGGTGATTGAATTTATAACATATAAGGAAATCACATCAGATTACAAAATGTACACAATTATACAATACTGGGAATCAAGACCCAGCCAAGTTGACAAATATTTTTTGGGGACACAGTTCAATCCATGACAGTGACATATGCCTTTATGCCTGCTGCTTATTGCACCTCTGATCCTTCCTTGGACTTTTCTCTCCCTTTCTCCCATGCATCTTTCCTCCATTAAACTTTTTGACATTCTTGTAGCAGACTGAGATAAGTAGGCTTGTGTATGTCTCTTGAAATAGAAGTCAGTACTTGACTTTGTTCTATGTTGTCTAATGTGCCATTCCCATCCTTTAATGTGCTATTCCCATCCTTAACTCACTCTCCCACAGCTATTCCCCTACTGACTATGGATAGCAGAGGCTTCCTTACCGAGTCCTTTTAGATACAGAAACCTAGTTAGGTAGCAAGAGGCATGCAAAAACTTGCACTAAAAAGGCTAAGGGTTCTTTTCGTTGTATTTCTTTCCATTTACTTCAACTCCTTCAAAAACATCCATACTGGTTAAAATTTACTGAGCACTTCCTATGACCAGCCAACTGGGTGAGCTTCTGTGTGCTTTTTCAGTCAATCCTCACAGTAACCGCATGAAGGAGTTGCTATGATCTTAATTTTACATCTGAGCTCTAGAAAACTGTGGCCCACATATGTTAGATCAGATTTAATAAGAGAGAGAGGATTGGAATCTAAGTCTGTCTAATCTGAAGTTAATGCATGGTCTCTCTGCTACATTTCATTGCCTCTCTGGCAAGGGCTGGGAATAGCCAAGGCTGGGCATGTTCTCTGCTAATGTGCGCACACCCTGACTCATGTGGGTGGGATGGTGCCATTGCAGTGGGAGTGGGAAGCAAATGTTAAATGCACTTCTATTCTCACAGCAAGTCATTGAGTTTGGAGTTTGTTGATGAGCAGGGACATGTGTGTGTTCACAGTTCAGAGCACATTGTAGACACTTAATAATGATTTGTTATTATTGAATGAGAGATGCTTTTCATTAAGCTACAGTCTTCTCTCCAATAAATGCAGAGTTAAGTAGTCTGTAGGGCAGTGGGCTGTCAGTGCTTATCCCTCTTCTTAATGACTCACCCTGTCTTTAGCAATTCATCAATCCCTTCTTAACCTCTAGTTCTCCAAAACGAGGCTACCAAGCCCCAAATGACATGAGAAACTTGTATTAGGTTTGAGCTCTTTGAACAGATGATTAAGGAATAAGAACAGTGTTTTTAACCTTACTGATCATCTGACTTGGAATTTATGATTTCTAAAGAAATCTTTAGGAGCCTGCATTCTGAACACATTATTATTTTTCGAGTCCTGCCGATTCCTATCAAATACGTTGCTCCTATAGACAGCACAGTTCTGCTGTGAAACATCTGGGGTTGCCATGAATCTAAATCAACCCAATGGCAACATTTTTTTTTTTTAATAATGTAATGCCAGTGGTAAGAAGCTACTGAGAACAAGAATAGTGTATTATCCATCTCTTTGAGATTGGTGGGATGGCTGACTAGAATCCAATACCTAACTTTACTCCAGGTTGTCTAGTATGTCATTATGATCCTTGATTTAATGTCTTCACTGTTCCAACTGAACGAAGAAGGCACATCATAAACAATGAAAAAAATGAATACAGCCATAGTCAGAATGGGTATGTTTTGTATGTTTCTTTTAAGTCTTTCTGAGGGCTACAACTACGTAATTCTTTACAATAAACCTGCTACCCTTGTCTGAAATTCTATAAAACCATTTGACAGAAGCTGTTTAAAAATGAAAGAAATTTTAATTATTTTCCTTTTAACATACTTGAAACTTGGCTAGCACTCAAAACCAGGGGCCAGCAACTTTGTCAGTGAAGAACCAGACAGTAAATAGTTTCAGATTTGTAGGCCAAGATGCAAAATTGAGATATTATATAGGTACATACATAACAAGAATTAAAAAAAAATCCACAAATTCAAATAATAATAATGATAATTGAATACAACTTTTTGTAATACAGGCCTATGAGATTTGTTTTCTGTTGCTGCCATAACAAATTAACACAGCTTGCTGTCTTAAACAATATGAATTTATTATCTTATACTTCTAGAGATCAGAAGTCCAGTACTGGTCTTACTGCACTAAAATCAAGGTGTTAGCAGGGTTGCATTCCTCTCTGGAGGCTTTGGGGAAGAAGCCATTTCCTTGCCTTTTCCAGGTTTTAGAGGTCACCTGCATTCCTTACCTCATGGCCCCCTTCATCTGCCTTCAAGGACAACAGCATAGAACCTTTCTAACCCTGCTGTCATTGTCACGTCTTTTTCTCTGACTACAGCCTGGATAGATTCTCCACTTATAAGGATCCATGTGATTAGATTAGGCCACCTGAATAATCCAAAATAATCTTCCCATCTCAAGTCCATAACCCTAATTGTATCCTCCAAATCCCTTCAGCCACGTCGAGTAACATGCTCACAGGTTACAGGGATTAGGACGTGGACATGTTAGGGACAATTATTCTGCTTACCACAGCTACTAATGCGAACAATGGAATATTTTTTGAGATAACATTTTGATAAATTGAGATTCAAAGTTAGTGTTCCTCAGTTGCAAATCTGTAAAAATCACTCTTAACTTGTGGGCCATACAAAAAAAGGTGGGTAGGATTTGCCCTGCAGATAATAGTTTGCTGACACTTGCTCTAAACAAAATCTTGTTTAGGCCAAAATCTATAAGAGAGTGTTGATAGTTGATATAAATACTATTTAGCATAAAGGCATACATGATTTTAAAAGGAGATTTTAAAAGTTATAGTCCTAGTTGGTCTAGGATATACATATATATGTGGGAGTGAACCACATTGTAAGACTGATGCTTCTGGGTAATTTGAATATAGTTTGTCAAATTTAGGAATCTTAATATTATCGTTCATTTATTTCAAAGGAATATTAGCATCCTACTACCTGTGTATCTATTTTTCCAGGCTAATAATCCACTACAGAGTTTCATATATTACATACATTCTTCTGAGGCAATTGCTAACAACCAAAATATTATGACCAGGATTCTTATTTAGGGAAATCTATCTAATTGGTAAAAGCATTTTTTTTTTTTTTGATCCAGAATAGCACACCTCAGTTGGTACTGACAAACTTCAATATTTGAGCAGAATGACAACATGGAAATGATAGTAAATAATCCTAAGGATTAATGTATGTACAATGAACAGAAAAGCATCATCGATTTCAGATAGTTTGTATTTCAAGTAAGGAAATTATATCTGTTGACATTTAACTGGCTATCCCATGATTTTGCCTTGGACATTAATGCTAAATATTTTTTCCTGTAGTCAATTTCCATGGGAACTCTATAACCCTTTGCTGGAAACACATTTAGTTTTTCTTTATATTAGTAATAAGATAAGCAGTTGGGAGGTGAGTCTAATTGTGATGGGAATTGATTAGGTAAGGATGAGGAGTGAAAATATTTATAAATCTGACATTTCACAGGCAAATATATTTTGGAATCCACATGATTTAAAGAAAACTAACCATCCATAAAAGTGTTTTGAAAGGGGATGAAAGAACTGTGGTTTGCTTGATCCCATTCCTAAGGTTTTCTTGAGGGAGAAAGTATATTCTTTAAAATTTTGGTTATGTATTTGGCTTCTTTTAGATTTATTATTAAGTTTTCACTTTTCAAAATTAGCATAGGATAGTGATAAACAACATAGTCTTTCGAGCCATACTGCATGGGTTTAAATCCTAGACCTACTACTTTCTAGCAAGTTACTTCTTTATGTCTCAATTAACTTCTCTGTAAGAAGGGAATTAAGGTAGTCCCTGTTGTAAAGAGTTTAGGAGAGTGCCTGCACATAGTCAACATTATATCCCAGTACCAGTACCAGTTGTTATCTAGTCGACTACGACTCATGGCCCCTACGTGTGTCAGAGTAGAACTGTGCTCTACAGGGCTTTCAATGGCTTATTTTAAGGAAGTAGACCACCAGGCCTTTTTTCCCAGGCCCCTCTAGGAAGACTTGAACCTCCAACCTTTTTGTTAGCAGCCTAGCGCATTAACAGTCTGCACCAAGCACTATGTGAGTGTTGTTGTTATTAGTAGTAGTAGGAGAAGAGCAGCAGCAGCTGCAGCAGCGATATAGTAGTAAGTGTGTCTTGTATTAATGAACATATCTGTCAAGGAACATGAAGGTCTTGAGCTGGCATCAAATTGCGTAGCCCCCAAACCATTAAGAATACAGCCAGGTAGCTTGAGAGACTCCAGCTTCTCAGGCAAACACTTGAACCAGGACTGAAGGCAGCCTGCTGGAGAGGGAGGTCAGCCCATCCTCTGGGGCCACTGCTGGGACCAGAAGCATGCTGAGTGGGGATGGAGGGGGAGGTCAGGCCATCATCTGCAGTTCTAAGACAGCATTGTTTTCTTGAGCAAAGTGGGTATTTTTCTGTGGCACCTGCCGATTTCTTGACCACCTGCTGTAGGAAGCCCAAGAGAGAGTAAAGACGTCACGTTACAAACCCACTTCTGTGCTATTTGGCATGTGGCTGCACTGTTGCCTCCACAGGTTGCATTACTGAATTCCATTTTGCAGGCTGCATTTGGGGTTTCTTTTAGCTTTTATTCCTTCTTATTTTTCTTATTTTTATGTCCTCTTTCCTAACACGGTTTCTTTTTTTAATCTCTTTCTCATCACTGCTTACTGTTTCTACAGCATCAAGTCCTCCAAGGGATACACAGCTTCATGATTATAAACAGTGGATTAGATAAGATCTTCACATTTGAGTTTAAACTCTAATGGGAGATGCAATTCAAACTTAAAGTTAAAATAACTAATGGGTGAGTATTCAGTAGTTACACTGGCGAGCTATGGGTTAAATGTGAGATTGCTGACTTAAGTCTGCAAAGTCAGTTTTTAGTAGACGTTGGGGCAGTGTTTTACAAGATGGGAGAATGATCATTTGCAGTGGAGATTCTTGTTCCTTTTCTCTTTGGCACCACTGACCATATTTGTCTCCGCTCTCCTCCGCTCCCTAGAGAAGGAAACACCAACCTTCTGAGCCGTAGCTGCGTTCTGTAATCCACATTGTTGGTGCCCCTGTGTTTATCCTTACCCCAATCCACACTTTATTCTCTCTTCTGTCTCCTGAGGTAGAGTGGGACACCTGCCGGAAAGTGCTTATTCTTTTTGTATGTGATGATCCTTTCAAAGGTCAGAGCTCATTTTAAAAGGAGGTCATTGTTTTTCTCAAATCCTCATTTTGAATCACTCTATTAAAAGACTACGCTCACAGCTTATGCTTCAGAAGCTGGGACAGTCAGGAAATGTTGTGTTAAAAATTTCACTTAGAATTTTTAGGTCCTCCAGACCTTAAACAGTTATACCGAAAACAAAATGTCTCTTTAGTTTCTATGGATGAGGAAAAAAAGATTACTAATGTTACTATTTATAGATAAGAGGAACCCGTTTGGAATTTTATTCATTTTATTGATGATCCTTAATGACAGAAGTACAGCAGGAGGCAAAGGATTGCGGGATTCCATTGTTCTTTCCGTTCTTTTTTTTTTTTGGGTGGAAAAGTAAGGTATACTAAAGTCAATCTGTGGATAATTTAAGTAGTTATGTTTGCAACACAAAGTAACATTGCTGACATATGGATTTATTTTCTTCCCTCCCCCCCCCCCCCCCATCCCAAGTCACTCCCTGGTTAGTAAATTGTTCTCTTGTCAGTGTTCTTCTTGCTTTGGAGGCTGTGTGATTTTCTCCAGTGTAGGTCATAGTTGAGGACAGCCACATCCTGTTGAAATGCCAACAACAACAGTATTCATTGCTAAATTTAAAGGGGTTACCCTGATGTTTTAATCTTCTGAAGTTTATGCAATTAGAAGTTTTAGAAATTTAAGGGGAAAAGAAAACTTCAAATGTATTTATATAGATGTACACCTAATGGAGTCCTGGTGGCACAGTGGTTAAGAGATCAGCTGCTAACCAAAAGCTTGGCAGTTCGAATCCACCAGTTGCTCTTGTAACTCTATGGGGCAGTTCTACTCTGTCCTGAAGGGTCACTATGAGTTGGAATCAACTTGATGGCAATGGGAGAGAGGTATTGGTAATGCAGTTAGTAAATAAATATTGTTTTCAAAATATAGTTACAATGTGAATTCTAGTCACAGAATAAGAAAAGCACCTTTTGTTAGAAAATCTCTTCAGTCCTTAGATACTGGTTTTTATTTTTAATGGAGAGTGTACTATATCATCTGGGCGTCCACATTAGACTGTGCTGGTACGGCTCTGCACAACTCCTGGATACACTGTACACATTGACCTCCATGTGACTGGGGACCTGGCATTGGTTGAGTGCATGACTGTGGTGGAAAGAGGCAATTCCAGTTGTACAGCTTGGCTGACCCTGATACCAGCTTCCCTGTCTCTGCTTTCCAAGGGGCACAATAGATAATACCTACCTTGCAGATGTGATGTGAGGATTTGCGGTATATGGGGTGCTCACTACATATCTAGGAGTGGGAAAGTAATGACTAGAATCTGGCCTCACCCTCAGCATTTGCCTTAAGGAATGGTGACATTTATTTTCCCTGCAGCATTGTGACCAGTGCAGGTAACTTCTATACTATTAACTGCAATACTTTATTTTCCATTAACATTTGTGGTCTGTTGCTGTTGTTTCCTTTTCAGCAGAGGAAGGAGGACAAGCAGAAGTTGCAAAATAGTCACATAAGCTTCCACGCTTTCTCCTCTTTCTATTTCTCCCCTCTTCTAGGGGTGGGAAAGTGACAAAGAACTGTAGCTTCCCTCTCTCTCTTCCTATGCTTGTCTGCTCTGGAGGAAGTTTGGAGACATGAACTAAATTATAGGGGCTGGAATAGTCTGGAGAGATTGAACCAAATTAGAGAATACTGAGGTTTTCAGCCTTCCAACAAACCCCTATCACACTGCCCTCTTCACATTCTGTATATCATTATAAATTCTATTGTACGGAAATTGGAGTATGGTGGTATAAATAAAGAAATAAAAATCATTCATGGTCCTATTACCCAGGTTTAACAAAAGTATTGGCATTTTTCTTTGCTCTCATGGCTAAAGATTTGGGCTAAGATTTCACTTGCACCTAACCTTTGGACTCCAAGGAGCCATTTTTCCCCCATTAAGCTAAACAATAGTTTTCAGTGTTCAACACTGAGAAGCATCTCCTACATGCCCAACGCTCTGCTAGCTTTTACAAGGCTTTCAAATTCATGTTTTCTTTTTTGCATTCAGTAAGAATGTGCATGAAAGCACTTAATGTGGCAACATGATGCAGTAGATATTAAACAGATTGTCATTTTATTATTAATCATGATTAATATATTATCATGATTCATAATAATAAAATAATATATAATGTAATATATTATACCTTAAGGTGCTTATTATCTGGGATAGGATATACGACAATACTGGGGTAAGTGTAGTATGAGTAGTAAAAACTGGGAACCATGGTAGACGATGCACAGGAACAAAGATTCAGGACTGAGGAAGTGGACAAGTCAGCTAAGATGCCAACGAAGCTGAAGAGGCTGTTGAGAGACTTTGGCCCTATCATTGTGCTGCAGATGAGAGTGTAATGTTGGGGGATTCCCAATCTAGGATTTATGTGTGAGGGGCTGTGAGGGCTGTAAACAGGGAAGGCACAGGGCGTCAGCTGAGACAGACAGGGGCTGGGTGTTGAAAGTGAGGAACCAATATCAGGGTTTGTGTTGTTTTCATATATGCTTATGGGGGATAAAATTAAAGCCTTACGCATTTCAACAACAGGTTTAAAGAAATTTAATGACATCAGATTTTATGTAGCATATCATAAAACGAAGTGTACTTTTTCTGAAATGGGAGTTCTTTTTTATTATAATTTTTTTCAGTGTCACACTTGCCTTGAGTAGCTCTTAGTAATAGACTTCCCCTTTGCACGAATGCAGGATTTCAATGAGCCATACGGTTCCCGAGAAATCACTCAAGCAGACTTTGAGGGTTTTGCTTTTTTTTTTTTTTTCCTTTCTGTGAATAGCTTGCTGACAAAACAGTTTTGGATAGTTCTGGTGCACAGACATCAGCAGATGCAAAACCAGAAATAAGAAGCAATGCAGAAAAGGAATAGTGTCTCTGAAAAGTAATAGATACCGTGGCACATATTAATTTAAAAAGCCAATGCTTTTCCTTGAGAGAAAGAAAGGAGCACTGAGTACTACTCTTTCAGCAAACGAGGAGTCTGTAGTTAGAGAAATGACACACACACCAGGAGACAGCAGAAAGGACACTAGGGCTGGAACCTATGACTCCATCTGAATTTAGCTGGGTTCCTATCAGACACTCCGTGGCTTCCTAGGGATCTAGCTACCTAGATTCAAGGCCTGGCTCTCTTTTATCTACACAATGCAGGAATGAAAAAACATCCATTTACTAAAAATATTGAATCTTCCAAATTAATAGTTTTAGTATTGAACACTAAGCTTCATAAAGTCGTATTTCCCACTGGACCAGGGTCTTAGTAAGAGACAGTGGATGTGTTTTGGATTTTACTTAAGTAGATCAATATTGTCCAGGGTTGGCATACAGCTGGTATGCCCCACGATGGCCGTACTGGTACTCTACAGGCAGCTGAAGAATCGACTCTCTGGTTTCGCTGTTGACTTGTTGTTAAACGTATTGAATATCTCCCATGCTTGGTAACTGGCCTGACGAGAGATCACTAACCTTCCTGTGATACTTAGAGATTATGTGCTCAGTTACTCAGTTGTTCACCAGGGTTTCACAGCCTAACTTTATCCCATATTAGCAAGGTGATCTCCTGTTCCAGGTGAAAAGCACAAGCTCTGTGTTGATATGAAAAATATCTCTTATGTGAACAAACAAGGACCAAAAATTCACAGCAAACTCCTTAAGACTAACACTCTTCGGTTGTGGGCTAAACATATTTGAAAGAGGCATGAAGAGAATGTTGAAGCAGTTTCACAGCATCCAGGAAGCGCTGTCACTCTGACCAAATTAGTATTGTCACAAGATGAAGTAATTTAAGGGAAGTATTCAAAAGACTAAGTAAAATCTTATTAGGAGGTTTCTGAATACAAACGTTTTTTCTAGAATGGCTGGCTCAAATTCTCTAGCCTATTCAGATTCAGATTCTAGAGCAGTATAAGTATGTGTCACCATGTTACCAGACAAAAAACAAACCAAATCTGTTGCCAATTCTGGACCCGTATCAACCTTATAAGACAGAGTAGAACTGCCCCATAGGGTTTCCAAGGAGTGGCTGGTGGATTGGAACTGCACACCTTTTGGTTAGCAGCCATATCACTTAACTACTGTGCCACCAGGGCTCCTTGTTACCAGAGTAGGCTCCAAAAAAAAAAAAAAAAACAAACCTGTTACCATCGAGTCAACTCATAGCGACCCTAAAGGACAGAGTAGAACTGCCCCTTAGGGTTTCCAAGGAGCAGCTGGTGGATTCAAAATGCCAACCTTTTGGTTAGCAGCCGAACTCTTAACCACTGAGTCACGAGGGCTCTAAGCTACCCTCAATTCTGTTGCTTTTCTACATCAAAACTCCCCAAATCTATCTCCGAAATCCAGTCTACTTATTCTCGTCCCCACTCTGCACCCCCAACCTTCTAAACTTTGTAAATATAAGCATACTAATAACATAGTATTGAAGTAACATAATTCCAAGCTAGACTGGAGGAAGGTGGAATTATTTTAGTAGAATATATTTGTTTTATCACTGGTAAGAATTGATTTAATACTGTATTTTCCTTTTTCTTCCCGAAGTTTGTTATAAATATTTCATGATAATGTCTTAAAAACATCTAGGTTTAAATTTAGAAGGTGAATATACAGTTATACTTTTTGGCAAAATTTATTTTGAAAACTCTTTAAAATATACAATGCAGCAAAAACAGAAAGTGAAAGATTTTTGGTCTTTATTTACTAAAGAATAATTGAAGGTGGGGAATGTTCAATTCGTGAATACGTGGGGTATCTCGTGGTGCTTCTTAAGAGAAGAACACTTCTTATCAAAAGCTGGCATTAAAAATGTTTTCCTAACAACACACATCTTTTCCAAAATGGATATTCGTACTCAACAATGCAGAAAATTATTTTCATAATAAAAAATGGACTTTCTTTTGAAAATCTACACGTTGCTTGCAATGATTTTGTTCTTTTTTACACAAATCACTAAATATTTTTCAGCAGGATTAAAATGAGAAAACTAAGACATGAAGGCTTGCTGTTTTTAGTTTCTTCTATTCATTCATATGCTAGAAAAGAAACATAAGTTTTTTGCTTCTTCCCAAAAGATTTCCCAGATAAGGAAGCATTGATCGAAAAGAAGAAACTATTTCTTTAGTACCTAGATGAAGATGTTATTAAAAAAGCAACATTATCATTTATCATTTCTGATGGATTTAAGTACTTAAGTGTGGATTTCTTGAAGATGTTATTAGCAAATTTATGTCTTGGAGGCTTCACCATGCAATCACTCACTCACTGTCTCAGTGATTGTTCCACTCTGTTCTTAGGAAGGAAGTGTCTTTGTCATAGCTGACTCTTCCTCTTAAGCATATGGTAAACACTGCTGTAAACGTGCACCAAAAACAAAACAAAAAACCAAATCCGTTGCTGTCGAGTCGATTTCGACTTACAGCGACCTTATAGGACAGAGTAGAACTGCCCCATGGGGTTTTCAAGGAACGACTGGTGGAGTCGAACTGCCGACATTTTGGTTAGCAGCCGAGCTCTTAACCGCAGCACAGGGGGATATTAATATATTACATTTTTATGAAAGTGTTTAAAATTTTTTTCATGTCTACTTTGTCTCAAATATTATACATCTGTATCCCCAGTTTATGCTTTTTTTGAGCTACAGGATGCTTTAAATTGGTAATATCCTGTAGTTTTGTTTTTGCTAAAATAACTTTAACAAAAACAATCACTTTTGGAAATTCCTATTTGCATTCTTTTAAACTTTCATTTTTAATGACTTTAAAACCATGTTTTGTTTTGTTTTGGTAATTCACTATATTTTCAAGTTATCCACATGAAGCCTTTTGCAAGAGAAGTAGTTGAAAATGTAGATTCAAGTAATCCAGAAGTTTGAGTAGTATCATAAGATGCATAATATTATAAGATACGTAATATTCTAAGGAGTCCCTGGGTGGTGCAAATAGTTAAGCACTTGACTACTAGCGGAAAGGCTGGCAGTTGGAACCCATCCAGAGGCTTAATAGAAAATTGGTCTTTTATTTACACATCTTAGTGCAGCAGTGTGAGTTTGCAGATTTGGTCATGTAACTTTAAAGAACTGAATCATTTCTTCTCCCTCCAGAGAGGCTTTGGTTATTACTTTTGCTCTCTTGAATGTCTTACGTACGGGATGATGGTTAATGATGAGAGCCTCTCCTTGTATCTATCACTTCTCGTTTTTGGCTTATTATTTCCTTTGCACTTACTTCAGTTAAGAAACAAATATAACACTCGGTCTGATAGTTTGGTCTGGGTCCTATAATCAGGGGCCCAGGTAAAACTGACTCTAAACCAACTACAGGTGTCTGTGGGAGGGTGGGAGGGTTACCAGGTATGGGGACTAAAGGGCAATGGGAGACTGGAGCCAGTAGGAACTCAGCGCTCTTGACTTGAGAATATCAGGAAAATGTGAGGAAGCCAAAATACGGGCAAAATAGTTTCACAAGTGAGGCTGTGAATGCGCCCTGTGGTATGAGAGCAGACTTGCCGGCTTAAGGGTGTGTGTGGGAGACTTCAGTGTAATCTAGTGGTCTGAAGTTTGCAGGTATTTTTAAGTTTCATCAATCTGACAATAGGATCTGGGATCAAAGACAGAGTCAGAATAAACTGTGTGTGTGTTTTCCTTTCTCTCTCTCCGTTGCTCCAGGTACAGTTTAGCATCTAACTGTTCCTTGATTCCCCATGTTTTTTTCCCAACTATATTGTTACATTCTTAAGCACAGGGATCAGCATTTTACAATGTGCTGTATCTTTATGAGCATAGAAGAAATCTTCAGTGTGTGTGTGTTGACTGACTGAAACAGTTTGGAAAGGGAGCAAACCTTTGGCCAGGGGTTATTCTCTCCTGGGAATCTCCATTCTTTCTTTCCTGAGGCTCTCTGCTGTGGTATTGGCTAGGTTTGGCCTCCCGTTGCTCATCTAGAAACCTAGCTTACCCTGGGTCAGCTGTGGACAGCAAGGACCTGCCTTTAAGCAGATATGTGGTCTTGTTGTTGCCCTCTCTCACAGTCTAAAGCCAAGAAAGAGTGTCCTTAGAGCCTGGGATAAAAACCAAAACCAAACCTGTTGCCGTCAAGTCAATTCCGACTCACTGCGACCCTATAGAAAAATAGCTGGAGATTCTTATCCACTATAGTCTGGTGTTTTTTTGTTTGTTTGTTTGTTTTAATTACCAAACTGACTATACCTATGACGAACATTGGCATGGTCTGAAAAGAACAGACATGTGGTGGTAAGTTTCTGTCTAAATCAATTTTAAAGCTGACTTTCCCAGAAATAAAATGTTAATGTATTTTAAAGGAGTGACATTTGTGCCCATGGTTTCTAAAGAGGACAAAATAAGAAATCCAGCTATTATCATGCTAAGTGCATCAGCTTTCATACAAAGTTATTTCTTGGAAGTATTTTTTCAGTTCCTACAGACTGTTTGGCACATTAATCAAAAGGTTGCTGTGCTCCAGAACCCACAGCTTCGTCTCAGTAGGCACATGGACTGATGCGGCCCCAAGGAAAGGCTTAATTGGACTGATGCCATATTTTCCCCACCCTTTGGAGGGCTTGTCAAAAATGTGCTCACTGCCTCTAAAAATAATAAAATGAAGGCAGTTTCTGGCCCCCTTTCATGCAGTTTTTCTTTATTTTCTTTTATTTTTTCATTGTGTAATGAAGGCAGCTGCTTTTTCCATGAAGGCAAATATATCTCATTTGCCTTTTATCTGTCACTCATCTGGCCTATATTAGTTCAGCTGTAGGATGATAACTGTTTAGTATTCAGGTAGATTTTTTCAGTTCTGAATGTTTCGGTTGGCAGATTAAACACTCAGATTTTCAGAATATATTTTGCACAGTTTCTTTTGGGTGCAAGGTCCTTTTACAGCATAATTGTAATAAGAGAGGACAATACTGATGGTTAGAGCTGAAGCCTCTAATTCAACATTTAAGCAAATGGTTTTCACAAAAGGAAAAAATACTATACTGTGGAGAATTGGGTCACTTAAGAAAAAAAAAAAGAAGAAGAAAAAAGCTTCTCTCAGCTCCCAGCGTATCCAAACCACGTCGGAATTAGCAGTAATGTCAAAGGCAAGGACACACGGGCAGGAGTGTCCTGGGAATTGTGATTAAGGGTGAAGGGGACTAATATCATCTTCACCGTAAGTGCTAATCAGTAAGTAAGAGGTCAGTATTATTTATATCCTAACTTATCAGGTCCCACACACTGAAAAACATGGCATATATTGTTAGAATCAAAAGACCACTTGTGGAATAAGGGACAGATGGTTTTCCTTTTAAGTAGGACATATAGAAGACCCTTGGAATTTAAGGATTTAAATTTGTGGCTACCGTGAATTTTGAGCGTGATCTCAACATTCCATGAACTATAGTAATTTGTATTTTTGTTGGAACCCACATTTGAATCTTGAATCCTTCCAGCCCAGTACATAGGACGAGCTGTAAGTGACTAGAAAACTTCATCCTCTCCATTATGCTTTGCTGTTTTGCTAGACTGGAGTGGAACTCCCCCATACGGTTTCCAAGGAGTGGCTGGTAGATTCGAACTGCCGACCTTTTGGTTAGCAGCCAAGCCCTTAACCACTGCACCACCAGGGCTCCTTAAGTAATTTAAACCATTATTTTCTCCTCAGGGGAAAAAAGGCAAGCTTCAACTAGAAAGCCTAGTTTTGGTGCAGGGTATGGAGACTAGATGACTAAGAAAATTATGGCTTTTGTGAATGTGGAGGTTTATCAAGGTTCCAGGAGCTAGCTATTATTAATACCAAATTTGTATCTACGCAATTTGCTGAGGTCTTACCGTGAATTAACACTAAAGTGAGGAGAAGACACCATACAGAAATGTAGGGTTGACTCCCTGGTTTTAGAAATTTGCTAGTCTTGTTTTATATCCTCTTACGGTGGTCGATTTTCTGTGAGCACCCAAGTGAGAGGGGCGGGCATTCAGCTTTATGAAAGTTCAGAGGTTCATTTATCCATTGACTCATTTAACAACTCCTTCCTAGAGCAAGTGCCTACGATGTGCAGACACTAAGCTAGGCGCTGAGAATGCAATGGAATGGTGAGCAAAACAACGCTCCCGGTGCTTACGATCTAGTGGGGAAGGCAGTCTTTAATTAAATCGTAGCACAACTGTAAAATTTCTAATAGTTGTAAGTGCCCTGAAGGATAAGCCCAGGTAGCTATGAATAGACGTGATGACAGAGCAAGTGAGATGCTGGTGGGATTGGACACGGATCTTGAGGAACGAGGGGGATTTGATGAAGTGCTGAGGATTTGAAATCTTTGCCTCATACCCCAAAAAAGTTCCTTTTTTCCCCCCTCATTCTCCAGGCATTGTTTACTCTATAGAAACGTATATCTTTTATTTATACTAGAATCAGCAAAACTATGCAAACATACACTTTTATGTTTAATGAAAAGTAGTGGTAGTTTTAATGATTGCTGTCCGAGATTTGCTTCATATATTTACCCATGGTCTGTGTAAAGAAGATCAAAATACAAGATTCAAGATTTTTGAAGCTCTAATTTTCTTGAAAGGGCTTCAGTTTCCGCACACACTAAATAACTATGACAGATTTTTTCGATGCAGTAACCTGGCTCTTTTATTTATTTATTTGTATTGATCTGTCCCTTGGCAGATTACAAGACATGACCTCTATTCTCTTATGAATTGTTTCCTCCTTAAATACGTTTAACATCTTCTAAACCATGTTTTGATAAAAAGATCTGGTGTGCCAGTTTCAAATATCTTAATGAAGAATTCCTCTGATGGATTTTGCAAAGCTCAAAGCTCTCTGGCACTGAAATCCCGCGTGTATACAGTTGTTAACTCCATGGGTTCAGTCTCACTTTCCAGACTTCCTATTTGCTAACTGTTCAGACAGAGAAATAGAGTAAAAATTAATGCAGGTTGAATGATGTAAGTAGGGACACAGAATTTAGAACACCCAGATCCATTGTCTTTTAAAGATTTTTGAAAGATAAACTATTGAAAGTATTGTCTGGGTTTTTATTGGATCCAAGCCATAAAGTCCACTTGAAGTAATGGATTTAAAGAAAATAGTCTGAGTATGCATGCCAAAAAATCCAGTCATGGGTGGCTTATTTCCAGGGACAGTGAACAAACTTATCCTTAATTAAAGGAAAATTCTGGTCTGGGACTTGGTATCGTCTCGTTTCAATAGGCATGATGTGATGTAACAGTTAATTGACTGTCTTTATCAGCCTCCGAGTGCCCAGCTTCCATGCTATCTGCCTTTACACTAGCTCTTGGCAGATATTCCCTTTTTCCTATTCTCACCATAACCATTCTGATCTAGGACTCAGTCATTCCATTTCTGTGTTGCTCCCTCTTCTCTCTCCAGCCTTGTCTCTTATTCTTCCTTCTTGATACCACTAGATTAATCTTTTTCAACCACTTTTACCTTGTCACTACCATTCTCAAATCTTAAACTTAAAAAAATCTCTATCTGTGTCTCTTTCTCTGTATATATCCATCCATCCATCCCCCACCCATTCATCCCCCCACCCATCCATCCATCCATCCATCCATCCATCCATCCACCCACCCAGCCATACACCCATCCATCTATCCATCTATCTATACCTCCTGGCATTCAAGGACTGTCAGGTCCTATGGTTTTCTCATTTTATATCTTAATTCTCCCAGGTTAGTGCTGTGCAATAGAACTTCCTGTGATGACGGAAGTGTTCTGTATCTGTACAAAACTAAAAGGTAGCCACTAGCTACATGTCACTGTGGCTGTTGTGACTGAGGAGCTGTTAAAGTATTATGACTAGTCTGACAGAGGAAGTAGCTAATGTATTGAATAGCACAGTCCCAGACATAAACTGCCTATTAAGAATGTTCTGCTCATTTTTGTTGAAAATATGACTTAGAAAGTTCCTCTTTCTTGCCTTTGTCCATGTAACTTTACCCTGTTTCCAGGCTCTATCCTGGTCTTTATTGCCTACCCTTATAATTTTTCCCTATTCACATTCCACCTTGAGGGACACCATCCCTCAGCCATCCTGTCCAGATTGAAGGGATTTCTATGATTTCTGCATTCCTAAAAATATTGTTTTAATGTAGTTTCTTCCCAACATGATTGCAAAGTCTCTAAGGGTAAAAACTGGTCACCAGGAAACACAGTGTCTAATGTTCAAGTAGATGCTCAATAAATATTTACTAGTTGATTGTCAGCAGTGATTTTCAGCATGAGACAATAAGAACAATAAAATGCATGCTATTTGGGGTTGGTGGAAGCCCAGATAGTTCAGGAACAAATGACACCCAAGTCTAAGCAGCATACAAAGACAGAGGCTGATTTCTTGCTCACATCCTGTGTTCATTGTACCTTGGCTACGGCTCTATTCCATGGTCTCAACTGATTGTCAGCTTCTTAAAACTTACATGTGACATCTGTAAATGACATATGACATTTTATTGGCTTAAGGCAGTCACCTGGCCACTACTAAGGTCAGCAGGAGAAGGATGTCTGATCTGTCTGCATGGAAGAAAATTGGAATATTTAGTGGAAAGTAATATAATCTAAATAGGAATCAGATGTTTAGGTTTGGCTTTCATTGTTTTCCTGTCTACTTCATTAACCAGTCTCTCTACATCTCTCTTTGCTCCAGAATATTCTTCAAGTAGCCTCCAGAATGTTTTCCAATGGTGCAAATCTGATCATTTCATCGCCCGGAACATAAGCATTTGAAGACTTAACTGTTGTGTACATGAAAAGCCTAAAGCACTAAGCATGGCAGTAGTGACTCTTCCTAATCTAGCCTCCTCCTCGGTCACTTTCCTATCATGTAACCTATGCTTTTACCTCCCTTGAATTGCCTGTCTTTGAAACTAGCCAGATCATCTGCTGGAATACTCTTCCCTGATAACTATCATACAGAGACTCAGCCGAAAATTATCTCTGAGAATTAGCAAAGGGATTTACACCCTCACAGGTACTATATAGCACACAGTACACACCTCTTGCTGTATAGGTTTATATACCTCTCCTCCGAGTTGCTCAAAAGTTCCCTAATGGCAGAGACTTGACACTACTTTACTCATTATTATAACCTCTATAGAAGATGAATAGCAAAATTCCTCATCTATTAAACACAGTCTGTTACACAAGATTTTGCACTTGGTATGTAATACCTCTTTGCTAGAGGTTAACTTATAAAATGAAAGCAGAATGGCTGTGTTGTTGTAGTTAGATGCCATCAACTTGGTTACGACTTGTAGTGACCCTGTGTACAACAGACCAAAATGCATCTGGTCCTGTACCATCCTCACAGTCGTTACTATGTTTGAGCCCATTGTTGCAGCCGCTGCTGTGTCAATCCATCTCATCGAGGGGTCTTCCTCTTTTTCTCTGACCCTCTACTTTACGAAGGATGATGCCCTTCTCCTAGGACTGGTCTCTCCTGATAACGTGTCCGAAGTACATGAGACGAAATCTCACCATCCTCGCTTCCATGGACGACTCTGGCTGTACTTCTTCCAACAGAGATTTGTTTGTTCTTCTGGAAGTTCATGGTATATTCAATATTCTTCACCAACACCATAACTCAAAAGCGTCAATTCTTCTTTAGGCTTCTTTATTCATTGTCCAGCCTTCTCATGCATCTGAGATGATTGAAAATACCATGACTTGGGTCAGGTGCACTTTAGTCCTCAGAGTGACATCTTTGCTTTTTAACACTTTAAAGAGGTCTTTTGCAGCAGATTTGCCCAATGCAATACGTTTTTTGATTTCTTGACTGCTGCTTCCATGGACATTGATTGTGCATCCAAGTAAAATGAAATCGTTGACAACTTCAATATGTTATCCATTTAACATGATGTTACTTATTGGTCCAGTCGTGAGGATTTTTGTTTTATGTTGAGGTGTAATCCATACTGAAGACTGTAGTCTGTGATCTTCTTCAGTAAGCGCTTCAAGTCCTCTTCACTTGCAGCAAGTAAGGTTGTGTCATCTGCATATTGCAGGTTGTTAACGAGTCTTCCTCCAATTCTGAGGCCATGTTCTTCTTCATATAACCCAGTTGCTTGGATTATTTGCTCAGCAGCATGACTGTAATACCCATAAACTATCCATTAAACTCATATTTGTCACCATAGATATAATTTAACTGTGAAAGGTCACCACAGATATAATTTAACTGTGAAAGGTCATTAATGGAATTGGACAGAAAACTTTAAAAAGCATTTACATTTAATTAAATTCTTGGCTGTGTGTTTGGCACTCGAGTTTTTTTTTAAAGGAAATCAAATGTTTTATATATTCTAGGAAACTTTTATGAATCCCTCCATATGAAACATGTGGACATATTTTTACAGCATATTTATTTTGAGACATTTTCAAAGCAAGTGTGTTTCAAGAATTGAAATATGCTTTATTTTCACCTTTATTGTTTTTACCATGAACTTACAGACAATTGAGAAAGAAACTACTAACCACTACTGCTGGCCAGAGGAAAATTCCCTGGACTTATAACATTCTCCCAGGAAAGTCTTTACTGAACATCCAGTAGAAACTGGGCAGCTCGTGTGGACAAGATGGAACACAAAACTAGTCCACGTGGATGCAAACTGTCAACAGCTTTCTATACACAAGAGAAACCCAGCGCACGATCATTAAGGCTTCTTGGATAATTTATTACCTCTATTATTCCCATTTTTAAATCAAAGTTCACTCTAAATTAACACATATGGCTTCTTGTTACATTGGAAGATGCCAGGAACTTTACCGGTTATTTTTGAAGACCTGGGCCTCTGTCCAATATTGCATGCAGTCTTACTAATACTATAAGCTCGTGCTTGTTAGGCTCTTTTGGCTGAAGTCTTTGTAATACTTTTAATCATGCACGGTGCTAATTTATAAGACTGGCTATTAGTCTCTATCTGCTTGCATTTCATATAAAAGAACTGACTTTTTTATAAGTAATGTTCATTTATATTAATTGCTTTAGAAATTTACTCTGGGCTTCCTGATGCCAAAGACAGAACAGCTCATGGCTGCTTTAGCCACAACTCTGTTTTTCTAAAGCTTTCTCTTCAGTTGCTTTCTAGTAAATGTATTCCTATAATCCATTCTTATAATTGATTGCAAAATGCACAAAATACCAGACTTTGTCCTGCCTCTGGCCAAGAGATTCTGAGTTTGCTTAACTTCAGTTGCTGTTTAAAGAACACTGTTTTGAAGCTGATTGGGCTGCTAACTAGCTCCCATTTAGCTTCAAGTTAGGAACCTGAACCCTTCTCTTAGCATTTCTTAAAAACCAAGTGTGAGATAGAGTACCTAAAAATGCTGGCTAACTGATGTTTCACATGTGTTGGATTTTTTATTTTTCGTTCCATCCTATGTTTACATTTAGAGTCTAAGTTATTGATTAGTGCTAATAAATCAGAAATGCTCTCAGAGGTGTTTCTTAAACCACTAATATTGACATTCAGGATGAAGGAAAGAGACAAGAGTATGATTCTTATTGATAAGGAGATTACAATGAATGTACAGAGTGAGCAGTATCGTTCACTCATTCATTCATTCTCCAAATTTTTTTTTTTTTCTTTTAGTGTCTAGGGTTGGTGTGAGCTGGAATTGACTCAATGGCAATGGGTTTGATTTTTTGGTTTTTTTAAGTGGGCCATGCTAGAAAGTCTGTGAAATGCAGCCCCTGTCCTCATAGAGTTTACACTCTTATTGAAGAATTCTTAAACAAATTTCTGTTATCCATATTCTTTTTCATGGGATAATAAGATTAATGGAAAATTGTTTGAATAAAGGCATATTAATATTTCCAACTAAAATATCATTAAATAAAAAAGAAGTCCTGAAAAGCTTCCCTTTGATAGTTTGTCTTCATTTGCAAAGACAAGTTTACGCTGACAGCTAACTGTCTTGGGCAATCGCTTGTTCCCTGGAAAGGCACATTTGCTGCTTTCCCCATGTCTTTAGCTAGCAAGTCACCCAGAGTTTGGCAAGACAGTCACAGTTATACTAGTGACACCTGGAACAAGAGCATCATTGTTCCTTGGAGAATGGTAACAGTTCCTCTTTTAGAGACAGGAAAATCTTCCACAGGACACAGAAAAGAAATTGTGGCAGCTGTCCTTGCTTTCCTCCTGTCTTTCTTCAGTCTTTTCGTTTATTCGTTTGAAAACATTTGGCTAATATGTTTCGTTGTAGAAGATTTTTTTTTATCCATTTGAATATGATGGGTAACACTTATCCTTTACATTCTGCCTTCCTCCCTCATTTTCTCCCCCCTTTCTCTCTCTTAGAGGAGCCCTGGTGGCACAGTGGTTAAGAGCTCGGCTGTGAACCAACAGGTCAGCAGTTCGAATCCACCAGTCACTCGTTGGAAACCTTACAGGGCAGTTCTACTCTGTCCTATAGGGTCGGTACGAGTCGGAATCAACTTAAGGGCAACGGATTTTTCTCTCAGAAGTACTTTGAGTTTATTTTTGTCTCTTCTGTTTCTCTGTGTTGATCATCTTAACTACCAGTATTCCATAATCTTTTCACTGTCCTATAGCATGATTTGTAGTGGTTTTAAAGATTGTTTAACTGAAACACTGAAGTTTAGTTTTCAATTCCTTTGCTGAGTCATAATTCAACAACACACTGGAGCTGAAGCTGGCTGTAAAGGTTGGAAGAGGATCTTCACTCGTTGTTTTACCATCTTACAGCTGCTTTTGTGCCACCAAAAATAGATATGCACTATAGTTTTCACACACCCCAAATCCCATCCTTGCCATGCCAAACAGTGAGCATTCAGGCTTCTTTGCTGCCACTGCTGCCCGTCCTCCAAGTCTTGCCATCATTCAAATTCTCCTTCCTCCTATTCTAGTGACATTGGGTTATGCATCTTAAGGGTGCAGTGTTCCTAATGAAACATTAGTCCTTCCCCTCTCTGTGGGGAATGTTTTCATCTTCCCAAAGCCAGGTGAGAGGGGTTCTAGGAGAAGCCTTTGTCAAATATAGAATGTCTACAAACCACCCCCTCTGTCAGTGGAGGCTGTGTGCTGCTATGATGCTGAACAGGTTTCAGTGGGACTTCCAAACTAAGACAGACTAGGAGGAAGGGCCTGGCAATCTACTTCCAAAAATCAGCCAATAAAAACTCTCTGGATCACAAAGATCTGACCCATTGTGCATGGGTTTGCAATACATCTGGGACCAACTCCACAGCAGCTAACGACAACAAAAAAGGGAAATACTATCTTGTTCCCCAGTTGGACATCTGCTAAAGCAGAAGCCATATTCATATACCTCAAAGTCTCCCTGAGCAGGGGAAAGAGCTGGCTGTGGGAGAAAATGGGAGTTGAGAAGAATCAGAAGTGGAAACTCTAGCCCTCCCCTGCTACACAAGTAGTATAGTGAGGACGCTGAGTTTGGGTATGGGGAAGGAGGATGATGTGGATGGTGTGGAATGTAGCCAGTCTGGAGCTCTCTTGTCAGGACCATATTTAGGGGCCACCCCTTGGAGAAGAGACTATAGCAGCAAGAAACAGTTGAGAGGACCATAGGTTGCAGGATCTGAAGAAGGGAGGAGAATGATGGGAAGATCTTGCCCATCAGGGAATGGTGGATGGGGAATCGCTCAGAAGAGCTCACACATGTGCTGCCTTTCCTTGCCTGTAAGGACCAACAAGGAGAGGACCAAAAAGTTACCACCCCCTCCCTTCCTTCTTTGGAGTCCCGATACTGGTACTTAGAAGAGTAAGGAGGAAGCAGGCCTATCAAGAGCAGACCATTCTGTGCAGGGAGAGAGAAAGCTTTGAATGAAATATGGACTAGAGTTTCAAATCGGCTTGAATTAAAATTTAATAACCAAATATTCTACCCAGCACGAAAAGAGGATTTGACATTGCATATTTAGGAGTATTGATTAGAAAAAAATATATCTGTTTCAATGGTGCACTTCATTGAGTTGAGGCACTTCAATAAACTGGTTACAAATGCTTATTTTGTCAGTATCCGACAGAGATAACTTTTAATTGTAAGATTTGTTACAGTGAAAATTTAAAAGAGGAAATAGTCTTAATAGAAATTCAGCCAATAATGACTCTACATTGCAATCTGGCCCTTACTTAATAAAATAATATATTGAATTCTACTGTTAGTCAGGTACCAGGCAGGGCACTTGGCATACAAAGATAAATAATATAGGATTTCATAAAGCAATAAGCAAATAATTACTCTACAAAATGATAGGTGCAAAAACAGAGAAGTGAACCAGGAGCTACCTCTGATTTTATTGCTAAGATGTCTTCGGAAGGTCTAATAGTCCATTGTAGGTACGATTTCCTACATAACCATTTAACAATAATAGAGAAGAGGTGTTATTTTTTAGGAGACACTATTTACATTACACTTAATAAAGGATAGGAGCCGAAGTGGTGCAGTGGTGAAGAGCTTGGCTGCTAACCGAAAGGTCGGCAGTTCGAATCCACCAGCCACTCCTCGGAAACCCTATGGGATAGTTCTGCCCTGTCCTGTAGGGTTGCAAAGAGTCTGAATGGACTTGATGGCAATAGGTTGTTTTGCTAATGAGGAATAATATGCCCCATCTCTCGGTCCTATACTCTGCTGATGTCTTATTCTTTCTGCTCCTCCTTCTCTCTAGTTGGAGAAAACCCATTTATTCTTTGAGGCCCAGCTACAGTGTCATCACCATGAAGTCTCCCCTGACTGTGTCAGAGTGAATTAATGCCCCCTTCTTTCCGCCTTTATAATATTTTGTTCATATCACTAAACATTACATTTCCCATGTTTTACTATGGTTAGTTTTTCATATGTGCAAACTCCTTGGATGCAAAGCTCTGGTCTCTTCACTTTTGTCCCCCCACCTCCACATTAGCTGCCGGCATTATATGCCACTGCCACCATTCCCACCACTACAGTGTTGATGAGCTTTCACTCAGTCTAAGGCAATAAATGGCTTTGTAAAGGAAATGAGATTATCTCTTTTTTTTTAGAACTTTGATATCTAAAGGGGATAAACCATAATTTTATTAATATCAGAAATACCAATTGATTAATATTAAATAATTTATGCTAGTTTCCCAAACTGCTCACTCTGACCTCACAGTATAAGAGTTATAAATTAATTTGTAGATCCCCCAAATCCATTTTTGGAACTCTCAAAGTGGAGTTATCAGGTGATCTCAAAGAGTTACCTGTTTACATTCTTATTATTCTTCCCAGATACCACATAGCACAGGAGTGAAAGCAGAGATGAAGTCAGCCAGCCATGGATCAAATCCTGCCTTTGACTCTTGTTTATACGTCTGTTTCCTCATAGCTGGAATAAGGAAAAAACAATAGCTACCTCAGGATTTTTGTGAGGATTAAATAAGGCAATGTTTATAAATTGCTTAATGCAGTTCGCAGAATATAGCAAGAAGTTATTAAGTATTAGTTATTATAACTGCTACTAAAATCATTTGTGATTTCTCCTTTTCTACCATTTTCTGAGATTAGATTGATTTTCAACTAGAGGAAGGAGAAATTGGCCTGTGGGTGTGCTTTGGTGCATTAACATACACGAGCCCTTCCCTTCCATCCTCACAGTGCCCTGAATGGAGAAAGAGAACAGAAGCCACTACAAGAAGATAGAAAACCCTATCGACATAGTGTTAGTTTGTTCCTTTAATGTATGCCAAGTACTCCTAGCATTCTATTAAACTTTAGCCAAATTTTGGTTGGGCTGAGGGTTGAAATCTTGAGGTGTATGTTCAACTCTTTCAGACTGAATTTGTCTTTAAGAAGATGAGCTGTAGAAATTGAATTTACTCACTCCAGAAATATATTGCTAATCAACATTCTTCCCAAAATGGTAATAATTTACATTAGCATTTCACATACTGTTCCTTATTTGATCCATATTAAAAGAAAAAAAGATCAAATTACTGTCAAGTCGATTCCGACTCATAGTGACCCTACAGGGTAGAGTAGAACTGCCCCGTAGGGTTTCTAAGTAGTGGCTGGTGGATTTGAACCGCTGACATTTTGGTTAGCACCCATAACTCTTAACCACTGTGCAACCAGGGCTCCTTTGGCCCGTATAAGACCTGTAAAATAGGCAGTACTGAAATTATTGTCTTTTTTTTTGCATATGAACAACAACAAACAAACAAAAATAATCTCAATTTTTCTCAAAGGTGTGCAAGAAGCAAATGGCAGAATTGGGGGTATAATCTAGGCTTTATGACCTAAAAATAGAGTTCTTTTTAGTTCTATAACTTACTGTTATTCTATAGATCAATTGCTAGATCTTTCTTTCAGAGAAATATGCATATATATGTCGGGAGGTATCTACCTATAAAATTCTAGTTCTTTCTCATTCTCCACCAACAGAGCAACACCTAACCTTGGCAGTGCCCTTCTCTATGATCTTTGTCCTCTCTTGTTGTTGTTAGGTGCCATCAAGTGAATTTCAACTCATAGGGATCCCATCTGACAGAACAGAACTGCCCCATAGGGCTTTCTAGGGTATAATCTACTGAAGAGACCACCATGTCTTTCTCCTGGCTTCAAACTGGCGACCTTTCAGTTAGCAGCCAAGCGCTTAACCGTTGTGCCACCAAGGCCCCTTCTTGGTCCTCTGGCCTCTCTCAAAACTTGAGAAAATGTCAATTCTGTGTAGAAAAGCTTTGTTTTCTTCAAAATGCTTCTGAATTCAGTCAGTGATTTCATTCTATAGGAAAACCTCAGGCTTACGTGCCTAGAAGAAAGGAGAATAAGGAGCTGTCTGCTGGCAGCAGCCCCCACTGAAGATGTGCACTGCCTGACTTTAGCAGGGATCTGGGCTCCACGGTGTGGGAGGGAGATGAAGTCACGCAGAAAGTCACAAAGTGGCTTCACGAGGAGCCAAAAACAGACCTCTTGAACAGCCCCCTCACATCGCTTAAAATTAAATGTTCTGCATAACTGGAAACATTAGTAGATGAACATGTCAATACATTTTCCACATCGCTGCACAAAGGCATGCTCTAAGAATAAAATGCACTGTGTAGGTATTTTTTTAACATAAAAAAGTATAGGTAAAAGCAGAACATGTCCTAAAGCTAAAAAAAGATCTTTCCATTTTGAAATTGAGGTTTTAGTTATTCACAGGACCCAGATGTGAGCGCTAACAAATTCCCTGACACCTGTGACCAAAAGCTTTTGTCTTGGTCATTTGGGAACTTTGCCAAGTCTTAAAGTTCCAATGAAAAGAAGATGAGAGGCTGCCATCAATAATAGGAGCTGGCCTTAGTGCAGAGGATCACTATTTTCACTTCCGGGCTTGGAAAACCAGCATTTATGCCTGTGAGTGTGGGATGTGATAAAATATCATAAATCACAGCACTTTCATGCTTTATGGTAGATAGAGTGAAAAAAATGCCCTCAGGAGTCAGGCTTTGCTTAAAGGTCTTGTGAGCTGTATGAACTTAAACTTCTCGGCAGTTTTCCCGTTCATAAAATGGGCTAATAACGTATGTAAGATTATTGGGAGAAATAAGTGAACTAACGTCTATGGAAAACTGCACCATATAGATAGTTATATAAGTGCACATGTTATATAAATATTATATAATAATGTGAATAATTATTTCACGTGGATTTTTTATTTGAAGGTAAAAGTAGAACTGGAGGTATTTGAAGCTCAGTGTATCGTCAGCATATAATTTAAGATTAGCGTGGATGTCACATCTCCTCAGTTTTGACTTTTGATGTAAGAGTTTAAGAAGATGGTAGATGAGTCCCGAGGTGAGAGGAATGAGGGTCACAGGCGTGCTGCTGGGTGCACTGCTCTGGCCCACCAGCATTATGTAACTAACATGGCCCGCAGCTGCTACTCCCCTTTGGGTTTGGGTATCCATCCATGGAGATTAGCCTCATGGTGACCTATCCAATAAGTCCTCTGAAGGAATGGAGTTTTCTGATAGCATTTTTGTTCTGCTTTACCACATAGTAAAAAATAAATTTAAAAAAATTAAAAGCAATGTAAGTTTATTGAAAAATATTTTTAAAATGCAAAAGAACTCAAAAAAGAAAGATGTATACTGCTAATTCCGTTACTTACTCGTAGCATTTTGTTGTGTGTCTTTATTCTATGCATTCTAAACAAAACAAATCTTTCCTATGCTGAATTGCAAATTTGGCTAGGCCAGAGTTTCTCTGCTCAGCACTACTGGCGTTTTTGACTGGATAATTCTTTGTTGTGAGGGACTGTCCTGAGCATTGCAGAATGTTGGGCAGCTCCCTGGTCTCTACTACGGGATGCCAGTAGCAGTTCTCCCAGTTGTGACAAACAGAAATGTCTCCAGACATTGCCAGATGCTCCCCTGGGGGCGCAATCATGTGTAGTTGAGAACCATTGGTCTAGAGCAAGGGAATGGTGCTCTGAGGAGCCCAGAGAAGATACGAGTGTGAGAGGCTTGCAAATACAGAGATGAGAAAACACCTGTGCTCGGCTTTCAGTCCCCCGCCTCACTCAGAGCTGCTCCTCTTCCCGATGCTCTTACTTCATGACTTGTCATGTTTAAGGAAGGCAAGAAGAACTGGGAACAACAGAGCAAATAGGACCACAAAGCGTGGAGGGAGAGCTGTGAATTAGAAGAAAGTATGTAAGTAATGGTAACATGCCAAGTGAAAAAGTTGCCATGCTTTAGAGAAATAATGTAACAATTTACATTTATGTTGTTGACTTTTACATCAAATCCTTATAACAGTTCTGCCAGGTAGGTATTATCATCCCCACTTCCTATATTTTATTACTGCTATTTGAAATACAAAACAAACATGCTCAAGAGATCAGAAACTATTCGGGCTCTGTAAGAGTTTTGAGAATATCCACCCACACCTCTTTCTTTGCTGATGAGTTCCTTGAGGTTCAGAGATGCTAAGTGCTTTCCCAAGGTCATGTGGCTACTGGTTGAACCTGGATCAGAACAAGTTTCCTGATTCCCTGGTCAGCGTCTTTCTTATGCTGCTTACACTAGGGCAGCATTTTCCCCTCAACTCACATCCTGAGACCTGCCATGATTTTTGCCTTTGAGCTGGTTTATAAGCCTCTTTTCCATGAAGAGGTCTGTGCCTTTTATCACAGCTAAGTAGAGGCTGTGAACAGGTGCCTGTGATGGTCTATTATCCCCAGGAAGGGAAAGAGGAAGTGATTTAAAGGAGCATATGGCCTTGGTGGCACAGTGGTTAAGTGTTTGGCTGCTAACCAAAAGGTTAGCAGTTTAAATCCACCAGCCGCTCCTTAGGAACCCTATGGGGCAGTTCTACTCTGTCCTGTAGGGTCACTATGAGAATTGACTCGACAGCAGTGGGTTTTTTTTGGGGGGGGAGGTTTATGAGAGCAGTGGCACCACTAGGGTTGGTGTCGCCCAGTGTGGTAATTCATGGTGTCACTCCCTTCCCCATGGACCTCCTCCTGTTCCAGACCCTACAGAATCCTTAGTAATGTTTTTTGTACCAATGTTACTCGTAAATCATAATTCCTGTGTATCAGTCCTTCTTTTCCTTTGATTACCACTTCATTCTCAACAAAGTTTTTGATACAGATTCACAAATACTAATTACCACATTGTAGCTAAAACACCAGAGTATGTGACAAAATCAGTAACTATAAAAACACCGGCAGCAATGAAAACAACAGCACGTGCTTGTAGCACGTGCAGACAAAACCACGTGAATCGAAGCATCACTGTAATTGGGTAATAATGACAGCTCTGACTGGAGAGTGTTAGAAGGTTCAAAAAGTAAATTAGCATAGAGTTTTAGCCTTGTAGGTATATTGATACATGTATGCTGGGCTTGGAAACCCTGGTGGTGTAGTGGTTAAGAGCTATGACTGCTAACAAAAAAATGGTTGGCTGTTGTAATCCACCAGGTGATCCTTGGAAACCATATGTGGCAGTTCTACTCTGTCCTATAGGGTCGCTATAAGTTGGAATTGACTCCATGGCAACAGGTTTGGTTTTTTTGGTTTTAAGCTGGGCTTACAAAAAAAGTTTTTGTTGTTATAACTAACTACAGGGATTTTTTTATTAAAAATAATAAATTTCTACTGAAACACTGCACAAAAACTTTATACACAGTCATTTGGTGTCACCCCCTCTGACAGTGTCACCCAGTGTTGCTCATACCCCCTCCACCCCCTCCACCCCCCCCAATTGATGCCATTGTATGGGAGTAGGGCTCCTGTCTTAGTTATCTAGTGCTGCTATAACAGAAATACCATAAATGGGTGGCTTTAACAAACAGAAATTTATCTTCTCACAATTTAGGAGGCTAGATGTCCAAATTCATGACTCCAGCTCTGGAGGAAGGCTTTCTGTCTGTGTTGGATCTGGGGGAAGGTCCTTGTTCCTTGGTGATCTTCATGTGCCTTGGCATGTATCTTCCCTATTCTTTACTTGAGATTCGAGACACATCCTACCCTAATACTGCCTCATTAACATAACAAAGAAAACCCATTACCAAATGGGATTATAACCACAGGTATAAAAAACCAAAATCAAACTTGTTGCTGTTGAGTAGATTCCGACTCACAGTGACCCTATAGGATGGAGTTGAACTGCCCCACAGAGTTTCCAAGGAGTGTCTGGTGGATTCGAACTGCTGAACTTTTGGTTAGCAGCCAAGCTGTTAACCACTATGCCACTAGGGCTCCAACCACAGGTATAGGGATTAGGATTTACACACATATTTTGGTGGGACACAGTTCAATCCATAACACCTATCACTCTATTTCTTGATTTACAAGGCCTTCTGCAATCTGACACTGGCCTACTATTGGGGTCTTATCTCCCTCTGTTTACCTTCTTGAAACCTCACTCTCTGTGCCCTAAACACTCTTTGTCCTGCCTGGCCTCTGTTTTTGTTCTTGTCATTCTATGCAACCCCGCCATTTCCCTCTCCCTTTACCAATCAAATTGTAGGTATTCCTTTGAACACATTCCAAATCCAGCTCCTCCATGAGTGTTTCCAACCCATCTGACACTCATATGATGTTGCACTTTAAATTTCTGCATTAATCTTTCCCAAAGTGTGCTCTATGGGACACTAGGTGGGGGAAAAGCTCTATGAAGTAGTGTGGACCTTGGCATAAGCATCTGCATTGCTGTCTACAATCTCTCTCTTACAAAGTTACCATAGATGGTAATAAAAGCTTTGAGAAGTGATATGGCCAAAAAACGTGTTTGACTTGCTTTACCTCAGTATTTCTTAAATTCATTTGACTCCTTTTTTTAAAAAAATAATATTTATTTAGTAGTCAAAGAAACTAGGGTCTCTTAAAATCCGCCATAGGAAACACCATTTTAGATCAGTGATTGTTTCAAATAGTTATTTGGAAATCAATCCATTTAGTTAATGGCGGTCTGCCTTAGATATTTATATTTTGAGTGAATTACATTCTTTGTCGTTGATAAGTTAATCAATGTAAAACGCTTAGCACACAGCCTGATACATGGTAGGTGCTCAGTAAATGGCTATTATTAGTAATATAGTTATCTGTGTCTCCATCATCGATTTATCAACATACTAATATATATAAAAGTGTGTGTGTGGCACTGCAGTTGTTGTTGTTAGTTGCCATTGAGTCTTTTCAGACTCATTGTGACCCCGTGTACAAAAGAATGGAATGTTGCCTGGTCCTGCACCATCTTCATGGTCTTTGGTGTGCTTGAGTTGTTGCGGCGCTGTGTATTCTGAGTACCTCCCAACCTAGGGAGCTCATCTTTCAGCGCTGTACTGGGCAATGTTCTGTTGTGATCCATAGGGCTTTCATTGGCTAATCTGTGAAAGTAGATTGCCAGATTCTTCCTAGTCTGTCTTAATCTGGAAGCTCCAATGAAGCCTGTCCACCACGGGTGACCCTGCTGGTATTTGAAATACTGGTAGCATAGCTTCTAGGATTACGGCAACACTCAAGCCACTACAGTACAACAAACTGAGAGATAGGTGGTGGTGTGGCACTGCAGTACACAATGTCTATTCGAGGATAGGCTGGTCAGTGTCCACAGAGAGGCTCGCCAGTTTAGAAACTAGTCAAAATAACAGGTTGCACTATAAAAGGGACAAGGCGGGCAAACCCCACCTTTATCATTAACTGCGTAGTGGTAAGAATCACCTGATTCCAATTAACACCTGGAAATGGATCCAGGCTTTACCTTTCCACATCTCTGTGATCCTCATCATCACCAGCCACTTCTGTGACACTTCCTCTCTGGCCCTAACAACTCAAGAGTTAGGTCACAAAATTCACGAAGACTGTTACCTATTCTTACAGTTACCCCTTTATTACAACTAGAAAGAATACAAGCAAAGAGACTCATTAGGTGAGGTCTGGGAGAGGTCACAGCATGAGACTTCTGTTGTCCCCCGGGAAGTGCCACACTCTGTTGTGCATGGAAGTTCTTGCCCCTCCAGGAAGCCCAAAAGAGAAGGATCCAAGGTCCAGGGTCCCTTAGTCACTTGGGCTTCAATACATATGTATGACTCAATGAATATGCATGACTGACTGCATCATGCCCTCCCCCCAGGTTTGCTACCTTGCTAGCAGGGTAGGGGCTGTATGGCCCCTACTCATTTTCACATGATTGCGTTGTTGCCTGGCTATTTTAGAAAACAAAGATGCCTTGATTGATTGCTGGGGAATTCCAAGGGCTATCTTCAGGAACCCGAGACAAAAGCCGGACCAAGTTCTTTGCCCCACACGCTAATAATAACAAATATTTATTTATTCAAAACATTATCATAAAAATGGGATGCATGTGTTAGACAGCAAACTGAGCTTTATGAGACTTTGGTTTAGAACTCTTTCCTGATACAAAGCTGAGCCCCACTCTGTTTTTACATTTTTTTCATTTTTAAAAAAAGCATCATTGATTCATATTACAAGGAGATTAAAAACAAGTGTATTATAAAAAAAATCAGATTCATAAATTCTTGTTTATAATCAAGTACAACATTAAAGTCATTTTATAATTCCCTTGTGAAAATAATTGAGTTGCTCAACCAAATTCTCAGCTTGAAATTTTAGAGTGACTTGTTGTTTTCAAAATAATGTTGAACTTACATATACAATTTTAGAAAGTAACTGGACAGAAAATCAATAAGCATTTCATTTTATTCATTTTTTATGTAGAGACCATTGACACATTATCCATTAAAGCCTTGAAAACTCTATGCTTAGCAAAACATTTTAATTCAGATTTATTCAATAAAGATTTTGCTGAGAATAACATTCCTTCCAGATATGGGAAAATGGCTGCATTTTGGGCATTCGCCAAATATTAAAGAGTAATTATTGCTTATATTGTGTGTGCTCACAAGCAATTCTCGAAACGTGGCCTAGCATACAGAATAGACTAAAGCCTGCACACTTTTTTATCTATTAAAAATTCAACAAGATAACCTATTTGGCATGCAAACCCTTCCTACAGGGACATGCAAGATCAATGACAGAAAGATAAATTAAGCAAACTTTCATTTCTTTAGCTTTTTCAGCTTCTTTCCCAATCTCTCACCCCTTCAGTGAACCAGACCAACTTCCCACCCCCATTCCCAAGGACTCTGTGCTTGTGTGCTGGAATATTTGCATTTTAAAAGTCTAAATAAGTAGACCAATAAAAAGAACAAAAAACCAAACCCATTGCCAGCAAGTTGCTTCCGACTCATAGCGACCCTACAGGACAGAGTAGAACTGCCCCATAGAGTTTCCAAGGAGTGGCTGGTGGATTCAAACTGCCGATGTTTTGGTTAGCAGCTGAGCTGTTAACCACGGCGCCACCAGGGCTCTAAGTACGGTGTGAAATAATTCAAGAAAATACTTTATAGATAATAAATTATATCATAATTCTTTCTGGGGGGGTCTCTAGTGGATCCTATTTATCAACTCAGATTTGATCAGTGTAGATGTTTTAGTTATCTAGTGCTGCTCTAATAGATATACTACAAGTGGATGGCTTTAACAAACAGAAATTTATTCTCTCACAGTCTAGGAGGTTAGAAGTCTGAATTCAGGGCACCAGCTCCAGGGGAAGGCTTTCTCTGTCTGACTGTCTGGGAGAAGGTCCTTGTCATCCATCTTCCCCTGGTCTAGGAGCTTCACAGCACAGGGACCGTGGGTCCAACGAATGCGCTCCACTCCCGGAGCTTCTTTCTTGGTGGTATGTGGTCCCTTCTCTCTCTGCTCGATTTTCCCTTTGTCTATCTCAAAAGAGATTAACTCAATATATGACCCAATCCTGTAGATTGAGTCTTGTCTCATTAACATAATTGTCTGTAATCCTGCCTTATTAATGTCATAGAGGTAGGATTTATAAAACATAAGAAAATCACATCAGATCACAAATCATGGCCTAGCCAAGCTGACACACATTTTGGGGGGACAAAATTCAAACCGTAACAGTGCATCACTAATAACTCTTCTTGTGTCGGGGTACAGGCCACACCCACTGGAAGAAGCTAAAACGGAATCAGGGCTTGATAATTAAGTTTCCATTAGCATTTCAGCCTGTGCTCATTTCCCTCATGGTCACTGTTTTATATGATGGTCTTCCCTGTTGTTTTGTACAATTCATTTTCATTAATGTTCTTCATGGATAAGTAAGATCATTGGGGCTGGTTTTAGAAAATATTCTATTCTTTTTATTTGAAACTCATGTTTTTGCTTGGTGTAATTGAACACAGGTTGTCATTTGGAGGATTCTTACAGTTTCCAAGCAGTATGGTGTGGTTGAAACAACAGGGGCCAGGGAGTTAAGAGATTTGTAATTGAGTTCTGATACTGTTACTAAGTAGCTGTACTGGTATAAATTACTTCACCTCACTGGGCCTCCATTTTGTCACTTTCAAAGAGCTTAGAAAAGAGTCTCTAATATCATATCTAGACATGATATTTTTTACTCTATGATATTCTTATTGAGGCAATCTCTAAAGCATTTGTTGAATGAATTAGGGAATTAGTGAAATGTCTCTCTATTTGATTTCTCTTGCACATGTCAAATCAATGTTTGAAAATATAGAAAAGAGACCACCTTTCTTAGTAGGGTAATGGGCAAATCTGGTGTCATACTATATTTATGCTTATTTTAGAACTAATGTGACTTTGGTGCTCATCCCACAAAATGCCTTGTCAACCACCAAAATCAGCATTTAACTTCACCTGCTAGTCAGTTCTCGAAGGTCCTACCAAGAGCTACTAGATTCAATCTAAGGTACGATGCATGGCATATAAATTACACATGTAACACTGAAAAGGTTAAAATAAAACAGAATAAAACTCCTTTTTTCCCATTGACATTGATAGCCAATGCAAGGAGGCCTTGGACAAACAACCAGGAGAGGTTTTATGAGTCACAGGAACAATATCTGCAGAATATAAAAGTTCTTGCATAATTGTCTTCAGTGATGTGCTTTGCTTATCAGAGTGCTAATAGGCTGGGCTTGCTCTTTTATGATGTACTCACTGTTTTTCCCCATGCACAGTCTTTGACGTCTAAGTAGAACATTATTGAAAAATAAATAGGAATGATTTCACAAGAATGTTGTCTGGTTTGTTTCTTTTATACTAAATGGGTTTATTATCTCTTATACTCAAATGAAATAATGTTTATATACGTCTCTAAATGCCCTGTCTCTATTTTGTCAGGATTTCCTGTTTCAAGTATATTAAGATAACCAAATACACTGGCTAATTTTATTAGTGTACCAGTAATTCTTTGGATGGTTTTTTTTTTTTTTTTAATTGTACTTCAGGTGAAGGCTTACAGAACAAATAGTTTCTCATGAAACAGTAGTACACATATTGTTATATGACATTGGTTAACAACCCCACAACATGTCAGCCCTCTAACTTCTCAACCTTTTTTCTTTTGGTGAAAATACACATAGCCAAAGATACACCATTTCAAAAATCTCTACATGCACAGTTCAGTGACATTGACTACACTCTTCCAGTTGTGCTGTTATTCTCACTTAAGATGAAGGCTTACAGAACAAAATAGTTTCTCATTTAACAGTTACTACACATGTTGCCCTATGACAATAGTTAACAGTCTCACAACACATCAACAATATCCTTACTCAAACTTGGGTTTTCTATCACCAGCTTCCTTGTCCCCTTCTGCCTTCTGGCCCTTGTCACTGGACTACTGTACCTCATTAGTCCCATTTGGTTTTACGGGGCTGTCCACTCCCAGGCTGAACGGTGAACCTCAGAGATAACTTCACCACTGAGCTAAAAGGGTGTCTGGGGGCCATACTCTCGGGGTTTCTCCAGGGATGGTTTTTTTTTTTTTTTTTTTTTTTTTGGTGCTTATGTAGCTATTGAAGAGCAAGTATATCACTTTTGTTATTCATGAATACATGAAAACTACAGTGACTTGACAGACATGAGTTATTCACTGAGGGAAAGTGAATATTTAGAGTAGATATGGGTGGTATTTTTAAGTACTTTCAATATGAAAAATCAGAAAACCTGTCTAAAACAACTAAAATTTTCTTAAATACTAAGTAACAAGAAGCTTTGCAAATATAGACTTTTTCTCATCTATTCATTTATGAGTATCATAAGCATGTAGATATAAATTTATATTATTAAAATACTACTTCAATCGTTTTATGTACTGGGCTTCTATTTATGAGTTCTTTTGAATAAACAGTTCAATGCAATAAAAATCCTGATTTAATTAAGTGTTATTGAAAGAAATTCATGGAGAATGATGGGTACGATAGAACTGATCACAGATTTACCCAACCTGTTGTTTTTGGGTTGATTCCAACTCATAGTGACCCCATAGGAAAGAGAAGAACTACCCTATAGTGTTTCCAAGGCTGTAATCTTTACGGAAGCCAACTGCCACATCTTTCTCCCACAGAGCAGCTGATGGGTTCAAACCACCGACCTTTCAGTTAGCAGCTGAGTGCTTCACCACTCTGCCACCAGGGCTGCTTGATCACAGATTAGGTGGATTATTTTTTATTTCTTCACAAAGTGCAGGATGTCTAATGTTTTTCAGATATGAGGACATTTCTCATAATAGTCTGGGCCAGCTCAAGTTTATAGGAGATTATCAGATAATAAACTTTGCTGTCTATATCTTAGAGAACCTAGGGAATCCTTGTAGAATCCAGAACTAAGATGCGTCAGGTGGGAAAGCCATAATGGAGGAGGTTAGATACCCATTCTCCAGGCTAGATACTCAAAGCTCAGGACACTCCACAGGCATTCTTAAGAAGGGCATCTTTGTTTTTTTCTTTTTTTAAAATTTTTATTGGAGCTATAGACAGCAAAACATACACAATTCAACAACTTTCACATGTATAATTTAGTGACACTTGTTACATTCTTCAAGTTGTGTCATCTTTCTTGATATCTTTTCTGAATTGCTTCATCATCATTAACAAAAACTCACTGCCCCCTAAGCTTCTCATCTAACTTTTTGAGTTGCTGTTGTCAATTTTGTTCTCATATAGAAATTCTTTAAAAGAATACAATCCTCAAAGTGGACATTATTTTCTAATCAAGATAAACTGTTGTTTGTTTTAAAGATGACTTCAGGGTATAGTCTCAGTTTAAGGTTTAAAGATTTTCTCAGGGAGAAAAATCCCTGAGATTTCATCCAGGGATTGGCCAGCATCAATGGCTCCAGAAAGTCTGGATTCCATGGGAATTTTATGTTTTGTTTGACATTTTACCCCCTTTTGATCAAGATTCTGCTATAGAATTTTTGATCAAATCATTTCAGTAATGGTAGCCAAGCACCATCCAGTTCTTCTGGTCTCATGAAAAAGGAAGCAGTTGTTCAGGAAGGTATGTGGACAGTTATTCCAGTTCTTTCAAGGAGGGCATCTTTGCTGGTCACCACAAGACCTTGAGTCTCATTCTTCTCCTTGCTATGGGATTTAGCAAGGAAATTGAGTACTGCCTTCCTTTGTTTTTCTAGAACCATCCAAAACTTTATCAATGCATGTCTATTTAGTCTCTACCTTGGCATAAGTTCTCTTCACCCACCCCAAACAGGAGTCTGTCTCTTACCTTTTCTTTTTTTTGGCAGAGATCTTAAACATAAGTGTCTTTGGGTTCAAACATTATTATGAAGTCAGTTTGATCAAATAAAATCAGTAGAAGCATGGGATAATTTTCATACATTTAAAACCAATTCTCACATTTAGGAACAACTGGGCATATATAAATTCCCTTAGGTCTCCATTCAGTGGATCAGTTTCTTACAGTATTAATGTGTAAAGAACAAGTACTCTCTGGGTGGGGAGAGGTAAGGGTGAATGCAATATTTTAGTAAATGGTCATGATTATTTTCAAAATGACTTCCATGTCCCTCAGGGTTTCTCTTGAAGGTATTAAATAAAACCAATTACTGTTTAGTTGATTCCAACTCGTGGCGACTCCATGTGTGCAGAGTATAACTGCTCCACAGGGTTTTCAATGCCATGACCTTTTGGATACAGATTGCCAGGCCTGTCTTCCAAGGTGCCTCTGGTTGGGTTCAAACCACAAACCTTTTGGCTAGTAACTGAGCACTTAACCATTTTTAACACCCAGAGACTATATACATTGTATATAATATAGATAAACTTACTAATACATAAATTATATTTAATATATCATGTATATAAACCTACTAATATATAAAATATATTTAGTACATGTTATATATGTTGTTAGGTGCCATCAAGGTGGTTCCAACTCATAGCGACCCTGTGCAGCATAGAAAGAAACACTGCCCAGTCCTACACCATGCTCACAATAGTTGTTATGCTTGAGCCCACTGTTGCAGCCACTGTGTGAATCCATCTTGTTGAAGGTCTTCCTCTTTTTCGCTGACCCTGTGCTGTACCAAGCATGATGTCCTTCTCCAGGGGCTGATCCCTCCTGACAACACGTCCAAAGTAGGTAAGTCGTAGTCCCGCCATCCTTTCTTCTAAGGAGCATTCTGGTTGCACTTGTTCCAAGACGGATTTGTTTGTTCCTTTGGCAGTCCATGGTATATTCAATATTCCTTGCCATATACCATACAAGTCATATCTAATATATTTAATAAATACGTATATATATGCAAATAAAAGAGACAGTGTAGGAGGGGTAATTGTTCTTTCACACATGGAAGCATTTTGTGCTTCCCCCCACCCCCCAATATCTCTGAAAACTGCTAATACTAAAGCAGTCCTATAGGAAAAAGCGTTTGCGGGAGGAAACTCTGCCCCAGGCTCAGATCTCACAACATGCCCTTCCTGAAAAAGGATGCTTCCTTACTTACTGCTAAATAACGTGCATCAGAGGAAGGATAAATGGGCTTTTGTATTATAATTGCCACTTCCTGCGGACCTGTTGAGGCTACTGAGATGAACCGTGATGAGATGTCAAATTAGCCTCTGGCAGAGATGACCGTTTCTGGAGCAGGAAAGGAAACAGTTTGACTAGAGGAAAACGTTTGTAGAAGGTATCAGATTTGTTGCTTGTAGAATGGAACGTTAACAATAGTAATAACAAAAGAATATGCATCCTTTAAAAGAAGTATTGGAGAGGAATAAGCCCACTTATCCGATAAAGATCTATAACTTCTTGTGTATAGTCTTTAAATTTTGTGTTTTAGAGACACCTCAGTAAAATGATGGCCATCTCCAGTTTGACATATTCTTGCTACTAGCTGTGAATCACCGATGGGAAAAATCCTCAGGGGAAAAAACAAGGTTTAAAAAGCATAGAGACTTTACCAACCTGCCACTTTTATCCAATTCACTCTGGCATTTTCACATTCATCGCTGAAGTCCGATCATTATGCCATCCACCACTACCCTTTCTCTACCTTAAAGATATCTCAGCAAACCTTGCACTCTGTTTTATTTCCAGTAGAATCATAGGCTCTAGAAAAGCCCTCTTCCTTGTAAAACTCCTGAAAACAATCAAGGGAGACATCAAACCTAACCATTGTTATTAGTACTTGTCAGACATCCAGAATGATGAGGTTAGGGAGTGTTTGCTTATTCTGGAGAAGTGCTTTTTTCTTTCTTTCTTTTTTTTTAAAGAGTAAAACAGCTGTTGAAGATGGAGGTATTTTGCAAGCATGACTCAAGCACATTGTTGTGTGAAGTTAGGAGCCAGGTCATATCCTATTTTTGCCACAGTGCTACATTTGCTAGGAAGGGGTGCAATGAATACCTGATACTTACAAGACTTAGAATCAGTTTTGTAAACTGTATTGTGCTGGATGATTTTAGGATAAAAACACTCCAAAGTGTGGTCTAGACAAAGATGAATAAGTTTGCCAATTTGTGACATCTGGCCATGTTGCCGTAACTGTACTTTATGTGTTAACCTACCTTTTGATAACCATTTAACGTCAACAATTTTATGTATACCTAAATTCCTATGAACCACTGAAATTTCTTATTCCACAACATATGCATGCTTTTTTTTTTCCCAAGAGAGACAGCGAATGGAACAAAATGGCCCATGGTTAAATGTGAGCATGTTTTGATTTTTCTTCTCAGATTTAAAGAAAACATGCGATATCTACATATTTTAACTCAACCACCGTTCTAAAAATACGGAATTTCGTCATTTTTAAAACCTTTCCCCAGAAAACAGCCTTATTTGTGCCCTCTAGTGGGAGACACATACATTTATGCAGCAAGCTTGAGAAAGCAGACTTTTTCTTTTTTTTGGTTTCTGTGCATAGTGATTCAGCATCCAAATAACTAAATAACAATGCTAACCCATACATATATACTTGAGAGAAAGATTCTTGTGTTATTCAGTTTGATATATTTTCCAAATGCATCACAGTTATGTATTGATAAAAATAAGCCTACCACTTATCTGGTTAGAGAAAGTTCTTAGATCACCCAGGTATCTCTTCTCTTGATATTTATGGCCCATTTGCCAGCCAAATGCTGTGATTCTATGAGGAAAAGTAAGCATTTTCTTTTTTACAAATACATTTTCTCATCTTGCAGTCTGCTTTATGAAAGCTCTTCTAAATTGTTGATTTAGTCCATAACCTGCTTCCTTTTTTTGTACTGTTGGATGTGCTTACAAAGCTACATGAAAAAGTAAACTCTTGTCTGACATAGCACAAGATGGTTCTGAGAAAATCACACCCAAATAGAAGTGGATCTTGACCTCATTGCTATACCAGCCATCTACCAGACTGATGCCCAGTTCTTCTCTTTGTGAAACTGCAGCTGTCTTTATTTAAGATATCCATTTTCTAACATGGCCACAGTTCATTGGTCCAGAAATTGACTTCTTATCCACACCAAGCCAGCTAGAATCCTCTCCTGGCATTTTTGAAACTAGAACTGAGAAAGAAAGTAAATCCATTTCTGGCACAGGAAGAGCTACAATATATAGTGTCTGGGACCTGTTGGTGGGCCACAGTCACTACCAGATTTTAGTAAGACGTGGTGAGTTAAAGATGGGACAGAAAGTCAGAGGCATGCCTCTGGTTCCTACTTTCGCTGAGATACAGCTGTATCTCCCATATCTTTGCCTTTCTGTTTGATTGTTTAATCCGTCTTTGGATTTTATAATCCAACAAATTCCTATTTTTCTTAGGTTAGCTTGAATTTGAGTTTGGTTTCTATCACTTTTCACTAAACTAATACAATAATACAGGGGGCCGTGGTGGTTCAGTGGTAGAATTCTCACCTTGCCTGCAGCCAATGCACCTCATGTGCAGCCACCACCCATCCCTCAGTGGAGGCTTGCTTGTTGCTATGATGCTGAACAGGTTTCACTGGATTTTCAGACTAAGATGAACTAGGAAGAAAGGCCTGGCAATCTACTTCTGAAAATCAGCCAATGAAAACCTTATGGATCACAATAATCCAATCCTCAACCGACCATGTGCATGGCACAGGAAGTTGTGCAAGGGGTCACCGTGAGTTGACGCCAACTCGATGGTAACCAACAACAATAACAATAGAATAACACTACAGGGTATGCTGTCAGTTTTTATTCTTGAATTTTATCATAACCTAGTTTATAGATGGAGCATTGACAGACAAGGGGAGGCAGAAATTCTGCTAAAGTGGTAGGCAGTACCCCTGACAAAGTTGTGACCTTTTGCATGTCCATTATGGTGGCTTATAGAATCCAGTTTCTGCTACTTCCTCTGTAATTAAGCCTGTTGCTGTCAAGTCAATGCTGACTCATAGTGACCCTATAGGACAGAGTAGAACTGCCCCATAGGGTATCCAAGGACCAGCTAGTCCATTCGAACTGCCCACCTTTTGGTTAGCTGCCGAGTTCTTAACCACTGTGCCTCCATAATTAGAAGCATTCTATATCCTTCTTTAAATAACTTGAGTTTTCCTATTTTCTCAACCTCCCTTACCAAAACTATGTAAGCCTAAATTATAAGCACACTGGAATTGATTCATATCGAATATGTTACCTCTTCCAGGTAATTTTTCAGCCTGCTAAAATTTTTAACCTCTAAAATTGTGGAGTGGTAAACTTTTTCTTCTTTTCAATAATTTTTGAAAATAGGGTAGGTATAGTATAACAATCTCTGCCTGGATTGGAGGCATGCATTTAACATTGTGTCTAGTATACAGAAGGTATTAGTAAGTTTTAGTGAAATATAATAACAACACTAGTTAAGTTTTTTTTTTTTTTTTTTTTTTTGAGTACCTACTATATCCCAGATACCGGATAGTCACTTTTTGTATGGTGTTAATTTTTACAACAACTTTTCTAGGTCCCTATTATCATCCTCATTACGAATCAGCAAAGTTGGAAAGCTTACACAAGATCATACAGCTGATTTCCACTGCTGTCGCAGTTTTCACCAAACCTCAAAGATGGATGGGTGATCAGTTCAGGGAGGTCTCGAGGAATTTGACCTAGAGCTGACACCATAAGCTTGATATTGCTTTAAGACTTGTATATAATGAAATTTATGTGAAATTTTCACTCCACTATGAAATTGTTAAGCAACCAATTACTAGCTGAAAGGCTGGCAGTTTGAACACACCCAGAGACACCTCATAAGACACGCCTGGCAATCTGCTTCTGAAAGGTCACAGCCTTCAAAACTCTAGGGAGTAGTTCTACTTGGCACGCATGGGGTGGCCATGAGTCAGAATTCACTTGATGGCAACCAACAAGAACAACTTGCTTAATAAAAGACAATTACAGTAATACAGAACTGTTACTTATATAGATACTCTTGAAAAGTAGGTCATGCTTATCCATGAGTTGGTTTATAGCAGGCTGTTAGGATGAGACGTTGAATGACTGAATTGGTTCCAATGGCTGGCCAGCCCTAAAGACCAGTATGCTGTAGCAAGCTTATTGGGAGAGAAACTTCCTGGTTTATCCTTGTCTCCTTACATACCATAAATAATTACTCTCTGATTCTTCCACTCCTCTGCCACAGAACCCTCTGACTCTGGTAATTAAGAGCCTATGATGGGTTCCTTCATTCCATGTGCCTCCACTCTTAACTAGAATCATTTCTTCCTTTTCCTCCCTTCACAATAATTAAACTGTTATCCTTGGGGCAGGCAATCCTTCAGCGTTGTCAAATTTCTACCTCCTGGGACAACTTCTCCAGATTAACAATAATTATCATTTGCTAATCAATTTGCTAAGTATCTTACATATTTTATCTCTAATCTTTGCACCTATCCTACAAAAAATCCAACCCAACCCATTGCTGTGGAGTTGATTCCGACTCATAGCAACTCTATAGTAACCCTATAGGACAGAGTAAAACTGCCCCATAGGGTTTCCAAAGAGTGGCTGGTGGATTTGAACTGCTGACCTTTCTGTAGCAGATGAGCTCTTAACCACTGAGCAACCAGGGCTCCACTGTGCCACCAGGGATCCATATATACAGGCATACCTCGGAGATATTGCAGGTTTGGTTCTAGATCACCACAATAAAGCAAATGTCATAATAAAGCAAGTCACACAAATTTTTTTGGTTTCCCATTGCATATAAAAGGTATATTTATACTATATTGTAGTCTGTTAAGTGTGCCATAGCATTATGTCTAAAAAAGCAATGTACCTACCTTAATTAAAAAATATTTCGTTGCTAAAAAATGCTAACCATTATCTGAGCCTCAGCAAGCTGTAATCTTTTCGCTGGTGAAGGGTCTTGCTTCAATGCTGATGGCTGCTGACTGATCAGGGTGGTGATTGCTAAAGGTTGGGGTGGGTGTGACAATTTCTTAAAATAAGACAATAATGAAGTTTGCCAAAGCAATTGACTCTTCCTTGCATGAAAGTTTTCTCTATAGCATGCAAAGCTGTTTGATAGCATTTTACCCACAGTAGAACTTCGTTCAAAATTGAAGTCAGTCCTCTCAAACTCTGCTGCTGCTTTATGAACTAAGTTTGTGTAATATTCTAAATCCTTTGTTGTCATTTCAACAATGTTCACAACATCCTCACCAGGAATAGATTCCATCTCAAAAAACTACCTTCTTTGCTCATCCATAAGAAGCAACTTCTCATCCATTAAAGTTTTATCAAGAGATTTGCAGCATTCAGTCAGATCTTCAGGCTCCACTTATAGTTCTAGTTCTCTTGCTGTTTGCACCACATCTGCAGTTATTTCCTCCACTGAAGTCCTGAACCCCTCAAAATCATCCATGAGGGCTGGAATCAACTTCTTCCAAACTCCTGTTAATGTTGCTATTTTGACCTCCTCCCATGAATCACTAATGTTCTTAATGACATCTAGAATGGTGAATCCTTTCCAGAAGGTTTTCAATTTACTTTGCCTAGATCTATCAGAGGAATCACTATCTATGGCAGCTGTAGCCTTATGAAATATATTTCTTGAATAATAAGACTTGAAATTTGAAATTACTCCTTGACCATGGGCGCAAAATGGATGTTGTGTTAGCAGGCATGAAGGCAACATTAATCTTCTTGTACATCTCCATCAGAGCTCTTGGGTGAACAGGTGCATTGTCAATGAGCAGTAATATTTTGAAAACAACAGTGTGCTTAAAATACTGAGTAAACCATGTGGTAAACAGATGTGCTGTCATCCAGGCTTTGTTGTTCCATTTACAGAGCAGAGGCAGAGTAGATTTAGCATAATTCTTTAGAGCCCTAGGATTTTCAGAATGGTAAATGAGCATTGGCTTCAACTTAAAGTCACCAGATACATTGTCCCCTAAAAAGAAAGTCAGCCTGTACTTTGAATCTTTGAAGCCAGGCATTGACTTCTCCTCTCTAGCTATGAAAGTCCTAGATGGCGTCTTCTTCCAATATAAGACTGTTTAGTCTACGTTGAAAATCTGTTGTTTGGTGTAGCCATCTTCATCACTTATCTTAGCTAGATCTTCTGGATAACTTGCTGCAGCTTCTACAACAGCACTTGCTGCTTCACCTTGCACTTTTATGTTATGGAGACGGCTTCTTTCCTTAAATCTCATGAACCAACCTCTGCCAGCTTCAAACTTTTCTTCTGCAGCTTCCTCACCTCTCTCAGCCTTCATAGAATTGAAGAGAGTTAGGGCCTTGCTCTAGATTAGGCTTTGGCTTAAGGAAATGTTGTGGCTGGTTAGATTTTCTATCCAGACCACTCAAACTTTCTCCACATCAGCAATAAGGCTGTTTCACTTTCTGATCATTCATGTCTTCACTGGAGGAGCACTTTTAGTTTCCTTCAAGATCTTTTCCTTTGCGTTTGCAACTGGGCGAACCATTTGGTGCAAGAAGCCTAGCTTTCGACATCCTTCCTCGTTAAGCTTAACATTTCTTGCTTTTGATTTAAAGTGAGAGACATGAGACTCTTCCTTTCACTTGAACACTTAGAGGCCATTGTTAGGTTATTAATTGGCCTAATTGCAGTGTTGTCATGTCTCAGGGAATAGGGAGGCCCAAGGAGAGGGAGAGAGATGGGGGAATGGCTGGTCGGTGGAGCAGTCAGAACACACACAACATTTATCGGTTAAGTTCACCATCTTGAATGGGTGCTGTTCGTGGCGCCTCAAAACAATCACAATAGTAACATCAAAGATCACTGATCACAGATAGCCATAACAGGTATAATAATAATGAAAAAGTTTGAAATAGTGTGAGAATTACCAAAATGTGACACAGAGACACAAAGTGAGCACATGCTTTTGGAAAGACGGCACCAACAGACTTGCACAACGCAGGTTTTCCACAAACCTTCAATTTGTAAAAACCACAGTATCTGCAAAGCACAATAAAGTTAAGCAGAATAAAACAAGGTATGCTTGTATATGCATATATATGTGTGTATATATATATATATATACATACATACATGCATAGTTATATATTTTATACTATAGAGAACTTATCTAATATGATTTAAATTACAGTCCACCTTAATAAGGCTTTTCTAAGTCTGATTATCTTTTACATTTTTTCCTTAAAGTGTAAACAACCTTTTATATACACATGTGTTTAATTATTTGAAGCCATTCAAACTTGGTCATATTATTTGTAATTTTTATGTAATAATTACAACCAAAGAGCTACTGGGAATCGTTTCGCAGGTTAAAACACACACACACACACACACACACACACACACAGACATAGAATCACAATAATGAAAATAATTATTTTAAAATAACTCTTCCGTTTAAATGTTACAGTGCTGTTCTTGTGAGAAATTACTGATGAAAAACAAATGTGTTGAGAGTAGAAAATAATGGCCAACAATCAATTTCAAGGTAGTTGTAGGAGATGGAATAGAAAGGCCTCTGGTTTTGATGGCTTTGATAGCAGATGTTTCACAGCTCTATGTTTTTTTTTATTGTACTTTAGCTGGAGGTTTACACAAAAAATAGTTTCTCATTGCACAGTTAGTACACATATTGTTTTATGACATTGGTTAAGTAACAACTCCACGACATGTCAACACTCTCACTTGTCGATCTTGGAGGACTTTTTTTTTTTGGTGAAAATATACATAGCCAAAGTTACACCGTTTCAGAAGTTTCAACATGTACAATTCAGTGACATCGATTACATTCTTCCAGTTGTGCTGCTATTCTCACTATCCTTTTCCAAATTATTCCATCACCATTAGCTTCAACCCTTCAACTCACTGCCCCCTAGGCTTCCCATCAAACCTTTTGAATTGCTGTTGTCAATTTGATCTCACATAGATAATTCTCTTTTTTTTTTTTATACCTTAGGTGAAGGTTTACAGAACAAATGGTTTCTCATTAAACAGTTAGTACACATATTGCCCTACGACAATGGTTAACAATCCCAATGACATGTCAACACTGCCCCTTCTCAACCTTGGGTTCCCTAGCACCAGCTTTCCTGTCCCCTCCTGCCTTCTAGTCCTTGTCTCTGGACTGCTGTGCCTCATAGTCCTGTTTTGTTTTATGAGGCTGTCCAAACCCCGGCTGAATGCTGAACCTCGGGAGTGACCTCACCACTGAGCTAAAACGGTGTCTGGGGACCATACTCTTGGGGTTTCTCCAGTCTGTCAGGCCAGTAATCTGGTCTTTTTTTGTGAGTTAGAATTTTGTTCTACATCCTTCTCCACCTCTGTCCAGGACCCTCCATTGTGATCCCGGTCAGAGCAGTCAGTGGTGGTAGCCGGGCACCATCTAACTGTACTGGACTCAGTCTGGTGGAGGCCTTGGTAGCTGTGGTCCATTAGTCCTTTGGACTAATCTTTCCCTTGTATCCTGTTCTCTTCATTCTCCCTTGGTCCCGAAGAGGTGAGACAAGTAGAGCATCTTAGATGGCTGCTCACAGGCTTTTAAGACCCCAGATGCTACTCACCAAGGTAGAATGTAGAACATTGTCTTTATAAACTGTATTATGCCAATTGAGCTAGATGTTCCCCGAGACCGTGGTCCCCACAGCCCTCCACCCAGCAATTCAGTCCCTCAGGGAGTTTGGATGTGTCTATGGAGCTTCCATGATCTTTCCTTGTACAAGTTGTGCTGGCTTCCCCAGTATTGTGTACTGTCTAACCCTTCACCAAAGTTACCACATATCTACTGTCTATTTAGTTCCTCCCTCCACCCCTCCCATCACTTGTAACCAACAAAGACTTTTTCTTTTTTGTGTAAACTTTTACATGAGTTTTTACAGTAGATGTCTCATACAATATTTGTCCTTTTGTGATTGACTTATTTCCCTCAGCATAATGTCCTCCAGTTTCATCCATGTCATGAGATGCTTCACAGATTCATCATTGTTCTTTATCATTGCATAATACCTCATTGTGTGTATGTACCATAGTTTGTTTATCCATTCATCTGTTGATAGACATCTAGGTTGTTTCCATCTTTTTTGCTATTGTGAACAGTGCTGCAGTGAATATGGGTATGCATATGTCTATTTGTGTGACGGCTCTTATTTCTCTAGGATATATTCCTAGAAGTGGCATTGCTGGATACTATAGTATTTCTATTTCTAGCTTTCTAAGGAAGTGCCATATCATTTTCCAAAATGGTTGTATCATTTTTCATTCCCACCAGCAGTGCATAAGAGTTCCAATCTCCCCGCAGCCTCTCCAACATTTGTTATTTCCAGTGTTTTTGATTCGTCTGGCTGTGTTTCCAAGGATACATACAGTTGCTCAAATGGAAACGTATTCAGGTCAATGAAACACCTGAAAGTCTTTTTAAAAGTTCTACAAAATTTTTTATTGGCCACTTTTAGATCTAAATAGAGATTAATAACTTCTTTAAGGTAGTGTTATCATTAGTCATAAGTAAACCCAAGCTTACCAGTCTTAGGAGACAGAAAACTGCTTATAACTTTTAATATTACTATTATTACTACTATTAGCTAACAGCTATTGAACTTTTAGTTTGTGGTACCACTTTAAGGTTTCACATGTGTTCCTTCATGGAACCTTCATAATAATCTTGTGTGTTAAGTTCCCTCTGAATGTCCTTTTAACAGATGAGGAAGTTGAGGTATGTAGAAGTCAAGGAACTTGTCCACAGTTGACTCATTAGTAAGCAGCGGAGTCAGGCTTTGATACTGGGTGGAATAAAGATCACGCTGTTAACACTATACTGATTGTCTCACTGCAAGAGGCTGAGGTGAAGTGTTCATGGTGAGTGCCACCTCTTTTAGGGAGGGGAGAGGTACTCTCTTACCACTGACATGAATATGGAGGAATAAGCACTAGAATAGTAAACACAGGTTAATCCTGCTTCCTTGTCCTGTTATTTAGAGTTGTTGTTGTTGTTAGGTGCCTTTGAGTTGGTTCTGACTCATAGTGACCCTATATACAACAAAACGAAACACTGCTCGGTCCTGCACCATCCTCACAATCATTGTTATGCTTGAACCCATTGTTGCAGCCACTGTGTCAGTCCATCTTGTTGAGGGTCTTCCTCTTTTTTGCTGACCCTCTGCTTTACCAAGCATGATGTTCTTCTCCAGGGACTGTTCCCTCCTGATAACATGTCCAGAGAACGTGAGATGAAGTCATGCCTTCCTCGCTTCTAAGAAGAATACTAGCTGTACTTCTTCTAAGACAGATCTGTTCATTCTTCTTGCAGTCCATGGTATAGTCAGTATTCTTCACCAGCACCATGATTTAAAGACATGAATTCTTAAGTCTTCCTTATTCATTACAGTTAGAGACATATAATAACTAAAAACTGAGACCATATAACAAGATAGAAAACATAGTTATTATTTTTTAAATTGTAAAAATACATATAACAAAACATTTCCAGTTCAACAATTTTTACATGTGTATTTCAGTAACATTGATTTACGTTCATCATGTTGTGCAACCATTAACAAGTTGTTGTCCAGTGGCCTCTGACTCATGGTGACCTCTTGTGTGTCAGAGGAGAACTGCACTCCATAGAGTTTTCAGCGGCTGATTTTTCAGAAGTAAATTGTCAGGCCTTTCTTCTGAGTGGACTCAAACCTCCAACCTTTCAGTTAGCGGCTAAAAGCGTTAACCGTTTGCACCACCCAAGGACTCCATCACCACCATCATTTTCCAAATTATTCCACCACTATTAACAAAAGCTCAGTGCCCCCTAAGCAGTGACTCCCACTTTTCCTCTCTCTCCCACCTCTGATAACCCCTGATAAGTTTGGTCTCTATACATTTGTCTGATTTTAAGTTTCTAGCTCTGTTAACGATCTTATTTTAAATGCCATTTATTTGGTTTTTGTTTTAGATAGTCTCTCCTTCATTCTACTCGTTGACACTGCTTATGGGTGTTGGAATTTCTCACATTTTGCCTCTCCTGGAGGCAATCTATGATTAATCAACATTTCATGAATTTGACACTTAAAATAAAAATGATACAACTTTAAGAAATTAAATAATTTTTCTTTAAAATACAGCCTAAAGCGTTCATGATTCTCTCATTCATGATTTCTTGTGGTTCTGACCATAAAGAAAATTTATACTCATGATTCTTCAATACAACAATTGGCTGTCTTTCTTCCTTACTATGAAGAGGTAGTACAGAGTAAGAGTTAACACCATGGACTTTGAATTTTGGCAAACTAGGAGTCAAATCCTTGATTTGCAACTTAGTAGCTGTGCAACCTTGGGTAAGTTCTTTGACTTTTCTGATGCTTACCTTAAGCCTCCTATGGAAACTGAAAATAATAATAGGATTTAGCTCATAGTTTCGTTGTGAAGCACTCGGTATGATGCTTAGCACAAATGTCATTGTTGTTAGTTGCCATTGAGTCCCTATTTTTATTTATCTCTTTTTCTTCTTATGAGATAAGCAGACTTTCATTTGAAAGTGAATATAAATTTATAAATATAAAAATGATCATAATAGTATATACTTTGAGGGAGTGGTTGTGCAGGCAGCATGGTGCAACAGAAAGGACTCAACAACTCATCCAGAAATGAGCTCTCGTACAAATCCCGTAAGCACTCATTTTGTTAACATGGCAAATCATTCTTGTCATCTGGACCTTTGATTCTGCCTGTAAAATGGCAACAAGTATATCTCCTTTGATTGTGTATATTTCATAGACTTAAGAACTTGCGTTCCAACTTCATTATCTCATGGGTCAAGTGGCTTGACCTTTGTTAGCCTCGGTTTCCTAATTGGAAAAATGGGGTTAATGGTAGTAACTACTGCATAATTTTACTGTTGGGGAAATTAGATGACATGATTCATGCAAACTATTTAGCGCTATCCTGGCATATAATCAGCATTCAATGAGAGTTGCATATTGTTATTAGCATGATTATTGTTAGTATTATCATTACTAAATTGTTATATCAAATTGGAATACATTTGTGAATATGTTTTAAAATATAATATATGAAAAGTTTATGATATTAAGATATATAAATATTCTAATACATAGACCTTTGATTTAGATGAAATCAGTACTTAACATATAATGAAATACATAGTATGCAAAACATAAAAGCATTTATATATATGTTGTTCCTATAACATCAGCTAGTATGTAGTAGACTTCCAACACATATTTCATTTAAATTGATGCAAAAATAAGATATATTAATCTAACTATTTTATATCAGTATCTGAAAAATATTAGTGTTTAGAAGGCACATAGAGTAGATTTAACATGATAATATAGAGATTTCAGCTGTATATTTTGACTTAAGCTGCTCAGTGTTTATGGTTTTATTTTCAATCTTGTCAGTGAGAAAGAGGAATTGGTTACTATATCATACAACTCTTCCTTTGCATTTTGCTTCTCAGTAAATCGGAATATACCTGGGGTTCTTATGTTCTGTTTTTGGGTTGGCTTTTAAAATCTATTATTTTTAGTTATGGAAAATTTCAAAAATACAGAAAAATATAGACAGTAGAATAATAAACACCAATTATCTACTACTCAGAAATAAGAGATTTTGGAAATCATTTAATTTCATTCCAATGTGTGCATATGATTTCGGAGGACCGTGGACAGTAGGGTTTGCACATAGAACAGAGGAGCTTCCTTGGTCTTCCTTCTTATACCTTCTTTAAAATGGGTAAAGAGTGAGGCAGCTAACACTAGTAATGTACAATAAGCCAGGCAAGATATGAATGCTTCACTTCATTATCGCATTTGATTCTCCAACTGGCACTGTGCAGTAGGTGTTATTTTCCCCATTTTACCGGAAATGAAATTTGGAAAGGTTGAATAATGAGCCGGTGGTCATACAGCTAGGTAGTGGAAGAGCTAGGACTCAAACCCAAGGGCCTTTGACCACAAAGCCCGTCTCTTTTGCCTCCTTCTGATTAATTGAGGATTGTCATCTTCATTAATAATAAAATTTTTATTTGATGGAAATGCATGAATTTATTCAAGAAATATTTATTAACCTCTTACTACGGGCTCGGCACTGTGCTAGATGAAAGGATCCAGTGGAACAAAGTGTTAATTCGTGTTCCCAAGGAGCCTCAGTTCAGGGAGGAGACAGCCATGTAAACAGTCACAGGGGCCTCTATCCCAGGCCATGGGGATCAGATCAACCTTCCCAAAGTGTAGTCTAAATAACTTGAGGATGGTATGGAGTTAACAAAGCAAAGAAGGACATGGCGGAAGACACTGGATAGAAGGGAGGGCACTTGAGGCAGAAGCAGCAGAATGAACAAAGTGTGGAAGCACAATGCATTCTGGGGACTGTAAGTTCTTCAGTAAGGCTAGAGCACAGAGTGCAAGGTGAAGGGGTGGAAAGAGAAGAAAGTGGAATAGTGAATGGCACATACCATAAAAGCTGTTTTGGGCTAGTTTGTGGAAAGTGAATGGAGTGAGGCAGACTGGCAGCGATGAGGACTGTTGAGTGAGAGATGGAGCGGCCTGAATACAGAGCCCAGTGCTACTGAGAGGGGAGGATATGACCTAGAGATATGAAGCGGGTACATGCGACAGATGTCAGGATGAAGGGAGAGGGAGATTCAAGACCTCTTCAGCTGGGGTAACCAACTGAACAATAGCACTAACTACAGAGACAGAGAATTAAAAGAAAAGAGCAGGCTTAGGTGAGAAGCAAATAATCTAATCCCCATGTAAGCCGCCCAAAGACCTGAGAAGAATCATAAAACTGCCTGACTTCAGAGTTCCTGATAATAAGATAAAGCTTTTATGTTAACCCAGTTCATCTTGAATATCCACAATTTGCAGTTACCAAAAAGAAAATTAGACAGTAAATATTTGCTGAAATGCTATTGTATGCATTACACGATGCTACACTACGCAGTATCTATTCTAAAAAGAAACTGCTGAAATCTATAATAGAAAGTAAGACAAAAAAAGCAAATAGTTTTTCAAGTTTTTCAAGTGCTTATTGTTTTACTGGATACAAAGGCTGACTGCAAAAAGGATTCCTTGTTCTGCTATCCAGCCCTCCTCCTGAGGGAGTATCTTTTGTCATATAGCCCCACAACCAGAGGAATAGTCATTATCTAGTGGTTGGAAGATGGACACATACATAAACAGGTATCACGAACCAACCTTTTTTCCCCCTACATAAATTATTTCAGGGACTAGTTTTCATTCATTAGTAAGAGTGGTGTTTAGTCTATTACTCTTTGAGAGAAGTAGTGCTACAATTCTAAAAGACAATGCATAGCAGAATATTAACAACAGTTGTCTGTAGATTGAGCTATTGTAAGTGGCTTTCTTATTTTTATAATATGTATACAAGCATAACAAGAAAAGTCAATGAACGCTTTCCCCCTTGGCAGAAAATAAAAATCTAATGGACTATAATAAATTGGAGAACTAGGTTGATAACCTTAGCAAAATAATTTATCAAAAGAAATACAGTAGGGGAAAGTTTGATCAAGTGGTACATACTGTAGAATAATATCTGAGGGCCTTAATTTACCAAAGAGAAAGCAATCAGCAGTTCATAATTTTAAAGAGATAAACAAAAACAATAGCCACGTGGTATGGAAATATATGGTTATTGTCTTCTAATTGAATTATTGAGATTATGTGTAGTTTGCTGAACTTCAAGAACTTAATCTGGAAAACGGAGGCATGATCTGAATACTGAATTCATAAAATGGTATTTCTAAAAGTAAAAGATAAATGAATTATTATTTTTCAATATAGAAGGAAGGAGGATAAAGATGACACTGTTATTTCCCATCATAAGCTTTTTAGTCCTTAAGTGAATGCTGAAGAGTTTTTGCTATGAACACCACTGAGCACAGGGAGATGGAGCAAAAACAAATGGGTTCACGAGACAGCCAGGAATGAAAGAGAAAGACACAAGGGAAAACCTGAACTGCAAGGAATGTGCTAGCTCTCCTGCCCTCAGGGAAGGCAAGACGGAAATCTGTCCTATATATCAGAGGACTCGAACAGATGAACGCTGCAGAATCCTTCAGGTTCTGATTCCATGCTGAAGTGTTTTAGGCGTTTGCTTTTCCTTTAAATATTTTTAATTGAATTGAATTAAAAAAAAAACTGTTAATAGAGAAAATTGGCTTTTTTTTTCCTAGCTTAGTAGCTGAGTATTCCATTTTTCTTCTGCTTTTTGCTGTAACAGAATCCTACTATAGTTATACCTCAACACTTCTCTCTTCTTTAGAGTATAATTGTCTCCATTTTGGTGGTCAAAATTTATGCTCCTTTAAAAAAAACTCCATCTAACTTTTCATTCTACAAATGACATTTTCCTGCATGATCTTTTGTCCCAGATCCACACTTCACAGTCCATAGCAATACTTCCATTTTTCTCTTAGTAACCCAGTTAGTACTTTCCAATGGGACATCTTTTTAATTTTTAGCAGTTATTAATTAGTACTACTTTCTATCATTTACTCCCTTTATAGCACATACCTTGTTCCCCAGAATTTGCCTGAGGATGGAAAGTCCTCCTTCTTGCCTTTAAGCCTCAAATCCTTTCCACCTCAGCATTCTTTCTTACCTCTGCCCTGCTGCTTCCCTCTGAACGTTGGAGAATAGGCTGGAATGTTTCTTTTACCTGCGTGTGCATCTGTGTCTACGCTGGGTGCTCTTTGATTCTGGAAAAGTGCTGAATGATCTTGAGTATGGCAGCATTTCCATTAACTAAGGTCCCTTAAAGGAACCCTGGTGGCACAGTGATTAAGCTGTCAGCTGCTAAGTGAAAGGTCCACAGTTCAAACTCACCCAGCAGCTCCATGGGAGGATGACGTGGCAGTCTGCTTCCATAAAGATTTACAGCCTTAGAAACCCTATGGAACAATTCTACCCTGTCCTATAGGGTCACTGTGAGTTGGAATCCACTAGACGGCAGTGAGGTGTTTTTTTTTTTAAAGGTCACTTACGTGTATGTAACTAGGTCCAAAACACTTTGGCTTTAAAACATTTTAAATTATATAAATGACCGTTTCCCTTCACGCCTATTATGAACAGTCTTACAGTAGCTCTTTAGAAATAAGTCTAACACAAGTCTCAGCATCCATGGAGCTTAAAATCTGATGATTGGGCAAATGGGACATACCCCAAACCACTTACCTTTAAAGCTGTTTGTGATGTCAGCTGAATCCACTGCAAAAACTCCTTTAAAGATGCGAACAGTAGGAAAGTAGATAAATAATGGAAACATTGGGAAAATGGAATGGCTATTCCTGGAGACTTCAAATGCCTCATGTTGTTCAAATTTGGGAAAATGAGCAAAACTTTAATCATCTGGGGTTGTTTGAAAATTGTTTTTATTACCATGTCTTCTATGTCCACCTCTTGATATTCTGAGTGTTAGTGTTTCTCAAGAAAAAAATCAATTTTTTTCTTAATCTTCCTCTGCAGGCTAAATTTCTCTAGCAGCAGCGTTATACACATTTAAATTAACTAGACTAATGCTATTCTCTGATATCTTACTCTTAAGCAAAAGTTCGTTTTCTACCTTAATTTAATTATTGATTAAATTTGCATTCTTATCTTCTTTGTAATTTTACTCAGCAAAGTGCTTCAAAAAAAAATGCTGCTTCTTCGCAGTCTAGTAGCAAGATCTGCTGCATATGAGCTAGAAAATTCTGTTCTAGACTTTCAAATTGCTTTTATGATTTTCAACAAGTTCTTTAATCTTTCTGCACTTTGGTTTCAATATGCTTGCTGATAAGCTGCTTCACATAGGGATGTGTTCTTAATCAGTTCTTTCTTGCCTCTCTCTCTACACATACACGCACACACGCATATAACTATCTATCTGTCACCTATCTATCTACCCGCTGTCCATTCTTTGTAAATGCTACAAGTCTTACAGCTAGATCCCAATAATTGCTTGGTGGAATGAGGTGTTCGGTCAGCTGAATTTTATTAAAACTGTCTCGTAGAGTTTCCTGGGCTGTAATCTTTACGAGAGCTGATTGCCAGGTCTTTTCTCCTGTGGAGCCACTAGTGGGTTGAAACTGTTGACCTTTTGGTTAACGCTGGGTATGCTAACCATTTCGCCACCAGAGCTCCTTTCAAGTTACTAAGGACTGAAAAATATCCATTGGATTCAATAAGGTGAAGATGGATAATCTTGGAGTGAAGTCCTTGAAGAGGCAAAAGAGGCTTTTCCTGGAGAGCATATAGAAAAATTCACTATATATAGTGAGATACTTCTTCTCTCATTGTATCTATAAAAGTGAAAGTGATGGATGTAGACAAGCGTGATCTACAGGCTTGTTGGCAAGAAGCTGTGAAATAAAAGGTTAAGGTGCCTGTTGAAAGTCTAATGGAGGGTGCGGGTGTGATGAGGGTTTGAGGGGAAAGTAGCAAATTTGAATAGTCATAATGGCTAACAGGAGAGAATGCCAGCTAGGATCAGACATCTTGCTACTAACATGCCAGTGGAGTATAAAAACACCTTCCTGATAAACTCTTGGGAAACTAGAAAGTTCCAGAATAAATAGAAATCTTCACGCGTTGGGGAACATTTCATCTGAGTGAGCTTGTGAATAATTTGTTTTTTAATCCATTTCTTTTAAACATGATAACTTCCCAAGAGAATAAAACTCATGACTCTAATATATCTTGTGGGTTTGATGCAATTACCAATAATATTTTAGTCATTAATGGCTTCTCATTTTGTCTCGATCAATTTATGTTTGGTTTCATTCAATAGAAACAATTTTTCAATGCCAAAATAAGTTTCACTTGGCAGAAAGCAGTTTTCTTAGGTCTCTAAAGACAGGCTATACTGCTATTTTCACTTATCTGAGAAATCTTGAATTTGATGTTTAATTGCCTTTAAGCCAGACAAGGCAAACCTTTGAGTAGGAGCTTGATAACATTTACACTCCATTAGCTGTGTTCTGAACACCCTAATTCGTAGAGCAAAAGAGATTTCATTAATTCCCACCCTCAATTCAAAGAAAGACGTGCTCCCTAGGGGTATTTGAATATATACAATTTATACTCTGAAGAATATTTTCAGACAAAAATACAAGGGTTTGTAAATTAAGCTGCAGACATGACACTTCACCCCTAAGAATAAGGATTTCCTCTTACAGAGTTATATATCATTATTATTCCTAAGAATGTACAAATAATTTATTAATATCATCCAGTGTCCATATTCGAATGGTTTGTCTTGTCTTCTCTCACTTTTTTTTTGGATCCAAAAATGCAATAACGGGTCATGCATTGCACTTGACTGTTATGGTCCATCAGTTTCTCTCAGTCAAGAACAGTCTTCATAACTTCTCCTTCCCATGATACTGTCTGTGTAAAAGACCCAGCCAGTTGTCTTGTGAAATGCTTCACATTCCAGATAGATCTGAGTGCTTTCTCTAAGTATTAGCTGTTTCTCTGTTTTGTTTTGTTTTTTAACAAGAACCTTAAGTCTAAATGCTTGATTAGATTCAGATTAATTATTTTTGGCAAGAAGACCTTATAGACGATGCTGTGTACTTCATACTGAAACACATCAGGGGACTGTGGGATCACTATTTTTTTTTTAATTTTTTTTTATTGTACTTTAGGTGAAGGTTTACAGAACAAATAGTTTCTCATTAAACATTCAGTACACATATTGTTTTATGACATTGGTTAACAACCAGTGGGATCACTATTTTTAATGGTTAAGGTGATAATTGCCAATCTCAATGTTGTAAAGATCTATAGGCTGACACTTTGGTATCATGCAAATATCTGTTCTCCAGCAAAATGTACCTAATGATTTTAGCTATCAATGATAATATTTGATAATGACTGAATTAACTATTTCATTGATTTCATTAGAGGTTGTAGAACTTGGTTTTTACCTTGATGATCTCTTCTCTAGAACTACACTTACTCCAATAAAGTCAGAGTAAAGACACAGTTATCTTCCTTTGACTATCAATTTTCAGAGCAAAAGTTGTGTAATAGCTACATCCAATGGTTTAAATGAGTTTCTTAAAATGTAATTTCTTTTATTAGTATAACTTTGAATTCATATGTTTTTATGTATTCTACTTGACAACAATGGATTTGGTTTTTTTGGTTTATACTTTGTAACCAATTATAGTCGTTCTTTTTTTAAATTTTGTTTTGCTTTTCCAAACGTGCTCATTTGAAGTCTCTTCAAGTCCACTCCTGAGTCATTCTGAAGAGCACCTGTTAGTGTTTAAGTAATTATTTGCTTTCTGGCACAACAAGGTGTTCCCAGCTCATCTCGAACTTTTCTTGACACAGACATACCCTTTCTCTAAGAAGCCAAAGATCCTTTTAGTGTGGAATGGCATTTAGAAACCAATAGCTGGATGATACAAGTTCTCATTGCTACTAAAGTATTATTGTTTCTGGGTCCTTTTAGTTGTCGGAGTTAGAAAAATTTATTTATTTAAATCAAAAGATGGGTGAAGGGTAAGACAGTACACAATAATGGGGAAGCCAGCACAACTTGTACAAGGAAAGGTAATGGAAGCTCCACAGACATATCCAAACTCCCTGAGGGACCGAATTGCTAAGCAGAGGGCTGTGGGGACCATGATCTCTGGGAACATCTAGCTCAACTGGCATAACACAGTTTATAAAGACAATGTTCTACATTCTACCTTGGTGAGTAGTGTCTGGGGTCTTAAAAACCTGTGAGCGGCCATCTAAGATACTCCACTGGTCTCATCCCTTCAGGAGCAAGGGAGAATGAAGAGAACAGGATACAAGGAAAAGATTAGTCCGATGGACTAATGGACCACAGCTACCAAGGCTTCCACCAGACTGAGTCCAGTACAGCTAGATGGTGCCCGGCTACCACCACTGACTGCTCTGACCAGGATCACCACAGATGGTTCTGGACAGAGCTGGAGAAGGATGTAGAGCATAATTCTAACTCACAAAAAAAGACCAGATTTCCTGGCCTAAAGGAGACTGGAGAAACCCCAAGAGTATGGCCCCCAGACACCCTTTTAGCTCAGTGGTGAAGTTATCTCAGAGGTTCACTGTTCACCCTGGGAGTGGACAGCCCCATAAAACCAAATGGGACTAATGAGGTACAGTAGTCCAGTGACAAGGGCCAGAAGGCAGAAGGGGACAAGGAAGCTGGTAACAGGGAACCCAAGGTTGAGTAAGGATATTGTTGATGTGTTGTGAGATTGTTAACTATTGTCATAGGGCAATATGTGTAGTAACTGTTAAATGAGAAACTATTTTGTTCTGTAAGCCTTCCTCTTAAGTGAGAATAGCAGCACAATTGGAAGAGCATAGTCAATGTCACTGAACTGTGCATGTAGAAGTTTTTGAAATGGTGTATCTTTGACTATGTGTATTTTCACCAAAAAAAAAAAAGGTTGGGAAGTTAGAGGGTTGACATGTTGTGGGGTTGTTAACCAATGTCATAAAACAATATGTGTACTACTGTTTCATGAGAAACTGTTTGTTCTGTAAGCCTTCACCTGAAGTACAATATAAGAAAAAAAAAAAAAAAAAGCCTGTGAGAAGCCATCTAAGATACTCCACTGGTCTCACCCCTTTGGGAGCAAGGGAGAATGAAGAAAATGAGATACAAGGGAAAGATTAGTCCAAAGGACTAATGGACCACAACTACCACGGCCTCCGCCAGACTGAGTCCAGTACATCTAGATGGTGCCCAGCTACCATCTCTGACTGCTCTGACAGCGATGACAACAGAGGGTTCTGGACAGAGCTGGAGAAGGCTGTAGAACAAAATTCTAACTCACAAAAAAAGATCAGACTTACTGGCCTGACAAAGACTGGAGAAACCCCTAGAGTATGGCCCCTGACACAATTTTAGCTCAGTCACTCCCAAGGTTCACCCTTCAGCCAAAGATTAGACAGCCCCATAAAACATAAACGAGACTAATGGGGCACAACAGTCCAGGGACAGAGACTAGAAGGCAGGAGGGGACAGGAAATCTGGTAATAGGGAACCAAGTTTGAGAAGGGAGAACGTCGACATTTCGTGGGATTGTTAACCAATGTCGTAAAACAATATGTGTACTGATTGTTTAAGGAGAAACTGTTTGTTCTGTAAACCTTTATCTAAAGTACAATAAAAAAATTAAAAACAAAGTGCAATTAAAAAAAAGACAATAATTCAGTATTACAGAATTTTTTTAAAACTTCTTTATTTGTATTTCTCTCTCGCTTTTTTACATTGTCAATTTTGGTTCCCCATAACATTAATATATTTGCTTATGTTTCTATAATATTCACACAGTAATTTCAAAATTGCAATTTCAACATTACTACTAATAATAAAACTATTGTTAATATTTCATACTAAGTTTTCTTTTTTCTTGGATATACATTCAGAATCCTGTGTTCCAAAGGCACTTGAAATAATTACTTTCTCATGTGATTATATTACCAATTTGTCATAGAGTTTTATTCATTTATTAAATTCTATACTTTGACTGTGTTCAAAATGTATTAATATATGTTCAAAAATATGTAAAACATTTACACGGTTCAAAAGTCTAAATTATATTATAAAGTTCACAGAGAGAATTATTTCTTTCCCTATTCCCCTCTACACTTTCTTGCTTCCCATTAGCATTTTTCTCCATTTTTATTACCTTTTTCAACATGAACAGCGACTATACATGTGGACCTTGCCAGATGGAAAACATAGGAATCAAATCGACTACATCTGTGGAAAGAGACAATGGAGAAGCTCCGTATCATCAGTCAGAACAAGGCCAAGGGCTGACTGCGGAACAGATCATCAATTGCTCATATGCAAATTCAAGCTGAAGCTGAAGAAAATTAAAACAAGTCCACGAGAGCCAAAGTACGACCTTGGGTATATCCCACCTGAATTTAGAGACCAACTTGAGAATAGGTTTGATACATAGAACACTAATGACTGAAGACCGGAAGAGTTGTGGGATGACATCAATTGACATCATACATGAAGAAAGCAAAAAGTCATTAAAAAGACAAGAAAGAAAGAAAAGATCAAAATGAATGTCAGAAGAGACTCTAAAAGTTGCTCTTGAACATAGAGTAGCTAAAGCAAACAGAGGAAATGATGAAGTAAACGAGCTTAACAGAAGATTTCGAAGGATGGCTTGAGAAAAAAAATTATTATAATGAAATGTGCAAAGACCTGGAGTTAGAAAACCAAAAGGGAAGCACACGCTCAGCATTTCTCAAGCTGAAAGAACTGAAGAAAAAACTCAAGCCTTGAGTTGCAATATTGAAGGATTCTATGGGCAAAATATTGAATAATGCAGGAAGCATCAGACAAAGAAGGAAGGAATACACAGAGTCACTGTACCAAAAAGAATTGGTTGACAATCAACCATTTCAGGAGGCAGCATATGATCAAGAACCAGTAGTAGTGAAGGAAGAAGTGCAAGCTGCACTGAAGGCACTGTCGAAAAACAAGGGTCCAGGAATTGACAGACTACCAATTGAGATGTTTCAGCAAAAGGATGCAACACTGGAAGTGCTCACTCATCTATGCCAAGAAATTTGGAAGACAGCATCCTGACCAATCAACTGGAAAGATCCATATTTGTGCCCATTCCAAAGAAAGGTGATCCAACAGAATGTGGAAATTTTCGGACAATATCATTAATACCACATGCAAGTAAAATTATGTTGAGGATCATTCAAAAGTGGTTGCAGCAGTACATTGACAGGGAACTGCCAGAAATCCAAGCTGGATTCAGAAGAGAACATGGAATGAAGGATATCACTGTTGATGTCAGATGGATCTTGGCTGAAAGCAGAGAATACTAGAAAGTTGTTTACCTGTGTTTTATTGACTATGCGAAGTCATTTGACTGTATGGATCATAACAAATTACAGATAACATTGCAAAGAATGTGAATTCCAGAACACTTAATCGTGCTCATGTAGAACCTGTACATAGATAAAGAGTCAGTTGTTTGAACAGAACAAGGGGATTCTGCATGGTTTAAAATCAGGAAAGGTGTGCATCAAGGTTGTATCCTTTCACCATACTTACTAAGTCTGTATGCTGAGCAGATAATCTGAGAAGCTGGACTATATGAAGAAGGGGGCATCAGGTTTGGAGGAAGACTCATTAACAACCTGCAATATGCAGATGACACAACCTTGCTTGCTAAAAGTGAAGAGGATTTGAAGCACTTGCTGATGAAGATCAAAGATTACAGCCTTCAGTATAGATTACGCTTTAACATAAAGAAAAGAACAATCCTCACAACAGGACTAATAAGCAACATCATGATAAATGGAGAAAAGATTAAAATTGTCAAGGATTTCATTTTATTTGGATCCATAATCAATGCCCGTGGAAGCAGGAGTCAAGAAATCAAATGGTGTATTGCACTGGGCAAATCTGTTGCAAAAGAACTCTTTGAAGTGTTGAAAAACAAAGATGTCACTGTGAGGACTAAGGTGTGCCTGACCCAATCCATGGCATTTCCGGTTGACTCCTGTATGTGAAAGCTAGACAATGAAATAAGAAAGACCAAAGAAGAATTGATGCCTTTGAATTATGGTGTTGGATAAGAATATTGAATATACCATGGACTGCCAGAAGAGGGAACAAATCTCTCTTGGAAGAAGTACAGCCAGAATGCTCCTTAGAAGAGAGGATGGTGAGACTTCATCTCAAATACTTTGGATATGTCATTAGGGAGGACCAGTCCCTGGAGAAGGACATCACACTTGGTAAAATAGAGGGTCATTGGAAGAGAGGAAGACCCTCAATGAGATGGATTGACACAATGGCTGCAACAATGGGCTCAAACATAGCGATGATTGTGAGAACGGTGCAGGACTGGGCAGTGTTTCCTTCTGTTGTACACAGGGTCACTATGAGTTAGAATAGACTTGAAGGCACCTAACAACATTAGCTTCTGATTTATATTGCCATTGTTTCTTCTTGAAAAAATAAGTAAATATACACCTACCCATTTTTTTGCTTATTTTCTCTCAGTTCTCCAAAAAGGTAGCATACTAAATACAGTCTTCTGCCCATTTTCTTCTTTATCCTCAAAACAATTTATCCTTGATATCACTCCAACACAGCTGTCTTTCTTCGTTCTTTTCTCTGGTTGCATAGTATAGAGCGTGCCATAATTTATTCAGCCAGTACCATAGGGCAAATATTTGGGGTTTCTCCCAACTTTTGCTATTATAAAGAATGTCCCTTATGCATAGGTTGTTTTGTATTTGTGGAGCTATGTCCTCAGGGTAGCTTTCTACCTTGAGTATGAGTGTTTTTAAAAGCTCTCTAAGTGATTCTAATAAGAAGCCTGGTTGAGCACTCCTGGGATAAAAGTTAGGTTGGGAATGGACTGACTTAAAAATCAAGTGCTTAGAACCACGAAGAAGTTTGCATTCCAGTCTCAAAGGCACAGAGTATGGTGCTGATCCAGGAAGATGGATGCAAACTAGAGTAGGGCTACACGTAGGGCAAGGATGAAGATAGGCAGAGGGTAGAAGCCAGGTGAAGAGACAAGAAATAGGAGAACTCAAATGTGGAAAGCAGAGTAGTCCCAGTAAAAATTGGGCCAACTACCACCAACAGAAACATTTTAGAAACCAAAAGGGCAGGCTAGGTAAGTAGAAAAGCAGATGTGAAGCTCCGAACAAATGAGAAGGACCTTGAGAACTAAAACTCATTCTTTCTGTTAAGAAAGTGACCAATCCCTCAGCCTGGCTAGTATGAGTTCCTTAAAAAGAGATAACTAAAGGAATCTGCCTGGAGGTGGAAGTGAAAGGGCAGAAATGCATTTTTAGCAGCTAAGGTGACTCCAAGTGGGATGGTTCCAAACCACTTGTTGGTGGTGGGGTAGGGTTGTGTAGACCCTAAAAAGGTGAACTGTGCTTTTTGTTGAGCAAAGAGGTCTTATTCCTGGTGATTGTGATTCTAAGACTGCAGTGTTGCATATAAAAAAGCCTTCCAATGGTAGTCGTGGAAGGGGATGAGGGGCTAGAGGGATAGGGAGTTAGAACCACACGTACACCTGTAAATCGATATCTTCTCTGTGACAACATCTATTTCTCAGGGCAGCCTCTAACAGGAAGCCTCCTCTATCAGTGTGTCATTCAAGCTCAGGTAACTGCTATCATCACTATGGGGCTAAAAGAAGGTGCAGGTTTTTTAAATCACGTACTTGGTGTGCATGATATTCTCCCACTTCATTTTCCCCAATATTATTCTTTCCTTCTAGAGCCACCCTACCCAATTCAGGCTATATAATGAAATGTTTTAATGCATACAGACTAGTTAATAGGGTATACTATATTCTCCAGTGCAATAAATAGTAACCAATAAATACATGCATGAATACGTGAATAAATGAATGAAATAAGTGTGTGTGTGTGTGTGTGTGTGTGTATATATATATATATATATATATATATATATATATACCTACTCCTCACTTATCGACTATCTCATTATCTGACATTTCACATTTACGACAATAGTAAAAAATCTGCTCTCAGACTATTTTGTTCACTAACAACGTACATCTGGCATTAACAAATGCTAAGGTACGAGGCAAGAGTAATGCTGGCTGTGATAGTTAAGGTTATGTGTCAGTTTGGCTGGGCCATGATCTCAGGCAGTTATGTAGTGATGTAATTTGGGAGTTATATAATGACGTAGTTTGGCAGTTGTGTAGTGAAGTAATCATCCCCCCTTTTTGTGATCTGATGTGGTCATCCTCCATTTTTGCATAACACTGAGTTTCACATAGCCACCTGGTCTTTGGAACCTAACCTTGTTGCTAAATGAGGAGTAGGTGTGTGTGTTTATATACCCATTGTTGTCAAGTCAATTTTGACTCATAACAGCCCTATAAGACAGAGCAGAGCTGCCCCATAGGGTTTCCAAGGAGCAGCTGGTGGATTTGAACTGTTGATCTTTGGTTAGTGGCCATGCTCTTAACTACCGTGCCACCTGGGCTATATATATATATACATATTTAAAGTGTTGGTACACGATTTCTTGTTTTTGTAAAATTCGCGTGATCAGCTGAAATTACTAATTCCCTTCCATGCTATTACAGATAGTGCCAGTGCTTCTTCTTAACCCTCTGGCTTTACCACTTCAAAGCTAATTTCCAAGGGTCAGTATATGCATCTCCTTGCCTGAAGAAGGCCACTCTGGTGGTACTCCGAGCAGGTCCTACCACAACAAACAAACCAAAAATACATTGACATTGAGTCAAATCTGACTCATAGTGACCCTACAGGACAGAGTAGAACTGCCCCACCGGGCTTCCAAGGCTGTAAATCTTTGTGGAAGCAAATTGCCACATCTTTTCCCCATGGAACGGCTTGTGGGTTTGCACCACCAGCCTTTTGGTTTGCAGCTGTGCCCTTAACCACTGCATCACCAGGGCTCCTAGCAAGTCCTAAGTGCCAGGGAATTAGCACTCCCCCCTTAACTGTCCTGGGCCAACTCACATAGGATGACTCCAGAGCATGTGTGTGCTTACACCAGTGCTACCCCAAGTGTGGGCTATGGACCAGCAGCATCAGCATCACCTGGGAGATTGTTTGATGTGTTCATCTCAGGCTCCACCCCAGACCTAACCAGTCAGGATTTCTGGGGGTAGGGCCCAGGAATCTGTGTTTCATCCAGCCTCCAGGTGATCCTTGTGCAGGGCAGTTTGGGTGCTGCTGCTGGCTGTGCACCACTTCTCAGCTTCCCTGGAGTTGAGCCCCAGCCACCCACAGTGGTAGCTGGCTTGAGAACATGTCTGTATTTGCTGCCTTCCCTTCCCTATCTCGCCTCTCCTTTCCGCATTTGCTGTTTTCCTTCATCTCTCAAACTACTTGCACTTGACCCCTTGCCTCAAGGCTGGCTTCTGGGGAAACCTAAACAAAAACACTATGGTCCAGTTAGTTCGTTATTTTTGGACAGGATTGTTTGCATCATTCTCTTCCTTTCTAGTCCCGTCTAATTTCCTACTTTCCACTCTAAAATTGTGATATTTTCTTTAGGCCCTTGATGGTTGAAGGGCCAGGATTTTGTTCAGCCTGGTCCAGGTTCCCACTTTAGCTTAAGGTAAAGCCTGCTTTCTTCACTGTTAGTTGAGTACTAACTTGGTGGCCTCTGTGCCAAGAACATTTCCCTAACTTTTCTTGAAGGCCTATTCCTTGAACAGTTGTAGCTTAAGTAGTAATTGTTTATCCCACAATTGTATTCCTTTTACTATTTGTGATCTTTGCGGATACATGACCTAAAATAGTTGTTCATCTGTCTTTTTCTATGTAAACAGTTCTTACCATCTTAGTTACCTAGTGCTGTCTTAGTGCAAAAATACCACAAATGGGTGCCTTTAAAGTACAGAAATTTATTGTTTCACAGTTTGGGAGGGTAAAAATCCAAATCAGGACATCAGCTGTACAGGAGGGTCCCTTCTTGTGGGTAGTCCTGGCATTCGTTAGGGTTCCTTGACTTGAAGATAGTTCCTCACGTGGTCTCTTCCCCCAGTGTGTGTGTCTCTGTGTGTGTGTCTGCTTTCCCTTCTCATAAAACACCACTCAGAAGGGATTAGGTTTAGAGCCCACCCTATACCAGTATAACCACATTAACATAACAAAAGAAAAACTCTTATTTCCAGTAGGGATACATTTACAAGTACAGGGGTTAGGATTTCAATATATGCTTTTGGAGGATACAATCCAATACATAACACTTAACATCTTCCATTCTGCCCTCTGGGAGTGCGGTGGCGTGGGTGGGTGCAGACATTCATCTCCTGGTCTCATGTCTCCTTAGATCAGTGGTTCTCAAGTGTGACTGACAGCAGTATCATCCACTGGGTTGTTTGTTTAAAAGCAAGGAGATTCTGAATCAATAAGTCGGGTTAAGCCTGAATGTGAGTGTTTTGAAAATGCTTCACAGACAATTCTGATTCAATGTTTAGGTAGAATCAGTGTTGAATAGTTACACATTCACGACTGAATTATAATGAAGATACTCTGGATACAGCTATATTTGACAGTAAATGATCCCCCAGAGAACTTTTTGCAGTTTAAGGAGGGGTTTTGTACTCCCTTAGGCCCCTCCCCCGGGACTGCTGCAGGGTTCATCCAATATCCTGCCTGTGAGGGATGTGGATGTGTCATGGGGGGTGAGGGAGCAGGGAAGGGAGGAGGATTAATTAAGAGACAGAAGGATGAAGAGAAGCCCTGGTCTAGGATCCTAGTGAACGCAGTATCCAAACCACACAGGAAGACGTCTTTGAACCTGATTCCGATTCTTTCCAATGTTAAACCAGCAAATCCAATTCAGATGATTTATAAGCCAGACCTCAACTGACAGGCATGGCTTGTTAACGTAACTTAGTTTCTTGCAATAAACAAACAACAAAATATTTACCATTTATTTATTGCAAGAATTCATGTCTGTGCTGCTAATTAAATTAGCAGGTGAAAGCCAATCAAAATAATTTTATGCAACAGATTGTCATCCCCTGATCTAAATAGATGCAATAAAGGGTGTAGTTAATGCCTGACCTTTTCTATAGAACTCTGAGCTATTTTATAAAATGGCAAGAACCATCTCTTAAACTGCATTGTACCTCCAGTCTCTGGAATACTGAACTTGAACTTGGATGACCTCAGAGAGAGAACCATGAGCAAACTGCTCAAGCTTGATAAATCTGTTTTTCTCATCTGTAATTGAGGAATATTTTATACTAACTCTACAGGGATACTATGGAGTTCAGAAACAAAAGTGTTTTGTAAACTACAAAAAGCTGCCTGAGTTTTGAAAGAAAATAATTTGGAGAATGAATGTATTTTATTAATGACAGTTGTTGTTATTGTGTGCCCTTGAGTTAATTTCAACTCATAGTGACCCTATATGACAGAGTAGAACTGGCCTATAGAGTTTCCTAGGCTGTAATCTTTATGGGAGCAGATTGCTGGGTCTTTTCTCCCATAGGGCTGCTGGTGGATTCAAACAGCAGACCTTTCGTTTAGCAGCTGAGGGCTTAACCACTGTGACACCAGGGCTCCTTATTAATGACAGTATTAAATGCTAAACAGGTGTTATTGATGAAAACAATATGGTCTGCTTTTGAGATTTAACTATTTCTGAAGGGTTGCCCTATCTTCCAAACTCATTTGCAATGTATGTGAATTAATTTAAAAACTATAAAGTTAAAAAGCCAAAAAACCTTGTACGTAGGATCTTTTCATGCAAATGGTCATAAACCAAATAGTCCATAGCAACAAACAAATGCTAACCATTATTGCTGCATATTTATGAGATGGGATCCACATTAAATACATACCACATCCTGTAGGGAATTGGTAAGTTTATTTCTGAAGAAGACATTAAGGAATCCATTGGCATATTACAACACGAAAAAGTTGACCTTGAATTACTTCAGTGATATAGCATCATCTTTGTTAATATCAACATCAGGGCTAGGGATAAATTAACACAGGGCAAAAGCAAAAGATGAAATTTAACCTCTGGCACTGTATTTGTGCACGTCAGCCATCAATTAGTGAATGTTGAGCATTGCCACAGCTGGACCCCGGGTCATACCTAAAAAAAAAATGTAAGGATTAGTCAGTTTACGAAAGGAAAACAATTATGAATTAAATATTTATTTGTCAAAGACTAACTCACTAACTAGTTAGGACATAAAATACTGCATGGCAACAGATTTAGCTCTAATGACAAATAACATTTGTAACTTTAATGACAAGTGCTGTATGATTTCCAAAATGCTTTTGTAATGATCAGTGTACTTTGAGAGAGTTTAATCTGGTTAAGAAATGATTCTCATGGGTTACTGCTTAACTAATTTATCAAATTTGGGCATCTGAATCATTCTTAAAATAGTCAAATGGGATCCAACATGCACAGATCTCTTATGTAACAATTTTTAGTAACATTGTACTAGATGAAGCTGGCAAGCATTTGCTGAGAATGACTAAACTCGTACTCTTATAAAGGGGACTAAACACTATTAATATTATATACTTTTATGAAAATAACTGTAAGCATATTCATAGGGTTTTGAAACAAATCAACCCGCTCCTCCTTAAGGAGCAGATGGTGACCCTTCATCACCCTGCTAAGTTGGTAGAGGTGGTCCAATGTCAGATCTTACTGTGTCCCCTATGCTGTGTTGAGATGGCTGCTTTTGTGTGTGTGTGTGTGATTCTGATTAGCTTTCTCTTGCCTGCGATGGTGAAGAAAGAGGTATTAAACTCCTTTTGGCTAGAAGATTAATTCCTGGGTTGAATTCCAGTGAAAATCTTGTATGGCCCTCAAATGAGGGTGACATGATGCAATGCAATATCCACCAGCAGTACATCAGAAACCCCCAGAGCCATTATAGTATGTATTCATGCCATCCCTCAAGATACTGTGAGCAACTGCTTTACTTATTCTACTGCATCTAATTTTACCGCGTTTAGGGCACCGTACAATTTCAATGAATGTTGATTAAATGAATGAATGAGTTAATGAATATTATTTTAAAACATAGATTTTGAAACAGATAAACATACTTTTCAAATGACCAGAAAAAAAGAAAATCAATGCAAAACTTATGGGTGATGTGTAAGAATTCTATGCATGAAATCTGACTCCAGGCTGGCCTTCAGGTTTTTAACATCGAGCCAACAGGCTGTAGTGGTAGAAGGTGAAAGAGGGGACGCACAGCTTCTCACTGCTGCTACGCTTGTATAGGCTGACTTCTACCTGATGTAGCACAGTGTAGTGGTTACCACCCTGGGTTTATGAGTGTGACAACCTGGGCTTGAAACATGGCCCTCCGCCTCCTCTCTGGGTCAGGTCACTTCAAGTAACCCCTCTGTAACTCAATTTCTTCTTTTCTAAAAAGAGGATAACAACAACAACAATAATAATAACAGTGCCTACCTAAGGATTGTGAGAGATTAAATGAGATAACAAATAAAGAGCACTAGAACAATGTTGGAGCCCTGGTGGCACAGTGGTTAAGCGTTCAACTGCTAACCAAAAGGTCCGCAGTTCGAATCCACCAGAAGCTCCTTGGAAACCTAATTGGGCGGTTCTACTCTGTCCTATAGGGTCGCTTTGAGTTGGAATTGACTCGATAGCAACAGGTTTGGGTTTTTTGGTTTAGAACAATGCTGGATACACAGTAAGAGCTCAATAAAGGTTAGTAATTATTTTTACAGATTGGGTTTACCATATGTTGAATTTTAATTGCAGAATTAAACATATAGACTAAACCAGAGGACTTAGGATAACATGGGAATTAAATACAGAACATTCAAATTTAATTTAAAAGCATCTAGGGACTCTAAAGAGAGTTTTAGTTCTTGGTGATACATGAGAAAATAAGATGCAAAGCTGGTCAGAATAAGGCCAGGCTGTGGATTATGATTATTCACATAATTGTAGGGAGGAGAATCCCCATTTACTCTGTGCCAGGCACCTTACATATATTGTCCCATTTAATCCACGGTAATGTATAAAGTAGGAAATTTTCACCCCAAAATTAGGGAGGAAAAAGTAGAGGTTCAAAGAGATTGAATAGCTTTTCCAAGGACACAGTTTTAGTAAATGACAATATTCTAACCTCCAGCGATGAAACCACTTTTGCTATATACCGAGTACATTCTAGTTAAAAGAATGCATAAACTAAAATCATGTGTATTTTACTTGAATATTGTTTTTACATAACTGTGAATATCAGTTCCTAAGATCTGCTACCTTCTTCCTGAGCTGGCTATGCTCAGTTAGGGAGGGTCAATATTTATAGAAAATGCTCAACATCTGGGGAAAGCAGAGTCACTATTTAATAACCAGAATCTTGAAAAAGTATTACCACATTATAAAATGCTAAGATCTACATCAGTGAATACAAAGCATTTATTTAAAAATAGTTATGATATTTTATACATGTATGGGCTTTTTAATATACTGCTGTTTATAATGATAATTATGTGAGTAAGCTATGTACACATGGAATTCTTTTTGCTTGCTGGGCATAAATTGTGGAAATAACCATATCCCTGCCTTAGTTTAAATTAATAACAACAATCTAGAAGAAAGATACTACCAATGAGATACTAGTTTGATACCAAGCTAGATATAAGATCGGTAAGAATTGATAACCCATGCAAAAGATGAAAGCAGAAATTTAAAATGATATTAATAATCCAAGGCAGGAAAAAAGTTATTGCAGTGCAGAGAAAGAAGATATTTCTGATAGAAAATTTAAGTCATAATAAAGTATTTAGTAGATAAAAGTCACAAAGTCATAAAGTTCTATTATGGAGGAGTTACCTACACCCTTTTCCCATGACATAGGTCTGACCCTCAAACACCAATTAATGATTCTTAATTTGGATGTATGGGCTTTCTCACAAACAGTCCAGCCTTCCTCAATCCAAGTAAATTTATAACACACTATGGAATAATAGGCTTGTGTTTAAATGCAGGATAGATGCAGTTAGAATTAGTTTTGAATTATTTGAAAAGTGTCCTCATGAAACCTAAAAGGAATCAAATATTCAAGTATAAAAAATAAACTACATATATTATTTCAATCCATTTCTTCCAAATTCACTTTGATCACCACTTTTAAGACTAATTCAACTCATTTTCTCCACCAAACTTTTGCTGTCTAAATTCATTACACCCTGATCACTCGTTCCTTCTACTCAAAGCATAAAACTCTAAGAATATTTTTGTGTTGGTTTTATTTTTGTTTCACTTGTGGTTATTTTCATGTCTCAAATTAATGCACTATAAGCTCATGGAGGGCTGAGATTTTTCTTTTATGTATACATATTTTTTCTTCTATGTATGTATAATATATATATAAGATGTACCTCAAAAATAACCCAGATCCATTACTATATATTCACACCTATTCACACCATCCCCTAAGATAATTTGAGCAACTGCTTTATTTATTCTATTGTGTCTAATTTTACTGTATTTACAGCATAGTAGAATTTCAATAAATGTTGATTAAATGAGTGAATGAGTTAATGAATGATTATTTTAAAAAATAGATTTTGAAACTGTCTTAGGCTGGGTTCTCTAGAGAGGCAAAATCAGAGAAGCACATGTATGTGTGTGTATGTGTGTGTGTGTATATATATATATATATATAGAGAGAGAGAGAGAGAGAGAGAGAGAGAGAGATTTATCTCAAGGAAATGGTTCATGTGGTTGTAGAGGCTGGCAAGTTCCAAGTCTGTGGGTCAGACATCAGGCTGGAGGCTTCTCCTGACTCACATAGCTGCAAGGGCGGATGAACTCAAGATCAGCAGGTCAGATGGGAGGCTGCTGGCTCCCAGGCTGTGGAGGCCAACAAGTCCCAAGATCAGCAGGTAAGCTGCTAGCTCAGGTCTCAAGAACTGGAGGTCAGATGATGATAAGCTGGAGGCAGAATCTAAAGCAAGAGCCTTCCTGGAACATCCATTTATATACTGAAGGCAGGCCACACCCTCAAGGAAATTCCCTTTCAACTCATTGGCTGCTTATAGCAGATCTCATCATTTAGTTGATTACATCATTATATAACTGCCAAACTACATCATAACTGCTAAACCACTAGAATCATGTCATCTTAAGCCAAGTTGACACACAACCTTAACCATCACAGAAACAGAGTAAATATACTTTTCAAATGATCTACTAATCTCATAAAAAAAAATCAATACAAAATGTTCTGTATATATAAAAGAAAGAAATATATATATTTGGTGTTCTTGGGCCTATGGAATTCTTTAAACATTATGCAGTGTTGGTGTAAAGTAAGCACTCAATAATTGCTATTAAGATTATTATTCACCACAAATAGGAATATTTTTAAAATTTAACTCTGTGCAAGACATTTTCCTAAGTTTCAAGGATATCAAGGGATATGAGACATAGTTCCTGCTTTGATGGACTTAAATCTAGTGGAAGAGAGAGAATGGGAACCTCAAGCCTACCATTCACCAAATGAAATGTATGTTCAGTGTCATGTAGATGGCAAGAGGTAGCAATAGCTGAGAATGTAGAGAAAGCAATGGTTGTAGAAGACTAAGGAGGTCATTTAAGGCCTGACTTAAAGGTAGGGACTTGATGGATAACATGAAGAAAGTGTAGATAGGACTCAGATAAAATATGTGGAAAAGTAATGGAGGGAGGGGGCATAGGGTTGTCTACAGGAAAATTCTGTAAACAAAGCTCTGATTTGCAGATTGTTCAAGACCTTCTAGCCTGAGTAAAGATACTACACTTTTTTCTTAAGGCAAAGTAGAACCTTTTTCAGTTCATAAAGGAAATAGTAGGTGATGGTGGTTCAGGAAAGGTAAATTATTATTTTAATATAGGAAGAAATGGTGTGGGAGTGGAGAAGGCAAAAAAGGAATCTGTTGCAACAATCCAAATCTAAGGTGACAAGGAACTGAACTAGCATTGAAATGAAGAAGATAAAGAAGAGAAGCATAAAAAAAACTTTCCCTGGAAGTCTGTGGTGACCGTGGGATATAAGAGATAATGGAGAACTTGAAGTCAAAGATTACAGTGACAAGTAGCAGCCATGGCAGACGTTGAGAAGTCAAGGAGTCAAGTGGTGCTGTCAAGGAAAGTCTAGATCAGGGACTGGAAATCTTGCTCTGTAAAATGTCAGATAGTAAATATTTTTAGCTTTGCAGGCTATCTGTTTTGTTGAAACTACTCAACTATGCTGTTGTAGCATGAACACAACCATAAATCATAAGTAAAGAAATACCAGTGGGTACGTTCCAATAAAACTTGCGTTACAAAAAAAGGCTCTGGTAGTCTGTAGTTTTCTAACCCCTGGAGATACTGCAAATATGTTCCTCATTATAAATGTAGCTATGCATTGTTTTTTTTGTAGTAGTTGAGTTTATTATAACTAGATTCATGAAGTCATTTTCACTGAATTAATTATTACAACCTCCAATGGCAAACACCATGTACAACAGTTTTCTACCACAGCACTTTATTAGATGTCTTTCTTAATAACAAATACCCTCACTTTAAGGCTATGAGGGAGTCCTTTGGAACTGTTAACACATATTTAATATTAGGAAATGCTTTGTTTTTCTTAGAAAATGGATTTAAGAGAAAAATTTCAACTTGATGATGACTGAATACAGAATAACCTAATATTTAAGTGAAAATTGTATGGATTCCGTGATATAAATATTTATTTATTTTTTCTTACACAAATTGATAATGAAGTGTTTTGCAATCTCAAAAATCTGTTCGTCAAACTTTCTTAAAGTTCCTGCTAAAAAAAAAATTACAAAAATATCTTCTGATTTTAACTTTAATTGTAACTGAGTTTGAACCAAAGATACTTGAGGTTACACATAGTGGTTAATCTTCTGGGACTCTGACATTTTGGGGACTATGATGAAAGTTGATGAACTTTTCCTTAAAAACAATGTGCCCCTGCGTGCACACACATACATATAATTTTATGTACATGCACTTTCGGGGGACTCATGACCAGCCATGGAGTCCAGTTGAAAAGCCTCTGTTTTGACTTTTTTCCCCGTTAGTGATATAACAGATGAGTCAGATTGCAAGATCTCTGATGCTATACTCATAAAATGGAGTGAAAATAATGTAAAACAGTGTTGTGTTGAGTTGAAAAACCTTGCTGTGTCATGTGTTGTAAGGCAGATAATTATTATTTAAAGCCAACAAGAGCTTCTGTTTAGAATACTCTAGTTCCATTTATTTCCTGTTATACCAGGCACATCACAGTAAACATTAAATCATTCTACAAAGAATGGAAGAACTCCATATTGATGAATAAGAGTGTATTCAATTAAATACAGCATCAAATGCAACAAAGTCTGCCACTTATTAAACATGCATACACCTATAGACACATACACACATACATACATAGACACACACACATATACACCTATGCACCTATGCATACCTATCTGTACATGTATTTGTTGTTGTTGTTAGGTGCCGTGGAGTTGGTTTCCACTCATGGCAACCCTATGTACAACAGAATGAATCACTACCTGATCCTGTGCCATCCTAACAATTGTTATGCTTGAGCCCATCGTTGCAGCCACTGTGTCAGTCCATTTCGTTGAAGGTCTTCCTCTTTTTCGCTGACCCTCTACTTTACTAAGTATGATGTCCTTCTCCAGGGACTGGTCCCAACTGATAACATGTCCAAACTATGTGAGACGAAGTCTCTCTATCCTTGCTTCTAAGGAGCATTCTGGCTGTACTTCTTCCAAGAAAGATTTGTTTGTTCTTCTGGCAGCCCATGGTATATTCAATATTCTTCGCCAACATCATAATTCAATACACACATATAGGCATAAATATATATCTAACCATGGGGAGATGAGACATAGAGCCAAGGGCTAATAATCTTTGCAAAGAACCGACACAATGTCTTAACTGAGTCAGAGAGATGCAATCTGCTTTCAGATTTAACTTTTTGAACATAAACCTTTTGTTAGCAAATATTTCTAACCTTTTGCTTCCTTTGACCAATATATACTACTATGTAGTTCTATGTCTTCCAGATAGAGTGTTAGGAATTAAAATATGTATAAGACAGTCTTATGGAGTAAATTACTGAGAGGTAAACAGATGACAACCAAAATGCAGAGGGAGTAACCGTGTCTCCTGTTGTAACAAGTAGGACAATTTATTGACTGCTGGTTCCATGGACATTGATTGTGGATCCAAGTAAAATGAAATCCTTGACAACTTCAGTGCTTTCTCCATTTATCATGATGTTGCTTATTGGTCTAGTTGAGAGAATTTTTGTTTTCTTTATGTTAAGGTGTAATCCATGCTGAAAGCTATAGTCTTTGATCTCCATCAGTAAGTGCTTCAAGTCCTCTTCACTTTCAGCAAGCAAAGTTGCATCATCTGCATATCGCAGGTTGTTTATGGATCTTCCCCAATCCTGGTGCCTCGTTCTTCTTCTTCAGTATGCCAGCTTCTCAGATTATTTGCTCAACATACAGATTGAATAAGTATGGTGAAAGGATACAACCCCGATGCACACTTCTTCTGATTTTAAACCATGTAGTATCCCCTTGTTCTATTTGAATGACTGCCTCTTGGTCTATGTACAGGTTCCTCATGAGCACAATTAAGTGTTTTGGAATTCCCATTCTTCGCAATGTTATCCATAATTCCTTATGATTTACACAGTCGAATGTCTTTGCATAGTCAATAAAACACAGGTAAATATCTTTCTGGTATTCTCTGCTTTCAGCCAAGATCTATCTGACATCAGCAATGACATTCGATTAAAAATGGCCAATACCAGTCCATTTCAGCTCACTAATACCTAGGATTTCGATCTTCAAGCACTCCATTTCATTTTTGACAATTTCCAATTTTCCTTTATTCTTACTTCATACATTCCATATTCTGATTACTAATGGATGTTTACAGCTGTTTCTTCTCATCGTGAGTGATGCCACATCAGCAAATGCAGGTCCTGAAGACTTTACTCCATCCATTTCATTAAGGAGAACTCCACTTTGAAGGGCCAGCTCTTCCCCAGTCATATTTTGACTGCCTTCCATTCTGAGAGGTTCATCTTCTGGCATTATATCAGATAGTGTTCCACTGCTATCCATAAGGTTTAACTGGCCAATTTTTTCAGAAGTAGATCACCAGTTCCTTCTTCCCAGTCTATCTTAGTTTGGAAGTTCTGCTGAAATCTGTCCACCATGGGTGACCCTGCTAGCATTTGAAATACCAGTGGCATAGCTTCCAGCATCACAGCAACGTGCAAGTCACCACAGTACAACAAACTGACAGACAAGTGGTGGTCATGCAATATATAAAATCTAAAATCAATATAGGGCACAAAGATAATTTTGATCATTTTCAAAAATGGAAAAGTCACACAAAGTGTAATTAATATTTAATTAATTCATATCTAATGAATAATACATTTATATTCATTTAATGTAATTATTTAGTTCTAATAATTTATAAATACCCTGAAGATATGCTACAAAATAAGATATTCATAAAACACATTAAAGTCATCATGAATATTTTATACATACTGAATTGCCAAATGAAATTAAATGTCTTTGGGATAACTACACAAGGTAGTTCTATCTTTAGTGCTACCAAAATCAAACAAAACCAAACCTGTTGCTGTCTTGATTCTGACTTCTGCCAGCATGTCAATGATACAGTCAAGCTATATGACTTTGTTTTCGGAGTATGTTCTGTAATTTCTGCTGCATGTGCACCTTTGCCTGTGCAGTTCCAAAAGCTCGGAATGCCATCTTCTTCCCTGCTTCTGAAATCATACCCCATCTTTTAAGTAAGTACTAATGCCAAGCTACTCCATTAAGACATAACTACTCCTCTGCCTTGTACCAACTACACAGGAACATAGGTTAACAGAACTTTACCTGCATCTCTCTTTATATATTAAATCATAAAAAAGTGCTTGGATCAATGCCTAGGGCATGGTAAGCACTCATAAATATTAACGCTTACCTTATCTGCATTCTCTTCTACCGCCTCAGAGGCCGGCTGCCTTGTCTTCCTCACATTTGAATACCCTACAGTGCTCAAAATGTGCACGGAATTGAATTTTACTGACTATAAAAAATATAACTGTTAAGACACAATGGAGTAAATCAAACCAAAAGTGATTTGCCAAGTTTTCAGCTGTTTTTCCTTAGAATTCAATCCTCCATATGTTTTTATCAGTTTTAACTTGAACTTTAGATATTGCATCACTTATTTAAATTCCACAACAATTTGTCATAGAAAAGTACCGTACAGTATGAACAACAGTACCGAAGAACCAGATTCAAAGAGATCAGCTACTGGAGCAGTTTTCCAAAGTCCTATACCCAACCCTCTTTCAGACTAACTTTTATGAAAGTTGTCCTTAATGTCTCATATAAAATAAAACTAGTAATCATCAAACAGAGGTTTAAATGTGGATAAAATCTGCTGAAGTTCCAAAATGATGTGTTACAAGGCATGCTAAAGCCCCGCCAAGAAGAAAACAGGACGTTAATGTGCGCTGCTCACATACTGAGCAATCCACAACATAGCTGAGTTTCTTAAAATGGCTCCATGAGCTACTATTCAGATTGTTCTCAGCGCAGGTATGGGCAAACTGATTCATTTTCTTCACTCACGGTTAGCATTTACTTTAATGATATATGATTTTAGTTTAAATAAAGATGAAGAGTATTTAGTTAACCATTTTATTTATTAACTAAAAGCCATGACGTATTTCTCCTATGTCCTGAAGAAAGAACGTAAGCATATTTTCTCTTAAAGCTACCCTGTTGGAAATATGAGAAACAACTGTTTATAAACACAAATAAAAATGTTTTCATAAGCTCCTGATCATGTTCTTTAGGGGTAAAGCTTCTTCAGTTATTAAGGACAATTTATTGTTAGATCTTTCATATTCTTACTGGCACATGCAAATTAGCTTAGGTATCTTGGTATCAATCACTCCGCGCTACATTGGTTTACTGAGCGTAAAAAGAGTCACGTTAACTGATGGTTTCTAAGGGAAATTAGATTTCTCTTGGAAAAATAGCTTTGAAGCTGAACCAATTTTTTTAGTGCTTCCCAGCCGTCCTCCTATGATCCAATGTAAAATGTGTTGATCTGTTTGAACGCAAAATGCTATAGCTGTACGCGCTGTAATTAAGGATTTATTTACTACGCTCTGGAATCTATCACCTTTTTCAATGGTTAAGTATGCAAAACATTGCTTGCAATATATGTTAATATATGTTGGCCCTTGAAAAATACTAATAAACGATGACATTGATCATTTAAAAAGAAACACATTCCGTGTGTAATCCAATACCCCATAAGATTCTGACGACCTAGCTCATCCTGTTTAAGCGCACTGAGGAGCTCTAAAAATTGAGTTTACAAAATGACAGGCAGTTGCCATTAATTTTGCCACTCAAAAACTACTGGTTCTGAATCACTGAATGTATTGCAAGAACAACGTGTCAGCCAAGCCCTGCTGGAAAAACAAAATAAATGAAACAGGCTTCGTGTTCCACTTAGCTGTACTTAATGTTGTAATATTTCACGCTTATAGACATCTACTCTCTCCAATAATGCAGAAAAAAAGTGATAAAAAAATGCCTTGAGATGCTTCGGAATTTCTAGCAATTGCAATTAAGAATTCATAAGCATTTACAATCAAACTAGATTTTTTTTTTTTTTTTTTACAATCTTGTCAAATATTGGGAGGCATGAAAATGAAATAAAATAGGTCAGTGGTTCCTTATGAAAGACATTTAATTGGCTCCAATAGAGGTCACCCATGGTCAGTTAGATAATCAGGGAAAACTACCTAATTATTCTTCTAGACCTACTTAACACTGGCAGAAATTTTCTTCTGAAAAATTTTTTTTTTTTACCTGAAACAATGTAAAAATATTTTATTCTTCGTCAAAATGTGAAATTCTAATCTCTAACAGGAGATCATAATGTGGTGCCTTCAGGACACAACCAGTACGTTTCCTGACATAACAGCGAACTAGCCTCATTTTTCTAAGTTCTTTAGCAAAATGTCCTCTCAGTCAAAACAGCATGGAAACAGCTCTGCAGAGGAGAGAGAACCTCCTTGCATTAGAAAATTGATACCTTCCCTTTCTTAATAAGCTATATCTTCCTGTCTGCTCTGGATTTGGTTTTTAGACACAGTTGTTGCTGTGACCTTTCTGAGTTCTGTAAACATGATTTACACTTAATTTAATCTCTAAATACTCCCAAATGTTTGTAAATAGGGCACTGTCACAGGGCTGGTGATTTCAGAGACAAAAGGAAGGCCCTCATGCAAGTGGCTGCTAAGATTTCACCAAATAACTCCTTTCTCTAATATGTAATGTTGCTAGAATGCTAATGCCTTTGGGAAAATGAGCCCTTTAAATTGCCGTCATTTACACCTAGGGATGAATAATACGCCACTAATTGTGCGGCCTAGGGCAAGAGGGAAACTTACCTGCAAAATGGAATAATTATAGTATTTACAATTATTGTAAGTTATTACTATGGAGTTTTTGCGAGGATTAAATGAGTGATGTGCTTTGCTTCACGCCTGGCAAGTAATGCAAGTTTAATAAATGCTGGTTGTCTTTGCTTTCGTTGTTATCGACACTGCTTTGCAACTTCAGTACAAATATAGAGATGAGCTCTTCGTAAAAGCTTGTTGTTGGTAAACGGAACAATAATAAAGGTGCCCACAACTGCTTTAGGGGAAAGGATGGAACTGGAAGGATCCTTAGTCCTTGAGGATACTGAAAATAAACATAATATTTTACAGTTTTGATTTCGGTCACCCCTGGTTGATGACCTTTTTTTGGGAGGGAGTGGTGGAAAGTATAGAGTTGAGGTGGAGGGATGTTATGGGATGAGAAATATTAAAAATAAAGTGGTAGAATGGAAAGATAACCTGAAGCAGTGATCTTTACTTATAACCTGAGGCTCTTTGAACCCTTAGACAAAAAGAGCATGGATTCAGTTAATAATAAATAAAATCTTATTAATATTTTCCCAGAGTAATAGACAGACTCTTGGTCTAACTAAAATATTCTGAATATTTAAGATGACGTGGTGTCATTGTTTGTTACCATTTACCTCATGGTGGCCTTCTCTATAACAGAACGGAACGTTGCCCAGGTCTGCGCCATTTTCATCTTAGAGTAAGTCTTCTCCCTCCATTCTGTTAGGCTTGTGGCCTAAAACTACATGGTCATTTGCATTATCCAGTGAGAAAGTTGAGGTTTCTTTGCTTCTAATATTTTATTTTTTTCCAGAGAGATTTTTGGCGGCTCTTGAGCTATGAGCTCATGATTTAGCACTGGTATTCATTCTGTTGCTTGGTTGCCTTACAGAGGTTAATCAGAAACCTTTGCTTATTCTTCCTGTCATCTTGTCATGTTCTTACCCTTTCCCGCTTGGTGAATTTCATCAGACCTTTAAGGATGGGAAGTAGTTAGGCCTTCAGCGTCATCTCTGAAAAATGGACTTCCTGAAGAGATACTATTTTACGCGGCAGATTACACAGTGATACCCTTGTGATTTAGATATTTTCTTACAATTCTTCACTTCCAGATATTGCAGTAGGATGAGGGCTTGCAGGCATGTGAGCTGACTCAAGTCTTCATCTCTGAATATACAGCAGGGAAAAGTTCAAAATTCCAAAAAGACAGAGTTCTGGGAAGAATAGTAATTGGAGGTGGGGGGTGGAAGGAGGTCTGGGTATGAGTTCCTTTACTGCTGTGGTGTGACTGTCTGAGTTTCAGTTACCCATAACCAAAACAAACAAACAAACACTCATTGCCATTGAGTTGATTCCAACTCATAGCAACCCTAATAGGACGGAGTAGAACCACCCTGAAGAGTTTCCAGGGAGCTTCTGGTGGGTTCAAACCTTTTGGTTAGCAGCTGAGCTCTCAACCACTAGGCAACCAGAACTCCAACATGATTTATTTACACAGAAAATTACAAGGATAACATGAAAAATGAATATGAATGTTCCTCATTGATACATATACAGATTATTAGTAGTAGTATTTGAGTTACATGGGAGAGTCTATCACTTACGGGCTTGTCTGAATTATTTTGAATTTCAGTCACAGGGCCTGTCTCTATGTGGTCAATAACTGATTGATCTTCAAAGCTGATCAAGTCATTGGCAAAATAGTGGTCTCTTGCCCTCAAAGTTTTCCCTGAAAAGAAATTGGTGTTGAGGGCTTAAAAATAGCTCCCACTCCTCAACATTTCTGCTTACAACAAATAAGTACAAATTTTTCTCACAGTACTGAGCTGACAATGCAGTTCTCCACAAAGAGCACCTCCATTTTTCTGGCTTTTATTCCCCTTGCTTGTTAGAATATCACAAGTAGTTTGTCAAGCATCAAATTAGTAGCCATCCAGAGTGGTAAGGAACCCATTTGTAACCTCATTATACATCCTTGTGGCTTTTGGCCCTTCACTATTATTTCTTCTTACACTTTGCTCTTTCTACTACTACTGTAGGACTCCCTTAAAATGGTATAACTGTGAACATTTAGAGGACAGCTAATATATATGTTACCATTTGTGAAAAAATAAATCACTCATGTCATGGTTATTGGATCAGTTTTCAGTAGAGTTTGTCTTCCGTCCGTTGCTAAATATGACTTTTAGGATCATGTAAATATGACTTATGTTTAAGTAAAGACCCTTCACTGAGAACGGATAGGGGGAGAAGGAGAATCGCTGCATCCCATGGCAAAACTGTGAGATGGTTACCTGCAGAGAGCCTTGCCTTTCAAAGCTGTATTCGCCTTTTCTTCCTACAGGCTCCCTTTCTACCTGACTTATATACAGTAAGAGCTCAGCTGCTAACCAAAAGGTCAGTAGTTCGAATCCACCAGCAGCAACTTAGAAACTCTATGGGACCGTTCTACTCTGTCCTGTAGGGTCGCTATGAGTCAGAATCGACTCAACGGTAATGGGGTTTTTTTTCTTTGGTTTATGATTCCCTCCAGGAGCCCTGGTGGTGCAGTGGTTAAAGCACTCATGCTCTGCTGCTAACTGAAAGGTTGGTGGTTCGAACCCACCAGCCGCTCTGTGGGAGAAAGATGTGGCAGTCTACTTCAGTAAAGATTACAGCCTTGGAAACCCTATGGGGCAGCTCTACTCTGTCCTACAGGGTCGCAATGTGTGAATAGACTGGATGGCAATGGGTTTATGATTCCCTCTGCACTTCTCACAAAACTGAGAGAAAATTGTCATTGGCCATTTACACCTTAATGCAGATTCAAGTCAGTCTGTTCCCCCTCCTGAGAATATTTGCATTTTGAGGTATAAGTTTAATTTTGGTGGAAAAAGTGTTACTCTTTGATGAAATAATTTTAGGCATCAAGTCCATGAAGGTGACCTGGGCAGCTGAGTACCCTTTTCTGTCCTAAAATCATACTTATCAACATTCCCTGATAGGTCAGCTCCAAACTGGAGGAGAGCAGGGTGCCCTGAGCACTCATGCCCTGTGTCTGACCTCTTCTAGTTTTTAATAACAGCAACATTTTTAACATCCCAGCTTTCTGAATAAATTCTTACTTGTTTCATGGTTCAGTTTCTAAATCTAATCAAGCTAATAATCATGCACAGTGTATTTGTATAAATATTTCAATAGAATGTAGGCAGAGTGAATTATTAATTGCTGTAAATGGAACATCTTTCTGAACCGGCACATACCGCCTTAGTGTAAAAACACAAAACCTGTATGTGAAGGGCTGAAAAAATCCACAGAATTCTGAAGCTGATCAGAAAAAAAGAATGGTTCCTCTCTTTGTAAGAGACAAGTCTTAGAAGATGATCTGGATATTACACTGGGAATATCAGCCGTGTTACCATCTAAGTGTGAATGTCCAGGGGTAACTTTCTAGAAATGAGTTATTAAATAAAAGCAAATTGCTGACAAAATGTCTGCTTGTTTTCTGCATTGAGACTCAGGTTATGTGAGGTGGAAAGGAAGCTCTGATGTATTACTGATGATGGAACACGGAACTAGCTAGTGAGGTTTTAAAAGAGGCTCATCAAATGTTCAGAATTAGGAAAGGGCCAATCACAGAACCACAGGTGATACTAGAGATGGGAGTCAGTCCACCTCCTGCAGAGGGAGAGGGCAAGACATGACTCTAAAGATGCCATTTGGGCTGCACGGTAAGCTGTACTGCATTCCGATAAATGGCCCACCTCCCAGACTTGGACTGATGCTCAGCATTTTCCTTTTGGTTGACGGCTCATCATGACAAATTGGAGCAGGACTCTTAGCTGATGGCTTTGGCACACTGTGCACTCTAAAAGACCGCAGAATAGGTTTTATACATGTGGCAGTTGTTATTCTCTGATTATTTCTGCTCTGTTCACACCAAGCAGCTTCAAACACTCCTCTGAGCATTGTTTGACAGATGTGCTGTAGGATAAAAACAGTTTTCTGTGAAGGAGGCATGGCTGGTAATTTGGAAATGGGAAGATGGCCAACCCCTTCAGTCATTTTAAATCCCACAGGGAGTTTTTGACATTAACATTTTGGCTCTCAGCTCCAGAGTTACTCTTGTACATCTGGATGCTATGGGAGTGGCTTAAGCTTTTGGCCTCTTAATAACTTGAATTATAAAGTGTCATCCAAGTCGATTTGGGAGACATAATTGTTGCCCACTGAGAGGGAGCATGATAAGCATATCTGATTTGGCACAATGATCAAATAGACACAAAGAACTCATTAACCTCACCATAAGTTTGTCTAGAAGCAAATTGGCAAACTAGTCATTCTAGACAGATTCCCGAAGTGATAACAGATTTCTCATGCTGTCTCTGATTGAAACTTTTATAAGTACAACCATCTTTAGAAATTTGGGGAAATGTTGAATTCTGAATCGTTTTCCTCTAAAGGACTTAGAGTATATTAGAATATATTTTGAAAGGAACATGCTGACCATCTACAGATTTAACATAGTCAAAACTATGAAGTAATGAAGTTTGCCTTAGGCATTTTGCTGAAACCACCTGGGATTTTGGATTTCCACCTGGGAGGAATCTTTTCAAGAACACAGCTTTGCTTTTTTGTTCTTATGACCTAAACTCATAGTCAGTTAAAAAAAAAACGAAAAATTAAGATCTCCAGCCATTTGCCTGAGGCAGACAAAAGCCATTGTAATGCAAGTGTGCAGGTTTATATGAATACAGACTATATAAAAAACACCAAAACCAAACCAAAGAACTGCCCTGTAGGGTTTCCAAGGAGCCGCTGGTGGATTTGGACTGCTGACCTTTTGGTTAGCAGCCAAGCTCTTAACCACTGTGCCACCAGGACTCCACAGACTATATGTTGTTGTTGATGTGTTGTTGCTGGGTGCCGTCAAGTCGGTTCTGACTCATAGTGACTCTATGTACAACGGAAGGAAACACTGCCTGGTCCTGCATCATTCTCACAATCGTTGTTATGCTTGAGCCCATTGTTGCAGCCACTGTGTCAGTCCATCTTGTTTAGGGTCTTCCTCTTTTTTCTCTGACCCTCTACTTTACCAAGCATGATGTCCTTCTCCAGGGACTGGTCCCTCCTGATAACATGTCCAAAGTGTGTGAGACCAAGTCTCGCCATCCTTGCTTCTAAGGGGCATTCTGGCTATACGTCATCCAAGTCTTGCTCATTCTTGTGGAAGTCTATGGAATATTCAATATTCTTCACCAACACCATAGTTCAGAGGCATCAGTTCTTCTTCAGTCTTCCTTATTCATTGGCCGGCTTTCGCATACATATGAGGCGATTGAAAATACCATGGCTTGGGTCAGGTGCGCCTTGTCCTTAAAGTGACATCTTTGCTTTTTAACACTTTAAAGAGGTCTTTTGCAGCAGATTTGCCCAATGCAACGTGTTGTTTGATTTCTTGACTGCTGCTTCCATGGGTGTTGATTGTGGATTCAAGTAAAATTGAGATTGCGGATCCAAGTAAAATCGAATCCTTTACAATTTCAATATTTTCTCCTTTTATCATGATACTGCTTATTGGTCCAGTTGTGAGGATTTTTGTTTTCTTTTTGTTGAGGTGCAATCCATACTGAAGGCTGTGGTCTTTGATCTTCACCAGTAAGTGCTTCAAGTCCTCTTCATTTTCAGCAAGCAAGGTTGTGTCACCTTCATATCGCAGGTTGATGAGTCTTCCTCCATCCTGATGCCATGTTCTTCTTCATGTAGTCCAGCTTCTCAAAGTGTTTGCTCAGCATACAGATTGAATAAGTATGGTGAAAGGCTACAACTCTGACACACACCGTTCTTGACTTTAAACCACTCGGTATCCTCTTGTTCTGTTCGAACAGACTATATACAGAGAGGCAATTACAGGTATTAGCAGTGGACATAAATTATTCTTCCTTAAAACATAATTTGTGGATGATTTCATATTTTTTTGAATTTCCCATTATTCAAACAAGTTCCTGGCTTATATTTGGCCCAGTTTCTTCCCTTCCTGGCTGGTTAGTTGTCTTTCATATCCTCCCTCCACTTAGAAAGAATAATAATCGAGACATGTTAAGTAGAGGCTTAAAGTCCAATAGCTGTGGGTTGGAATCCTGCCTCTAACACTTGGAAACTGCACAGCTTTGGGAAAGTCACATAAACTCTGAGTCTCTCAGAATCCTTGGATGTAAAACCAAAGTAAATATACCCGTCTTGCTTGGTCGTTAAAATCACACATGGAAACCTGGGAGGACAATCCCTGGCTCATATTAGGTTTTGAGTGAATGTTACTTAATTCTTTTAAGTTTTCAAACCAGGGTGATGGTCACCCAAGACATATATATATACACACACACATATATACACAGACACATATATACACACACATATATGTATATGTATATATATATTTTTTTTTTTTTGAGAATGAAAGATAGCACTATTACTAAGCACCAGGAAAACAGGCATAAATCGAGATTGTACTTGACAAATCAGGACATTTGATCATCTTTCTTAAAGGGGATCTAATTCCCAATTCTAATGTCTTAATGAGGTTAGAGCCCCACTGTTAGTCATTTCTGATGATACTCTGAACAGCAGTTTAACATAACCATCAGCATTTACAATTTTGTTTCTTTTCATTTGACTTCCCCTGCTCTATAACTTGTTTTCATTCATTCCTGAGTTTACATACATACATACATATATATATGGAGAGAGAGAGAGAGAGCTGCTAAGCTGACATTTGCTAAAGTCCATTATTTCTACTTTAACCTAGTAACTCCCGTTTGATTTACTGGATATACAAAGTAACATATCCCAACTTTAATAATTTAGAGTGACACAAAAAAGACAACATCTAATTCATGCCAAAGAAGTAAAGATATGTGTATGATTTTAATTCAATTATGTATACATCTGTGTCTACATCAATAGATTTCCAGAGTGAAAATATACATGATGTTGTTGTTAGGTGCTGTCGAGTTGGTTCCAACTCATAGTGGCCCTATGTATAACAGAATGAAACACTGCCCGGTCCTGTGCCACCCTCACAATTGCTGTTATGATTGAGCCCATTGTTATAAACACTGTGTCAGTCCATCTCATTGAGGGTATTCCTCTGTTTTGCTGACCATCTACTTTACCAAGCATGATGTCCTTCTCCAGGGACTTATCCCTCCTGATAACATATTCAAAGTATGTGAGAGGAAGTCTCGCCATCTTCTCTTCTAAGGAGCATTCTGGCTATACTTCTTCCAAGACAGATTTGTTGGCCGTCCATGGTATATAGACACATGCATATCGAATATATGTATGTATGTGTGTCCTCTTGCACAGCTCCACCTGCATATTTAGGGCTTCCTAACAAGAAAACCCTCTGGAATGGTTCTACTCTGTAACACGAGGTCACCATGAGTCAGAATCAATTTGACAGCAATGGCTTAACCCTAATCTTATGCCCTCAGGCTGCCTTTTATTCATAACACCTTGGCTGTATTTTGCTGTGATTTTGAACCATTATTTTCTTTTTCCTTTCTTTTCTGAAACAATAATTGCCTTTCTGGTGTCCTATGTTATGGTCCTGCAGGAAAATTAGATTGATAATCACATTCGCTCCTACATAATGTAGTTGTGCCTAGGTATTTCCATATTATAATACATATTATGTTATTATGTACGGTTGTTGTTAGTTGTCTTCAAATCGGCTCTGACTCGTGGTAACATTATGTACACCAGAACAAAGCGTTGCCTGGACCTGTACCATCTTCATGATTGTTAGTAATTCATATGTAGTATAATAAATAAATAATGAGTTGTATTTATTTCATATTATAATTAATGCATTATAGTTATTTAAAAATATGTTTATAGGTGGCTAATAATTTCTCTAATGTATTATCCTTCCAGGAAAACTATCTTCATTTCAACTCAGGCTTTCAAACTTTTGTCAAATAGACAAATGAGGAGAGGCTCTGCCTGTGTGGCAGGCAGTGGGTGAGTTGCCCCTCAACTCAATTCTAAAAGGAAATTGCCTCTCTTCCCTTTTTAAAATTCTCAACAACCAGAACAATAGTCCAAGAGATCTTTTTCAAGGCAGTGGGGGCATTTTTGGTTGTCCCACAAGTAGGGAAGGTATACTGGGCAGAAGTCAGAGTGCTTAGATATACAGCAATGCATAAGACTGTCCTGCACAATGCATTTTTTCCATATCTCGCCTGATGATGTTTTACATATAAACACAAATTAAGTGGTTTTTTCATAATTTTAATAGCTGTACTGAGTTTCCCAGGAAGGAAGCTACACTATAAATCGGGGGGTGATTATACTTTGTTTGGTTCATCACATTATCAAATGTCATTGACCATTTTTGAAAATCACGTCAGCAGTGACAATGCTGCCTGTGACTTTTGAATCATCATGGGCCATCCCTGAGTCAGTCTGTATCCGTAGCTGTTGTATTTCTGATGGTTTTATGTGTATATATAAGCATACTTCTTTAGTCCTTACCTCAAATTGTCAAATAGAAGAGAAGAGGAAAAAATGTGGACAATATTCAATATCAGCCAGAGTCCAGTCAGGAGATGGAAACAATACCAGACATTTGAGCAGAGGAAACTTAATATAAAGAATTCTTAATTAGTAAAAAAGTTGTCAGGGTAAAAGGAGAACTCTAAAGTATCATGGAAGTAGCAACCACCACTAGGGTTGAGAGAGCAAGGGGAAACTTAAAAACTTACGGGCAAGGTCACTCAGCCCTCTCAGGAGGAGGTGCTGCTGGGCTGATGCTTGAATCTCTAAGCTCAGAGAAGGGGTCCCGTAAAGCTGGGATCCAGATCTCTGAGGGAGGAAGAAGGGCTGGCTTATGTCTGAGGTAGCAGTGGGTGATGAATCTGGTTCTCAGTGTTGAACAAAACTGCAAGCTGTATTCAGCTGCTTTCACAGAGAGGAACTGCAGTTGCCGGAGTGAGGAAGCTTTGCTGGTGATGCTCACGGGATCCACAAGCAGATAAGAAGCTCCCGGAAGGTGAACAGGAAGGAACAAGTTTCTTCTTCCTCCTCCAGCTTTGAAATTTCTCGCTAGTACTCATATTGACAGACTCTAATAGGGAGAAAGTTGACAAGGCAGAAATGTGGTTTGCAGAATCCCTGCCTCAACATAACAAAATACAGTATGGAAGAGTAAGCTTGGAGCTGAGAAACAATGAGTTATAACTGGCACATCTGACTTCTCTCTTACACTTCTTAAATCCAAACTTACTCATTACAATCATGTCGTCTAATGTATTTGTGGCTAGGCATTTACATATCATAATATATACTATATTACTATGTACTTGTTTTCTATTATCTCTTTTATATGACAATTAACACATTATATTGATTTTGTCATATATAAAAACAAGAATTACGTTTATATGTAGTAAATAATATCACTTCAAGATAGCAAAGGCTGCATTACAAAGTATTTGTTATACAAGGAGGATATCGAGTCTGATAGGACTGAGAGCCATGGACTTGGTTCCGATGGTATAATATACCTTTAGACTACTGGCTCCTCTCTGTTTCAGAGCAGCAGTGCCATCTGATCCTAGTTACAAAGGTTGTATACAAAATGGACCTCATGCACTAATAGATTCTGACTGCATTGAGGAAACCCATCTCTCAGTTGGCATAAACTGATCTCTTTTGGAGGAGGCATACATTAATGGGAATGTGAATTACAGCAGTCATTCTGGTTCTTCCCAGTTCCCATTGTCCTGCTTCTGAAGGCTTTGAAGGCACATCAGGGATGTCACATATTCTACTGCTGCCATCTGGACCACTTCAGTGACCATTACACGCAGTACCTTAAATTTTTATGAAAATTATATTAAAAAAATAATAGTTACCAATTGTTGAACTTCTACAGGAGTTAGATACTCTGCTAGGGGTTAGAAAAACAATATATTTACCCCACAGCAATTGCTTGGTAGTAAATATTATCCTTGGTTTTATAGATATCATAATTGGCTTCAGAGACCTTGGGTTTTGCCTAAGACAGCAAGTAAGGGAGATAACCCAGCTTCATTCTATTTCCTATAATTTATAATCGCTTTCCACTGTAACTGCCTCCCAGTGGTAACACAGAAAACAGACTCATTATTTGTGAGGTGGTTTTTTTTTTTTTTTTTTGGTAAGCAGTACAATTAATTGACAGTAATTAACTGGAAGATTCAATAAATCTATAATGTAAATGCCTAATATGTACTAGGATCTCACTAAAAATGTATTGAATATGTGAGATTATCGGCAAAAAAAAAATGCTTGTTATCATGAAAATTTTCAAGTTGATCTGTTTTGACCTTGAGTGTGTTACCTTACCTAGTTTTTCCAAAAGGCTGTTCTGTATATAATAAAGCTAATCGCCCAACACCTGAAGACAGTTCTTCAACAAGGTCTCCTGATATTTGTGCTTTCACCACCCCACTCATTGCTGTCGAGTGGATTCCAGTGCCATCAAGTTGATTCCGACTCATAGCGACCCTATAGGACAGAGTAGAACTGCCTCATAGAGTTTCCAAGGAGTACCTGGTGGATTGGAACTGCTGACCTGTTAGTTAGCAGCTGTAGTTCTTAATACTATGCCACCAGGGTTTCCATGTGCACTTTATGTATGGCAAATGGAATTTCATGGCACAAGAGAGAAAGAGACAAGGCCTAACAAGTGACAACTATTCCCAGAAAGTCTCCAAGTATAAACCACTAACACAAACTAAAGAACACTTTCATACCTATACAGTGCAGAAAGGAAAAGAACTACTTAGAAGACAATGCCAGTAATTAAAATGAACTGAAGCAATTATGTGATTAATAAATCACCTGTCTCAGCCACTCAGGAAATGAGACTTAGGAAAACTGCCATGTTTTCTACTTCCATGTCTTCTGAGCACCATGAAGCAGAATCATTTTTGAAGACTTGAAATTGTGATGAACATTTTGTTCATACTCACCTTACATAATACTGCATCTTTGTTGATAGAGAAGCCCTGGTGGCTTAATGGTTAAGCGCTGGGATACTAACCATAAAATGTTGGCAGTTCGAATCCACTAGACGCTATTTGGAAACCCTATGGGGCAGTTTTACTCTGTCCTATAGGGTCCCTATGAGTAGGAATCGACTTGACTGCAATGGGTTTTGTTGTTGTTGATAGAAAGGACTACTGTAACAGAATGCTTACGGTAAACGTTCGTGAAAGTAAAACTCGGGCAAAATATGGAACCCTCATGAAGTAACACTTTTGTGCTGACTGTTAAACTTAGCTATCTGCTAAAAATACTTGTGTCATTTTTCGGTACATCATTTTATCCAGATGTTTTAATATTCTTTATAGTCACATTGCAGTGCATGAGAGGAAACACATCTTGCTGAAATATGCAGTTACTACATTTGACCTTCGCTTTCCTCTGTCAGAAATAACAGATATTGGTTGAATGTCTGCCAGTGCCCTCTTCTGGACAGAATATAATACATTTGCAGAGTTTATCCACCCCTTTTACATGTGGACATACAACTTCTCCTCGACCTCAGAGAATAGAAACAATTGATAACAGAATACAATTTGGGTTTACTGTAAACATAAATAACATACTATACTCAATTGAATATATGCAAATATTTAAAGTCTATCACATCGGAACTTATTTAGCTTACCCTACATGTCTGGAACACTTAACTCCAAAATTAAGTCTATATTCTGAATGCTGCAGCTATTATGGAAGGAAAATAGATTTTAGATATATTTTCATCAGCTAGAGTTGAAACAAAATGAGTTTGACCATTAGCATTTTATGCAAGGACAGTCTTTGGCATCATACCAATTTGGGTCCAAATTCTGGCTGAGTGCCTCAGTTTCCTAAACTGGAAAATGTGGATTACAAACTACCCACTTGATACAGTTAGACAGTGAGGATTACATGAGTTTAAATTTGGAGCACTCACCATCAAACCTGACCTATAGTGAGCATTTTCTACATACCTGCTGTGATGATAGTTTGTATGACATAAACGTGTGTCTTCTTCAATATAAAGTGTCCAGATTTTGAAAAAAAAAAAAAATTCAGTTAAGAAATATGTTGCTAAATGTTAGATTTTAGAATTTCAAACCTATACATTTTTCCAATTAAACTATATGTATATATTATCTGCCAACGTTATATGTCAAATACTTGATAAACCAATTTTGATTCCTCAAGAATACTGCAGTGGAGAAATATCTTTACTGTAACGCTTGAAAATATACAACGTTTTATGATCTAAATATTATTCCATACCTAGAAGATAAAAGAACAGTCCATTTTGGAGTGCATATTTTTATTTACATTCCTAAGTTATGCAAGTTGTACATTTTAATACTAACTTGTTTTTAAATACATATGACACACACCACCCCTGAGGTCCGTTTTCATGAATATGAAATTAAGAATTCTCTCGGATTACCGCATTTACTATTTTTTTTATTTCTTCCAACTTGCCAGCGATTGCTTTAAAAATAGCTTTTACTAAAATATATAAATTTGACAAAATATTAGGAGAAACATGCTCTGACTGATTTCAGGCTGAGATTTGAGTACATATGTGCTAGCTGTGTACCGAAAGGAAATGAACCCGAACAAGAATGGGAAACTTTCTGCCTGTTAAATTTGGAAAGTAACCCAATCTCTCTGTTTCTCTTCTGTAAAGTGGAAATAACAGTTTTAAATTCATAGTTTGATGTGAGTATTAAACGAGTTAGCAAATACAAAGTGCTTACCATGAAGTGCTCAGCATATTATTTAGACACTAATATGGAGAAGTAAATACGTCAGATACTTTGCAATAAGACAAACTTCTATGTAAACACAGTCTCCTGTACTTATTTCTAAGGAGCCCTGGTGGCGCAATGGTTAAGCGCTCGGCTGCGAGCCGGAAGGTTGGCAGTTTGAATTCACCAGCAGCTCGTGGAAGAAAAGAGCTAGCAACCTGCTCCAGTAAAGATGCCAGCTAGGGAAACCCTATGGGGAAGTTACTCTGTCATATAGAGTCACTACGAGTCGGAAGCAACCCGACAGCAAGCGACGACAACCTACTTATTTCTGAAATTACATTTCTCACCTGTAAAATGGTTGTCAGTATTAAATGAATTGATGTCTGTGAAATGCCTAGTGTAGTGTCTGGCACATAGAAGGCACAGAGTAGGTACAGCAAGAACGGCACTTCTAATGCCCTTTTCCTTTTTGCATTCTACCTGTTTTTTTGCCATGTTTTGTGTTAGGGGTTATAATCTCAGATTTTCACTCTGTGTAGGCAAGGTAGACACGGAAAAACTTGTCCCAGGTCACATTGCTAGGGTAAGTTACATTAATTGTTCTCTTCCTTCCTCGATGCTTCACCTGCTCAGGACTTCACGCTACTTCGAACCACTTCCATGTCCCCAGTTTCCGGTCTATCACATAGGGCATATTTCATCTCCCGTTATGTCCCATGCCTTTTTCCAACTCCAGTACTATCAGTTTGTACCAGTCTTGTGTCCTATTTCCTGAGCGACTAATCTCATGAACTAAATTATGGCAAGGCTATTTTTAGATCCATGCCATCCTCCTGCTGAATGACACAGTTGCCTTCTGAAGACTGGTTTCTTCTGTCTCAAATCCTGTAAGTCAGGCTTATAGAGGAATTTCTAAATTAGAGAAGGTTAGCAGAGAAGTCTTTGAGGAATGCTGTGATCCCCAACTCACATCATCAGGCGACCTCATATCTAAATTGTCTTTTCTCACCCTATGCAACTCCGGAAAGTTTAAAAAAACCTAATGCAGAGTTTCACGTATTTCTCTCCGTCTTCAAAGATACTCACAATTACACATGTTGGGTTTAACAGTACATCAAGAAAAATAAATTGCTTCCTCCTTCCAAATTGGGTAGATTATTTGGGCAGGTAATAGAGAATAACAGGAAAGAAAAGAAGCAACTTTTTATCTAATATTTGGAAGTCCTCATAGCAACCCTATAGGAGAGAGCAGAAGTGCTCCACATGGTTCCAAGGAGAGGCTGGTGGATTCGAACTGCCAACCTTTTGGTTAGAAACCATTGTGTTCTTAACCACTGCACCACCAGGGCACCTATATGTCATCTTCAAAGTCAGAGATTTTAAAAATAAAAACCTAAAATTGCAGGTCAAAATCTTCATCAATTGCATCCAAAATATTTTGTCTCATTTTTAAACAAAGGCCTATGCAAGTGGGAAACATGAGTTATAATCTGAATAATTTATTAATCCAGGGACTGTGCCACCATAACTTTGTGTGTGATAATATTCCACAGAGTATTTAGTTACCAAAATATTTTAATTCAATTCCAATTGCCAAAAACAAATCTCTCAAACAAAAAATACCAACTTTCTGCCATTAAGATTGTGTTATATTCCACTCTATTTACAAATAAGAAATGTATATTTGTAATCTTGGAAAGTAACATATGACAAAATGCTCCAATAACAGTTTTAATGTAGTGGTAGAGGCTATTTGTCAAGGAGTCAGGTGGCTTGCATTTATTTTATACCTGCTTGTTTCGTTGTTGTTGTGTTTAATTTTCTTCAGAAGGTCACTTAAACTCTCATCTGTAAAACGAGGCGATTTAATGAAGTAAGGTCTGAGGTACGTCTCAATTCTGAGAGTCTAGATTCAATGTTAATTGAAACTAATTAGCAAATTACATATAACTTGTGAGCAGCCACAGCCCATGGAACCTCAGTTTAAGAAAAGCATTGCCATTAAGCCTTTAATCAAGGCTTTTCAACAACAACAACACTAGCCAGAAGTCTTCTAACTGTTGATTAATCACTACGTGGGTTTTCAAAACAACTGTTGTTAGGTTGTGTTGAATTACTTCAGACTCATAGCGAACCTGTGTACAACAAAACGAAACACTGCCCAGTCCTGCGCCATCCTCACAATTGTCAATATATTTGAGCCCATTGTGGCAGCTACTCTGTCAATCCATCTCATTGAGGGTCTTCCTCTTTTCCCTGACCCTCTGTTTGACCAAGCATGATGTCCTTCTCCAGGGACGGGTCCCTCCTGATAGATCACATGTCCAAAGTCTCACCATCCTCCCTCCTAAGGAGCATTCTGGCTGTAATTCTTCCAAGACAGATTTTCAAAATAGTAGCTGATCCTTTTTCCCTGCTTTAAGGACCTTGAATAGTAAACAAATTCTAAACAACCACTTATTTTTAGCTACAATTTAATAGAACTGCAAAAACATCAGAGGGCTACTTTTCAAGACAGCTACTAAAACAAAATGCCAGAAGTGGAGTTTAAAGATGCCTTCTTGTCTCTGTTTTTACCTTATCTTCCTTCAGCTTTTCCTCCATAAATGAGACAGAGTGATTTTTCTTTCAAAATTCTCAGTCTACATCTACCTAAGGTTCAGTGTTGAGAAAATTCTGTTTTAGCAACTCTAATCTCCTAATAGCCAAAGAAGTTTGGTAGTTGGTATCACTGCGTTTGTCTCTGGGAACCCAAGCTTTTCATCCCATCTGAGTACATTTGTTGTTGTTGCTACTAGCTGTCATTGAGTCAGTTCCAACTCATGATGACCCCATGCACAACAGAACAAAACACTGCCTGGTACTGCACAATTCCCATGATTGATTGTAGATTGGACCATCTCACATCAATAGTTTCAGGGGTTCATCCAGCCTTCCTGGCTCCAGGAAGTCTGGAGTCCATGAGAATTTGAAATTTCTACTCTGCATTTTCCCCCTTTTGATCAGGATTCTTCTATGGAATCTTTGATCAAAATGTTCAGTAATGGTAGCTGGGCACTATCCAATTCTTCTGGTTTCATGACAAAGAAAACAATTATTCCTGGAGGCAGTTAGCCACACATTCCATATCCTCTTCCTATTCCTGACTCTCCTTCTTCATCTGTTACTCTAGGCCAATAGAGTGGGAGTGAGATTGTATCTCATTGTGGTTTTGATTTGCATCTCTCTGATGGCTAATGATGCTAAGCATTTTTTCATATGTTTGGTGGCTATTTGAATGTCTTCTTTGGTGAAATGTCTATTCAAGTCCTTTGCCCATTTTATGACTGGGTTGTGTTTTTTTTGTTAAGTTGTTGAAGTTTTGTATATATTTTGGTTATTAGATTCTTGTTGGATATATGATTTCTGAAGATATTCTCTCAGTTCGTAGCTTGTCTTTTTACTTTTTTGATAAAGTCTTTGGACTTTAATTTTTTAAGTTTTTTAATTTTTTAAGTTTTTAATTTTTATGAGGTCAATTTATTTATTTTGTCTTTTACTGTTTGTGGTTTTGTTATTATATTAGATAATCCATTGTTAAAAGCTAAGCTTGACAGCGTTGACCCCGCTTTTTCTTCAGGAATTTTATAGTTTTAATTTGCACATTTAGGTCCTTAATCCATTTTGAATTTGTTTTTGTGTATGATGCAACGCATGGATCCTGTTTCATTTTTTTTGCATGTGGAAATCCAATTTTCCCAGTACCATTTATTGAAGAGACTCTTCTTTCCACATTGAATGGATTTAGCACCCTTATCAAAAATCAGTTGACCATGGACGTGTGGGTCTATTTCTGGACTCTCAATTCTATTCCATTGGTCTATGTGTTTATTGTTATATCAGTACCTGGCTGTTTTGATTACTGTGGCTATATAGTATGTTTTAAAATCAGGAAGTATGTGTCCTGCTACTTTGTTCTTCTCTTTCAACATTGCTTTAACTATTCAGGATCTCTTGCTATTCCATATAAAGTTTAGGATTGGTTTTTCTATTTCTCTGAAGAAGGCTGTTGGAATTTTGATTGGGATTGCGTCGAATCTGTAGTTCGCTTAGGGTAGTGTCGTAGTTATCTAGTGCTGCTCTAACAGAAATAACACAAGTGGATGGCTTTAGCAAACAGAAATTTATTTCCTTACCGTTTAGGAGGCTAGAAGTCTGAATTCAGAGCGTTAGCTCGAGGAGAAAGCTTTCTCTCTCTGTCAACTCTGGAGGAGTGCCCTTGTCTCTTCAGCTTCTGTTTCCTGGTTCCTTGAAGAACTCCATGTATCTTGACATCTATCTTACCCCATCTCTCCTCTGATTGCTTGATTGTTTAATATCTTTTATATCTCAGAAGAAATTGGCCCAAGATACACCCTACACTAATCCTGCCTCATTACCATAACAAAGACAACCCATTCCCAAATGGGATTATAACCACAGGCATAAAGGTTAGGATTTACAACACATAGTTTTGAGGGACACAGTACAATCTGTAAGAGATAGTAGTGACATCTTGACAATATTAAGTCTTCCAATCCATGACTATGAAACATCTCTCCATTTATTTAAGCCTTCTTTAATCTCTTTCAGCAGTGTTTTATAGTTGTCATTGTATAAGTCCTTCAGGTCCCTGGTTAGATTTATGCGTAAGTATTTTATTTTCTTAAATGGCATTATAAATGGAATTGTTTCTCTAATTTCCCTTTCAGATTTCTCATTGCTAGTGTGTAGAAACTCTACTGATTTTTGTTTATTGATCTTGTACCCCGCAACTTTGCTAAATTTCTCTCATTGTCTCTAGAAGTTTTCTTATGGACTCTGAGATTTTCCATATATAGGATCATATCATCTATGAATAGAGATAATTTTACTTCTTCTTTTCCAATATGTATACCTTTTGTTTCTTTTTCTTGTCTTAGTGCTCTGGCTAGGATTTCTAATACAATATTTAACAGGAATGATGAGAGTGGGCACCCTTGTCTTGTTCCCAATTTCAGGGGGGAGGCTCTCAGTTTTTCTCCATTAAATATAATGTTGGCTGTTGGCTTTTTATATATGCCTGGAATCATATTGAGGAATATCCCTTCTATTCCAATCTCCTTTAGGGTTTTCATCACGATACGGGGTTGGATTTTAGCAAATGATTTTTGTGCTTTGACAGAGATGATTATGTGGTTATTTTCCTTTGTTCTATTGAAGTGATATTCTACGTTGATTCATTTTCTAATGTTGAACCATCCCTGCATTCCTGAAATAAATCCCACTTGGTCATGGCGTATGACTCTTTTAATACACTGTTGGATTCTGTTCGCTAGCATTTTGTTGAGAATTTTCTCATCTATATTCATAAGCTACATTGACCTGTAATTTTCTTTTTTTGTGGGGTCTCTGTCTAGTTTTGGTGACACTACTGTTTAACTTCCTTTGTTTCATATTTGGTCAGTGGTATTTCCTATGAGAATTTCAAGTGCTGTTAAAGTTACTTCATGTCAAAGGATAACTGTTGGCGTGTTGTTAGAAATTTCCACTTAAAGAGTAATGACCAGAAATTATGATTTTAGGAGGAGTTGGAAATGAGTATTAATGAGTGTTGGGGAAGGGAGGGGCTTTTCTGACCGTTTAGTTCTGTGTAGGAAGGATAATCACAATAATTTCACTTAACAAAGCACTCCATCTGGCATGATAATAAGTGAATTCACACCTGGACAAAGGAGGCACTCCTTCATCAAAATGCATTTCTCTTGTGCTGATTTTGTTTGTAAGTGACCTGTAGAAAGCATCTTCGAAGCTCATCCTGTGGCCTTTTTTTTTTTTTCTTCTTCTGTTTAAAGAACTTCCTGTTTCCTTTGACTAGAACGCATACCTTTATTTATGAGTTATTTACCTCTCAGTGTGGGAGCTGGCTTTTTTTTTTTAAGCCCTACCTCACAATAATCGGCAGGTAACACAAGTCATTTTGATTACCAGTCTTTACAACTGTTCTCCCTGAATCGCTATTAAATAATGAAAGTATGATGCTGAAAATGTCATGTTAGTAGGAAAGTTAAATGGAAGAAAGAAAAAAAAGATGATTCATTCACTCACTGATCTTTTTTCAACAAATATTTACCGAGAACTAGTTCTCAGCGTTGCAGCTACATCAGTGAACTAAAACAGACCCAAACGTCCTACCAACATGGAGCTTGTATTCAAGTAGAAATATAGAAAGTATGTTGAAAGATGATGAGTGCAAGGGGGAAATGAAGCAGGGTAAGGGATTATAAGGAATGTGTGGGGAAATTGCAATTTTAAATAGGGTAGGCCTAATTGGGAAGCTGATATTTGAGTAAACATTTGGAGGTTGTGAGGGAGTTAAAAAAAAATATTGCTGTCTAGTCAATTAGGATTCATAGTGACCCTGCAGGACAGAGTAGTACTGCCCCATAAGGTTTCCAAGGAGTGACTGGTGGATTCAAACTGCTGACATTTTGGTTAGCAGCTGACCTCTTAACCACTGTACCACCGTGAGGAGGTTTGCCCTGTGGATATGAGGGAAGAGCATTCCAGGCCAAGAGACTGGCCTAAGCAAAGGCTCCAAGATGGGTAATGATTTGTGTGAAAAAGGGGGCCGGTTACCAGAGTAGAGAGAGAGAGGTAGAGAAGTAGGAGATGAGTTGAGAGAGGTAAAGGAGATTAATTTTATAGTTTTTAAACTATTATAAGTATTCTGGCTTTTAGTCTGAATGAAATGGGAAACTTTTTCGTGGTTTTGAACAAAGTAATGACATAATCTGCTTTAGCTTTTAAAAGGTTGCAGAGTTGAGAAAAGACTAAAGGCAGACAAGGATGAAAGCAGAAGGACCAGTCCAGAAAGCTTTTTCAGTAATCCAGATCAACAATGATGGAAGCTTTGATCAGAGTGAAAGCAATGGCAGTGGTGATAAGTGGCCAAGTAACTGGTATATTTGAAGGTAGAGCAGAAAAAATCTGCTGATAATTCAGGTGTAGTATGGAGAGAGAAAAAGGTATCAAGGATGGTTCCAAATTTTTTGCCTTCCGTAGATGGAAAGGTTTTGAAAACTAGATAAAGAAACCAAGTCAAGTGGCTTTATAGGAAAATTGATTCCTTTAAATTATTAAATGAGTAGCTGTGGTGCATTCCAACAGATGATCTAGTAATTTGAATTCAGAATATTTTTGCTTATTATTCAAGACACAAAAATTTATACATCTATTTTCATATTGACCCCTTTTTTTTTTCCTCATTTCACCCATCTCTCTCAGTCCTGGGTTGATCAGGAGTCAGAGTCCGTCATTCAAGTGGCTGTTTATACATTTTGTTGCTGTTGTTGATTTTCTGGTCATGACTCTAGTTCCTGAAATTAATGAGAAATAGTCTTTGGGAAGATGGATTAGAGTCATTTGGCAAATGCCATTTCTATTTTGTCTCTTATCACAGTTATCTCTTCTATAATGAACACAAGCTAAGAGGAGAAGACACAGAGTTCAGGCTTTTTGTAATGCTAAGGAGTAGCTTTGTTGGAGGCCTTGCCGAATTCTAACAAAACTAAAGTACACTGTATTAGCGTTTTTCTTTTCAAGTCTCTTCTTTGAGATAATAAGCATTTCACAATAACTTTCCACATTTATCTGTATCTTGCCCTCTTTAGAGTGTTGTTGACAAAATATTATGGTATTAATTTGTTTCTTCCTTTTCCATTGAAATTACACTATAAGTTTCTTAGTGGTAATTTGAATATATATAGTAATTTCAGAGTGGGTATGTTCATAACATCAGCATTTGGATTTTTAGTTTCTCTGTCTTGGTTCCTTTAATAATTATAGCTAATTTATAAAATAATTATGGTTTGTTATTTTAGAGATTTCAGTTGAAACAAAATAGTTATGCATTAGTGTGATTCCATTTATAGAAATTAAATCTGAAATGTTATATTTTACACTTGAAAACTCATTCTAGTTCTGCTTTTACAATTTTTACCATTCATGTACTCAAATTATACACAGATCTATGTAACATTACCTAAAAGTTTTGACAAATTTTAGCAATCAGATATTACCCTGTATATAAAGAGTTGATAGTTTTATATGGAAGATAAAGACATGTGTTCATAATAATGTAAATAAGTAAAAATACCTAAGATAAATAATATGATAACTATATGAAGAGTGTTACAATCATAAAATGTTAGAACATGAGCTTCTATTCAAATTAATAATTAGGCCATAATGAAAAAGGAACAAGGATGAAAAGTGGCAGTCAAGTGAAAGGTTGGTAGAAAACACCATTGGGGATATTTTGACAAGAGTCAGTGGGACTCTGGGGATGAGTAGTCATAGAGAGTTGAAGAGTGTTAAGTAGAGATGACCAGAACATCACAGCCTTAGTGAAGGCAAAGTAAACTGTAATAAGTTCTGATAATGAAAAGAGAAGCGGACACTAACATGTGCAAGGGTTCTCAGGGTGACCATTAGCAAAGACTTCAGCTCTGAGGAGCAGGTGAGGGGCAGGGATGGCTATGACTACTACCAAGATCCAGCGTATCCAAAGTACCACCAAGTCTGCCAGGTTTATTTTCTCTAAACGTCATTGTAACTTCTTCTATTCACTGCATTCTCATGGCTGCTTTCATTATCCACCTGATCTCTTGCCTGGACTATACTCACCACGTTTCTCAGATTTCGATTTTTGCCTCTTCTTTCTCCATACCATGGCCAGAGAGCTCTTTCTACAAGGTCAATGTGATCATATCATGTTCCTGCTTAAAACTCTTCGATGGCACTTCAGTGCTCTGAGAATAAAGTTCAAGTTCTTAATACATCTCATAGGGGTTTCCAACTTTATGACTCATTGTTCCTTCAGCTCTTAATGGTGGCTTTGCCACATTCTTTCAGACCTCTGGGCCACTGATCTTTCTGTGTACCTCTCAAATAAATCTTACCTCCCTGTCCTCCTGGATCATACCTATTCATCTTCCACATCACAGCTTCAATGAGAAGCCTTCCCTATAGCTCCCTTGATTGAGATATATATATATATATTTATATGTGTCCTGTAGTATCTTTTATGAGTCCCAATTAAGAGGGCTTCAGGGAAGTGTCTAACACAATGCCTTCCACATGTTGAGTATTCAAGACTTTTGGAATGAATAACTTTGTTTCCTCATTGTCAATATCTGAGAACAACAGTCTAGGTGAGTATTTTGACCCAGGTTGTGGTCAAAATATAAGAGGTTTTTTTTTTTTTTTTAACCCCTATAAATAAACATGTACACCTGGGGCTCATAAAGAATAACCTTTTCTTCTTTGGTAAATTTTTCTCTTGGATCTGGTTGTAGGGATGGGAGGAGAGTCAGAGAGAGTGAAAGGATGAGAAAGAGGTACAAATAATGGTCTCGCCTTTGAAGACAACTTTCATCAGGGTCTTTCCTTTCTCCAGAAAATCCCCTATCCTCTTTTAGATCAAGGACTCAGTCAGGATGGTGTATCAGTTACTCTGAGAAGGGAACAGAAGCCCACTCAGAGGGGACTTTGAGCACAATTAATGAAGAACCTGTTTACAGAGGTGTGGGCAGGGTTGTGGGAACCGAGAAGGGATGTGAAACATCCAGGGACCAGCAAAAACAAGGAGCTTCTACCCATTAGGCCTGAAAATGGTATTAACAGAGCCTGGTGAAAGCTGATGCTGAGCAGAGGGTCTACCTTGCAGAAGGAGTAGCCTTAGAGCAAGGCAGCCACTGCGGAAACCACAGCAGGGAGGGAGCAGGGGAAGAAGTACCCTGATCTCTCCGTCCTACTGTTCTCTGATCTCTTCAGCATCTCCCGTTGACCAAACCCAACTAGAAGTCAGAAGGCAAGAGAGCCTAGGTGCTGCATTCTGCAGGGATCTCCGCAGACCCCATTTGGGCATAGAGAGGAACAGGAAGAGCAATGATGGATGGTGGATGGGTTGAGAGGTGGGAACATGGAGAATAACCAGCATAGGCAATCCTTTTATTCAGGCTCTTTCTAGCCTATCACTCTTAGCTCCATGCTCTACAGCCCACAGGGAAGGTCCTCAGTTCTGATCAGCACCCATATTTCAACTTGAGCACCATTTTCTGAGCTTACAGCTCCAAGGGGCTTTTGATTTTCCCTGCCCTAGATATTTCTCCATTCCTTAAGGATGTGACTTAAGGACAGTCCCAATTCTCCACAGTGTCATTGTCCAGCTCTACTGGCAAGGTACAGCTGATTCACGTACAAGAAGCCTGGCTGTGTCCTGCTGACCAGGGATCATGGCCAGAGAGGCTGGCTCCTTCACTCACTCAATAGGCCATTCAACATTTTTGCAGGGGTTGATAATAACGAAGGAGAAAATAACACTGTTTCTCCCTGCAACATCAAATGCTCCATCTACAGGGAAACTGGTGGAATTAAAAACTGAGCTTCAGTTTGTTTTTTTTTTTTTTTTGAAAGCTAAGAGCCAAAAATTCTTCTCACCATCAAGGCTTTTTTCAGGTCTTGGAGATGCCACCTTGGTAGGATCAGCATAACTGTCAAATAAAAATACAAGACGCCATATACCCACCAAACCCACTGCTGTCAAGTCAAGTCAATTCTGACTCGTAGCGACACTATAGGATAGAGTAGAACTGCCCCATGAGGTTCCCAAGGCTTTAAATCTTTACAGGAGCAGACTGCCACATCTTTCTCCGGCAGAGTGGCTGGGGGTTCCAACTGCCAGCCTTTCAGTTAGCAGCCAAGCACTTTAACCACTGCGCACCTCAAACACACATATAAAAAACCAAAAACCCAAACCCGTTGCCATCGAGGCAATTCCAACTCATAGTGACCCTACAGGACAGAGTAGAACTGCCCCATAGGGTTTCCAAGGAGCGACTGGGGGATTTGAACTGCTGACCTTTTTGGGTAGCAGTCAAGCTCTTCGTACATACTTATTCTAGAAGCTTTTTTTCTTTTATCTGAAATTCAAATGTTACTGGGCATCCTGTATTATATCTGGTTACCCTAGTTGGGGGGACACAGTGTACAATTCATATTGTGAGACACTCCTGGCAGGGAGCATCCAAGAGAGACCCAGAAGATGAAGTCACACCAGGTCCCCTGGGGAGAAGGATGCACAAGGAGGGGCTTGTAATATTTTCACTGCTTGTTATTGTGAGGCATTTAATGTGAGATTCCATTTTTACCATAGTAGATCTATTCGGAGCCCTGGTAGGGCAGTGATTAAAGAGCTTGGCTGCTAACCAAAAGGTGAGGCGTTCAAATCCATCAGTCGCTCCTTGGAAACCCTATGGGGCAGTTCTACTCTGTCCTATAGGGTCGCTGTGAGTTGGAATCAACTTGATGGCAACAGGTTTTGGTTTTTTGTTCAGGTTGGCCTAGGGAGCTCCTACCTCTTCTCCTGACAGCTTACCATAGCAAAGTAGCACAGTTGGATTTGGCAAGGTTTTCCTTGCATCCCTTCAGGATTTTATAGCAGTTTGCTCTACCAGAGGAAAAGACTAGTCATGCTGTGTGATTCGTCTGTTTCCAGAGATCCTGAAAGTGTTGCATCATGGTCATTTTTATGAGTCCTGAAAGTTTTGTTAGTAAGCATCATCCATGGGGAAGGACCAATATGAAAATATGCAAACCTACTTAAAATCAGAGTTTCTGAAATCAATTATTAACAAAAAAAAATTCATGGTGTTGATATCACTGTCAGTACAATAATTTTGATTGAAATAGTAAAATATACAGATTTATCCATGATGTCACACTTAGCAGTGATTCTTTATTTATTGTTGAGTGGTATTCTATTGGTGCCACTGATTTTTTAATTTGGGCTAATTCTGTGTCATGACTAAGACTGCTAATTTAGGTTAGAGACACAGAAAATGAACTTTATAACCTAGGAACTAGTTTGTGTTCTGTCTGTATTAGGCAACGTTTTATTATGAGGATCTTCTCGTTACAAACTATTTTGGAAAATATGATTTTAATGGCTGTATATTATTTTAACGTATGGATTACCAAAATGAATTTAATTATTATGCCATTTAATGATTATTAGTTCTTTAAAATTATGTATAACTCTACAGTGAACATACTTGTACTTATACGTTTTTATTCGTGGTTCTGATTATTTCCTTAGTATTGGTTCCTTTTGTGGAATTACTAAGTAAAAGATATGAAAAGCAAACAAACAAAAAAATCAACAACCCAAGATTCTTAATACCAAATTGCTTTCGTAAAAATAACAATTTCCCATATATCAGTAGAGTATAAACTGATTAATCCCTCTGAATACTTACCAGGATTAAGTATTAAGGTTTTTAAAATTCTTTGCCAATTTTCTAAGCCAAAAATGTCATTGTATTGAAGATTAATTTGGATTTTTGATTGTTGTGTATCTGAATTTGTATTCACGTTCTTTGTGTGTTTCTGTTACAACATGCATCTTATTAAGCTATGAGACTTTTGTCGAACAATGACAGCAACATTTTTTCCTTTTTTTTTAGTTTAATCTATTGATATTTTTCCTCGCTACCTTCTACCTTTGCTGTAAACTTAGATCACATAACATGGTCACACATGCATTTACCAATACTGTACACCATTTCTTACATGAGTTTATTTTAACATTTACCTTTGTAACAATTTAGAATTTATTTTTGCCAAAGCTTGAGATTAGGTATAACCTTAATTTTCTTTTCTGTTGGTGGACTTTTAGAAAACAATCTTGAACAAAATTTGTTTCACCCTATTGGTGAGTAATCAGGGTGAATTGGGGTATATAGACTGGTGGAACATTTATACCATTAATCCAGATCAGCATATTCTGAGGGAAAATGATATGTCCATGTGCTGAATGACCAGATTAGAAATTTGTTTATTTTTTCTTAATTTTATAATAAATTATTATAAATAAATTACTTAAAAGATAATTTCTCATTATAAGGTAATCCATGTTCATTAATAAAAAACTTTAGAAAATACCTAAAAATATTAATTAGTTTTATACATAATAGCATGGCATATATATTATAGAAAATTTATGAATACAGAAAGTATTAATATAGAAGATGATCCAGAATTTTTTAAGAAAACAGGCACCTTGCTATATTTCCTTGGTCTTTTCGTTTCTATTAATTTTTGCATATTTCAGATCAAACTGTAAATATGGATTTTAAACATGGTTAATTTAAGTATAATCATAGACCTCAGATATAAAAAAATTACATGATCATTATTTTCTTCTACTTGATAGTTATTGCTTTTTCTCAATTGGCATAAATGACATAGCCAATTAATATAAGGTTTAAAGAATCACTGAATCACTGAATTTAAATGTATTGCAAACATTTCCTGCAATGAAATTGGCAATAGTATTTCTCTGTGCAGTTTAAAAAGGGGAAAATACGTTTTGCTGGATAAGTTTAATTTTCTTGGCAGAATGCCCCAGTCGTGCATAAATTCTAGTAGTTATTAGCTGATACTGAGATATAACACAACCCGTGGTTATTTTTAAGAGGTCATAAAACGTGGTACTAAGTTCCATATGGACTATATGATCTCAAATGTGGCATGATACATATTGGATGCTGGGATAGGAGTGGGTGGAGCAGGGGACAAATGGGAAACACTGCAGGACCCAATGTTGCTCAGGGCTGTAAAATCCACTTGGTAATCCGAGTGGACTACTGAGTTCGGGATGTGAACTGACAAAGGGAAAACTCACGTGTGTTTTCCTGTCAGAAGCCTCGAAATGGGGACCCTCTGGCTAGGAGACAGCAGATGTACTTCCAGCGTTTGAATCTGAGAACCTTTAGGTGGGGCATGGAGCCCTGGTGGCACAGTGGTTTAGAGGTCAGCTGCTCACCAAAAGGTCAGCATTTCGAATCCACTAGCTGCTCCCCTCGGTCCTGTAGGGTGACTTGGAGTCGTAATCAACATATCGGCAGGGTTAGGTGGCGCGTGGACTCTGCAGTTCGGCACTGCTCTCAGCCCTTTCTGTAGCCTTGCGTCGGCCAGTTTACACGTTTATATTACTAGCGTTGTGCCAGCAAGACATTTGATTTTGAGACCTCGATTTACAACTTGTTTCCACATCCCATACATTCCTCTTTTTTTTCTATCATCTTTGTGATGTTTCAGGTAATTTTTTCAAGAAGTGTAAATGAGTGAGATGCTGCCCAGTCCTTGCTTGTGTAAAAGTATCTTTCTGTATCCCTCACCCATTAAAGCAACTTGGCTGTGTATAAAATTAATGAGTCATAATAGCTTTTCCGCAAAACTCTGTACGTCACCACATCGTCCTATATTGGTTGATTACAATGCTGGTAGGATTTTGGGAGTGGGGCATAAATAATTTTGTTTCAGATTTGTAGAACCCTTTCTGTTAATGACTTCTGTTAGGAAACATTTCTTATATTGGGCTTTTAATTATTGCTTCTGTTATGGATGATGCCTCAGTAATCCTATGACAGTGATATTTTGCTCTTCATCCTTAATTTTTTCATCCCCTCCTACTTTATTATTTTCAAATGTATTTATCTTTTTTCTGTAACTTCTAGAAAAGGTTTGAAAGTTGTCCTCTACATCGGTGATTCAATTTTCCCCAAGAGTTAATGCTACTCTTTGCTGCCTCCAATGCAGACTGCATTTCCGTGTCCTGAAATTCCACCTTCTCTCTCTTGTCTCTCTCTGCATCTACTTATACTGCCTTTTAATTGCCGCCTTTTCCTGCTTTATGGCCTTCTGTTCTTCTTTCACAAAGGCCATATTTACTTGTATCCTTAGGAGCAGAGAGACCTGCCTCTGAATTTGCATCATTTCCGCCTTATTTTGCCGCAGTTGATGTGGCGTTCAGGCTATTTCTGTTTTCCTTTTTTTTGAGAGGGCGGGTGGCGTTCTAGCCACAGTCACATTTACCAACCAGCAGTAAGTTTCTTTAGGACAGTGCAATGCTCGTTATTCTCCCAGGAAGCTTTCATCTACTGTTATTTTTTTCATAACTAAGATTGGACTTCCTCCTATATCTACTGCCCAGGTCTGTCTATAGGTTCATCATGAATAAGGAAAAACAAAACTATTGACCCTATATCATTGCACAGTATGTATCTTCTAAGGAAGGATGAAGAATAGAGAAAGGGGAAAAATAAGTTGATCCCTTTCTATTGCGTCTAAAATATTGTTCATAAAAATGTACATGGGCAAAACAGTGATGAATCTCAGTTTGCTCTGCTTTGGGGGGAGAGAGTTTTGCTCTATTACTGAGTCTTGACATGACGATAAACATTATCAAGAATATGAAGGAAAAAGGGAAAAATAGTAAATAGAGGGAGATCAGTAGAAAGCAAAAAGAAGACAAGTAATATAGCAGATAGATTACATGTTATTAATTTAACATTGACTATTCCCAGAAGATAGCCAGAGCATCAGATCTTCAACCCAGAACTAAATCATTAGGATGATTTATGTGTCTAATGAAAAAATTGCTTGGGTAGCTTGCTCTTTGCTTATCCAAGAAGACGCTATATTTAAACCTCCCTACAATCCTAATCTGGTTCTCTCCCTTGTTTTGCTGGCTTTTGTTTTGTTTTGTTTTGTTTTTTTGCCACCTGCTGTCTCCACACAAGAGTTTCCAAGGGCAGGAAACAACTCTTGGCTTTTGATTTCTTTTTTTTTCCTCCTGTGATATTTACCTGATTTAGAGAGGAACTAGGCTGGCTGATTTTGCTGTTAGTGTGAGCTCTTTGTTATTTTGACTCTGAAGTTATACGGTATTTGATCACATATGCCTTTTCCCTCAGATGAATTCAGAGAAGTTTTCATTGATTTTTTTTCCCCCCAGCAAGACTGCAGTCCTTGGGAAACCAGTTGCCAAGCAGATTTAACATGTGTATGTGGTTTTGATTTCATGGCATTATTCATGAGGACAGGATAAGAAAATAAGTCTTTGTGACGTATACCACAGAGGAACAATTAAATACTTTTATAAAAACACATTTGTTTTATTTAACATGGATACCTTACATGTGTCTTATTTCCCATGAAAGCTTCCTGGTATAATTCAATTTCTCTGTCAAAATATTGCTCTTACAGTGTAAATGGAAGATTTTCCTATGCCATCACTCAAATACAGGTATTGGGAATTGAGGGAGCAGCATCTTAACCGTTTTCCACTGGGCAATTAAAGCATGTCATTATATCTTATTCATTACCATCATTAAGGTTTCTAAGTTATTTGCATAATGTGAAATAACCACAAAAAACAGTTAATCTGGGAGCAGAATTTGGGCTTTAATTTGCCAGTATCTAGCTGGGTGGCCATAGATAAGTTACTTAATTACCTTACTGTCTTCGTTATCTAGTGCTCAGAGCCCTGGAGGTACAGTGGTTAAGCATTTAGCTGCTTACCAAAAAGGTTGGCAGTGCGAATCCACCACCAGCTCCTTGGAACTCTATGGGGCAGTTCTACTCTGTCCTATAGTGTTGCTATGTGTCAGAATCGACTCGGTGGCAATGGGTTTTGGTTTTGCTACAACAGAAATACCACAAGTGGATGGCTTTAACAAACAAATTTATTTTCTCACAATCTAGGAGGCTATAAATCAGAATTCAGGGTGCCAGTTTTAAGTGAAGGCTTTCTCTCTCTATCACCTCTGGGGGAAGGTCCTCTTCTCTTCAACTTCTATTTCCTTGTTCCTTGGAGCTCTCCATGTGACTTGGCATCAAACTTCCCCTATCTCTGCTTGCTAGCTTGCTTGTTTAATCTCTTATATATCTCAAAATTTTGAAATTGACTCAAGATATACCCTACTGTAATCTTCTTTATTAACATAATAAAGACAATCCATTCCCAAATGGGATTATAACCACAGGCATAAAAAACTCATTGCCGTCAAGTCAATTCTGATTCATAGCGAGTCTATAGGACAAAGCAGAACTGCCCCATAGAGTTTCCAAGGAGCGCCTGGTGGATTCGAACTGCCGACCTTTTGGTTAGCAGCTATAGCACATAACCACTACACCACCAAGGCTTCCTAACCACAGGCATAGAGGTTAGGATTTACAACACCTGTTTGGGAGGGGGCAAAATTCAATCCCTAACACTTACCCTGCAATTCAAAACCCATATTTATAAACTGAAAAACTGGAACTGGACCATTTCCAGTGACCTTTTCAACATGGAAAAAAAACACAGTGATCTTATGATTTGGAATGAACACAAACTGTCACACACATGTTGCTTGTTTTGTGCAAGCTACTGAGGAACACCTGGGAAAAAGTGTGCCTTTGAAGACATGTTTCAAGGAGTGAGGTCAGAGACAAGCACTTGTGTTGGGAAGCAGTGAGACAGGATGAGAAAGTGGGTTAGTATCAGACTGTGGAGAGCTTTGAATGTAATTTTTCTCTTTAAACCATGGGGACTCATGCAGCTTTTGTTAGGTATGTTTCATGATTAAAGCATTAACCTACTGGTGGTATAGGTAGGGAAGAATTGGAGAGAGGTGGGAGACATGGATTTTCCTGCAATAGTCTGGGTAAAAGGTGATCAGTGCTTGGGGTCAGTGCAGATAGAAATTCTGTAGATTCAAGAGAGATTTTAATTGAAGCATAACTAGGATTCAGTATAATTATACCATAATTGGAGAGAGGCACTCATACTTAGGACATAAGAATAAAGAGAGAAACCTGTGTGAAGAGGAAGTTTTTTTCTAGAAACTTTGGAAACACTGTTTGAATGTATCATCTGGAAGTTCAGAAGCCTATTGGATGGACTAAGCATTCTATTATTTATTTGGTCCCATAAGCTTCCTGATGGGAGTTTAATAAACATGAATTTAAAAAGCAAAATACAGTTGTTGATGAAATCTCATGCTTGTTACTGTCTGTACTTCTCATTGTCTTTGGTAAAATAGCATTGTTGTTGATAAGGGGATTTCACTGGTTCTTCTATTTTTGAGTGCCTAATTGGTTTCCAGTTGAAAATTAACAATCTGATGCAAATTAGATGTCAGAAAAAGCAATAGCTTTTAAGATGGTCTTAAATCATATGCTACAGTAACAGTGATAAAGAACTTTAGATGCTTGGTAAGGAAGGCACTTACTAGACTTCAACCTAACATTAGTTTTTTTTAATTAAAATTACTGTTATGAATTAGCCTCCTACTTAAAATTCTGGGCATTCTACCATGATAATAAGTATGAATTCCTAATACAGTAATAACCCGCTGCTTAAAGTCAGGGTATATTTTAAGTTAAATGCTATTATTAATGTACCACTTATGTATATTCTTGCATGCTGACATTCCTCACTAACTACATCTGAAATATAGTTAAATAGAGCCAAGGGCTACATCTCTCTAATCAAAATCTACATGACAAAAATTACTTTTAATATGTTAAAAACAGAACTGCCTGAATACTCATTTATTAGATTAGACATTCATAGGTAATGCTATTTTTTTTAAGAAGTTATTATTTATTCATTAAGTTGCTTGGTGATTTGATAAATTCCTAGTTACATCACAGTAACTTTTTTAGTGTGTGTATTTTAAGCATATGCTATTTATTTTCTTGTATGTATTTTAAAACAGCCTCTATTATTTTTCTCATACATCTAGAATTGATTTTTATAATTGCAGAGAAGCTAAGATAGGAGAAATGTTTTGAATGGGTGTTTGAAGCTGTGTTGCAGCATATTCAGAAACTCTCCAGGCATTGCTGTGGATTAAATAAGTTATGAACTGGGAAGCCAAGGTTCCTGGGCTCCATTTAATTTCAATTCCTATGAGCAGAGCACAATAGATCATATCTTGAATGATTTGCCTTGAACCACTAGTTACACTTTGTAAACTCTTCCAGTGATGATATATATATCCCTGAAGAAAGAAATATGTCCATGCAGGAAACTTCCAGAAGTCCAATCACCTTTCTCCTTTACATGAAGTCCCTTCAGGCATAATAGATGATGATGAATCTGGAGGGTGAGCTAAACTGATTAATTATTTCAATATTAATGTTATTGAAAGGAAAGGGCCGTATTTAAACTTTTAGAATATTTTTAGAATATTTTTCATGGAAGCTGTTTAGTCTTGAAGAGCCAAACAACTAATTTTCTTCCAAGAAGGAAGCAGGACGTGGAGACAAACTCCTCAGCAATGAGTTGGGGTTACTGAGAACATCAGTGGAGATGTCTTGTAAATAAGGGGAGTGTGTCTAGATTTCATTTTCATGTTAGTCGATTTCCATACGTATGTCAAGGTAGTTCTTAGAAAATCAGGAAATTGTTAATGAAACAGTCCCTTTTCTTTGCAAGACTAAACTCTCTGCTTGTGTTAGTAACAACCAAATCCATGCAAAGCTGGACTTGGGTTGCCTTGGCTGTGGCTGTTAGGGAGCCTCAGCTCCTCTGTAGCAATGTTTGGTTATAAAAGCTCATGTCCTTTCCAACAAGTGCTAATAAAAATAATGAAAGTTGCACAGATTTCATGCCCATCTGCTTTGAACATGTTCTTGGCAAATTATGTGTTCTGAGCTGGCGGCTGAGACACAACAATAATAAAGTGATGTGATTATCTGTGGAGGGGTTTCAAGGACTTGCACAAATTACCTAAAGAATATGCTTAGTGATAGAAGAGGCTGAGCCCACAATTTAGAAGACAGAGAAGCTAAGGCACTAAAAGAATTAACCCAAGATCCAGAGCAGTTCATTAACTGAACAGGAGATATAATCATTACAATTGATCAATTTGTTCAATCACTTATCTGTTTATTTATCCATTTGCTCATTCAAAAAGTATTTTTGAATCAGCCCTAAACTACATACTGGAGTCCTAACCCCAGGCACCTGTGAATGTGACCTTGTTTGGAAATTGGATCCCTGAAGATGTTATCAGTTAGGTTAACATGAGGTCGTATGGGAAGAGGGTGGGTCCTAATCCAGTGTGGCTGGTGTCCTTATAAAAAGAGAAGAAGAAGAAGCAAAGAGACACAGAGAGAGACACAGAGGAAAGAATTCAGACGTTCTGGAGCCATGGAGGCTGGATGAACCTCTGAAATTATGGCCCTGAGATGATCTTTAAACATTAAACCAAAAATGTCCCCTGAAGTCTTCTTAAAACCAAACAATAGTTTAACTTAACTAGTAAAAAATATCTGCCTTGAGCATTATGCTCTTTTAAGAACTATCTATATGGGATCAAAGTGACAACAGCAACTTGAAAGATTAAATAGGAACCTTAGGGGACAGTGAGTTTATGATAATGGGGGAAGAAAAACTCAGAAAAGGAGGGTGAGAATGGCTGCACAACTCAGAGAATGTAATCAATGTCACTGAATTGTACATGTAGCAACTGTTGAATTTGTGTATATTTTGCTGTGTATATTCTCAACAACAACAAAATAAATAAAATTAAATAAAACAAAAAGAACTTATAATCAACTAAAAGAAATTCATGGTCACAGGTAATAACTATATATTGCTCAAGATGCTGTATTATAGGTATTTATTCATTTACTCAACAGATAGTTATTACATGCCTCCTGTATTTCAGGTACCATACTGGTCACTGAGAATACAGTGTTACAAACAACAAAAAAAAAGATAAGCTCCCTCTTCTCATACCAATCATATTCTAGCTGGGTGCGGGGTGGGAGGGGAGACAATAAATAGATTAACAAGAAAACATCAGGTTGTCATGGGTACAATGAGGAAAATAAAACAGAAGAGGCAATCTGAGGAGCTCGTTTTGGTTGGTTGGTTGGTCCAGAAAGCTGAGGTTGAGACTCTTACTGGGATTTGAATGTCAAACAAAGCCAGCTTCAAGAATATCTGCAGTCCTCGTAGAGGGAACAGCAGTTCAAATGCTCCAAGGGGGAAGCAGGTTAAAGTTCCGCAGGACTTGATATAAGGCCAGTCTGGCAGGATCATAGGAAGCAGGAGGAGGGTAGACAGGGGCTGGATATAGTCTCTTGTAGGCAGGCCTGCCCCTACCAGTTGTAACGCCTGGGTCAGAAGTATACATGGAGACCCTTATGCCATACATCTAAATAGCTAAAGTTATACATCTAACTTGAACTCTTGGCTGACAAACACTCTCTCCTTCTACCTTGACAAACATGTCTTCACATATACATATTTAAATATATATACATGTAATTATGTGTACAGTCCATGTAAATATTTAAACATATATATAAAAATATAAGATTTGTATGATTAAAAGTTACAAAATATTAAAGGTGACTAAATTTAGTTATTGAAGCCCTGGTGGTGTAGTGGTTAAGAACTCGACTGCTAATCAAAAGGTCGGCAGTTCAAATCCACCAGACATTCCTTGGAAACCCTATGCAGGCAGTTCTACTCTGTCCTAGAGGGTCACTGTGAGTTGGAAACTACTCGATGGCACCTAACAACAACAACAACAAATTTAGATATTATTGAATATTTTTGGATGTACCATTAATGGGCCAGTGATGTTGTATTCATAATATAATAAAAACATACATAATTTATAGACAATTACATATTGACTCCTTAGAATGTATTTTTCTTGCTTTCCTTTAGCAAAATCACTAATATGCCTATATAATAAAAATAGTCACATAATTTATGCTTACTGACAGCAGTAATCTAAAGGATTTAAAAATAAAATATGTATTCAGAGTATAACGCATTGCTATTGAGTCGATTCTGAGTCATAGCAACCTTATAGGACAGAGTAGAATTGCCTCATGGGGTTTCCAAGGAGCGGCTGGTGGATTTGAACTGCTAACCTTTTGAATAGCAGCATTAGCTCTTAACCACTGTGCTCCATTCAGAGTATACAAGATTTAAATATGTCATCAAAAATGTAAGTCAATGTAAATGAAGTTGAAAAAATCAAAATTTTTATGTGTATTTTAAAAAATAGTTATTTTTCTAAAATACTCAAAATTGCTTATTGCAATAAAAGGGAAAATACTAATTATGATGCATGCGTATTCAAATTATTTTAAAAATTTAATTACATTTTATATACATTTAAAACTATTTAATTTTATAACTCACCTATATTATATTTCATAAATGTGATACAATTCTGGTATTCAGTGTTCATCTACTTATGAATTAGGATCATGCTTCATTCATGTTGCATCTAGACCTACTCATCTATAAATTTAAGATTGAAATGAATTTGTTAATGTTACACAACTTTTCTTAGCTGACATATGCAACTGTTGCATAGATAGAATGTGCTAAAGTGTGAATACGTCTGAAAACGTGAATGAGAACATGAAGAAAAGCAAGAAAATGAGCACTTAGCACTTTGGGGGCAATACTGTTTTGTTATGCAAAGCTATACTGTATGCATGCTCTGTGAGAGGAAGGACTTGACAAACTCCTTAGTGCTGTCTTCTAATAGCTAAGTTCTCAAGTCCTCCTTGGCCTTCAAAAACATGCAAATCTGTGATGCTTAGTAGCGACAAAAAAAATCTAAAAACTTTTAAGCCCTTTGGACAGAAAGTAGCTTTTTGCTTTGAGGACAAAAGGAAACCAATGCTCAGAAGCGTTTCTCAGTCTGAATGATGGTTCTTACAAAAGCAGATGTTTTGGATTACTGACTGTGCCAAGGGTTGGCAAACTTTCTCTGTAAAGGACCAGGCAGTAAATATTTGACGCTTAGCGGGCCATGTGATCTGTAGCTATTATTCAACTCTGCCATAGTAGCCCCAAAGCAACCATAGACAACGTGGAAGCAAACGGGTGTACTGTGTTCCAATAATTTATTTGCAAGAATACTCATCGAGCTGTACTTTGCTGCCCCTTGGGGTTGCTATGCCAGCATTCACCTCTAGATCCCAAGTGACAGAGGCACCTATGTGTTCTTTAATATATTTTCTTACGGGTGTATTTTGATATGCTGAAGTGTGGGGCTCAGAGCAGAGGCCCTACTTGCTAATTGTAAATGTGGCACTGCTAGTAGGCCAGGGTAGTTTTGATTGTATTCTAAATGAGCTAAGGAGCCATTAGAGCCATAATCAGTAGGAAAATGATATGATTATGTTTTAAAGGGCACTCTGACTGCAGTTTAGAGAATGAACATAGTACCTGTGAGTGCACAGGGAAAAAAAAAAAAAGAACTTAGTCCTGCCAGGGGAAATCAATGCAAATTTCACAGAGCAGATGACGTTTAAACTGGGTGGCAAAGGTTGGATTTTGCCAGGCAGCGGAAGGAAAGGCATTTCAAGCCCCGCGAGTAGTATGTGCAAAGACAAAGAACCAAAAAAGACTCGGCATGTTTTGGGGGTGTTATAAAAATATCAAAGTGATTGGAACAACATGTGCATGAGGCAAATGGCAGGAGATGAGCCTATTTGTATACTACTAATGGGACATTGAACTATGAGAAACAATTAAGGAATGCGCAGAGGTCTTTAAGGGGGCAAGTTCAGATTTTATTTTTAATTAGCTAACTGGGCTATAGTGTGGGTATTGGACTGGAATTGAAGCAACTGATACCTGCTTGTGTGGTAATCTGGAGAGAAGATGATGAGAACCAGAAATGAAGGCGTGACTGTGGGAACAAAAAGGGGGAGCTCGTTTCAAAAGATCCTTTGAAAGAACACTGAAAGGATTCAATGACTGCTTTTATGTTTGGGATGAGCTTAAAGGAGAGATGCCTCTGATAACTCCCTAGGGAATGGTGAAGGGGCCACACTTTGCTCTGTAGGGGAGGAGCGGGGAAGAAAAGGTGAGAAGTAGAGTGACATATGTCTTGAGCATTCTAAGTTGAATTTGGGATGGTACATCCAGGTGCAATGTCTAGCAGGATGTTGAAAATAAGAAATGCCGAAATATTTGGGAATCACCAAAGAGTGGTAGTTGATGCCACCAAAGGTGGACAAATCCCAGGGAAATCTGAAGACCTAGAAGAGAACAAAGAATAGTATCTGATCAATACTAACCAATATGGAATGGGCTGAGAGAAGAAGATTAAGGAGACAGACGCTGTCTAATCTTGAGAGTAACTCTGTGACTCAGCATGCTTCATTCATTATCCTGCAGGGGAGATGGCCAAACAGAGGTATATGACCATCTCCCTCACATTACAAACCAGTTTATGTTTAACCAAAAAAAAAAAGAAAAAAACAAACCATCAGGTCAATTCCAACCTATAGTGACCCCATAGGACAGAGTAGAACTGCCCTATAGGGTTTCCAAGGAGCAGCTGGTGGATTTGAACTGCTGATATTTTGGTTAACAGCCATAGCTCTTAACCACTGTGCCACCAGGACTCCTGGTTAAATTTAGTTCAACTTAATACATTTATTGCATTTTGAATTGATAATCTTACTTTCCTTTTGTTTGTCAAGGAGTGACAAGTAGCTTCCTCTTCTGAGCCAAGTGGGATTGATTGGTTTAGGAGTATTTTCAGGCAGTCTTTACTCTCAGAGGGAAAAAGTAATGCCTGCCAGGGACAAGGAATAGAGAAATGGAGGATTTGACGTCTCTAATTTGGTAGTTAGTCTTGGACAACCTGTTTGTGATGTCTATTATAACTTTTTTTTAAAAAGGTGTTTGTGTCCTTATTAACTAGGACTAGATTATAAACTGTTAAAGTATTGGGACCCTGTCTTTATTCACAGAATCTACTAGACAATAATTATCCAATACAAATTTGTTGATGGATTTTTTTATCGGTGTGTGATAGAAAGTATTATAAGAAATATAAAATTCACAATCCCATACCCGAAATCCTTGGGGCAGAGAGATGTATTTCCAATTCAGAATTTTTTTATTTAAGATTGTTACATAATATACTAGACCCCAGTGGGATCCAGGCAGCACCCCAGAATACAACACTTTAATACAACTGCAGGAAAAATATGATAATTCACGCTGTGGCATAACTAAGGACTATAAAGAACAACAGATCTATTCAGGTCAGTTTCCTCACCAAATGTGTTAAAAAAAAAAATTTAACATTTTGGTTTTCAGATATTCTACGATTTTTATTGTAGATAAGGGATTGTGGACCTTTGGGAAAATATAGGATGATCCTGACAAGAATTATTCTAGCTTTACATATATGTATGTACCACATTAAACTTTGGCAAACAAATAGGTTTGATAAGTTTTTTGTTTGTTTGTTTAGTTTTCCCTTGTACAAAAGCAAATGGAGGTTGAGGTTTCTAAAATGAGACCAGAATCCAACTGTTCAAATAGTTTAACAGAAAATAAAAAAGGGAATAGCTAAAATGCTAGACATCCTCAAAATTATTGTCAATCAATATAAACCAAAAAACCTCGTTGCTGTTGAGTTGATTCTGGCTCACGGTGGCCCCATGTGTATCGGGCGGAGTAGAACTGAGCCCCAGAGTGCTTTCTCGTCTGTAATCTTCAGGGAAAGGAGCGCTGGTGGCACAGTGGTTAAGCGTTCGGCTACGAACCGAACGGAAAGATGTGGTGATCTGCTTCCGTAAGTATTACAGCATTGGAAACCCTATGGGGCAGTTCTACTCTGTCCTATAAAGTCACTATGAGTTGGAATCAACTTAATGGCAATGGACTTTTTTAAAAATCTTTATGGAAGCAGATCTCTAGGCCTTTCTTCCATGGGGCCACTTGGTGAGTTCAAACCACCAATCTTTCAATTAGTAGCTGAGTACAGACCATTTATGCCACTCAGGGACCTTATCAATCAAAATAGGGAGGATTAAAAAATAGTTAATTTCGCAGGTTGGGAATGATCTGTCATCATATAAAATATCACTGGAGAATGTAGTATGTGGCTTCATTTTCTACTAACTACCTTTGATTCTTAATCTAATCATTCACTTTTAAGACAACCAATATTTATTAATAAAACATTTGAACCATGTTTTGATTAGAACTTCTTCCAATTATTCTGAAATGAACCTGTAAGAGAAGCATTTTAGAAAAGACGTTGTAATGACACGTTGGTTACAGTTTAATTAATTTTCCTTTAAAGTTATGATCTGTTTAATACATAGGTGGAGTCATCAACTAATTTTCTTCCCCATTGCCCATGATCAATCAAAACCCAGGAGTCGATTTATTTCTAGGACAGGTATGGTTATCAGTTATTGAGTGTCTATAGTGTGCAATTACAGCAAGTTCTGTAATGACCTATAAAAGTCAGTGGTTATGGTGATTAAGGATATATTAACCATGAAGTATGGCCCCACGTTTACAGTTGTGTTACTTTTCTTATGATTGCTTCCCCCAATGACCAAGGTGATTTGATGTATCAGATCCAGAAAGCTTTTTGTTTTATGAATTCATTAATCTATTGACTTATCCTGTCTCCTGATACAGAAGAAGGAATAAGGGCATCCTAGGAATTCCTCATTCATTTTCGTCTTAGCATGTTTGAATCATCCAGTTAGCTTTGAAAGGAGATGAACTACCTTGCACTTTGCCTTGCTGTTTCCATATATTTTTATTGCTTTCTAAACTGGAAACAGAACACCGCGTCTCAGCCACACATTGCTGACAGAGCCTCAGGCAGGCAAACAGTGCCTCTTTGGTCATTTGGATTTTTTATTTTTTTAAATCATTTGTGTCTCCTAATTACTTTTTGTTTGGAGCTGAACAAATTATTCCTGTTGCCGTCGAGTCAATTCTGACTCATAGGGACCCTACAGGACAGAGTAAAACTGCCCCATCGGGTTTCCAAGGAGCGGCTGGAAGATTTGAACTGCCGACCTTCTTGGTTAGCAGTTGAGCTCTTAACTACTGCGCCACCAGAGCTCCGAACAAATTATTAGGAGACTCAAAATTATTAAGCCCATTCAAAACACAAAGAATTGTTTTGCAGTGGCAGCGAAGCCCTGTGATGATGTATCTGGACTGGGTGAGTAGGTGCTCCGTGTTGGAACAATGATTTTAAAGTCATTAAGCCATTGGATTTTCAGATTCATTTAGGTGGAGAAAGAGCACATTTACTGATTCATTAAACTCAAAAATGTGGAGGGAAAGGAAGGAGCATTGAACTGTGCAAGTCAAAGTTCATGCTCTTTATTATATACCATATATGGCCTGTAAGGACTTTCTGGCACCACATTTAGGTTGATTGTATTTTTCTTCTAGAATATTCCTTTTATATGCCTGACTAGTGTTGCTTTGACAATTGATGTACCTTGTTCTCTCAAGAGAGACAGGTTTTAAATTTTTACTTTGTATCATGATTTTTTGCCTTTTCTTTGAATCCAACTATTTTCTTCCATTGTCAGCTGAAAGACTGCAATGTCCAAGGCTCTCTGCTGTTTCAGGAAATTATTCAGATTTAAATAATCTGAATAATTTAAATAATCAGTGTGATAGTATCTGAAAAATTAAAATTGGAATCCTGGGTAATGAGGAGGAGCAAACTGCTTTTCCCAGCCTGCCACTGAAGCAAAGATCAGTCGGCATTATGACTGTGCCTGAGTGAAGACGACCTCAGTTCTGAAGTGAACCTAAGCTCTGGCTGTTGCGGGTTTCCAACAGCCAATGCCGCTCACTTCTCGCATGGCTTCGCAAAGGATTGGTTAGCCAGATGACATGGGCCAGGTCCCTCACACTGATACAGCGTCATTGTTCTGGGAACACCTACTTGGTTCAAGGTACTACGCAGTGAGGCTGGATGAGTACCAGAACGTATGTTCTGGATTTGTAATAAGACTTGCAGAGAAGGCCTACATGACAATGGGCAAGTCACTGAACTTCTAAGGCTCAAATGGATCAACTCTAATATGGAGATTATAATGTATCTCCTGGGGTTGTTGTGAGCATAAATCACGGGGAACTATAAGGGAAGATATAATAAAACCATGATAGTTACCATATACTAATTGTTATGGGTTGAACTGTGTCCCTCAAAAAGATATGCTGAGATCTTCAAGTACCTGAATATAACCTTCTTGGGAAATAAGATCCTGGAACATGCCATCAGTTAGGCTAACATGAGGTCATATGGGAGTAGGGTGGGTCCTAATTCAATACGCCTCATGCCCTTATAAAAAGAGAAGAAGAAATAGAGACACAGAGAGACACAGAGGAAAGGCAGCCATGTGCAAATGGAGGCAGAAATTGGAGTTATGCTCTATAGCAAGGAGACCTGGTGGCATAGTGGTTAAAGCACTCGGCTGCGAACCAAAAGATCGGAGGTTCCAATCCATCAGCCATTCCGTGGGAGAAAGATGTGGCAGTCTGCTTCCGTAAAGATTACAGCCTTGGAAACCCTGTGGGGCAGTTCTGCTCTGTCCTATAAGGTCACTATGAGTTTAAATCGATTTGACAGCAGTGGTTATGGGGTTTTTGGGTTTGCTGCCACAGCCACGGAATGCCTGGGGCCACCAAAAGCTGGAAGAGATGAGAAAAGATCCTCCCCTAGAGCCTTCAGAAGGAGCATGGCCTGCCAACACCTTTAATTTGGATTTCTAGCCTCCAGAATTGAGAATTCATTTCTGTTATTGTAAGCTAGCCACCAGATAAGCTAATCTGAGCTGTATCAAGGAGACTTGGTGGTGCAGTGGTTAAAGCAATCAACTGCTAACTGAAAGGTCGGTGGTTCAAAACCACCAGCGTCTCCACAGGAGAAAGATGTGGCAGTCTGCTTCTGTAGAGATTACAGCCTTGGAAACCCAATGGGGTTACTGTGAGAGGGAATCGACTTGACGACAGCATTGGGTTTTGTTTTGTTTTGAGTAAGGTGTATCAGGCATTCTGCTTATTGTCTTGTGCACATCCATTATCCCATGACACCTTTGCAGCAACCACACAGTGTAAGTGTTTATTATTACCCCATTTTTCAGAAAAAGAAAATAAGATTAAATAGTTTTCCTAAGGTCACAGTAGTTTTTATGTTGCTGAACCAGGGTAGGACATAAAAGCTGTGTTTTTCCCATTTTGCCACATCATTAAGCCACTTGTATTAAGCCATTCTGCCAGGAAAAAAAAAATCTGGTTATTTGAGCCTAGAGTAAGTAATTTCATGGAATAGAAACTCTCTAAATATCTTCAGGGTAAACTCTGGTTAAAAGGAAAAAAAAGAAAAACCTTTATGTAAATTGCTGCCTTTTTTTAACAGCCGAGCTAATGAACTAGGCTTAAGAAAGTCTCATTTCAAAGGAATGTGTCACACTACCAAACAAAGAGAGTCTTTTCCTTTTCTTGGAGTCCCCAAAAGATTGGAGGTTAGATTTCACCCAGAGGTGTCTCAGGAGAAAGGCCTGGCAATCTACTTCTGAAAAATCAGCCATTGAAAACCCTATGGGGCGCAGTTCTACTCTGACACACATGGGGTCTCCATGAGTCACAATCAGCTTGATGGCAACCAGTTACTGGTTTTCTCATTTCTTATAGAAACATGTATTATGCTTCTAAATAGAAACCAAGAAACTCATGGTTTAAATTTCTCATTTAACGATGAAAAAAAATGCTTGTAAAGATACAGATATTTCAAACATTTCAATCCTTATCCTGTGATATGTGATCTAAAAAAAAAATCTCTAAACATCTCTCAAAAGCAGTAATGATTACAATAAGAATCATTTAGGTTTACTTCATCATCTCAATTATTCCTAAAATAAAGTTTGAAATTGCCAAGATGAGAGAGGAGAGAGAGAGAGAGAGAGAGAGCGTATATATGTGCGCAGAAGAGACAAATGGTCAGTTTTGTTTAATAAAAGCAAAAATAACCTTTTTGGATGATCTTTCATGTTGTCTAGACCTATTTAATTTCTAAAATTCTCATTTAAGTCTTAGCATTCTCTTCTAGGCTCCAATGGAAAAAAGGAAATAAAATATTTATTTGTTTTGATATATGAGTTTGGCATTCTGACTATAATTCTCTTATTCACATCCACGATTGCGTGTCCTTGTTTTTCTGAATGCTGTAAAGTAACACACTCTCGATCATTTTATGTTAAAATGTGACACTAACCTGACACCTCCCCAAGAGAGCCATCTGATAAGATGATTTTAGTGACCCTATTAATATTTTTTTTCTATGTAAATATAGCAGTAGTGGCCATGGAAAGATCTGAATTAGTGGGGTAGGAACATTTATTCTGAACTAATTTATCAGTGCGGAAATCATACTTCAAATGCAGCAAATTTTCCTTTTCTTTTTTGTTTTAATCCTCGCTTGCTGATGGTAGAAAAGAAATTGTCTTTTTATTTAATCTGTCAGCCTATGCTTTTTCAATAATTGCCTGCAAATGAGATAAAGTACTTTTAATAACCAAAAGGATATCGAAGACAGCATTCACAATTTGTTAATTGTGCCATTTGAGGGCTGGACAGTGAAAGCAAAGTGGTAGTTTGAATTAACAGTGGGTTAAATTATCAAATAAAAGTTTGATAACTAAGGCCCTGAATTTAAGCTTGAACATCCATGTTTATTTTTTATGGTTGCTGCATTATGCTTATATTCGTGGTTCTTTCTATTTAATTTATGTTGCTTTAAAATAGGAAAAACTTGTAAGGGCTTTTATCTTGTTTTCGTCACATTAATAAAACTGAAAAATATTTCCTGGTAATGTGCATTGACTTTCTCCAGCCATTACAGACAAACTTCAATGTCAATAAAGTTTACTCTTGTTGTGGGTGTTGTTGTTGTTAGGTGCCGTCAAGTCGGTTCCAATTCATAGTGACTCCATATACAACAGAATGAAACACTGCCCGGTCCTGTGCCATCCTCACAATCATTGTTATGCTTGAGCCCACTGTTGCAGCCACTGTGTCGATCCATCTCATTCATAGTCTTCCTCTTTTTCGCTGACCCTGTACTTTACCAAGCATGGTGTCCTTCTGCAGGGACTGATCCCTCCTGATAACATGTCCATCCTTGCTTCTAAGGAGGAATACCCGTTTGTATTCAATTATTGAAGTGTCATTTTATGTAAATAATTTTATTCAGAATCTCTTTCCTGAAATCACCCTCTAGGAAGTGAATAGGGAGAGGCTTAGGTGGCAGAAGTTATGAGGCTGGGTAACTGGCAGTCAGACCTCCTGATTGGGGCAAAGATAAAAGGCATCTCTTTTTCCTTGTGGATGGAGTGAAGGATGGAGAGGTGACATTTATAGAGGTCCTTGGTGGAAAGGGAGAAGACTCTGTGATTACTTAGGATTACTTAGTGGTCACTCTTGTGAGGATGCATTGGAGAGGAACCTGGGAGTTCATCTCTTCTTGTCTTCGCCCAGCACGGGCATCAGACGTGGGCCCTGTGGACCTTTCTCTAGGAATGACTGTCTTCATGCGACTGTAGCATCCAACCAGCTACTGGACTGGCTCTCCTGGAGGCCAAGGAGCAAAGAATCATGCAGTTTATTTGCTCAGTTTAAAGCATATAAGCAAAAGCAGTGGGAAAGAGTTGATGTCCGTGCTGGGCATCTCTAAACTGTATCAGAGATAAAGAATGATTCCTGACGAGACACATAAAATTTATGGTTCTTCCTTTTAGGGGGTCGCTGTGTACAATATAGCGTGTCCTACATTCCCATGGTCCTGCCCTTGCCTCCTTCGCTATATTCTTTTTTAGTTTGTGAAGAAAGTTTCATGATAGAAATCACAGGGCTGAGTAGTAATCTACTAATAAACTAAAAAAAAAACACAAAAAAAAAGGTGCTGCTGGTGGTTTCTCTATATGTCAACCGAGTCTTCCTATCCAACCCATAGAGTGATTCTTTGCTCCTTGGCCTCCAGGAGAGCCAGTCCAGTAGCTGGTTGGATGCTACCCTCTATGGAATTCTAAAAACTTAGTGTTTATGGAAGCGATCAAGCTTTCATGTTTCAGACATCCTATGAATCTAGAAACATCTGTGTGATTTACATACATTTAGGTCTGTCGTTACAGCCTTTCTTTCATTTGTACAGCTATTTCCCCTGGAATCTTTCTTAAAGGATATATATTTAAATGACACTGCAACATTCTCAGTCTACCTACGTGCTTAAGCAGGTGCTTGATTGGAAGCAACTGAGACAGTTCTTGCAACTTTATCCTCCAGTGTATATTTTAATTATCCAAATTGATCATTAAGGTTATTACATGATTCAGCCAACCACAAAACCTAAAAACCAAACCCACTGCCGTCGAGTCGTTTCCGACTCACAGCAACCAAATAGGACAGAGTATAACTGTCCCATAGGGTTTCCAAGGAGAGGGTGGTGGATTTGAACTGCTGACCATCTGGTTAGCAACTGAGCTCTTAAACACTGCGCCACCAAGCTCCAAGCCAAACCATAGGCAGGCCCATAAAATAAACAATAACACCCAAAAGGAATGTACTCCTTAGAACAAGCAATTATACAAGCTCAAAAGGGCAACACTTGTCCAAAAGCAAAGATGATAAGACAGGAAGGGATAGAAAATCAGGACCAAAGGCAACAGGGGAACTAGGACGGAAATGGGGCAAGTGCTGACACACTGTAGGGAATGCAGTCCATGTTATGGAGCACTGCATACACAAACCATCGAATGGGAAACTGATTTGCTCTGTGAACGTTCACCTAAGGCACGATCAAAAATTAAAAAGAAATTATTACATGAGTAAAAGTCAAGAGATATTCTCAAAATTTGAGGACAGCTTACCTAACATGGATGTGGAATGTCTGTGAGGTTACAGTCACATATTTTTGTCACTGTGGCTGTTCTATTCTTGTACAGGTTTGACAGTTAGAAGTCACCACTATTTGCAAGCCACTGTGGGGAGTCAGGGAGCATCAGTGACTTGTTTAGAATAGACCGGGAATATCTTTGTTGGTATGTTCAGTCTTATCTTACACTGAAAGTGATCTTGAAAATGATACGCATGTACCTGGTCAAGTCATGTGCTTAGGATTTGGTGTAAGAAAATTGTAGAGGACGAACAATGTATTTTTCCCCCCTTCTTGAATGGTGGAAGGTGATCTGAAATGGTATTCTACACTTAAAAGTACCTTGTGCAAAAATGATATGGCTTTGAGGGCTCATGGCTTTGGAAATAATGAATGTTATAGTCACTTTAAGGTAAATGGGTTCAACTCAATGGGTAAGAGCATTCCTGTACCACCTGAAAGTTATGCAAAATATGGGGCTTTTTTTTTCTTTTTCTTTAAAGAAGCTGGGTCTTCACCTTCATTGTTTTCTCAAAGGGATCAATGACCTGAAAAACAATTGCCACTCTAGGATGAAAATGTAGCAGCGGTTTTTATGGACTACTGTTTATGTATGTATGTATTTATTCACACATTTCCTTGTTCCAAAAAATAGGGAATTAAGATAATTTATTTAATGAAAACAGCTTTCATAATTTTTATCTCTTTTTACAGTTGGGAGGACATGCAAGAAGAGGGGAAGCAGTTACCTTTTCTTGGATAATTAGCAATTAGGGCACAGTTAGCCAGGAAGGGAAGCGTACCTGTGTCAGCAGGACAATCTGATTTGAAAGTGCCTTCTATTGCAGCTCCCTCTGGGGGTCACAAGGGACATCAGTCTGCTGGTCAACCTGACCTTGACACCAGGTGAAGACTCAGTTGGGAAAGCACGATTGGTTTGGAGGTATCCCCTGTGCAAATAGAAGGTTTCGAAATCAATTAGCACAGCTGGCTGGAGCCACTCAGCCTTGGAGTTAAATGAAGGCTTTCATGTTACAGTGCCATTTCTAGGCAGCCCCATTCATAATATCCCAGAGTCAAAGCCTGACAGAATGTGAGCACAGTGAGCTTGAGAACCTCGTCTTGTTTCGGCACTTCTAACAAGGATAGTACAGCAGCAGGACAATAGTTTCGTATTTAGGTAAAGTGTAGCTGTAATTGCACTGATGTTCCAAATCCATGTCAGTTAAACCAAAAAAACCAAACCCATTGCTATTGAGTCAATTCCAACTCATTGTGACCCTCTAGGACAGTGAAGAACTGCCCTGTAGGGTTTCCTTGGCTGTAAATCTTTATGGAAACAAACTGCTACATCTTTCTCTCATGGAGTGGCTAGTGGGTTCAAACCACTGACCTTTCAGTTAGCAGCCGAGTGCTTTAACCACTGTATCACCAGGGCTCCTTCCACATCAGTTAAGCTACCCTTTGTTGTTGTTAGCTGCCACTGAGTTGGCCCTGACTCATGCAACGGAAGGAAAGGCTGCCTGGGCCTAGCCCACGGATCAGTTGCAGATTGGCTTGTTGTGATCCATAAGGTTTTCATCAGCTGATTTTTTGAAGGTACATCACCAAGCCTTTCTTCCTAGTCTGTCTTAGTCTAGAAGCTCTGCTGAAACCTACTGAGCATCATAGCAACATGCAAGCCTCCACTGACAGACTGGCGGTGGCTGTACATGAGGTGCATTGGCCGGGAACTGAACCCAGGTCTATTGCATGGAAGGCAAGAATTCTACCATTGAACTACCACTGCCCCCAAGCTGCCCCGAGAGTCCGAGATATTCTGAAGTGAGACACAAAGAGGTTGAATGACTTATGCAAGATCAACAAGTTAAACAGTGGAACAGCCTAAAGGGGAACTCAGGTTTCCTAGTTCCTGATCAAGTTTTGCGTTTCTCATACGGGGTACTCTTTTTGTCAATAATCATTTTTACCCTGCGTTGGTGTTCTCCAACCTCATATGAGTAACCTCTCACTTTCCAACTGTGCCAGACTGCTTTCCTTTTCTATTTCGTTTCTTCCCCAAACTTGCCTGTAGAGTTTAAGACCTTCCTGTTCGCTCCACAATATCATTCCTTTAGGAGGAAAAGCCCCACTCTGACTACACTATCAAGTATTTCCCTTTCTAAAAAGGAACATTGTTCAGAGTTTCAGCTTCAGTGTTTATAGCAAAGTGTATGGCATAGTGTGGACTTTGTGGAATGGATGAAACACTGGTGATTAAAAGTTATTAAATGATTGCTATTCAATGCAGCTAGATCCATATCGGAAGAATAAGTCCTCCAAGTGGTTAGAGGAGCTCAAAATGCAACATATATTGAAGGAACACCTCGCAAAGAACAAAGACCACTAAAATCTGAGGAAGACCTTGGGAAAGGCATTGTACTTGTATGGATTGTGTTCTCATTTTATAAAGGAAGAAGTGAATATCAATCCTATTTTCTCACAAGATTTTTGTAAGGGCCACATGTATGTGAATGGACTTCATAGGTTATAAAGAATGATGTAAGTATAAGGCATTTATTATTTCCTTTTATTATCAACACTAAGCTATTTTCTAGAATGCTGAGATACATACAGTCCAGGGTCTGCCATCCAGAAGCTTATGGTTTTTCCCCCCTTCCTTTCCTCTGTCTGGCAAACTCTTATCCTTAGTCCAGTCGTTCTCATGGGGGAGATTTTGTCTGCCCTTTTCTTTCTGGGGGGACATTTGGCAATGTCTAGAGACATTTTTGGTTGTCACAACTGGGGGGCTGCTAGTGGCAACTAGTGGGAAAAGGCTAATGTCTCAAAATATTCTATAATGCATCGGATAGCCTGCACAACACAGAATTGTCCTTCCCAAAAGGAAAATAGTGCTGAAGCTGAGACCCCCTGCTTTCATTTGAACAAATGCCGGGAAGCTTCTCCTGATCCTTAGGGGGCATTAGTTCTCTGCTTTGGACACTTTCCTAGGAAAATACACAAACACATATTGGCACTCACATCACTAAGGTTATTAGCTTATTTCCCTAGTTGACTAGGAGAGAGCTTCTTGAGGGCAGGGAGGTTTGTTTGTTTTTAAACTTTTGTAACTTCTGTATTTGTCATGGTACTCCACACATAGTAGGTTCTCAGTACATATTGGACACAGTATTCATTCATTCATCCATTCATTTATATTCCAAACATTTTTCTGAGCTTCTACGACGTGTCAGGCCTTACTCTCGGTGCTAAGATACATCACTGAATAAAATCCAGAAAAATCCCTCCCCTGTTGGAATTTACATTCCAGGGTGGGTAGAGTGCTTACCACGAAGCATGCCACTTAGACTTCATATTAAATCTGAGAATAAAGAAGGCCACAAAGGAACAATGATTATGACCTTCTAAATTCGCTGAGCTACACTGCAATGACTAATAAGTGAGAAAGAGATGGGTAAATTGTGTTAATCCATTGGTAGTGAGATGAATTAGCACACGTTTCACAGTTTAATGTCACATGGAAGCTCCTGTTTTACTAAGTGATGCCGTATTTCTATTAGCATTCCTTGCCAGCTGTCATGCAGATGTGGACTGCCTCTTATCATCCTTCATTCTGTATGTGGGCTCCTACCATGTGCTAGATAGTATATGAATTAGCACTCACATAGGAGAATTGATTCTGTCTTTTAGACAAATATTTTATCCAAAAAAAAAATTACTAATGAAGAGAAACTTTTCTCTTCTTCGTATGTGTTTTTGTTGTTGTTATTGAGTATCCGGATAGGTTCTGTAGTTGAGCTGAGGCTGGCCTGCAAGTGTGTTACGATGTGTGTTCTAAAGTAACAGAACGTTAGAAGAAATGAGAAGGAAAGTAAAGGCTTCCGTCGTATTCCGTGGAGTCACTAGCGCCCTCCCCACTGTGGTGGCGGGGAGGAGTATTGCATATTTATTAGAGGAAATTGGTAAGCACTTCCGGTCTTCAGCAGGGTTGAGGATACTAAATGCCTTGTAAAGCAGAGAGGATAGTCCTGCATGATAAAGAATTAATTGTTCTGTGTATTGTGTGACTTTCAAATCTCCTGTTAGATTTCATGTAGGTGAAACACTTGTTAACAATAATAATAATAAAAGCTAACAGTTTTACATATAAACACAAATAAAACTTTTTAACATGCACTGAATTTTTGAACAACACAACTTCCAAGTAAATTGGAAGATTATACTTTTTGTTGTTGTTCAGAACTTTACCAAGAGTTGTTCACTATTTTGGAAAATCTTATCTCCAGTGGCAATGTAAATACACCACATATATGTCAGTTTGAATTTGAAGCTGTCATAGTCACAATGATTCTCCAAACAGATTAGAAGTCTTTAATTTTATTTCCAATTATCTCATGTCAGTTCTAATACTTTAAGACATAGAGCTTAAGAGCTATCTGACTCTATTATTTATTCTAGTGTAGCCATGCTTAATCATTTATATATTAAGATACATATTAATTTATTTTAAATATTTAAAAATTTATTGTTCTTTTATATTATACCCCCACTGCTGTTCAGTTGATGCCAACTCATAGAGACCCCGTAAGGTTTCCAAGGCTGTAAATCTCTACGGAAGCTGACTGCCACATCTTTCTTCTGCAGAGCTGCTAGTGGTTTCAAACCACCAACCTTTCGATCAGCAGTTGATCACTTTAAACACTGCACTACCAGGGATCCTCTTTTTTATATTACAGTTAGGCCATTTTGTTGATTTTTTTGAAATTAAGTGAGAATGTCTCAAGCACACCAAAAACTGTGGTTAGATAAAACAAACAAAAAAAAAAACACCAAACCTGTTGAGTTGATTCCAACTCATAGTGACCCTACAGGACAAAGTATAACTGCCCCATAGAGTTTCCAAGGAACGCCTGGTGGATTCAAACTGCTGACCTTTTGGTTAGCAGTCATAGCACTTAACCACTACACCCCCAGGTTTTCCGTGGTTAGATAAGGGATATAATATTACCCAAGAGATGTAAAAATGGTGGTTGGACTTAAGTCTTAATGAGGAGAATGTAAGCTAATAAAATGAGGACCCACTAAATCACTTAGAAACAGCAGTCTAGAAATATGATCTTCACAGCACATCTGGACCGATTGCTTAGGAAGAAGACATAGATAAAAAAATAACCAAGATGCATGCTGCAGTTTTTCATTAAGTTGGTTAGGTAAAGACTCAAGAGTTTACAGGTTTTTTTTTTAAACAAAAGACACTAACAACTAGAACAGAATCAGAAACTTAATTCATTGACAGTCAACAAATATTTATTCAGTATCTACCGTGTGCAATGTATTTTGCTAAGAAATCTCACCAATATTTCACTTCATTATCGTGCTATCAGTGTTCTCTACATTTTACAGATTTGGAACTCAGGGCCCAAATATATAGTTAGAATCATCATTACTATTTCTATATCAACTATAATTCTACAAATGCAACATTTTCTGGAGTTCTTGACAGTACATCTGTCAATCTGTCAAATTTTCAAGGAGCTGCCCTCAATGTGAAAAGTACAGTGTGAGAGATACAAAGACGAATGTGATTATTTGCTGTCCCCTAAAATAGTAAGGAAGAAAGACTCTATCATGGAAATTATGAGGCAGAATATAAAAAGTTCAACTACACAGGGAAAACACATTGACAGAAAGCAGAGGAACAAGAGGAAAAGGTTTTTACGGTAACAAAAGGGTTCCATAGAAAAGATAGCAACTTAAAATATGCTTGAAGGAAAGAAGTGCTAGGAGTAGCACATCCTTTTGACCCAGGGTCCTTGGGCTGAGAAGCTCCTAGACCAGGGGAAAGACCTTCTCCCAGAGCTGTCAGAGAGACAAGGCCTTCCCCTAGAGCTGGCACCCTGAATTCAAACTTCTCACCTCCTAAACTGTGAGAGAATACATTTCTGTTTGTTAAAGCCAAAAAAAAAAAAAAAAAGCCTGAAGGAAGGCTAGGATTTTGACAAGAAAGAAGCCACAAATTACAGGTGATATTTTCAGAGAGACTTGGCTTTGGAAACCCTGGAATAATAGGCATGCAAGGAGAGGAATAGGATCGCCCTAATGAGAGCTTTTGAGCAGCAGAGTGACGAGCCCCCAAGCATCATCACAGCAGGACAACTCTTGAGTCCAAGTGGAGGATGGAGTTTTGTGGTTGGGGAAGCTACTAAAGGGAGTAAAACCTAAAACGACCTCATTCTTTTTCCAGAGAACACGACATTGTCGGCTTTTTCTCCTCCCAGGATGAGATACTAGTCCACGGGTTCAACTTTTTTTTTTATGCCTCGTGAGAGGAAAAGAAGCTTGTTTTGAAACCGGAAACCCAGAGGAAGAATATGAGTAGATCAGGAAGCTTCTCTTTTGTTAGTGAGAGCAACTAAAACAGTGAAAATATCACAATGTGTGGATCAGAGGATGGACTTTGAAATCTGACAGACAGGATTTAGGTTCCAGCTTTGCTACTTAGCTGCCTAAGTGACCAGCTCGTTCCATTCACCTGAGTCTCACTTGCCCCCTCTGTTAACTAATGAAGATAACAGAACCTATCTCAAGTTGCTGCTGTGAGAATTACTTGAGGTAGTCTATGTAAACACTTAGCACAGTGCTTGGCACAGTATATATTCAGCAACTGTTAGCTAGCAGGGCTTGTGGTAGTATGTACATCAGCAGAAGTAGTATTTATGAAGCAGGAAAGTTTTTTCTAGAAGCTAAGGTAAAAGCTACATGTCCTGTAACAGACTAACTAGAAGACAGACATACAATTCTGGTTGGTTTGATTTAAAGTGTACATGAGAAGATAAGGCACGTTCTCACTGCTAGGAACTGCCCAAGACTCCATCCCTCCATATCTTTCTCCACTCTGTTATGACTAATTGTTATTCTGGTCTTGGCAGGGGTAGGTGAGCAGCTCCAGGGGGTCTTCCTTGTTTCTTGGAGCTTATTCTACAGAGTCCTGGCCTAGATTTATGTCCCAGACTTGAGTTTCCCTGTTGTTCCTAGATTCCCTCTACCTTTGACTGCCTCTTCGTGTCTGATTGGATTGCCAGTCTATCACCGTTCTCCTTTTGGGGCCCCATATCTTCCCAATCACTCCTTCCTGTCTGGTCTGCTCTGATCTGTTGGAGCTCAATCTTGCGTTACACAAATAAAAGTAGGCTTTGAGAGGAGAGAATGAATCAACTTTTTATAATGACCCAGTGTAAAAGACTTGTACTTGCCTTATGAGACTGGATTTGAGCTCCCCTCCCCTGCTGCCTCTTCAGACTTCAGGAGTCATATTGAATTCCTGTGCCTCAGCCTTGTGCATAGAGGGCCCTGATTGTTACCCAGCTGTGGAGAAGCTTGTCTTTGTGTAATGAAACAACTTCTTATTTGGGCGTATTTTTGCAAGTGTACAGAGGCAGTTTGAGGAACATAACCCCTTATATGGAGTTGTTTATCAGAAGTTCCAGACAATTCTAGTAAAACTAGTCTTCTGGGCAAAATAACAGTTTTTGGTTCTGTCCCTCTACTTATGGTGTGATTCTCCTAACTATACTGAGAGTTTTTTTTTTTTTCCAGGTGTGTGTGAACTATTCAGTTTTGCAAACAGCTCCACTGAGGAGGGTCACCTCTAAGAACTTTACTTATTGCTTGATTACATTTGAGGAATTTTGACCACATCTTAAGAAAGCTTTTCTATGGCCCCAAGAAGCCTCTTAATTGTTTCCATTTATGAAAAGATGTAGAAAATCGTGTTAACCTCAACTTCTTGATGTTTTCTGCCTTTAGCCTTAAAATCTGAATGCTAGCATGCAGCCGCCAAGCAATGGCAAGAATTACAGGAATAAATTTTAAAGCAACTTCCAAAATTATAGTGATAAAATAATAGCAAATGTCATTATGGTATTGGGTTCCTTAGTGAGAAGAGAGGATGGAAGGACCTAGAATAGGGAAGCCAATTGCTTAGTGTAAACACTGAGCCTGATTTATACAGTGCTCCCTGCTTAATCAACTCTGATTTTCCCACAAAAGGAGGCAATAACTAAGGGTGACACCTATTACTTCATTAATTTATACACATTTTCAGGCTTACTTATCATTTTCTGCTAACATTAGTGTGTATCAGTGATCCTTGAAATTGAGGGATCGCTGCAATCATCTGGAGGTTTCTTTAAAATGGCAATGGCTGGGCCCCACTTCCAGAGTTCCTGATTCAATAGCATTGGTGGGAGGCCCCAAAATTTGCATTGCCATGTTTCCAGGTGATGCTAATGCTGCTGATCTGGCAATGACACATTGAGTAGGATAGCTGTTTAGTTTATCCTTGTTTGTTTTTTAGTTCTGTGAATAGCAGGGTAGAAGGATTTACAAGTAACTCATACAAAAATTCTGTGACAGATATATTGATCAAAAGAGAAATGACTTGCAAATCTAAACTACACATTAAATCAAACACTGTTAACACAATTTTTTTTTTAAATCACTTCTTCATTTTTTTAAAGACAAGTATAAACTGTACAGGCAGTCCCCAGGTTACGAATGTCTGACTTACGGACAACTGGTACTTAAGAATGGGCTACCATAAAGCCTATTATATTAAATATGTGAGTAAAATACAATGGTTTATAATAACACATGCATGCACTACTTTGTGACACTTACAAAAACACCGCATGGTTTGGAAGTGTTTCTTAAGTGTTTTATCTGCATAAAAAACAAAAAAACAAACCCATTGCCTTAGAGTCCATTTCTAGTCCTAGTGACCCTATAGGACAGAGTAAAACTGCCACATAGGGTTTCCAAGGAGCGGCTGGTGGATTCCAATTGCCAGCCTCTTGGTTAGCAGTGGAACTCAACCACTGCACCATCAGGGCCTAGGAAGTTAAAATGTATACTGTATATTAAAAAAAAAAAAAAAAAAAAAAACCCGTTGCCATGGGGTCAATTCCGACTCATAGCAGCCCTATAGCACAGAGTGGAACTGCCCCACAAGGTTTCCAAGGAGCAGCTGGTGCATTTGAACTGCTGACCTTTTGGTTAGCAGCCATAGCTCTTAACCACTGTGCCACCAGAGTTTCCAAATATTTGACTGACAGTAAATAAGAACTATATGTACCTGTTTCGACTTACCTACAAATTCAGATTAAAGACAGACTTAGGAATGGATGTCGTTAGTAACTCAGGGAATGCCTGTAGTTAAAACATACATTTCAATTAATCATTTGGGAATATAATATTAAAAATTAATATTTTTCACACAGTGTTAAAATACATTGCTTATGGTCCTATTGATTTATAAATGATATAAAAAGGCTGTTATATCTACTAGTCTTTTAGTCATTCCTGTGACCACAGCCTTCAGTGTGGATTACACCTCAACAAAAAGGAAACAAAAATCCTCAGAACTGGATCAGTAAGCAACATCATGATAAACGGAGAAAAGACTGAAGTCGTCAATGATTTCATTTTGCTTGGGTCCACAATCAACACCCATGGAAGCAGCAGTCAAGAAATCAGATGACACATTGCATTGGGCAAATCTGCTGCAAAAGACCTCTTTAAAGCGTTGAAAAGCGAAGATGTCATCTTGAAGACCAAGGTGCGCCTGACCCAAGCCATGGTATTTTCAATCGCATCATATGCATGCAAAAGCTGGACAATGAATAAGGAAGAGTGAAGAAGGATTCACGCCTTTGAAGAAGGACAACATGCTTGGTAAAGTAGAGGGTCGGTGAAAAAGAGGAAGACTCTCAATGAGATGGATTGACACAGAGGCTGCAACAGTGTGCTCTAGCATAACAACCATTTTGAGGACGGCAGAGGACTGGGCAGTGTTTCTTTCTGCAGCACATAAGGTCGCTATGAGTGAGAACTGACTCGAGGGTGCCTGACAACACAATAACATGGCGTAGTGGTTAAGTGCTAAGGCTGCTAACCAAAGGGTAGGCAGTTTGAATCTGCCAGGCTCTCTTTGGAAACTATCGGGCAGTTTTACTATGTCCTGTAGAGTCACCATGAGTCGGAATCAACTGGATGGCAATGGGTTTGGTTTTTTTTTTGATGCAGGTGTAGGAGCCCTGGTGGTGCAGTTTGAATCCACCAGCTGCTCCTTAGAAACTCTATGGGGCAGTTCTACTCTGTCCTATTGGGTCGCTGTGAGTTGGAATCGGCTTGATGGCAATAGTTTTTTTTTTTTTGGACTTATGCAGAGATACAAAACCTGCACATATCCAACATGGTAAACTTAAGATTAATAGGATAAAGAATAAATCAAATTAAGAAAAATCATTTGCATGTTAAGTCTGGAAGAACCACAACTGCCTACTCAATAAATTCGTTGAACACAAGTTATCCATGATGAATAAAAAGGAAATTGTGGTCCACATTGTAATAATCAGGAATTTAAAACATCACAGGAATCAGAGGAAGGTGGTTAATATAACACTTCTCAACTGTTCACTTACAAATGCTCTTCATGTTGATTTATCCTTTTTTTCATGGTGTAGGAGACAGGCTTCCATAAATTTGTTGTACTTTTATGTGGATAGTTCTCGTATAGAGCAATTATAGATGTCTCAGAACGGCGTGCTCTCTATAACATATATTCTGAAACAAACTGTTACACTGAGTAATGTTATTCCATTTCCATTTGGGAACAAAAGGCTTTAGGAACTTTCAGTGGTGATTGATGCGAACACATTGTTATTTGGCTTTAGAATGAACTTACAAACTCATAGTTCAATACGGCCTTTTCAGAACTCGGATACTACAGCGTTTAATATGGAATAAAGAAGGCTTACTGTGGATCGCAGCCTAAAAGTTTACAGTTGGCTTCTCAGTGGTCTCTACCTCTAGACTATCACCTTCACCACCTCACCTCTTCTTATATTGGTGCAAAGAACCAGTTTGACTCATGTTTCTGCCTCATTTGTCTTGTCTTTCCTCCATTGCTTGTTTATTTTCTTTCTGGAGGAATTAAATGTTTTGATATAAAAAAGGGGGTCTTTATTTTTTTTATTGTACTTTATATGAAGGTTTACAGAAGAAACTAGCTTTTCATTAAACAATTAGTACACATATTGTTTTGTAACATTGGTTACCAACCCGACAACATGTCAACACTCTCCCCTTCTTGATCTTGGGTTCACTATTACTAGCTTGCCTGTCCCCTCCTGCCCTTCTAGTCCTTGCCCCTTGGCTGGTGTGCCCCTTAGTCTCATTTTGTTTTATGGGCCTGTCTAATCTTTGGCTGAAGAGTGGACCCCAGGAGTAACTTCATTACTGAGCTAAAAAAGTGTCCGGGGGCCATACTCTTGGGGTTTCTCCAGTCTCTGTCAGGCCAGTAAGTCTGGTCTTTTTTTGTAGTTAGAATTTTGTTCTACATTTTTCTCCAGCTCTGTCTGGGACCCTCTGTTGTGATCGCCATCAGAGCAGTCAGTGGTGGTAGCTGAGTACCAACCAGTTGTGCTGGACTCAGTCTGGTGGAGGCTGTGGTCCGTTAGTCCTTTGGACTAATCTTTCCCTTGTCTCTTTGGTTTTCTTCGTTCTCCTTTGCTCTAGACCGGGTGAGACCAGTGGCATATCTTAGATGGCCACTGCAAGCTTTCAAGACCCTAGAGCCTACTCACCAAAGTAGAATGTAGAACATTTTCTTTAAAAACTGTGTTATGCCAATTGAGCTAGATATTCCCTGAGACCATGGTCCCCACAGCCCTCAGCTCAGGAAGTTTGGATGTGTCTATAGAGCTTCCATGACCTTGCATTGGACAAGTTGTGCTGGCTAAGGGGTCTTTACTTTTTATGGAGTAACTTCAGTGAGTTGACTTGCTATGCAGCAGACGGGGTGGCACCAGGATAAATCAGTCAAGAACTGAGGACATGAATATCTCACTAAGCTCAAGTCATTTGGATACTAGTCCATAGTACGGTTCATATGCAACTGGTTTGCTTTAGTTAATTTTTTATAGCCATTTTAGGGTAAGAATTTATCAAATTACTGACTTTTGACTAGCAGAGAATCTGGCACAAACTAGCTACTTATTAGTGTTAACAGTTGTGCTAGTAATTCTGCTCTTCTTGTCCCCATTCCCTGATCTTCTCCTATTTCTTGGTGAATGCTGTCCCTTCACAGTTTTAGTTCTTAATTTCAGGGGAAAATTATCTAAGAAGTTATAGTTTTAAACACTTTGATATGGGTTTTTAAGACATTTTATTCCTATTACAAATAGTGCTTAGCTAAAGATTTTAACTTTTGTGAATTAAAACCTTATATCTATGTGGTAGTCAGAATAATACCTCCTCTCCAAGCTATCCATATCCTAATGCCTGGAACCTGTGAATATGTTATCTTCTATGGCAAAGGGGACTTTGTAGATGTGATTAAGTTAAGCTTATCCTGCCTTATCTGAGTGGCTTAATTTAATCACATGGGTCCTTAAAAGAAGACAAGCTTTTTGGCTCCCATCAAGAGGGAGATGAGACTCTGGAAGGGAGACACCGAGAGATGCTATGCTGCTGGCCTTGAAGATGGAGTAAGAAAACCACGAGCCAAAGAAATGACTGTGGCCTCTAAAAGGTGGAAAAGGCAAGGAAATGGATTCTTTTTGAGAATCTCCACAAGGGAACGTAGCATTGCCAAAACCTTGATTTTAGCCCAGTGTGGCCCCATGTCAGACTTTGAACATACAGAACAGTAAAATAATAAATTTGTGTTATTATTATTTTTATACATATGTAGCTGAGTATATTTCTTTTTTAAATTGTGTTTTAGTTGAAAGTTTACAGCACAAATTAGTTTTTCATTCAAAAATTTTATACACAAATTGTTTTGTGAACTTAGTGCAATCCCTGCAATGTGTTGGCACTCTCCACCTTTCCCTTTCCACCCTGGATTCTCAGTGGCCATTTGTCCAGTTTTCCTGTCCCTTCCTGTTGTGTTGTCTTTGCTTTTTCGGTAGGTGTTGTGCATTTGGTCTCGTATACTTGACTGAACCAAGAAGCACATTTGACACGTTATTGTGTGTTTTATAGGCCTGTCTAATCTTTAGCTCTGGGTGTGGCCTCAGTTCTGAGTTAGCAGGATATCTGGGGGCCATAGTCTTGGGAGTTCCTCCAGTCTCTGTCAGACCAGGAAGTCTGGTCTTTTTTTGTTAATTTGAATTTCCTTCTACGTTTTCCTCCCGCTCTGCCTGGAACCCTTTATTGTGATCCTTGTCAGAGTGGTTGGTGGGGGTAGCCGGACACAATCTAGTTCTTCTGGGAAATTTGTGTTATTTTAAGCCATTGAGCCTATAGTGATTTGTCACAGCAGTAACAGAAAATTAATACAATATAGTAAGACTGTAGGACATACTTTCATAATGAAAATTAGTAGAGTTAAAAGGATTTGTTTTGATCCATAATAATAATTAATCCCCAACAAACCCTTAGGAACCCAAGAGAGGCTTTCCTCCAAATGCCGCTGATAAACATTTATCTATCAGAGTAAAGAGTACAGAGTACAGAATGCAGATAATAGGCTTCTCTGAAAATGTGCTTCTGCATGTGTTTTGCTGTGGCCACTTTCGGAGTCTGTGATTAGTAAGAGGGAAGAGTGTTGTCTTTCCTTCCTCACTCTCATCCTTCCAAGATTAAGAGCAAACATTAGCATTATTTTTTTCTTTTTCCAAGTTAACATTCTTCATTGCTCTCTGAAATCTGTGACATAAAATTTTGCAGTTCTCAGAAGCTGAAGGGAGAAGTCCATAACTTTGATCCAAAGAATGATGTGTTTTTTATAATTGTTGCTGCTCAATTTAAAATTATGAAGAAATAATTTTCTTCTTCTCTTTGCTCTCTAATCCAAATTTTTAATTTCTTATTGCCCCCCCAATCTCTCTAGGAACTTAGGATAAATTCCATAAATTATAATATACATCACACAATGTTATTTCCAAAATTGCCTCTGATCAACATAATCAACCTAGACTGAGCCTAAGATGCTTCACTTTCTCCGAACTAAGGGGCACTCTCAAATTGTTGGAGGTAAACGTTGTCCCTCCTTTTGGGTACAGAGTCTTAGTCCTGGGGCAGATTGATAGTTCTATGTCTACTCACCACACCTTCAGGAGCCTTATCATGCTTAGAGCATTCCTTGGGACATAGGTGTTATGGGTATCCAGATTGGCTGTTACATCTCCGTTCACTGAGAACTCTTGCTATAATTTTACATTTTCTTAGGCCCCCTGACTTCCCTGCTGGTTATTTCAGTGTTCAATCAAGTAATTTAATGAAAATATCTTAAAATAAGGCATTGACACTGTATTCTAACCAAGTGGTTCTCAACTTTAGTGAAAAAAAAAAAACAAAACCTTTTGACATCGAGTCAATTCTGGCTCAAAGTGATCCTGTAGGACAGACTAGAACTTCCCCATAGAGTTTCCAAAGCTGTAATCTTTATGGAAGCAGACTGCCACATCTTTCTCCTGTGGAGCAGCTGGTAGGTTTGAACTGCAGACCTTTTGTTTAGCAGCCAAGTGCTTAACTACTATGCTACCAGGGCTCCTTAGAATCATTTAAAGAGTTTGATAAAACACAGATTGCTGGACCTTATCTCCAGGGTTTCTGAGTCAGTAGGTCTGTGGCAAGGTGTTTCAACCTCAGCACTGTTGACATTTGTGTAGGATAATCCTTTGTTGTGGGGGGCTTCCCTGAGGATTGTAGGATGTTCTATAGCATCTCTGACTTTTATCTTCTAGGTGCTGGTAGCACACACCAGCCAGTCATGACAAGCAATGTATTTCCAGATATAGCCAAATGTCCCCTGCAGTGCAAAACCACCCTTAGCTGAGAACCACTGGTCTAGGGTATGGCCCAAGAGTATGAATTTCTAAAACTTCGTCAGGTAATGCTGATGCTATTGGTCCAGGGACTGCACTTTGAGAACCACTGATCTAATCATTTGCCCATCTCCAGAGCCATTTCATAGTGCTGCATCAGACTAGCACTCAACCAATTAGGCAAGAACGACTGCGCTGTACTCTGAGAAACCCTGATTCTAACCCTGATTCTAGCAATATTCAGACAGGTGAATTATCTGTAGAACTGGGATTCACTCCAGTTTAGAATAAAAGTAGTTCTATCTTCTTACTTTGCTCCATTCAGCTTTACCACCAACCCAGATGGCTTTTCTTGCGATGTCTGATTCTTGAAAAAATAAAGCTAGAAAGTGATACTGACATACAAAAACCACAGCAAAGTTCTAATCAGAACTGTTAGCCTCAGCCTTTGATACCCATACAAACTTTTCCATCTCATATCCTGTGTTTGTAACATCTGGGATAGTCTCTCTCTCTCTCTCTCCCACCTCCCCCTAAGATTACAGCCTGGCAGCTGTTATTCTTCTGCTCCTGTTAGAAATTAATCCTTAATTTATAACCAATGAGGTGATCTCTCGTAACTTGATCTTCTCTCTCCCAGGCTATCCTTTCTGATTCATCTCACCTTTATGTGCTCCAATTTTCACTTCTGCTGTTTTTCTGAATCTAATATACCTTCGTAGACACGTAGACACAGAACTTTCAGGCTAGAAGGAATATGGGTGACCATCAGGCCAACTGTTGCAAATTTACATTTTCACCCAGGGCATAGGTGGGGAGAGGAATATTCATCCTTTGACTCAGAGAGAGATACTGGAAAGAAAGAACTTAAATTATTATAAAGTATGAAGAAATGTTAGGGACCCTGGTGGCTCAGTGGTTAAGAGCTCAGCTGCTAACCAAAAGATCAGCAGTTTGAATCCACCAGCTGCTCTTTGGAAACCCTATGGGACAGTTCTCCTCTGTCCTGTAGGGGTCGCTATGAGTCAGAATGGACTTGACAGCAACAGGTTTGGTTTGGTTTTTTGGTTAAGATATGATAAGACATCATTATGAACATCTAGCTTCTTCCTCTGTGAGACTAAGGAGAGACTTACGAATACTTCTAAACCTGAGAAATGAAAGCAATGTGATGCATGTGAAAATATTAGCCACAGATCCAGAGGAAGCTATTGGATCTACTGAATGTCCTGAGTCAACCGCAGTGGCCCTCAGAACAGTGATAGTAAAACTGGCAACCTCTTGACTAGCAGCGTTGGTATCTCTTACAGGGTCACGTGGGTTCTTCATCAGCACACAGCCCAGACCCAAGAGGTACTCTATCAGAAAACTAGTCCTGGAATTGCTGAGCTGTTGGAAAGAGTTTCGGGATAGATGGGGCAAAGGATGACAGACAGGTTCACATTTAAATAGAGCTACCTGGTATCTATGTACCAACTTTCATCCAAACATATTACTGCAAAAGAAAATAAGTAAACAAACATACACAAAGCAAGCCATACAGTCTCCTGTACCTTCCCTTCCTGTGCCTGATTCAGATTTCACCCTTGAGTATCTTTGGAACCTTATTTATGGCATAGATTTTGCTGACAGGCTCACTTTCTGGGACACTGGGCTCTTTTGGTGGGTACCCAGCTGCTAAATCATCAACTCAGGCTTCAGAGAGCCCCATCCTGCCTTTTGGTATTATTTCAAGTCTCTAGACTGCATCAAACAGGTTTTAGCATTATTAGTTGGTAATGGCATGATGGAGTGGAAAGGGCACAGGAGTTGGAATTAGATATCCAGGGGTTCAACCTCTGGCCCATACGCTTGACCCAGAGAACCTTCATTTTCCCATCTTTAAAAACGTACCTAATAATGGTGACCTCAAAAGTTTGCGAAGATTAAATAAAATAATATTTATTAAGCACCTAATGCCATACATAGAACCTAGTAGGTGCTCAATGGTAATAGCGTCCTTTCTCGATAGAACTTCCTGGCACATCCATCATTGAAGGCTCTCAACAGTCTTGAGAGGGGCAGGACAGGGACTAGGGTGAAGCAAGTGAGGAGAGTGGTGCAGGCGGATCCTGTTTGGATTTAAAACGATTGGATCCTGTTTTCAATTAAAATTTAGATATTGTTTGCTCATTGTGGATATTTTAGCATTAATTTTCATTTTAAAGAAAACATTGCACTGGAATATTATCTTGATTACTGATGGTTTTGGTACCCCTTTAAATTTTATGCCCGAATTGTGTGCCTCACTTGCTTATGCTAGTCCCAGTCCTGATGAGAGGAGCAAGCCAGGAAAAAAAGTCATAGACAGTCTAGATGCAGTGACTAATGCTGCAACTACCATCCTCTGCTTGCCTAAACAGCTGGTATTAGCAAGGATTCAACTGTACAAATCACCTGCCTCATAACTAAGCTTTGAACTTTGAAGAGCCTTCTCATTCATTGTTCTCCCCACAGCAACCAGAAAACGCTGTGACTCCATCAGATGTTCCAGCTGGCTTGTAATGTGATGACTTGTCATGCTCCACTGAGTCAGCTCTGTCTCATTTTGTTGTATCCTGGAGTCCTGGGATCTGGGAGGGTACAATCTCTAGGGAAATTGAGTTGTATCCTCTGCATTAACATTCTCTCCTTTTGTGTCTGCTACCACATTACATGATCATCTGCTTTCCTGCTGTTAGATGAAACAGTGCATCCATCCCAGAAAGAAGGGAGGCAAAGCTGATGAAATCATGGCAGAAATGAAGCTTGTGTTTTCCTCTGATGTATGGGCCTCTCTTTTCTAGGATCCTCCCGATATGCAGCTCAGATCTTGTTGTGAAAGAGGATTCACAAACCAAGAGAAAGTATGAAGAGGTGATAAGTCGAAGTTGCCTCCGAATTCTATGGTGGCACTGTGCGTGTGTGTGTGTGTGTTGACTGAATGGGTCTGTTAAACTGCGTGTTCTACTAAAATACGGAGCACTCTTTTGTTCTTCCAGGATTTTGGTCCAACCTGAACCTTGCCTCCTCAGACCAAACCAAACCAAACCTATTGCCGTTGAATCTATTCCAACTCATAACGACCCTATAGGACAGAGTAGAACTGCCCCATAGGGTTTCCAAGAAGCACCTGGTGGATTTGAACTGCCAACCTTTTGGTTAGCAGCACAACGCTTAACCATTGCACCACCAGGACCTCTCTTTTCTCTCCTCAAATACCCCAATAACCAGTCACTCCCTCGTGGTGATCCCATTATGGAGCTATTTCGTTTCATTTGTGTTCTGTTTTATAACCTTGATCAGTAAATTTTATGATTTTATATAGTTAGTTACAGTCAAATATGATTCAAAATGTTCTGTAATCAGCATATGATTGAAATGCAATAAAAAAGTCAGATTGGTCATGAGAATACTACGAATGCTAACATGTATCTTGGAAAGAGAATCCACCTTTAAAGTCTGTGAGTAGAATATTCGAAAATTTTCTCACTGAAAAGCATTTTTCTAATGTCTGAGGAAATCGCAGAAAGCAAATAGTTTGTGTCAGTGAGATTTTGAATATTGTGATTAGGTTTACTCTTCTGGAGAATCTTGGGCCAAAGTTGGCCTCTATCAGTACCTAGTCAGTGCCTCTTCTCATGTAGATATTATAAAGAAAACTCCCAGGGGATCAAAAGCTTGGCTGGGTAGAGGTGAAGATCCAGAGGGTGAGTAGGATGCAGGTAGATTACTGGTGTCTTCCCTTGGAGAGGTCCTCGTGGATTTCTGCCTCAGTATGGCACCATCCTGCTGTGGCTGTGATAATGAGCCTCTGAGGGACAGTGCTATTCCTGGAGAGGAGAATATCAGCAGCAGTACCTGTTGCCATGCCTGGCTTCCCACCAGACTGTACAAAACTTAAGAATCAATAGCCAACATAATGCCGTCCCAGAGGGTATAAGCATTAAAGAACACAGTCCATGCAATCAAAATGCATTCCAAAATAATTCAAGATCTATGCCAGAATCTCTCAAACATCACGAGGGGAATAACTGCACAGTTCCTCAAAATGCATTAAAGTCATCAGTTTTCTCTCTGTTCTTCCTCCCGTCTTATCCCAGCCTTCATGCACCGTGGTTGCTCTCTTGCCTTTCTTCTAAGGTTTTTTTCTTTTTTTTTTTTTCCTTGCAAAATTTCTCCCGCCTTCATCATTTTGCCACTTTTGTTGTCCTCTTTCTCTTCCTATTTCTTTCTGATTCTCAATTGCAGAGCACAGGAAATTTTCAGATCAATTAGGACCCCCCCTCTGTTGCTAACCAGAAGGTAGGCAGTTCGAATCCATCACCCACTCCTTGGAATACCCTATGGGGCACCCTGTAGGAGGCTCTGTCCTATAGGGTCACTATGAGTTGGAATTGACTCGATGACAATGGGTTAGAGGAAGAAAGAGGCTGAAGAAGGCCAAAGAGAAATCACATTTAGCGGGCAGGGGAGAGGAAAGTCTGAGAACAGTTGCGTTTCAGTAACTTTTATTCTACCGTGAATATAAGCTCCCAAATGGCAGGGACTTTGCCCTGATAACCACTTGGTATGAGGGGACTATGGAGCTGCGGACCAGGAGGAGTTTTGGAGTGAGGCATTTATTATCTTCTCTTCGAAATCAAGAGGAGCGCGTTTTAGCATTTATAATAGTGTTATGAATTCAACCTTTTTTATTTTTTTCATTTTCATGATTCTGTTGCCAGGAAGCTAATTAACAGATTGTAATTTTAGAAATGCACAGCAAAAAAAAAAAACCCAAAAACCAAACCCATTGTTGTCAAGTTGCTTCCAACTCATAGTGACCCTATAGGACGGAGTAGAACTGCCCCATACGGTTTCCAAGGAGTGGCTGGTGGAGTTGAACTGCCAACCTTTTGGTTAGCAACCGAGCTCTTAACCACTGCACCACCAGGGTTCCAGGCTATGTTAATTTCATTGTTACCTTTAAAACAATCTGAATGAACAAATTAATAGAACTCTCCTGACCATGAGTCTTCAATTTAATGTTTCATTCCTTTCTACACTGTTTTATTAAATATTCATATGGATGAGCACAGCTATAGATTTTGATTGTAGGCTATACGCAATCTTTTGGCCTTCGGAGAATAAATTCCTAGAGGTCATTTGAGACCCATTTATGGATTCAAGTTCCAGAATGACCAATACCACGACCAATATTGTTGTGATATTTTTGCTGTTTTATGCTTTCATTATATTTTTATTGGGATTTTAACCACAATTCAATGAAATCAAGAAATACAGATTTTTACTCTTTGAATCTCTAGAGAAATATTTATATTTCTAATTTCATAACAAGAGTTGAATGTGCCAAAATTTACTAAACTACTATTAAATTTAGATAAGAGGGAGAACTTTTAATGAAGAGAATGGACTTCATAGTAACTGAGATCTGAGTTCTAATCCCAGCATTAACTGTACATATGTGAACAAATTACTAACATTTCTGAGCCTCAGTTTAAGTATCAAAAGTGCATAAGGAGATCTATCTTATTGTGGAGAATAAATATTATACCGTGTGTCACCAAATGTAAGCCACTCCCATCTCATTCTGATATAGAACCATTTAAATTTCACTTTTTACTACAGAAAATATTTTCTGCCTAGATCTTTTTCATAATCAGACCTCCAGTTAGAGATGATGTAAATGAGTATATGGAAGAGGAGGAAAACCAAACAAGTTTATATATTCTTTTGTGGGTGGTTACATAATAAGACAATGCTCAAACACTTGTTAAGCCATAAATGTAAAGCATGAACATATTTCTTATGATTTTTATGTAACTACACAGAAGGCATAGAAAGCAATTTTATTTTGACTTATGTTATAAAGCTGTTGCCAAACACCCCATATTTAAATCATACTTCATGTGGAGATAGTAATGCCTAATGCATTTCTGTATAACACAGATCTTAATTTTTCCCTGGAAGATCCGAATTACTATGTGATCTTAGTGAAATTCACACTGAGTATTTACTTATACCATATTTTCAACTGAACACCACCTCAGAAACCTGGATTTTTATGGGAGCAAAGGTAAGACGGTTAATATGAGGAGGAAAAAATGGGTAGGGCAGGGAGTGGGAAGGAGTTTTGTATCTTTTCCACCACAGTTACCTTTCCCTCAGGCTGACTGTGGCGTTGATGAGATAGGGATCAACCAAAGATATCAGTGAAGTCAGATGCCTGATATCTTGTTGAAACTGACTCTTACTGTTGAAGATTTTTCAAAGAAGATCGGAAACTATCTTAAATACCCTTTCTGGGCAGTAACAACGATGTTTATGTTCATCTTTCCTCTGCATACATTCTTTCTGTCCTCTCTCACTGCCTGGGGTTACCTTCCCAGCTCACTGGCCTCCCCTGTATACTTGGCAGCCTGTTCTGTTGAAGACTGGCTGGTTGTTGCCGCTATTTCACAGTAACGGTGTTCAGAGCCACGTCTACACAAACCCTGTCCCCTGGTCTCCTCACCTCATCTCTGAAGAAATGTGATGGCATGTCCTCCCCAGGACACTGATCTCTGGAACCTGAGGCAGATGGATTCATATAGCACATTAATTTTTACCACTCACAGACTTTGAAAGGTCAAGGTGTATTTTTTTTCTTGGTTTCTAATAAGTTTGTCTGAAAACAAATCATTCATGGGCAAAAATGTATTCCTTTTCTTAAAGTATTATATTTCTTAGGAATTTGGGGACTCAATAATAATGATATGATGAAGAAAAATCTCTCATATAGTTGATCTAGTACTGCTAAAAGTTAAATTGTCTGCATGCCACATACCATCTCTTTCTCTCCTCTGACTTTGAGAGTATGATTTCCAAGTTCGTTAAATTGTTTGTTGACTGCCTCCCATACAAGAGTATAAGTTTTATGAGGACAAGAAGAATAATTTCTCTTGTTTATTCCTACATTCCAGCCTTATCATTGAGTCTAAGACATAACAGAGACTCAATACATGTTCAGTAATCTAGTGAACTGAACAATCCAAAGCCTTTTGTGATCAGTATTATTAAATAGTTGCTCTTGACTCCCAAAGAAAACCATCAGTTCTGTTTCTATTTTGGCCATTGTTCTATATAAGTAAGTAGGATGATGGGAGTGGAGAATGAAAAAAAATTAATTTTGTTTCATAAATTATATTATTCCAAAGACTTCTTTTTTTTCTCATAAAATTTCAAAGTCAAATTTTTCTGTAGATTGTACTAAGGCCTGTTGTTGTTGTTGGGTGCTGTTGAGTAGGTTCTGACGCATAGCTACCCCATGTACAACAGAACGAAACACTGCCTGGTCCTGTGCCATCCTCACAATTGTTGTTATGCTTGAGCCCACTGTGGCAGCCACTATGTCAATCCATCTTGTTGAGGGTCTTCCTTTTTGTTGCTGACCCTCTGCTTTACCAAGCATGATGTCCTTCTCCAGGGACTGATCCCTCCAGATAACATGTTCAAAGTATGTGAGAAGTAGCCTCACCATCCTTGCTTCTAAGGAGCATTCTGGTTGTACTTCTTGCAAGACAAATGTGTTCATTCTTTTGGCAATTCATGGTATAGTCAGAATTATTCTCCAACACCACAATTCCAAGACGTCAATTCTTCTTTGGTCTTCCTTATTCATTGTCCACCTTTCATATGCATATGAGGCAATTGAAAACACCATGGCTTGGGTCAGGTGCACCTTAGTCTTCAAGGTGACATCTTTGCTTTTCAACACTTTTGCAGCAGATTTGCCCGATGCAATGTGTCATCTGATTTCTTGACTGCTGCTTCCATGGGTATTGATTGTGGATCCAAGCAAAATGAAATCCTTGACAACTTCAGTCTTTTCTCTATTTATCGTGATGTTGCTTATCGGTCCAGTTGTGAGGATTTTTGTTTTCTTTATGTTGAGGTGTAATCCATACTGAAGGCTGTGGTCTTTAATCTTCATCAGTAAGTGCTTCAAATTCTCTTCACTTTCAGAAAGCAAGGTTGTGTCATCTACATAACACAGGTTGTTAATGTGTCTTGCTCTGTTTCTGATGCCCCAATCTTCTTCATATAGTCCAGCTTCTTGGATTATTTGCTCAGTATACAGGCTGAATAAGTATGGTGAGAGGATATAACCCTGACGTACACCTTTCCTGACTTTAAACCAGGCAGTATTCCCTTGTTCTGTTCAAATGATTGTCTCTTGATCTATGTACAGTTTCCTCATGTGCAAAATTAAGTGCACAATTAAGAGCATAATTAAGAAACTGTGGCCTAGTTTCTTAAAAATCATAGAATAGTAGAGCCATAACAGACATAGAGATCTTCTAGCTCAGTGCTACTTAATCTTTGAATTATTTGCAGTAACATAATTCATGTCAGTCTACATACACAATGCTACAGTGGCTCAAGTCGTTTTGTTTCTCAAATGTATTCATTTCAAAGTAATTTGGTCATTTGATTACATGTAGTTTACGATATAATAGTTGTGATTTAATTTTTGATAAAGAAATTCTTCAGATTTCTCTGTTACCTCTTCTTCATTTTGGTTTTCAAAATAAATATTAAAACAGAGAATATTTCTTTTTTATCTTCTGAAAGTCATAATAATCTAAGACTGGATGAAGAATGAATGTTTTAAACTAACTGCCTTTCCCGCCTCTACTCTCAAGCTTTTTACAACACATAGTGGCCAAGCTCTGTATATACTGGTTTCAAAAGTTTCAGCAATCTGCTGAGCTCTACAAGACCTTAGAATGAACACTTACATCATTTTTACCAATTTATGAAAGAAAAGATGATGGGCAAGGCCAGAGGAAATCTATAAGAGGAATAGTTTGTAGACCAGTATATCTAGTTAATGAGGATGAGTTGGAGAACGTTTTGCATCCTAAGTTATGTTATTATAAAAGGAAAAAAATCTAACATTATACGTAATAGAAGTAAATCAACCAAATCAGCCTTTCTAGACATCAGGAAACCTTTTTAAAATAAATCTTGCCACTTGACTTTGAAGAAAGACACACACATACACACAAGGTGACACAAAAGCCCTCAGCTTGGAAGGGTTTATTAGTTGATTTTTGATAGTTTCCCAAGCCAGTGAAGTCGCCACGTGTGCTGTGACAATCATGTCAACATGTTTGTGTATAAATCAGGCATGTTTGATTTCTGCACTCATGGGCTGAGGAATTCTAGCATGCACAGACAATGGGTTCTGCTGAGTCTTATCTCCAGCTGAGTGCTCCTTCTCCTGGTAAGGGAAGGCACCTCCCTATCTCAGAGCCTGCAAAGCAGGAACCTGGCAAAGCCTGGGAGACCCGCAGGTTGTGAACAGGATTAACAGTCAGAAAGGATTTTGGGTAAAATGGTTCATGAGATGAAAATTGTTCATGTCTCTCCTTTTCTCCTCATTCCATCTTCACTTACTCTAAAAGAAGGACATTTGTGATTTAAAGCTTAAAGGGGGAGGGAGGGAATTCGTCTACCGGACTATGGCGACTCCAGGGCCAGGGCAATGGCCGATTTTCTCCGTGTCTTTCAATGCATGGAGCAGTTGCCGTTACACAGTAAGCGTTTGATAACTGCTTGGAAGGAAGAGAAGGAGAGACAAAAGGCACTGGAAGACACACTTCCCTTTACTTCCTGCCTGCTTTTGTGGTGATCTCATAGTGACAGTGGAGCTCTGGTGGCACAGTAAAGAGCTATGCTGCTAACCAGAAGGTCAGCAGTTCCAATCCACCAGCTGCTCCTTGGAAACCCTATGGGACAGTTCTGCTCTCTCCTATAGGGTCTCTATGAGTTGGAATCGACTCAGCGGCATTGGGTTTGGTGTTTTCTGGTGAATAGTGACACCTGGCAGAGTTGTGTTTCAGCACAGAGAATAGGTAGAAGAGAAAACCTGATGCATTGGGGTGAGCGGATACCAGATCGAGACCCCAGGCTGGCTCCACTATTTGCCGAATAAAAGGTGATGAATCATTGGAGAACATAACTATTTCTACTATTTCTCTACTAGAGGAAAAACTACCACTAAGATTTTCACCTCCTTTGGTGACACAACAATGATAACCATTGAGAGCTGTTGCTATAGACAGATAGCTATAGTCTGGCTTATAATAAACCTAAGTCGTGAGTGGTATGGTTCAATGGCCCAAGTAAAGCATGAAAACACATACACGCCTCTGAATTCCATCGCTTCTTTTTTCTAAAAAGAGCTGTAAGTTGGCAAATAAGATTATATTAAATCAAGCAAAAGATAGTAGTTTAATAAATACAATTGTTTTACGTATATATATATAGATACACACACATAAATATATATATATATATATTTACACACACATACATATATATCCTGTTGCCATCAGGTAAGGAGCCCTGGTGTGCAGCGTTTAAAGCACTCAGTTGCTAACCAAAACGTCAGTGGTTTGAACCCATCAGCTGCTCCATGGGAGAAAGAGGTGGCAGTCAGCTTCCATAAAGATTACAGCCTTGGAAGCCCTATGGGGCAGTTCTACTCTGTTCTATAGGGTCGCTATGAGTCAGAATCAACTTGAAGGCACTAGGTTTGTCTTTCCTTTTTTTGGTTTTGGTGCCAGCAAGTAAATTCTGACTCATGATGACCCCATGTATTACAAATAGAGCTTCTCCATAGGGTTTTCTTGGCTGTAATCTTTACAGAAGCAGATTGCCAGGACTTTCTTCTGTGGCACGGGTGGGTGGGTTTGAACTGCCAGACTTGGGTTAGTAGTCAAGCACAAACTGTGCCTCACAGGAACCCTACTATAAATATGATAACCATAGTTAAAAGTTTCTAAAATTCTATGATAGAGTTGGCATTTTTCATAGATTTAGGAAAATTCATCTGCCATTTTTTACTTGTGTTCATATTTGTGGAATGGGAGAATTTGTGGTATTCAAGATAGTTGAAACTTTTGGAAAATGGTGAGTGTGTAATCTGTCCTTAGGATTATCTTTCCTGTTTCCATTTAGGTTGCTAACATTCTTAACATTATTAGATGCATTTTGTGTACATCTGCTCTTTTCTCATTGAATCTTTATTTATTCTGAAAGATGGACATTTATGATTTAAAGTTTAAAAAAGGAAAAAAATTCTAAGGAATATGATGACTATAATAGTTGTATATCATATTTATAATACTTATACTATATTATAAGCGTGTATATGTGTATGTATATATATTATGTATGTGTGTGTGTTTCATTTCTCAATTTGGGAGAATTCCTGTTAATTAGGGACGTGGTTTATGGGTTAGTAAGTCTGATTTTAGATCTAAACTTGACATGGAAATTGACAAGGTAAGTGGAGGCAAAAATAGACCTGCATGGAACATTTAACCATCTTGATGATTTGCTTTTCAAGTTTCAGATGTTTTGATTCCTGGGTCAGTTCCTTTAAGGTTCTAAATTAGTGTAATGAATAGAAAGACAACTAAAATTTTCAGCCTATATTAATATAATCTAAATCTATTAATAGGGTTGGCCACGTCAAAGCCCTTCATTGTGTTCAGTGCTAAGTGAGACTGGATTATATTATGGAGTGAGAAGCTTGTTTTCTTTTTCGAAACAGACTTATAAGGCTATTTCTTTTATAAATAATGCCTCAGGGTATCAAAAGACACGCAAAAAGAAGATAAAACTAAACTTTAAAGTTTTTATATGTACACTCCTCCCCGTGATATTAGAATGAAAACTACCTAGTTTCATTTTTAATTGCTCACATAGGTGCTTTGGTGGCGCAGTAGTTAAAGCTCTCGGCTGCTAACTGCAAGGTCAGCGGTTCTAACCAACCGGCTGCTCTGTGGGAGAAAGATGTGGCAATCTGCTTCCGTAACGATTTACAGCCTTGGAAACCCTATGGGGCAGTTCTGCTCTGTCCTATAGGGTCGCTATGAATCAGACTTCGACTCCACAGCGTTGGGTTTGGTTTGGTTTGGTTTTAGTGCTGACATTATTCCTTACTGATTGGATTGGATTGATTTTATTAAGCACTACAAAACTTATGTGAAGAATATGAATTTAAAAAATAATGCTAACCACTAAACTCATAGTTCTCTGAAAGTAAAAGGACCAAATGTTTTTAAAAGGAGCTTTTTCTGAAAAATGTATCATTTACTAATGTATTCAAGATTCTTCCAAGGAATAGAATAGGAAGGAACACTTCCTAACTACTGTATTTTTATGCAAATAAAAATACCCCTGCGAGGTATTTTTGGAAGGGTGCTGTGCTAATTTTTTTTACAGCAATATGTAAAAAAAAATTGACATAGAGGCGCTTATGAAAATACTTTGCTGGGGGAGGGCTTGCTTGGCAAACAAACGTAGAAGGTGCGTGTTATTTGCGTAGAAATACTGTAATTCTAAGAGTTTTTGTAGTGCCGTGATATCTAAAACTAAACATATCACAAGGGGAAAAAAAAAAATATATATATATATATACACACACATATATATATAAAATAAAGAACTCTTGCAGTTCAATGATGAAAAGACAAATAACTCAATTAAAAAAAAATGGGCAAAGGTTTTGAATAGAAATCTCTCCAAAGAAGCTGTACAAATGGCCAGTAAATACATGAAAAGCTCAACATCATTAGTCATTTAAAAAAAAAAAACCCATTGCCATTGATTCGATTCCGACTCATAGCAACCCTATAGGACAGAGTAGAACTGACACGTAGGGCTTCCAAGGAGCAGCTGGTGGATTCGAACTGCCAACCTCTTGGTTAGCAGCCATGCTCTTAACCACGGCACCACCAGGGCTCTTTTGGCACATAACCAAAAAAAAAAAAAACCAAACAGGTTGCTGTCGAGTCGATTCCAACTCATAAAAAACATAATTGGCATAATTATTTCAAAATTTTCTCTAAGAACTCCCTTTACCAATCTGACCTACGTTTCCTGTGTCTGAACTGTAACATATGCTTTTTCTACTAGTCATAGTCATCTAGCAACCAATTACTCACTACCTGGCAATGTTGATCTGTTACTTACTTTGTGTGGGTGCATGTATGTGTGCATGTTTGAACACATTTTACTACTTATGTATAATTTCCCTGTTGTTGTTGTTGTTAGGTGTCATTGATTAGGTTCTGACTCACAACAACCCTATGTACAGAATGAAACACTGCCTGGTCCTGCGCCATCTTCACAATCATTGCTATGTTTGAGCCCATTGTTACAGCCACTGTGTTAATCCATCTCCTTCAGTGTCTTCCTTTTTTTTGCTGACCTTCTACCCTACCAAGCATGATGTCCTTCTCCAAGGACTGGTACATCCTGATAACATGTCCAAAGTATGTGAGAGGAAGTCTTGCCATCCTTACTTCTAAGGAGTATTTTGGCCGTACTTCTTTTTTTTAATTGTAGTAGTTAAGTGAAAATTTACAATTCAGGTTAGTCTTTCATACAAAAATTTATACATACATTGTTATGTGACCCTAATTGCTCTCCCTATGCTGTGAGAGCACACTCCTCCTTTCCACCCCTAATTTCCCGTGTCCATTCAAGCAGCTCCTGACCCTCTCTGCCTTCTCATCTCACCTCTGGACAGAAGCTGCCCATTTAGTCTCATGAATCTACTTCAGCTAAGAAGCACACTCTTCACGAGTATCATTTTATGTCCTATAATCCAGTCTAATCTTTGTCTGAAGAGTTGGCCTCAGGAATGATTTTGGTTCTGGGTTGACAGAGTGTCCGGAGGCCATGCTTTCTGGGGTTCCGCCAGTGTCAAGTCAGACCATGAAGTTTGGTCTTTTTACTAGAATTTGAGTTCTGCACCCCACCTTTCTCCTGCTCCATCAGGGACTCTCTGTTGTGTTCCCTGTCAGGGTGGTCATTGGTGGTAGCTGGGCACCATCTAGCTCTTCTGGTCTCAGGATGATGCAGTCTCTGGTTTATGTGGCTCTTTCAGTCTCTTGGGCTAATGTTTTCCTTGTGTCTTTGGTGTTCTTCTTTCTCCTTTACTCCAGGTGGTTTGGGACCAATTGATGCATCTTAGATGGCTGCTCACTAACTTTTAAGACCCAGATGACTGGCTGTACTTCTTCCAAGACAGATTTGTTCATTCTTCTGGCAGTCCATGGTATAGTCAGCATTCTTCGCCCATACCATAATTCAAAGGCATCAATTCTTCTTTGGTCTTCCGTATTCATTGTCCAACTTTCACATGAATATGATGCAGTTGAAAATACCATGGCTTAGGTCAGGCGCACCTTAGTCCTCAAGGTGACATCTTTGCTTTTTAATACTTTAAAGAGGTCTTTTGCAGCAGATTAGCCCAATATAATGCATTGTTGATTTCTTGACTGCTGCTTCCTTGGGCGTTGATTGTGGATCCAAGTAAAATGAAATCCTTGACAACATCAATCTTTTCTCCGTTTAACATGATGTTGCCTATTGGTCCAGTTGTGAGGATCTTTGTTTTCTTTATGTTGAGGTATAATCCATAATGAAGGCTATAGTCACTGATCTTCATCAATAAGTGTTTCAAGTCCTCTTCATTTTCAGTAAACAATATTGTGTAATCTGCATATTGCAGGTTGTTAATGAACCTTCCTCCAATTCTGATGCCATGTTCTTTTTCATATAGTCCAACTTCTTGGATTGTTTGCTCAGCATATAGACTACGTAAGTACGGTGAAAGGACACAACCCTGATGCACATGTTTCCTGATTTTAAACCATGCAGAATCCCCTCATTGTGTTCAAACAATTGCCTCTTTATCTATGTACAGGTTCTACATGAGGACAGTTAAGTGTTCTAGAATTCCCATTCTTCACAATGTTATCCATAATTTGTTATGATCCACACAGTCAAATGCCTTTGCATAGTCAATACAACTCAGGTATACATCTCTCTGGTATTCTCTGCTTTCAGCCAAGATCCATCTGACACCAGCAATGATATCCCTCCTTTGACATCCTCTTCTGAATCTGGCTTGAATTTCTGGGTGTTCCCTGTTGATGTACTGCTGCAACTTTCTTTGAATGATCTTCAGCAAAATTTTCCTTGAATGTGATATTATCGATACTGTTCAATAACTTCCACATTCTGTTGGATCACCTCTCTTCGGAATAGGCACAAATGTGGATCTCTTCCAGTTGGTTGGCCAGGTAGCTGTCTTCCAAATTTCTTGGCATAGACAAATGAGCACTTTCAGTGTTGCATCAATTTGTTGAAACATCTCACTTGGTATTCTGTCTATTCCTGGAGCCTTGTTTTTCACCATTCCCTTCAGTGCAGCTTGGACTTCTTCCTTCAGTACCATCAGTTCTTCATCATATGCTACCCACTCCTCTGTAAATAACTTTAGAGCAGAGACCCTGTCTTGTCATTTTTCCTTATTTGCTAATGGTACCTCGACCATGGCTTCACACAGGGTGGCTGCTCTGATTTGTGAATGGATTGAGAAATTTGCTTAAAATACTTTGATGGAAAGAGTTCATTTTAAGTACAAATTGTGAAAACTGACATCTAAAGCACTTATATGGAATCCAGAGTTAATGTATAGGCTTTATTCAAAGATTTTTTTATTGTATAATTTAAAATGGAACTTAACATGCACTATTTGTTAATTATATGAGTATTATTATACTATGATATACTTCTTAGCATCTTGTGCCATTTAAAATATCTTGATATAAAGCCTTTTTTGTCTGACATTTAGATATTAAACTGAGTGAAGGCAAAAATTATTGGTTATCTGAGACTGTCATGTATCTATTTATCTTCTCTAAATTTCATTTTTAATTCCATAGCAATCTTCATGCCAATCCAGGAATTGAATTTGGTTCCTCTGAGCAGATGGAATCAGAGAAAAACAAAGACAAAACCAAAAAACCAGCAATGAAAATGAGAGGTTAATATTACCCTCTCCTTGAATGTGTTTAGCTGGCCATCTCAATTTGGTGGTATCCCATGCTTTCATGATCTTAAGAGAATATTTATCTTCATGGGCTTATTGTTATTAGGAAATCTCCCAACGACTTTTTCTTTATCCCCTCTCTTCTTCCTTTCATTAAAAAAAGAGATGATTTCTGGCACTAGAAAGGTGTGATGCTTTTTTGTTAATTTGTAGTGCCAGGAGAGGAATTCTGCCGTTTCTTCTAAAGAACATAGGATCTCCCCTGGCCCATAATAGAAAGAAGACTCTAAATGACTGTTTAGTGAAGAACATTGAATGACTAGGGCCCCACCCAGTGGGACTGTGAAAGTTTGTGGGAGAGAACCTAAAAAGTAGAGGAGTACTCAGACAGAGTAGTCACCAAAGTGGAAATTGAACAGGTGTGACCCGTCTGCCTTGGGATTCCCAGTGAATTGTGGCATCATTGATCCTGGGAACTGGAAACATAGTTAGTGATCATATAGTCATACAGGTGAGGAAGCTGAGGTTCAGTGAACTTAAGAAATTGTTCAAGGTCTGATTATTAATAGCAAAAGTAAAGATAGAAGTCACATCTCCTGCTTCCTCCCTTTGGATTTTCTAAAGAGAATATGCTGCCTCATGTATTGGAGAAGTTCATTAGAGTCTGAGAATTATGGGCTTAGGGAAACAGGTTGGCATGTCTGGGAGTAGATAAAAATTGTCCCATCTGTGGACTCTTTGCCAAAATAATTACTCGGTAAATATCTGTTGAATTTAATTGATGAACAATTTTCCCAGCTTGCCCATAGCAAACCAGTTTTCCACCTCTTCTGTCCATTGTCCTTTCCTTAACTTCAGCTACGCAGAGATTTCTGGCATCTCTGCTCTGTGACTCAGAGCTGCTTCTGAATGAGAAGTAGCTTATTGCTAGTCAAAAAGCGACAACTGTGAAAGGAGGAGATTTAGAACAGTTGGGTTCCCCTATAGTTCTCTCAAGGGGACTCTTTCTCTCACCCACCACATTTCCTCAGAATCAAGTGAGTTCATGTTCACCTTGAACCCCACTGTCACCAGATCATCACTATCTTACCCTCTTAAAAACTAGTGCTCCTTTGAGAATGTTGCCATTTAACTGAGTTATTGTCATCCATCCTCTTCCCAGACCTATAGATTATCCATTTGCTGCTCTTCTTTTATCCAAGACTTTGACACCAGACTCTAGGTCTTTCCTCATCTCAATGATTCTATCTTTGGCCTACATTTCTTTGACCTCCTCATCTTCAATGTCTTTCTCTACTTCACTTAAGCAACCCACACTCAATAGTCATATCCAGAGCATTGTCTTCCTCAGAAACTGACCACTTCCAAAATCACTAATCCAGATATTTTGTTCTCTCCACAACCTACTCTCCCTCCACCTTTCTTGTTTATCTTTTCCCCCTGGGACTATTCTTTAACTTCTTTGGAGGCCCATGCTCATTGACTGCTTGCTTTCTTCTCCTCTTCTTATGCACCATTCCAATGATCCTTATGCCAATGCCCTATATTCACCTGATTCTGAGTACTCATTACACCTCTCAGACAACACTGCAGCTGTGGAGGGACTCGGTGATCCATTTTCAGGGTTCCTGTCTCAAATTTCTAAATGCTACTGGAGAAAGTGGGAAACTGGGAAGACATAAATTCATGATAGCCAACTTCCACTGGACCCTGAATACTACCCCAAATCTTGCCCCATCTCTCTTAGTCATCTTACTTTTCCACTCTTCAAATTGTTGGCCTTTCCACTATCCCTGTCTTGCTCTCCTACTTCCCAGATAAAGTGAAATGTAAATGCCCTAAACTTTCTGCTACCAAAGTTACAAACCTAGCCATATCTGCACCGTTCTCATATCCCTTCCTCCACAAAGGCCATTCCCTCCACATTTCCTCTAGATTGTATCCTTTTATCAAGAAATGTACACTATTATGCTTACACTATTCATCATCATCATCATCAGACAATTGCTTTCTATAAATTAATGAGAAAATTAAGTGTATATATTTCCCTTAAGTATTTTATATAAATATAGTTTTTCTTGTTCTTATTTGCTTTGCTCTAGGAAAGTACTTGACAAAAAAATTATTCTTTCTTTTTGAGGTAAATATCATCTCTAACTGAAGGCATCCCTAATGTTCACACCTGTAATGAAATGAGATGACCCTCCTTCTGGCAATAATACAAGTCCAGCTCTTATCCTTTTGTAACAGAAGGGCAATTCTGCCTCTCCCAGCTCTGGTCTTTAAAATGTGCAGTTCTTACATAAACAAACAACAGAGCATATCCTCAGTATGAGTACAACAGAGAGAGGATTTAATTATCAATGTCTTTGGATTCAACACCTGTCACAGGCTTGCTTAAATCATTTCATTTTTGAAAAAAAAAAACTAACTAGTATTCTATAAAAGTAGAAAAAGTATGACCTTTAGAAAGAGAGATCTAAATTTGAATACCTGCACCATTACTTACTAGTTATGTGAACTTAGGCAAATTATAATTTTTCCAAGGGAGAAGCAGGACCATCAGCTTCAGTAGAGGCTTATTCAGGGAAAAATGGTATATCTGTTATGAGAATCAGTGGGAACAGGCACAAGGCTGGTATCAGAGACTCGATGGAATAGAAAACCTAGAAACCCTAAAGTCTCAACTGTTAGAGGAAGACAGGCGGTTAGGCACAAGGGATATGGTGGTCATGACAACAGAGAGTCAGCAGAATCAGATTTTTTTCAGGTTCATAGAGCAGCAGAAAATGATTCATAAGCCCTACTGATTGGTAGGGCATGATTACTGATGTCTCTTCCACATAAAGGTGAGGTGGCCTCCAACTCAGTTAGAGCTTAAGATAAACAGCTGGGATGGCTTAGTATCTGAGAACAGGGTTTGGCTAACTGTATTGTTAAAATTGTCATGACTGCGTCAGGTTGGCTCATCAGAAAGCTAAGCATATTTCCATACTGCCTTGCAAAATGCCTTCATTGAGTTAAAACATCTCTGAGCATCTTGCCTTTGTAGAGAACTGATACATAAAGAAGCCTTTTGAATGTGGTAAATTATAATGATACAGATCCTTATGTATCATTACTGAGCATGGGACTCATTGTGGATATTTGTAAAATGTACATGTTCAAGCTCCATCTTGGAGCTTCTGATTAAGCAGATCTGGAGTGGAACCTGGGAGTCCAAGTTCCACAGCTGATTCAAATGTAGCATATTTAAAAAGAACTGACATATTTAAAAATATTATTCACTGTGTTATTTTTTGCCAAGACCTGTGCAATTCAGTTCATACTATGGCTAAGTCTATGGATTTGTATAGGACACCCTGGGTGGTGGAAATGGTTAAGTGCTCAGGTACTAACTAAAATCTGGTGGATCAAATCTACCCAGAGGTACCTTGGAAGTAAGGCCTGACAATCTACTTCTGAGATGATCACAGCTTTGACAACTGTATGTAGCACAGTTCTACTTTGAAACATATGAGCTCACCATGAGTTGGAATCCAATCTACGGCAACCAGTATGGATTTGTACGGATTTTTGGCCCAACAATGAAAACTTCTAGGAAAATCAGCTGTAGCAGTGAGCTATTCTCAGGTCTCTCACATGTTTCCCTCATTTTTCTAGGTGGTTTTGTTCAATTTTTAAATCTTTATTTTATATTATGTTTAAATTTTCAAAGACTTCTCAAATTATCCTGGTAGCTGATTAGTTAAGATTTCTAAATACATATGTTGTTGTTAGTTCCTGTCAGTTTGGCTCTGACTCATGGAGACCCTATGAACAACAGAACAAAACATTGCCCAGCCCTGCACCATCTTCACCATCACTGATATGTACAAATCCATTGTTGCAGGCACTGTGTATTTTGAGTGCCTTCTAATCTAGGGGGCTTTTCTTGCAGCACTATGCTGGGCATATTCTATTGCGCTCCATTGGGTTTTCACTGGCTGACTTTTGGAAGTAGGTCACCAACCCTTTCTTCCTAGTCAGTCTTAGTCTGGAAGCTCCACTGAAACCTGTCCACCATGGGTGATCCTACTGGTATTTGAAATACTGGTGGCATAGCTTCCAGCACCATAGTGACATGCAAGCCACCGCAGTACAACAAACTGGCAGATGGGTGATGAAAATGCAAACACTCATTATGGTGTAGGAAGAGACAATAGGGAATTTTCATTAACTGCCCTAAACCTCAATTTTCTTAACTGTAAAATGGGAAGTAAATAGATTACAATTGAATGACCTCATAGGGTTATTCTGATGATTAAATAAATTAATTCATTTGAAACACTTAAAATGATGCCTTGGCTTTTATCAGCCACTCAAATGCCAGTTGTTACTCATGACAGTAATGAGTTTCATTTTCTATTGAGAAGGGATTTTATTTATGCCAAAATCCATTCAGCTGTCTTCCAAAAAGAGCTTTGGAATGAGGGACTAATAGTTCTAGATTCTGTCAGCTCAGTTTGGGAGACTAATGATGTATCAAATTTGAGAGAATATTTCTATTTGTTTTGGTGAATTTTCTGAAGACAGCACACTGCTTGCTGAGAATGCTATTGAAGCTGAAAAATAAAGTTAAACTAAGGCTATTTTCAGTATCTTTAGGGGGAGAACTGCAAATTGTCTTTCTTAGTTGATTTTTTTTTTTTTTTTTTTTTTTAGCGTGTATTGAGCTCTTAATTTTCTTAAGAATCTTACTTCAGGTCCTTAGAAAAATTGCGTGGAAGTGGACTGTGTTGTTCCTACCAAACCATCCTCCTGCCCCATGGGGAGTTTACTACCTGGACATGATGCTGATATATACATTTCCTTTATGTTTAATGCACAGAAAGGAATCTATGATTATCAGCCCATACACCACATCCAGGGACAAAACACTTAAACCTAACAGTCTATGGTGAGTTTCCTAGAAAAGAATTTATTTGGAAGATCTTCTATGCACAGAAACAATGGAAAAGAAGAGAAAATAATATATTATTGATATTATGTATTTTTATTGCTAGTCTTAAAGTTAATTAAATTTTGGACTTATTTTCCCACTATGAACCTTTTGGAATCCAAGTATTTGCTATTTTGGGGCCCGGAATGACATGACATAAATGAATAGGTTAAACAATACTCTTAATTGTGCTACCAAAGTAGACACCTTTACTGTGAAGCACAGAGCAGGGAATGAATAAACATTTGATGAATAAAAGTGGTTAGAAATGTAAACAAAGTCCACATTTTGCTGATGTTCCTCGTTATGGATTTTAGCAGAAAAAAAATTAACTTCTTTTTGAATGAATCTGAACTTCTACCGTATCTTATACACATGACTTCTTATTTATGATTCTTTCTATCTTTTTGCTACAAAAATCCTGGCAATTAAATGATTTTAAAAGATGAATATTGTAATATTTATTGTGTTGTATATTGCAATATAAACATTTACCTTGTAAAATGAATTTTCATAGAATAGAAAATAAAATAAAAAAACACCCTTACTCTCGAGTCAATTCCAACTCATAGCGATCCTATAGGACAGAGTAGAACTGCCCCATAGGGTTTCCAAGGAGCGGCTGATGGATTCAAACTGCCAACCTTTTGGTTAGCAACCTAGCTCTCAACCCCTGTGCCACCAGAGCTCCAGAATAGAAAATGGAGGATTTATATTTTTGAATCATCTGCATTCATTTTATGTATTTTTAAAATTCAGATTAGTAACTCTTTTGGACCGAGAAAAGTGTTGAAGAATGTAGCCCTTGGTTTTATTAAATATAAATTTCTTTTTATTTTGATAAAAATATATATAATAAAACATTTGCCAATTCAACATTTTTCTGCATGTACAATTTGGGGATATTGATTGTGTTCATCATACTGTGCAACCATCACCACTATCTTTTTAAATACAGATGACTTTTTGATGATCAGCCTTCGCATTGCTCTTCATTTTTTCTGCTATAGTTAACCTGGGGTCTGAGTCAGTGCATTTGCCATGATACATATAATATGAACACAATCTTCATGGCTCCTTGGCTATTTTACAGACAGTACTTAGCTACTTCAGTATAACTGGCCTTCAGAACATTAACGGCTAATGTCCTTTCATGAAGGGACATGGTTCTCTGAGGTACCGTGATGGTAAGTTTGGAAAATGCTGCAAATCATGTCTCTCTCTCTCTGCTCTTGCCACCTTCCCTCCTTCCTCCTCCTCTTTCTACTCCTTCTCCTTTTTCTCCTTCTCCTCTTTCTTCTGTCTTTTTCTGTCAGCTTCACAATGCATGTTAGAATATTTAAAAGCCTGGAAACTCCTGCAATTAAAAATATCTCCTTATTTTTTAGACCATTATTATATTTTCTGTCATTAGGAGTTATATATTTTTGGCATAAAATGTAGAGTTTTTGTTTATATATTTTCTCCCTGGAGCCCTGGTGGCACAGTGGTTAAGAGCTTGGCTGCTAACCAACAGGTCGACAGTTCGAATCCACCAGCCGCTCCTTGGAAACCCTATGGGGCGGTTCTATTCTGTCTTATAGGGTCTCTATGAGTTGGAATTGACTCGAGGGAAACATGTTTTTTTTTTTTTCCTCCCTAATTCCTGGTGTGTTTATAGAGTTTAATGCCTGCAGTAGACAATATAATCCTACTTACAATTTCTGATCTAAGTTTCTACTTTGGTAGAACAACTTTACTGAAGAAATTAGCTGTGTTTCCAGCTCCTCCATTAAGGGCCAGTTATTATTTGTAATAGAGTACTGAAGACATCAGAGGAGACCATCTGAATACTTAAAACAATGTTTTATATTTATATAATGTATTACAGCTTTCAAAGTGCATTTGAATATATGGTCTCAATTTGTTCTATCAACAACTCTGGGACGTTATTATCCCCACTTTATTCATCGTAACTCACGCTCAGAGGCGAAGGTGATGTAACCAAGAGCACACAGCCAGCGAGAGCTTGTACTAGAACACAGTGCTTTCCGGAGCAGGACCCTCATGAGATGTATTTACCAAAAAATGCCTTGCCACAGTGTCTATAGCTCCTCCTTTCCTGCCCCTTTACACTCTGGTTAAGGACTTTCAAGGCTTTTGTATGCACTGTTAGTATTATAGGGCCCTATAGGGTCGCTACGAGTTGGAATCTACCTGATAGCAATGGGTTTGCTTCTTCTGGGTTTATTAGGATTATAGGAGCCCCAGTGACACAGTGGTTAAGCGCTCAGCTGCTAACCGAAAGGTCAACAGTTTGAACCCACCAGCTGCTCTGCTATGACAGTCTGCTTCCGTAAAGCTTACAGCCTTGGAAATCCTATGGGATAGTTCTCTTGTGTCCTCTAGGGTCACTCTGAGTCGGAATCGACTTGACAGCACACAACAACAACGAAAACACAGAGCTGCTAACTGAAAAGTTGGAGGTTTAGTTTCACCCAGAGACCCCCTCAGAAAAAAGGCCGGGTGATCTACTTCTGAAAATCAGCCACTGAAAACCCTGTGGAGCACCGTTCTCATCTGACACACAGGGGGTCGCCGTGAGTTGGAGATGACTAGACAGCAACTGTTTTACAGGTTTAGTATGTAATAGGGAGCTATGAAACAAACAGATGTCAAAAATGAAATCTTCCAAGCAGCCTTGAGATTCTGCAGTGAGATTGGGAATCTGGTGTATGGTTAAATCTGGGAAACTGCTCATTGTGTTAAGTTGTCAAATTGTGCAGGCGATGCATTCTGTAATTTGAGAATTGCACAATTCCTTTGGGTTTAGGAACCAGTTTATTTATAAATTCATGTTTCAGTGGAAAATTTCAAACAGCCCCATAGCAGGATAGCAGACAGTTGGTAAGCAACTCAAAATTTGTGACAGAATCTTGAAATACCATTTGAGAGTGTTTCTTTCCAAAAAGATGATGCTTTAAAACATTGTAATACATGTAATCACTAATATTTCTTGAAATCTCTGTATTTTTGACATTTGTTCCAATGATTTTCTCAGAGAAGCATGCTCTTTATGGTCATTTTTTTTTTAAATTAAAGATTAGCATACCTAAGTAAAAAAATTCTAGATATGGAAGGCTCATAAACCTTGTTGCCAACGAGTTGATTTTGACTCCTAGGGACCCTATAGGACAGAGTAGAACTGCCCCATAGGGTTTCCAAGGAGTGGATGGTGGATTAGAACTGCCGACGTTTTGGTTAACAGCCGAGCTCTTAACCACTGCACCACCAGGGCTCCATGAAGGCTTATAGTGCCTTTAATTTTTTCACCTTCTCCTTCCCCTTCTCTCCCTTCTTTTTCTTCTCCCTATTTGTGATTCATTTTTGATATTTATATTCTTTTTCCGAAAGGAATGATAAAATACAGGAATGATTCATCCTACCATCATCAGTCATTAAGACCTCAGTTTATCGGTATTTACCAAATAAATAGTTGACTACTTGGCATCTGCCTGAGAGAATGAGCCAAGATGTGTTTAGTATGAGGGCTCAGGCACCCAGAGGAGGCAGAAGACACCCAGGGACTAGTATTGGGACCTTGGGATGGAGAGGCTGGACACATGTCCGTGAGGGGCATAGCACAGATGAGCGTCTGTCTCTCCTCACAAGACCCGACTCGGGGGTGGTTCCTCTTCTTGCTCCTACCATCCTAATTTTGTCAAGGTCTGAAAACCCAGAATATTATCTTAACACATGATTTTTATTTTTAATCTACTTAATTTTTTTTTACTTTCAATTTCTTCAGCATCCACCTAATATAAAGACTATTTTATGTCACTGTAAACAGACTTCTAGTATAAAACACCCTGATGTTATGTCCTGCCTTTCTTTTATTAACTGCCTGGTTTGTCTGTCTGTGTCCTGCCAGTGACTAAAGTTACCTCTCCAGGTCACTAGCTTTGGCAGCAGTGTGTGTATGAACTCATCACACGTAGACGTAACGATGTAGAGAAAAGCCTCCCAGAGTCCCAGAAATAACAAAGCCCCTGCTAGGAGATCTAAATTACTATCAGAGAGTAACTGCTTTCTGTTATATTGGTATCAAAGGCCTCAGTTTCTTTTTCCAAACACAAGTACAAAGAGGGAGATGCGTTATGACTACAGCAAAATTTTAATTTTCATAATATTCATGACATTTTGTGGCTGAGATAGATAAATGGATGGATGGATAGATAGGTAGGTAGGTAGATAGACAGACAGACAGACAGACAGATAGATAGCTTCCCTTTGAGTCGACTCTGACTCATGGAGACCTTAAGTACAACAAAACAAAACATTGCCCAACTCTGCATCATCCTCACCATCACTGGCATATTCGAGTCCATTGTTGCAACTATTATTCCAATCCATCTTACTCTTGGTCTCTCTTGCTCTCTTTGGCGCTCTGTTTCACCAAACAGGATATCCTTCTCCAGTGACTGATCACTCCTGTTAACATATCCAAAGCAAGCAAGTTGGAAAATGTTCTGTTGTGATCCATAAGGTCTTAATTGACTAATTTTTGAAAGTAGATTGCCAGGCCTTTTTTCCTAGTCTGTCTTAGTTTGGAAGGTTTACTGAAACCTGTTTACCATTGGTGACCCTGCTGGTACTTGAAATACCAGTGGCGTAGCTTCCAGAATCACAGCAACACATAAGTCCCTACAATACGACACACTGACACATGGGTGGTGGGTGTGGCTCAGACCATGATGTTTTCTTCTTCCCCTCATCTTTGTCTTCTATCCAGTTCCACAGGCCATTGCCAGGCCACTGGATAAACTGATGAATTAACTTACGTTAAAACATTAGGGACTGGTCACTGCTTGAGGTGATTCCTCTGCTAGTGACTGCATAAGAAACATGACTATTTTACTAGGATTGTCTTTAAGTTAAATCCAGAAAAGCATCAACCAACAATATTTACTTTTTGGTGGCAAGGAAAAATAGAGCTGAAGGTGAATGGTTTGCTCCATCCATCTTTTGATTTAAGCGGTTCTTCACTTAACACAGGTACAGGGAAGATACTTCCCTGGCAGATGGGTGAACTGGAGATGAATATTTATAGAATGAGTGTGCCCAGCCGTATCACTGGAGAGACCGCTGAGGACAGGGCAGCTAGGAACTTCGCCACTATCTGGATGGCAAAATCTCTTTTCCAAAATTCCCTGAGGTAATCCTGCCCACGTTTGCTTGAGCTGCTCTTTAGACTACGGCTCAACCAAATACTCATGTTGGGAAAATGAGTTTAGGGAAACTATACACCTCAAAGAGATGGACTGCTACAGTGGTTGCAACAATGGGCTCAAGCATAACGACGATTGTGAGGCTGGTGTAGGACCGGACGGTGTTTCATTCTGTTGTATATAGGGTCACTATGAGTCAGAACTGACTTGATGGCATCTGACAACAACAACATACACCTAACTCTTGTCTTCTCCTGGATATTGAGAAGATGAGAAAAGGGATAGAGTGTGGATTGTAGGTGAAGATTTTTAATATGTTGGGTGAAATTTTATTGTAAGTTCCTTGTGAGAAGAATCAAGAGAGTTCACTCCATATAGTAGGAGGATATCATAAACAATTAAGCAATCAGTAAAATGGTTTCATAAGAATGCCCTCCCAAATGGTTTCCAAGCTAATGCACTATGACAAAAAGGACCTCTTCAAGTTTTTAAATCACGTTCCCATGGAGATGGGACTCTCAGCTTTTCCTAAAGGGCACATCACTAAAATAATACACTAAAATGAACAAAGGCATTATTAAAAATAGAAAATCTCATATAAGTATATTCATCTAAGTATATGCTTAAATTTAGCATATTCTGATTTATATATGCAATGTGAAGGGAACAAAAACCCACTCTTGATTTTCTTAAGAGTACTTTTCTCCACATTCTCTTAATCCTCATCACTACCCACAGATACTTGACATTGAAAAAGTGGTTGCCACTCTGGCCTGTTATTTCCCACTTTTCACTATCTCAGCTTGAGTTGGGTGCATTATGTATGATACAGTATCCCTGGAAGGAGAGCATTATTCTTACCATCTTTACTTTGCAGAGGAGAAAACTGAAATTGAGAAAAGTTAACATACTCAAGTTATGCAGCTGGCAAAGTGTGAATCCCGGTTTTGATTTAGGTCTCTGTGACTTGTAAATCTAGTATTTTCCTCCACTGAACTGTGATTTCCTCCCCAGGATCTTGTTTAGCAATGGCAACCTAAGAAGTGCATAGTAAATGCTTATTGTGTGCATAAATAAATGAATGGAACCTTGTCTTTAGAAGAGATATGCTCACCTTCCTTTTCTTCTCAGTGTTTCCACCTAAGAATAGGAAATGTATTCTGGGGAGAGCACTTGCTGACTAGGCCCACTTGTGTTGTCTCAGTGGAATATGCATGTCCCTCTGCTCTGAAAATGTGGGCTGATCCAGGCTAACGTTGTCCTAGAGGCTGCCTCCTCTCCCTGTAGGAATGTCCCCTGCCTTCATGCCACTGGTGCCATCTGCTGCCATTTTAGCTGTTTGACTTAATGGCTTCACGTCAACTTTATTTTCTGTTTCAAACCTGTTATATAATATAAATCCACTGTGAGAGAATGTTCTGTTTCTAAACTGAAATGAGGAGTTATGCTGTTTCACCATGTACTTAGTAAAAAGAGAATGGTTCATTTAAAGTGTGAAAGTGACTAAATAGGGCCCTGAGGTAGCAGCAATACTATCTTTTTCTCTACCGCTGCTTAATTTTAGGAAAACTTGACTTTTTTCTCTATTTCAGTCCGAGAATATATATATATATATTATTATATATATATATGTCTCACCCACTGCTGTCGAGTCGATTCCAACTCAGTGACCCTATAGGGCACGGTAGACCTACCCCATAGGGTTTTTAAGGCTGGAATCTTTATGGAAGCAGACTGCCACGTCTTTCTCCTGTGGAGTGGCTAGTGGGTTTGAACTGCCGACTTTTCGGTTAGTAGCCCAGCACTCTAACCACTGTGCCACCAGGGCTCATACTCATATGTATACATGCTTGGTAAAGTAGAAGGTCCAAAAGAATTGATGCCGTTGAATTGTGGTGTTGGTGAAGAGTACTGAATATACCATGGACTACCAAAAGAACGAACAAATCTGTCTTGGAAAAAGTACAACCAGAATGCTCCTTAGAAGCAAGGATGGTGAGACTTCATCTCACATACTTTGGACATGTTATCAGGAGGGATCAGTCCCTGGAGAAGGACATCATGCTTGGTAAAGTAGAGGGTCAGAGAAAAAGAGGAAGACCCTCAATGAGATGGATTGACACAGTGGCTGCAACAATGGACTCAAGCATAATAACAATTGTGAAGATGGCGCAGAACTGGGCAGTGTTTCCATCTGTTGTACATAGGGTCACTATGAGTCGGAACCGACTCAACAGTCCCTAAGAACAACAACAGGTCAGATGCTACAGAACACCAACAGATTCTATAGAAAACTTTGACATACACATACACACACACATATATATAATTCAAAAGGCAAGGATATTTGGATCATGACATTTTGTGGTCAACCTGGGCAAGATTTCTATAAAGAACTGGAAAGGATCAATATTCTTTACATAATCTCTATCTAGCTTTAGAAAACTTGACTGATCTGTTTTATATTACTAAAGTGTGTGTATTTGGGAAGGAAAGGAAAATAGAATAAGTGTACTTAATTCTTTAAATTATTTCCTTTGGAAATACGGTAATATATCCATAGTTTATCTAAATACAGAGCAGTTGAATCTTTTATTAAGAATATTAATATATTGCAAATTGAAAGCAAGATATAATTAGTTTCTTCACAAGATAATAACCAAAAGTTGCAAATATATCCAGAAATTGTCAATCTCATATTCGTGGTGGTGAATGTGCAAATTGGTAGAGCCTTTTTGAAGGACAATTTTGGAAGATCTATGAAAATATTTAAAACAAACATATATATTGACCCAAATTTTTTATTTCTAAAATTATATTCTGATGAAATAATTTGGAACGTGTATGTAACTACAAGGATGTGGACTGTAATTCATGGTAAAATCACAAACTCATGAACAACAAATTGATAAACAATAAATTCAAGCCAATCAATGATAGAAAATGGGTTAGATAATTTATGAATAGAGTGAAATGCTACTTTACCAGCAAAAATAATATTGTACTATCTATTTATCGACCTATCTATCAATCTATCTATTGCTCTATCTATATCTGTTTACATGGGAGAATGATCATTATATATTACTAAATAAAAAGGTAGTTACAAATAGGACGTTCAATATGATCTTATAAACACACTGACACACATATATTGTCAAGATCTGAAAGAATATACAACCTATTAAGCATGGAATATACCTGTATGTGGAACTGTGGTATAGGAGTTTTATCCTTATTTTTTTAACCTGTATTTTCCTTTTTTTTTTTTCCAAAGAACTTGTATGGCTTTTGTAGTAAGGGAGAAAACATTTTTGTAATTCCTTCTTCACAACCAACAAGCATAAAAGTTGCCCTAAATTTTCAATTTGTTTTCTGTAAATCAGGGTGGATGTAATTGATCCTTGTTAATGATACAGCATATATTTAGAATGGGTAAAATTAGACCCCAGAACAGAGGTAAATTGGCTTATGAATTTTTCCTTCTAACAATCTTTTCCATCCAGCAACTGAATTAGGTTGTGTTTGATTTATATTAAATAGATAAGCTCCCATAACAAGCTCAAGAGAACATCTGCTCACATCCTAGAAGACCTCAACATTCACATACATATTTGTACTTCCCTTGTTCAAGAGAGCAATCACAGTGTTACATGGGTAGGACTGAGAATAATGCCAATTGTCTTGTCAGTTCAAGGAGATCAGTTATTCTCGTGTGTGAGCTAAATGCAGTGGGACACTTACCTGATTAAATGTCGGTATCGTTGTACTTACCTACTGTAAGATGTCAGGTATCTCTACTGTCTGACCTATAATATGCACAGTTTGAAGGCAAGTATTAGGTAACCCAAAATACAAAAATGCCTCAGGAAGTACAGGGTAACACCATTTAGTACTAAGGTATGTTCATCAAATGGACATTCACCAGAAATGATTGTAGTAATGATCGAGTGATTTGGAAAGGTCTTACATCACTTGGGAGCCCTGGTGGCAAAGTAGTTAAGAGCTTGGCTGCTAACCGAAAGGTTGGCAGTTCGAATCCACCAGCCAGCCACTCCTTGGAAGCCCTATGGGGCAGTTCTCCTCTGTCCTGTAGGGTCGCTATGAGTTGGAATCCACTCAATGGCAAAAGTTTTTTTTTGTTTGTTTTTTGTTTTCATCACTTGGGAAATAATAAAAAATTCAGTAACTGTGGGGAATGAAAAATGGAACAATGTATTTTCAAGGAAGACTGTTCCATAGATTTCACATAGGATAGATTTGTGCCAGAGTCTCCAGCAGCTGATGCATACACAGTAGGTACACAACAATTAGAGCGTGCACACACAAGAGTCTCCACACAGAGTAGTGTACACACAAGAGTCTCCAGCTGAGGCACACACAGTAGGTACCCACCAACTAGAGCATGCACACACAAGAGTCTTCAGCTAAGGCACACACAGTAGGTACACGGAAGTTAGATGACAATTATTAATCTGGTTTTCTCTTAATATTCCCTTGGAAGTTGTAGCAATATTGTCTAATAAGATGGTATTGGAGTATGTCTAAATTTCTAGAAAGCTGATTTTTATTTATACTTTGTGGTAATTTCTACATGAATTACAAGTACTGATGCAGGGGGACAAGATGACTCATTTGCGACCTGCAATCTGGTCACATCTCTACCTTGATCTTCAGTGGCACTGAAATTTAGTTATGTCTGTGACCCAGTTCTCTGATTTCTTTATTCTTTGTCTGTTCCAGTTTATTCAAAGGAAGAATGAAATATCTTAGAAGCGCAGTAGAACCTCATTATAGTTTTCTCATTATTATACTAACTCAAATACACCAGGAAAATCATGTCCTTGAAACATGGCAGTATAGAGTGAAAGATCAATAACCACCTGTCATTATTTTGATAAAAATCACTGGCATTTTCACAGCTTTTCTCTTTTCAGAGAGTGCTCTCACAGAGATTAACTCACTGGCATTTCACTGCAGCACGATCTAATTGATAGAAAAATCTGATTAACCCTGCTTGGCAGAGGAAGAAAGTCAATGAGTCACTGAATGTCACTACCTGCTGGATAGTGATAGAGCAGAGATGGACTCCCCGGTATCCATGGGCGCCTTATTGCTCAGTAAATATGAGTTCAGAACGTGCTCATAGTTCTACAGTCTTTCCACTTTTATTTGTACCCTGTTTCTCACATCTGTGTCATAAATCCATTTCATGGCTTTTTGATTCTTGGATACATTTGCCTCAAAATGACACTTGTTCTTAATAATGCCTCAGGTTTACTTAAATGCATACGCCATTGGTTGTGGCTAGTTAGACCGACCTGTGATTCAGAGAATGAAATCCAATAGCATCATCAATCATGACAGTCCTATTTCCTTCCCTCTGAAGCAAATGCAAAGGGCCTTGCTAACTAAGTAACTGCAGTGGGAATAATAGTTAAAAACTTTTCTTAAAAAGTCTCATATCCTTTGTTTTCTAGTAACTTGACTTCTAGTCAAATTCTGATCTGTTAGTACTTGTCCACACTCTCAGAAGGAAGATTTTGTGGCTCAGATTTTCCAGGGCTTTTGTTTGTTTCTTCTTGCTCATTTCAAGTTTTAAAGGCTAATGTAGTTCAACACTGAGTTTGGCTAGTTTTTGTTTGTTTCTGGGTTTGAGTGGAAGAAAGGTAGAAGCACCTTTTATAAAAGGTGGAGAATTTCTAGGAAATGTCTATGATATCCTGTGGTTGTAAAATCGGTTTGCTTTCAGGGTTCACTACACAGTTCTATCAGATTGAAAACAGGTGAATTTACACTGAGGTGAAGCTTTGCCAAGTCTGTCACCAAGTTAACTGATCAGCTTGCCCTGAGCTTCTCTAACACCTACTGTCAATATCATTCATTTGACAGTGAAGTTAGAACCACTTTCTAAATAAATCCTTCTCAGAAGTGCTTATGGCCTCTGTCTTTACAATTGCCTGTGAATATATTTTATTTCTTCAATAAGACTTTGAATTTTTTATTTGGGAATAATTTCAGATTTATAGAAAAATTGCAAAGAGAGCAGAGTTCCCATATACCCCTCAGTCAGTGCCCCCATTGTTAACATTTGCCCCCAATATGACTTTAAACTTTTTGATGACAGACTATGTCCCATTGTCTCCATAGCGCCTGACAGCACTAGGAACTTACCTTGTACCTAGAATTTATTCACTGGATTTCAATGAATTGGTAATAGATGGACGATTAGAGGAGCTCTTCTGCCAGCCAAAAGGTCGGCAGTTCAAATCCACCAGCCGCTCCTTGGAAACACTAGGGGGCGGTTCTACTCTGTCCTATAGGGTCCCTATGAGTCGGAATCAACTTGACGGCAACGGGTAGACAATTAGAAAGGCACATTTTAGCCCACTTACATTTTATAGACTAAGAGTAGTTGTTTTTATTGCAAATATGGTACAAACACCCGGTATAATTGCAAGTTCAGGAAAAAGCTGTCATTTATTTTAAATTTCTTTATGTCTTTTCTAGGTGATTACAATGAGGGTTCTATTATGCAAAAGTTATACAACTTTAACTCAGAAATGCTTGAGAGATAAAAGTTGGCCTATTTCTCCAAATTGATTACAAGTTATAACAGGAATATCTCTCAAGAAAGATTTCGCATTGGTTTCATGTACTATATCAGGTCAATATATTTTCAATCTAGTTTTATAAAATTAATTCACATCAAGTCCGATTAGTGATGAGAGAGAAGCACTGAAATAGGTGTCACTTAATGTCATTTTTCAGATGGTTTTGGAACTCTCAGTTAGAGGTCATCTTTGTAAATATTGTCTTTACCTAAGTCAGCTAGACAGGGCATGTGGTGATGTGCACTGCCCTTCCAAAACCAATCAGAAAAAAACACACATAGCATATTGGAAAGATCAGTGTCCTGATATTGTTCCTGCTATGTGTGAAGGAAAGATGAAAAGCAATAAAACCTTGAAGCTGAGGCCACGTGAAGATGTTTTGTACGGTGCCAGCATTGAACAGCGAATGCTCTGTGCGGGTTTAAAAGCTACTATTTGCACAGAGGATGTTGCAATTCAAAAGCAAAATAGGCATCTCTTCACTTATTTGATTGATTATGTAGCCATGTAGGGATTTTTATAACAGCGTCACTAAATGAGTATAGAAAAAGAAGTCATCCTTGTAGAAAAGATATAGTAAAGCAAAAAGTATGCTATTTGTATTAAATTTTGGATTATTTCCTTAGACTTAATCTACAGAAATAAATTAAATCAAATGTCTAAAATGTCATCCTATCACCTAACGTTCCTAATGCAATCTCTTCTTTCAAATAAGGAATTGATTCTTCTCATAAACGTCTATTTCTCCAAGACAAATCAGCCAGGGTAGTTACTGATGGTTGACATAATTTAACATTTAGGATTTAATCAGGCACCTACTGAGCGTGGAGGGGCAATGACCAAAGGTAGGGACATTGGTATGGAGAGAGAGCATCACCAAAGGTTGGCAGGCATTCCAGTAGAGATTATAGTGCTTTGCTACTTATAGAGAGTACTTTGGCTGAAGGGTCACTCACTGGTTTTCAAAAGGAGGCTTGGGCCAAACTTGTGCATATGCCAGGTCTAAATCTACGCTATGGTGAACTTGACATTTTTGGGTCTCGTCTGACAAAACAACGATTTTCCATTCCCTTGTGGAATCATGGAAACATAACATTCTGAAGTGACATCCCCCTTCTCCAAACTAAACCAGACTGATATAAAATGCCTGCAATTATTTCTAGTCCCTTTTCCAACGCAATCCTGTTGGAAATTCTCTTATTTTTTGTCTCTCTGCTGAAAGCACTAGATGCCAAGGCAGAAGCAAGGACCATAATTTCCCTGATGAAATCTGAAGCTCAATTGCACTTGATTACCTTAGCAGTCCTTCTGTTAGTGGGGATAACCTACCGTTAGCTCTCCAGGGAGAGGAAGGAGTAAGTAGACAGGACATCTGGGGCAGCAACAGCCACGAGAAGCACCAGCTAGTTGATGAGAAGACTGGGCTCTAAGTTCCGCTTTGTCTCAAACTGGATGGTAACTGTTAATGTCACTGGCTGCAGTTTCCTTGTTGATTTTAAGGTCTATTTTGACTCTCCACGCAGGCATCAGAAGCCTTTAAACAATTGGTTAGCCCTAGCTAGAAGATACCATTTCTGAAACCAGATGAAAGCTGGCTAAAGAAGAGGCATGCCCTGTTCCTTCAGTAACTTGTTTGCACTCTGTTTTTCTGAATAGATGACTCCCACGCCCACATGAAAAAAAGAAAGCTAACCCTTTGCAACAGCAACAACATCCAAAAATAAAACTAGCTACTTGGTTACAATATCTTTGATGACATAAAGTAAGCTTACATTATGGCCTGCAGTTCTCAAAATGTGAATGTTCTCAGTTTAACATTGTGTTTCCACTGAAATAGACATGTAGAAGTCAGAGTTTCCTGAATCCGTTCATCTCCTACATTGTCCTGCCCACCATCAAGCACACAAGCTCACACATCTATAATCCAGTTAGCCTCGCTGAATTTATTTCAACCCTTAAAATGAATCTTATTGTTCCCCTTTTTCTTTTGTTTTCTTGGAACAGTCTTCCCTTTCCCTTTATTCACTTGGCAACCCCATTTATTTTTAAATGTTCTGTTTGTGCTGTGGTAATGTGGCACAATGGTTAAGCGTTTGGCTGCTAATCAAAAGGTTGGCTGTTGGAATCCACCAGCTGCCCCTTGGAAACCCTATGGGGCAGTTCTACTCTGTCCTACAGGGTTGCAAAGAGCTGGAATCTACTCGATTGCAAAGGGTTTTTGGGTATATCATAAAATTTGCCATTTTAATTATTTTAAGTGTCCAATTCATTAGCATTAATTACATTCACAATGTTTTGAAACCAGCACGACTATCCATTTTCAAAACTTCTTCCTCACCCCAAACAAAAACTCTATACTCACTGAGTAATAACTCTTTATTTCCCCCTCCCCTCAGTCCTGGTAACCTCTAATCTCCTTTCTGTCTCTATGAATTTGCTTATTATGCGTATTTCATATGAGTGGATTCATGCAATATTTGTCCTTTTGTGTCTGACTTATTTAGCTCAGCATAATGTTTTCAAGGTTTATCTGTGTTTTAGTAGGTCTCAGAACTTTATATGGCTAAATAACATTCCATTGTATAAATATAACACATTTTGATTGTCAGTTCATCTGTTGATAGGCACTTAGGTTGTTTCCAGCTTTTGACTACTGAGAAGGGTGCTGCAATGAACCTTGTTGTTGTTGTTAGGTGCCGTCAAGTCCATTTCAACTCATAGCAACCCTTTGTACAACAGAGCAGAATACTGCCTGGTCCTGGGCCATCCTCACAATCATTGCTGTGTTTGAGCCCATTGTTGCAGCTACTGTGTCAATTCACCTCATTGAGGGTCTTCCTTTTTTTTTTGCTGACCCTCTACTTGACCAAGCATGATGTCCTTCTCCAGGGACTGGTCCCTCCTAATAACATGTCCAAAGTATATGAGACGAAGTCTCGCCATCCTTGCTTCTAATGAGCATTCTGGCTGTACTTCTTCAATGAGCATTGCTGTACAAGTATCTGAGCCCTTGTTTTCAGTTACATTGGAACTTGCTGAGTCATCTGGTGGTTCTATGTTTAACTTTTTGAAGAACCAAACTATTTTCCACAGTGGTTGCACCATTTTACATTCCCACCAGCAATTTTTCCACGTTCTCACCGACATTTGCTAGTTTCTGTGTTTTTTATAGTAGCTGTTGTAATAGGTGTGGTTTTGATTTGGATTTCCCTAATGACAAATCATGTTGAGTATCTTCTTATGTGCTTATAAATCATTTATATAGCTTTGGGGAAATGTTTATTAAGTCCTTTGCACATTTTTCAGTTGGGTTGTTTGTCTTTTTATTGTTGAGTTGTAGGAGTTCCTTATATATTCTGTATATTAAACCTCTATCAAATATGTAATTTGCAAATATTTTCTCCCATTCAATAAGTTGTTTTTTACTTTTTGATGCACAAAAGTTTTCAATTTTGGTAGAGTCCAATTTATCTATTTTTTGTTGTTGGTGGTGGTGATTTTGGGGTCATATCCAACACTCCATTGCCAAATTCAAAGTCATGACAATTTACTACTATGCTTTCTTCCAAGAGTTTTATAGTTTTAGCTCTTATATTTAGGTCATTAATCCATTTTGAGTTAATTTTCATATATGTGTGAGATATGGGTCCAACTTCATTCTTTCTCACGTGGAAATGCAGCTGTCCCAGGACCATTTATTGAAGACTATTCTTTCTCCACAAAATGGACTTAGCATCCTGGTTGAAAATCAATTGACCATTCATATATGTGTTTTTCTGAACTCTCAATTCTATTCTATTGATTTATACATAGATTCTTATACCAGCACCACCTTGTTTTGATTGCTGTAGCTTTGTAGTAAGTTTTGATATTAGGAAGTATGAGTCTTCTGACTTTTTCTACTTCAAGGTTGTTTTGGTTATTCAAGGTCCCTTGCAATTCCATATTAATTTGAGGGTCAACTTTTCCATTTAGGTCTTCTTTAATTTTCTTCATCAGTGTTCTATAGCTTTTAGTGCACAAATCTTTCACCTCCATGATTAAATTTATTCCTAGATATTTTATTATTTTAGATGCTATTTTAAATAGAATTACTTTCTTAATTTCCTTTTGAGATCATTCATTGCAGGTATATAGAAACACAACTGAATTTTTGTTGTTAATCTTATATCCTGAGACGTTGCTGAAATCCACCCACTAGTTGTTAACTTATATGTCATTTCCTTAGGAATCATTCACTGACATAAAACCTGTGCCACTGAGTTGATTCTGATTCATAGAGATCCTATAGGATAGAGTAGAACTGCCCCATAGGGTTTCCAGGGAGTGGCTGGTGGATTCAAACTGCTGATCTTTTAGTTAGCAGCTAAGCTCTTAACCACTGCACCACCAGGGCTCCATTCACTGACATAGCCAAGACTAATTTAGACCTCCCTTTTAAGTGGTCCTATAACCCCTTGTGAATTTCCTAGCATAGGATTTATCCTCCTGCAGTTTAATTATATATTTATTTATGTGTATTCCCTAATCCAGAGTTACCTTGATGGGAATGGGATATACCTGTATGTTTAGAATGGGTAACACTGTAGTAATAATCTGGTCCCCTTTGTTTCAGAGATACTTGGCAGTGCATAGGGTAGCAGAGTAGGTCAACTGTTGCCACACACAGTCGCATATATTTGCTGCAGTGTACATGCAAATATTATCATTTTCTCTGGGTGCCTGAATGTGAAAGTATTTGAGAAGCACAGTGCTATTAGATTGTAAGCTCTGTGAGGGCAGGATCCATGTCTGTCCTCTTTGTTCATCACTGCCTTCCAGCACCCGATGTGGTACCTGATGCATAGTAGGCACCTGATAAATATATTTTGAATGAAAAAGAAATTCTATAGAGAGAGATTAGAAGTCCCTGGGTGGCACAAATGGTTAAGTGTGAGACTACTAATCAAAAAAGTGGTGGTTCAAACCCACCCAGAGGTGCCCCAGAAGAAAGTCCTGGTCATCTGATTCCAAAAGATCATAGTCTTGAAAATCCTATGAAGCACAGTTCTACTCTGTATACATGGGGTTGCCATGAGGGAAAATCAACTCAATAGCGACTGTTTTTTGTTTTTTGGATGATAATTTCAGAAAGGTTTTTGTGATTTTAATTTTTGAATTAGCATGAATCCGTAATTTCCATCTGCTTGTATGTGAACAATGGACCAGAGAACGGTTGTTGAGACAGCTATAGAGCAAGCGTTAAGAGCTCACAATTTGAAACCTATCTTGAAAGACTTCTGGCTCAGATGTTACCAGCTCTGAGGTCCCGAATGAGTTGTTTAAACTTTTTCTACTTCAAGTTTTAAGAATTAAGATAATAGTAGCACCTGGAGCCCTGGTGGCACAGTGATTAAGAGCTCAGCTGCTAATCAAAAGGTCAGCAGTTTGAATCCACCAGCTGCTCCTTGAAAACCCTATGGGGCAGTTCTACTGTGTCCTAAAGGATCATTATGCTTTGGAATTGACTCAGTGGCAACGGGTTTACGGGTTACCTTATAGGGTTGGATAAGAATTAAATGAGTCAATGCATGTAACATAAAATAAATGTTTACAACAGTGCTCATCACATGGGGAGCACTGAGTAAGTGTTGCTCTGGTTGTTGCCATGGTTGTAATCAAAATCTTGGTTTCAGTAGACTTAAACTCCAGGCACTTTCTCTGGGAATTTAGGCATTTGTAATGGTATCAGCCAAAGGGTAATCTTTGCGTGCACATGTAAAAGATACATCCCTTCTACATGCATCAAGCTATCGTATGATTACAAGAGAAAAGTCTCTATTCTGCAACAATAACTTACCAAAGTATATTAAATTCTAGTCCCTTAGAAAAGTATCTCTTCTTTAATAGGTCAAAATCGCCATTTTCACATATTGCTCTTCCATGTTCATAAAGGATCTAAACAACACGTTGACCATCAGTCCTTTTAAATGCTTTCTACTTATTTTTTAAGTGTCCTGATTCTGCTACTATATGCGAATAAACAACAATTAATACTCTTGATATTTCTTGGTTTTCATGACTTTGCTTTTTCCTGTTTTTTCTTTTCGTTTTCTGACTTTGTTCTTTATCCCAACCCCAACTGGTGGCTGTTTCCCTCAGCTCTGGCCTGGACTTTCTGTTCTAGTCTCTCAGCCCCCAAACAACTCCTGCTCTCTTGCTTGTTGCTATTCTCCAAGACTTCATTTCTAGCCCTAGCTTCTCACTCATGCTTGCAGTTAATTACAGAATATCTGCATTGCTGTATTTTCTCACAGCTGAATCTTCACCTTCAGAGGCAGAGTGTCCTGGGTAAGCAGTAGATCAGTACGAGCATCTGTATTCGGAACCACTAAGAGCAGTCACCTTAAAAGTCAGAGATGAAAAATCTGGCAGGAAGGCTAGATCAGGGAAAAGGGGGGGGAAATCAAAAGCAATGGATCAGAAAAGGTCAATTCAGAATATATACTTGCAGAAATATTTACTTGCTAGCCAGCTACTGTTGTTTTTGTTTTTGTTCAGAGTAACAAAAATAATACTGTTTTTTGAAGAACATTTGGAAATCATAGAAAATTACAAGTAAGACACTAAATTCACCTGCAATCTTAACATCCAGAGATAATGTAGAGTATCAACATTTTGGTGCATAGCCTTCCATACTCCCCCCCACCCCCGCCCTGTCACATTTACAGATATTTGCATCATAATAACCTTTTGTAACTTGCTGTTCAAACAATGTATCATAAACATATTCACATGCTGTAAAATAATTTTCAATATGATTTTTTAATGAATATACTGTGTCCATTGTATAGGTTTTACATAATTTATTTAGCAAATCCCCTGTTGTTGGATGTTTAGGTCATTCAAGAATGACTTAAGAAATCCAAGGAACTTTACAGGATCCCAGTTTGAGTTGATCTTTAGCAGCAAAAGAGGAGGAGATACAGTGTGGTCCACTAAAAACAACATAGCTACAGGAGTCAAAAGATACGGTCTTCCGTGTCTGGTGCTTCACTTACCGTCTGTATGACTTTGAATAAGTTAGTTACTTCACTTCTCTGAACCTCATTTCTTCATCTAAAACATCGAAGTATTGGGTTAGTTTATCTGTCAGGTCCTCTCAGCTCCAACATTTTAAAATCCTAAGTGACTGAAGAGAGCGCATGAAGAGGAGTTAATCGTGTGGCATGGGATTCTGTTGGAAGCCTAGAAATGAGGAACTCAGAGCAAAACTTCTGGAAAGAGAAGAGAGTTTGTCCCATTTGCAAATCTCCCACACATTCTTACCACAAAGTCTGCTGTTCTCTGAGCCACTGACCCCATCTACAAGAGGCAGGTGCTTCCCCCAAGAAGAATCACTTTAAAAAATAGTTGGGAGTTTTTAGAAAATCTATGTGTTAGGAAGAGAATGGAATAAAGAAGCTTCATATAAAAAACAGAAGCCGCTTATATTGGGAGACCCTGTGGGTAAAGCAACCACTGCACCGTGGCTCTGCTGACTTCTAAATCACTCTTTAGACTTTGCTTGATTTTTTACCATTTTTAAAAACTTGTCAAGAAATTCAACTAATTCTGTATTGATTTCTGTCAGTTTTTCTCATCACTTATAAACCCATGTCACCTTTGACAAAGATTAATATCTCTCATTCTCCTTTAATAACATTTCAAATTGTAAAGTAAGTACTGTGGCTGCTTCGATAACAAAGTCGAAGTTTTCCCCAGGTTGTTTTTTTTTCCCCAAATTATGCCACAATCTAGCTCTCCCTACCCCTAGCCCTTTTTTTTCTCCCCTTAGAAAGTCTGAGAAGCCTAGCTGAAATCACTTACTGGAGTTCATAAATTATACGACACTCTTGAAGTAACAAGGTTGATTTTTTCTCTAAGGTACATTTTGTAAAGTATTTTAGATAACAGAAGGAGAAATTAATGTTTAGTAAGCATGGGCTGCAGAGCCCTGGTGGCATAGTGGTTAAGAGCTTGGCTGCTAACCAAAAGGTCAGCAGTTCAGATCCACCAGTGGCTCCTTGGAAACCCTATGGGGCAGTTCTACTCTGTCCTGTAGAATCCCTGTGAGTTGGAATCGACTCGAAGGCAATAGTCTTGTTTTTCTGGGGGAAGCATGGGCTAATTCATGGCTGCCGACTCACTATGGGGTACTATTATTGTCTATCAATTACCTGCAGGGAAAGAAAAGTTCAGTGAGGTCCAAAGCCACATTCAAACTACATTTGCCCAACTGCAAGGTTTTTCTCTGTTAACACCATGATCATATACATACAGCAAATGGAAGCCTCCAACCTGTGTGCATGTATGAAGATTTGCAGTGCGTGAGAGTGGAGGGGGAGACTTTCTGAAGATCATGCAGGGCACATATAATTTCCAGAAATCCTTCAGAAGGCTAAAACAAGAAAACTAACCAATAATCTAATGAATTTTAGGGATTAATTTTAATTTAGTAGGATCTCCTTATATACCTAGAACGACTCTACCCCCTGCAACAGTTCTGCTTGATGGCTCTTAATCCAGAGGAATTAATAGCACACCATTCTTTCTCACAAGTCCTGGTTTGAATGATAAATAATGTCATCAATCTATTGGCATTTCTCTTTAATCATTAAAATCTGTATGGTCTGAGATCAGCGATCAGAAACAACCAAGAGATCACGTTAAAGAGGAAATCTCCTGGCCCTTATAAATGCATCAAGAAATGTCTGATGATCTTTGGGATTGTTCTCATGTTGTCTTGATAGTAGCTAGAAGTCATACGGTCCATTCTCCTTCTAATAACCTCTTTTGTTGTTTCCTACTACATCTTCAATGTCATTTCAATGTAAATCTAATTTTTTGGAGAAGTGTAATGCAACTGGATGAAACCGAGTGTAACATTTCTAGGTATTATAAAAATAGGTTAGAAAACTGCAGCTCTGGAGCTTTGATCTGCCTTGCAGACAGAGGTTTAGAGATCTATTTCCCTTGGGGACTGTTCTTCCATCACTAAAACGGTGAAACGTCTAAACTCCCTAACTGTGTAGACGTCTATTGCGGTTCAGCTGCTGTGATGATGTTTTAGTCATAGCCAGTAATGCAGTGGTTGTCAAAGTGTGGTCTCCTGAACAGCAACATCTACACCACCTGGGAGCTTATTAAAAATGTAAGCTGTCAGGCCCATCCCAGACCTACTGAATCAGAAACTCAAGGGCTAGGGCTCAGCAATCTGTTTTAACAAGCACTCTAGGCAAGAACCACTGCTGTAATGCAAAGTAACTGTCAAGCTGTAGCATTCTTGTGTTACACATGCAAAATAATTTTATGTTTAGAAAATGAGAAAGGATATGGGTGCCTTATATATCAATACACATGTAGTAACTAATCAACTAGAGAACTCTTGAAAGTAATATGTCTGATAGCTACAAGGCCAAAATAAAAGTACCATTCATTCATTCGTTCGTTCAATTTTTATTTAGGGTCCGCTACATAGTTACATGGAAACACTGGTGGCACAGTGGTTAAGAGTTCGGCTGCTAACCAAAAGGTTGGCAGTTTGAATCCACCAGGTGTTCCTTGGAAACCCTATGGGGCAGTTTTACTCTGTCCTATAGGGTCACTATGAGTTGGAATTTTTTTTTTTGTTTACATAGTTACGTCGATAATACCTCAGAACAATAACAACAATAGTTACAGCTGTAAGCTGCAATAGCTGTCAGCAAAGCAAAGGCCCTGCCTTCGTGGAACACTTTTTTCAACTTTGGAAAAAACAGGCAATAAACAGATCAAATACATACATATAATATCAAGATTAGTGGTGAGAAGTGGTGTGAAGCTGATTAAAAGGATAAAGAGTGACTGGGGATGGGGGGGGGGCACTGTTTATTTAGCTGGATGCCAAAGGCTCTTGGATCAGACAGCCTTCAAATGAAGTGAAGACGTGAAAATGAATGAGTTGGGAAAATAACCTGGCCTTGTCCGAGGCAGATCGAACCACAGGTGCAAATGCCTCAAGACAGGAATATGCAAAGCATCAGAAAACACCCTTACTGCTCTTGTTTTACAGTTAGGATGCTAGTGGGTTCTGCTGGTTTGTGTCATTCCCTTTCTCAACTTGAGAGGTGGAAGCAATCCGTCTATGCAAAAGTAATTTTGTAAACTAGCTTCCTTTTTGTCACTCATAAGTCTCGGAAAGAAATGTAAAAGAAAATGAAGGAGAAGATCACGTGGAGTGTCAAGTGTGCCTTTTATTTACTGACCCTTGGCCCTTAACCAGAAACCCTGGTGGTACAGTGATTAAGAGCTTGGCTGCTAACCAAAAGGTTGGCAGTTTGAATCCACCAGCCACTCCTTGGAAACCCTATGGGGTAGTTCTGCTCTGTCTTATAGGGTTGCTGTGAGTTAGAATTGACTCAATGGCAATAGATTGGCACCTAACATACTTTCAAACTAGAATTAGCGGCTGGCTGCTCTATGAATTCATAAAGCTCAGCTCTTTATCCTCAGATCTGTGTTCCTTTTCATGGTCAAGGTATTAATTATGCCAGAAATCTGAGTTATTTTTTATCTCTTCCTTTATTTACTCCCTTATCCCCATCTAATCCAAGTTATCAGTTATATCTACTAAACCTTTTCATGACTACCTCCTCTCTTTTTTTTGCTTTGTCATTTTTTTCACCTGAATTACCCTAATAGCTCCTTAACTAGTGTCCCTGCCTCCAGTCTCTGCCCAATCAAATTCATCATTTATTTTTCTGTTAGAGTCGGATTCCAAAATCATGGGCACAATGTTCAAGTGTAATCTATTAGGCCCCCAGTCAAGGTCCTCCATAATCTCTCCCAAACTACGTTTTCTGTCTCATGTCCCACATATGCTACAGTTCATAGCAATTCAAAACCCAAATGAATTGTCCCTTTCTAATCCAGTTTTCAAAACCCTTCTCACACTTAAACACCTAGCTCAAATGCCAGTTTCTCCATTTAAGGAGATGTTCTCTTTTCTACCTTGGCAAGGTAGTTTTACCTCTATTTAGTACTTAGTCTTGTATTACAGTTAGTTGTTGACATATCTGTTATTCCACATTAGATTATGAGCTATTTGGGAGTGAGGAACCAGCATAAGTCATTTTTATATCACTCCAATTCTTAGGACTATGTCTTGCACATAACAACTTTGTAAAATTGAATTCAATTAAGTACTGAAAGTTGGCATGATATCCTTTGTGAAATAAATGCATGACTTAGCTCTTCCTTAACCAGAATGTTTGACTCACTGCCATCCTCCTTTTCCACCAAAGCTGGAAAACAATTATTCTCTTTTTCCTGAACCATGTTACATTCATAATTCTGAATTTCTAGTAACTTTTGTCTTTCCCTTAAAACATTATCCTTTGAAGCTTAGGGTCATGCTGTTTAGGTTAATTCCTCACATACCCTTAGTGTATTGAGTAGCACACACACACACACACACACACACACACACACACACACACACACACGCAAATATATTTCTTTCAAAGATAATGGAAAAGAAAAAAGCTAAATGAGGCTTTCAATGAATTTTCAGAAAATTACTGCCCTTCAGATATTTTTATGACCACTTACACATGACAGTTGATAACAGATGTTATAATCCTTACTTCCACTAGCAGCTGTTTTATTCAAACTGCTATAATTATTTTTATCTTGTGGTTAAGATACTATTACAAAGGATTTAAGGTAGAAAGATAGGTATTTATAATGGCCTTGCTGTTTGAATAGCCATATATTTTTTCCTTTTTTTTTTTTAATTGTACTTCAGGTGAAGGCTTACAGAACAAATAGTTTCTCATGAAACAGTAGTACCCATATTGTTTTATGACATTGGTTAACAACCCCACAACATGTCAACCCTCTAACTTCTCAACCTTTTTTTTGGTGAAAATACACATAGCCAAAGATACACCGTTTTGAAAATTTCTACATGCACAGTTCAGTGACATTGACTATGCTCTTCCAATTGTGCTGTTGTTCTCACTTAACATGAAGGCTTACAGAACAAAATCGTTTCTCATTTAACAGTTACTACAAATGTTGCCCTATGACAATGGTTAACAATCTTACAACACATCAACAATATCCTTACTCAACCTTGGGTTCCCTATCACCAGCTTCCTTGTCCCCTTCTGCCTTCTGGCCCTTGTCACTGGACTCCTGTACCTCGTTAGTCTCGTTTGGTTTTACGGGGCTGTCCACTCCCAGGGTGAACGGTGAACCTCGGAGATAACTTCACCACTGAGCTAAAAGGGTGTCTGGGGGCCATACTCTGGGGGTTTCTCCAGTCTCCTTTAGGCCAGTAAATCTGGTCTTTTTTTTTTTTTTTTGTGAGTTAAAATTATGCTGTACATCCTTCTCCAGCTCTGTCCAGAACCCTCTGTTGTGATCCTGGTCAGAGCAGTCAGTGGTGGTAGCCGGGTACCATCTAGCTGTACTGGACACAGTCTGGTGGAGGCCTTGGTAGCTGTGGACAATTAGACCTTTGGACTAATCTTTTCCTTGTATCCTGTTCTCTTCATTCTCTCTTGCTCCCAAAGGGATGAGACCAGTGGAGTATCTTAGATGGCCGCTCACAGGCTTTTAAGACCCCAGATGCTACTCACCAAGGTAGAATGTAGAGCATTGTCTTTATAAGCTGTGTCATGCCAATTGAGCTAGATGTTCCCGAGATGAATAGCCATATATTAATGTGTCATGCTTAACTACAACACCCAAAGCGTAATCGTGCTATAATAGGTTTTTTAATCGTGGTGAGAATGTACTACAGAATGAAAGCAATATTTCAAATAACTAGGAAATTGACTCAGGCGGCTTAGTTTTCAGTAAGGAATATCATGAGATATGGTTGAAATTTTTAAAAAAAGTTTATTACCTCATTTTTAATTTCACATGCTACTAATTTATTTCCTAGAGTCTCTATAAACCTTAGATTACTTCTTATTATACAATTATATTACTTGCTTTCCAAGTAATTTAAAATGTAAATTGTGTAAGTAAAATGAAAATCACACAACTTGCGATTTATGAGTTTAAGTGACTGGTAACTGATGATTCTCTTGGGGCAAAAACCAATTTATAACAGTGTTCTCTGGAAATTGGAATAGAAATGAACAGTAGCACTATACACAAAAGATCTTAGTATTAGTAAAGTTAAGAACAGAAATCATCGAGCTCATTGGCAACAAGTCCTTTGTCTTGAGATTCTTCAAAGGACCCCTTAAAAATTGAAATGTGAATTTTTATCAAGATTTTTGCTGTAAAGCCTACCCTAGAACAAATACGAGAGGAATATAATGATGTTGTCTTAGTCATCTAGTGCTGCTATAACAGAAATACCACAAGTGGATGGTTTTAATGAAGAGAAGTTTATTTCCTTACAGTAAAGTAGGCTAAAAGTCCAAGTTCAGGGCGTCAGCTCCAGGGGAAGGCTTTCTCTCTCTCGACCTTCTCATCAGTGTTCCCCCGGACTAGGAGCTTCTCGGCACTGGGACCCCGGTCCAAAGGACGTGCTCTGCTCCCGGCACTGCTTTCTTGATGGTCTGAGGTCCCCCTGTCTCTCTGCTTACTTCTGTCTTTTATATCTCAAGAGACTGCCTCAGGACACAATCCAGTCTTGTAGATCCAGTCCTGCCTTACTAACACAACTGCCGCCCATCCTCCCTCATTAACATCATAGAGGCAGGATTTACAACATACAGGAAAATCACACAGTACCAGGAATCGTGGCCCAGCCAAACTGATACACACATTTTGGGGGGGCCGTAATTCAAACCATGACAGATGTTAAATCCATTCATTTATTTTTTCCAGTATTTTATTTGAATAGTTTTTGAACACACAGAAAAGTTGAAGAAACAATACACTAAATGCCATATAAGCAACACCTAGATTCAATAATTGTTGGTATTTTCTTCTACTTGTTTTATACTTTTTTCCGTACATCAATACATGCATACATGCACACATGCACACATGCACACACATACAAACACCCGGATTTGCCGACTTATTTGAGAGAAAGTTGTAGATATTATCAGATTTCATTTCTAAATACTTCACCATACATCTCGGAAAAAGATTTCATTCCTATGCAACCTCAATATCATTATCACACATAAGAAAATGAAAAATTCCTTAATATCAACTAATATGCATCCCGTAGTCAAATTTCCTCTACTGTCTCAAAAATACCTATCACGGCTTTTCTTTTGTTGACCTAAGAACCAACTAAGAGTCACACATTTCACTTGGTTATTGTATCCCTGTAGTCTACCCCAGAGACACAGTAGTTAAGAGCTACGGCTGCTAACCAAAAAGTCAGCAGTTTGAATCCACCAGGTGCTCCTTGAAAACTCTACGGGGCAGTTCTACTTTGTCTTATAGGATCGCTATGAGTCAGAATCAACTCGACGGCAATGGGTTTGGATTTTTTTGGTTTTGAGTCTACTCAGTCTAGAAACAGTCCAACTAAACTCCAGCTTTTTAAAAAATGGCATTGTCTGTGGTTTTATGGGGGTTTTGCATTATGGTTTTGTCAGATTGTTTCCTTACGGGTAGTATAATTATGTGATGATGGAGAGGAAATTCAAGAATATATTGGGTGCTGGGTGGTGATGGTTACACCGGTCTTCTCTGATTTCACATCACTCTGGACACATATACTAAAAACCATTGAACTGCACGCTTTAAATGAGCAAACTTTTCAGTATGTGAATTATATCTCTACGAAGTTATTTAAAAAGGAATATACTCAGTATATGACTAATCTCTAGAAATTAAACTTCTGTGAAAGATGCAAAATAAAGTTTTCAGTTATGGAGTTAAGGAAGTAAACCTTGCATACATATATGAGTGCAATAGTTTATTTCATCTGCCTTAAGTTCAGATTAAATTGGGTTAACTGCTCTGTTAATTTTACCTAAGTTACCTCTCTTCATTATTGTTAACAGCTTTTTATCATAACACGTTTTCTCATCCAGGTGCTACTTGAGAAAACCTGAGAGTCTAAAAATGATATAATTAAGATCATGTGGCTTTTAAGGAGCCTGGATAGATTTTAACCATTTTCTCTGGTTCTACTGCTCTTTGGAGTTAATTTCTGATGCTAGTCTCTCTCACTTCTACCATCCAAGTTCTCTAAGTCAGAGGACAGCCCACTACAGGCACCCCAGAGCCCCACAGTAAGGCAGTGCCAAAGACAGTCACCCCTGCGGTCTCATGGCAGTTTTACCCCTGAAGTTCAATCGCCCCTGGAGGTGAAATAACTTTGAGGCGGCAGTAAGCAGAGTTATAAGTATATAATTGGATGTAAATAGGAATGGGCATTTAAAAAGAACAAAAAATAGAGTGAATATATAAAAGAGTTTTGATGCCCATTCATCTAAATCACTTAAAATTGTTGCAAAAAGTACCCTTGCATAGGCTGGCGTTAACAAGCTCTGAATCAAGGTTCTAGTCTGATTCAAGGTTCTAAGCTTGTTTCAAGCTCTGAATCAAGGTTCTAAGTAGAATCCATCTTGTGTGAGAACCAATCCAATTTGTAGTGGCTGCCTGTGCTTTTGTGTGAAGAAGGATTGTGAGGCCAAAAAGTGGTCTGGGATTGATTAACTATGCCTCCCATGTTTGGGCGTAAGGAGTGGCTGTACTCAACTTGCCAGCTTTACTCTGAGTGAGGCCACCAATGAGGAAATGTGGATATGAACTCAACGTGACTTTTGTTTGTGTTATTTTATGAACACCACAGCTCAGGTGATTTTGAAAAGTTATTCTCAAGTGGAAAAGACTTCAAATATATTTGGAAGAAATTGTGCAAGAGTGCCCTCTTAGGGACTAAATTATTAATCTTATAATAAATCAGGCTTGTGTTTAGGATGAGTAATAGAGAAAACTTGGCAGGAATTTATAGTTAAAAGTTCTCCATGAAATAACTGCAGGATGAGTTCCAAAAGGATGAAGAACAATAGGTGCAGTGTGATATCTAATTAATTCTCTCAGGAGGTGCCATACTAGAAAACCCAGTTAAGTCTTATAAATCTTAGTATGAAGAAGGTTATTAGGCTTGCTTACCTGTTTACAAAGTAGTTTAAGCCTAAGACATGTTTATTTATAAGAAAAAAGTCTATGCCTACAAAAAGTGAACCAACTTGATTTATTTATAGACTTAAAACTAGCAATTATGTATTTATATACACAAAAACAATGCACTGCACATATGCATGGCACGGTCTATAAAAGCTTTATTTACTAACGGAATCACTGTAGAATGTCATCAATCATATAATTATCCCTGTCTAACGGATTTAGAAAATAGTCACTGTGAGATTATCTAAGAAGAGCCCAGTGTTTATCAAATAGAAGAAAATATGTTACGATGTAGGAAACCAGATGTCTATCACTTTTCTTTACAATCAACATAGAATTCCTTATAATCTTCCAGAAAAGTGAAAACTCATGCAGGCAATTGATCTGTAGGTAGGAGATGAACATGTAAGAGATGGAAATCCACTTGATAATTGTATTCATGAATTGGAGCATTTAAGAATTATAAATTATAATGTTAAACTTTTTAGACATTTATTATGGAGAAATTATTTGATACTGTAAAGCTTATTAATTCTCTCAAGCACGTACCGCTGTTTTGAAAAGCATTTTTGAGCAGAAACAAGTGATTATCGAAAGTCTTTTTAACTCACCATAGCACCAGAGGGACTGAAGGACCAAGAGAGACTGATAAGAGTTACCTAAGAGACATTTCTCAAGCAATCAGTGAAGAGTCAGGCTCTGCTTGACACTGGGAAGTGAGATACAACCTGATACACCCAGATCCTTTAAAAGCAATGAAGTGTTATCTCAGAGGTTGAAGTCTTCAGGTTCAAATTCTTTCTCTGGGGGTAAAAGGATTTGTATTAAGTTGAACATATCGGAAAATGTCAGTCTGTTTAACACTATCCATGTTACTAATCAGTTAACCTTTTTTGATCTTCTTTTTGGGCTATTTTGACTGACCTGCCACTATCTTGTGCTCCAGTTTGTTGACTTCTACATATACCTTCCCAGCTGTAGGCACCATCTCTGCCAATTACACTTCTCCGTTAATTTTTTTTTTGTTACTCAACACCAGGGCTAACTTCTGCTGGTGTGCTCACTGTTTGTTTTCATTTCTACTAACCAGTTGTCTGACTCATGGCGACCCCATGTGTGTCAGAGTAGAACTGTGTTCCACAGGATTTTCAGTGGCGGATTTTTCTGAAGTAGATCATCGTCTTCCTAGGTGCTCTGAGTGGACTCAAACCTCCAGCCTTTGTGTGAGCAGCTGAGAGAGTTAACCGTTTGTACCACCCAGACCTGTTCATTGTATGAATGACTCAGGATCCCTCTTACACGTCCAAATTGGAATTATATTTTCTCATCTAATTTTAAATGTCTGTAAGATACTTACTTATGGCCTTTTATGCAAGAAATATTGTTTGTTTTCTATATGCATTTTATTTGTGGTTCTTGAGTGGGAATGAATATAAATCACAATTATTCATTCAACAAATATGCTGGAATCAGTTGGAGGCACTGGTTATTGTATCAATGAACATGCCAAAATACGTTCCTGAGCTATTGGCCTTACCTTCTAGTAGAGGGAATGATCATTTGACCAATGATTCATGTAAAGTTTACTGTAAATTTACCTTTTTAGACAAAGATAGTAATGAAAACAAGTTGAAAGTTTCCTAGATACTTATTCACAAAAATATATTAAATATTGTATTCACATTGGTTAATTCAGGAACTGTTTATTGAACACCTACATGCAATGCACTCTTCTAGGTACTGAGGATAACTGAAAAAAAAAAAAAAAACCAGATAAATCTTGCTATATTGGGGTTTTTATTCCAGCAGAGATGAAATGACAAATTATTTAAAAGAAAACTTGGTAAAATATAAGTGCTAAAACTTGCTATGAAAATAATTAAAGTAGGGATGGGAGAAAAGCAGTGATGAGTCAAAGAAGTTTTTTAATATACAGTGGTCAGGAATAGCTTCACTGATAAGGGGACATTTGAGCAGAGACCTACAGAAAGGGAGGATGCAGATATCTGGGGAGAGGTCCAGGCAGAGGCAGATGCCTTGAGGCAGGGGCACATTTGGCTTATTTAAGGAAGAGCAAGGAGACGTGTGTGGTGGGAACAGACTTGCAAGTGGAAGACTACTATGAAATGAGAGGAGGTCACATGGTATCTTAGGCTGGGTTCTCTAGAGAAGCAAAGCCAGTGAAGCATGTATATACATATATACATAAATATATATATATATAGAGAGAGAGAGAGAGAATTATCTCAAGGAAATGGCTCACACAGTTGTAGAGGCTGGCAAGTCCCAAGTCCATGGATCAGGCATCAGGCTGGAGGCTTCTCCTGACTCATGTAGCTGCAGGGGCTGACAAACCTAAGATCAGCAAATAAGACAGCAGGCCACTGGCTCATAGGTTATGGAGGCCAATGAATCCCAAGACTGGCAGGTGATACAGAAGGCCTCTGGCTCAAGTCCCAACAACCAGAGGTCAGATGATGATAAGCCGGATGCAGGATCCAGAACAAGCAAAAGCCATCGAGCTTTGAAAGAATATCCGTATATATTGGATGCAGTCTACACCCCCAAGGAAACTCCCCTTACAACTGATTGGCTGATCACATCATTGAAGTGATTACATAATATCACAAAATGGCATCACTACATAACTAGCAAAAATTACAACATTACGTAACTGACAAACCACTGTGAATCACGTTCCAGCCAAGTTGACACACAGCCTTAACCATCACACATGGATAATCATGGCAAGAATGGAGGCTAACTTCTGTTGATGTGCTCACCATTTGTTTATTACCCTGAGTGTGATGGGAAACAATGGGAAGGTTTTTAACAGAGGAGTGATATAATCTGAATTATGTTTTAAAATGAACAGAATACGATGTGGAGATTAGAATGTAGGGGACAAGAGTGGAAAGAAAGAGTAGTTAGGGGTCTTTTACAATAATCTAAGCTTGAGGTTATGTTTTGTGTGTGGTAATAGCAGTTAAAGCGGTGAGAAACGATTAGTTCCTAGATATAGTAGGAAGGTAAAGCTGACAGAATTTCCTGACAGATTGGAGTGTTGGGGGTTTGTGTGTGTGTGTGTGTGCGTGTGTGTCTGTCTGTCTGTGGACAGAGAGAGAAGGGAGGATGTCTCCAAAATTTCTGCCCTCAGGAAATGAGAAAGATGGTATGGATGTCTAGTGAGATAGGAAAGGGTTAGACATGGACAGATTTCTGAAAGGGGGAACTGTTTGGACGTTTGAGATGTCTACTAGACATTTAAGTGGAGATTTCAGGTTACAGGATATGTGATGTGTTCTATGAAAGTATTTCAAAGATGCTACTTGCTTCTGAGCTGTGAGCTATGCCTGCCCTTATGAAGAATATTTTCCAAACCTCATCTTTAAAGTTCTTAGAAATCCAGTAATAAAAGCAATAACAATACCTGTTTAACTTTGTGTGACTCATTTTTTTCTCATTCTTATTTGACTCTCAATACTTTTTTTTTCTTCAGTGTTCTTATAAATACCTTACCAAACATTCATATTCCATGGAATACAGCTTGGGATGCATTGACTCAGAAGGTTCATCAAAAGATATAAAAAATCTCAGTGTCAGATTGATGTAGGTTCAATAAATGAGAAAGGTATTGAAACATTATTACTTCTTAGCTCTTCAGTAGGTGTGGTCAAGAAGTAGCATTAACCAGCAGAAAACCGGAAAACATCTTTCTCTTCCTAGAGAAGGAAGCAAGGAGGCTAAGCTGCAAAACTTACCCACTACTGACGTTAAAGGGAAAACCCCAGTGTAGAGCTAGAAACTATGACCGATAAGTAACAATGATTGTACTTTCCCCAGGTAATGTTGTTGTTGTTCTTAGGTGCTGTTGAGTCGGTTCCAACTCGTAGTGACCCTACGTACAACAGAACGAAACACTGCCCCTTCCCGCGCCATCTTGACGATCATTGTTAGTGCTTGAGTCCATTGTTGGAGTCACTGTGTCGATCTCATTGAAGGTCTTCCTCTTTTTCACTGACCTTCTACTACTTTACCAAGTATGATGTCCTTCTCCGGGGATTGGTCCCTCCTGATGACATGTCCAAAGTAGTTGAGATGAAGTCTCACCATCCTTGCTTCTAGGGAGCATTTTGGCTGTACTTTTTCCAAGATAGATTTGTTCATTCTTCTGGGAGTCCATGATATATTCAATATTCTTAGCCAACTCCATAATTCAAATAAGTCAATTCTTCTTCAGTCTTCCTTATTCATTTTTCAGCTTTTGCACGCATATGAGGTGATAGAAAACACTGTGGCTTGGGTCAGGCGCACCTTTAGTCCTCAAAGTGAATCCTTTGCTTTTTAACATTTTAAAGAAGTCCCCCAGATAATAGTGACTGATTAATCTTACAGTATATCTAAATGATATTCAACTTGGCATTAAAACAAATAAGAATTCTTAAGGATTCAATTGGGCTTTAACTTTTCTTTTTCTAAGCACAATTAAGTTCTTAACCTCGATATGGGATTTTTCTGCTTCATCTGTCTTCTGTGTGCATTTTAAATCCATCATTAAAAATCACGGGTATAAATGCAAAGCTTAGGTAAAAGTTGGACTTTCTGAGCCCTTGCAGACTTGGCAGAAATGATGAAAACGGCAAAACCTAGTAAGTAGCTTTTGTGACAAAACTTTGGAAAAATGGGAACCTGGCATACCATTTTATTCTACTTTTTAAGATTTAAGCTGCATCAAAGTCCCTGTGGTTATTTGGCTTATATTTTGAGTAATTTTTATTGTAAACTGAATAGTAATAACTGTTCAAAAATCTATGCCTAGCATTTTACAGGATGGCATTTGGGGCTGCAAAAAGAGTCAGAGATAAAGATGAAAAACACATATTTTCAGGTTTCTTCATCTGAGCTGCGGATTTTTTTCCAACAAAGAAAAAGCTATTTCCCTGGTGGATGTTCTCCCACCATGAAGGACAGCATTAATGCATTAGGGATATGTCAGCTGTGATTAATGCTGATGATTCAGGGGAATATAGCAAGATACTGAAATAATGGGATTGGTCTGCATTTTAAAAATGCAATCGTCTTTAACACATGCTCCATGGTATATTTTTATGTGTGAGGGCTGATTTGTTTTCCAAAAATACTGCTTTACTTAAATTTTTATGAACACACGTTTTTAATGCAAGTTAGTTGTTATGACTTATTTTTCAATTTATAAATGTATCTTTGGGGAGTACAGACCCTGACTGTCCAGTAAAACTGGCCCACTCCTGCAAGAATACCACATCTCGTAGGAGTTGGTGATTCTAACAGCTTTAACAAATAATGTTGGTTAGCATTAGTTACATAATAATGGAGTACTGCAGAATTGAATGAATACTTTCTTCAAGATATTCTTAAAAGTTGCAGTTGGAAATGAGTTCTAGTAAAATGTATTTTACTTATTTATGTTTGAATTACTTTCAAGGCCAAGCAGTTCCACTGAGTCCTCCATCGCGATGAACAGACTGAAAAGCTAGTTTTGAAAAAACTGAACAGAAGAGTTTTGTTTATAAACTTAGTTTATCTAATTTTTGTTTATTGTTCTGGTGACAATACATGATGAATTGAAATTAAGGAAACATATTTCTTGGAATAATTATCGGAAAGATGCAAAATTAAAAACACTGTAATGTTAATCTTGGGATTTATGTACTAGACCTTTTGGCCATATTTTTGAGGGCCTAGTACATAGGAGTTGCTTTACATACATTATCTCATCTCATCCCCACAGCAACATCATGAGGAAGGCAATACTATGTCTACTTTAACTCACTGCCCTAGAGTCAACTCTGACTTTTGGCAACACCATCTGTTACAGAGTAGAACTGAGCTCCATAGGGTTTCTTGGCTGTAATCTTTATGGAAGCAGACTGCCAGGCCTTTCTTCTGCTGCACTGCTGGGTGGGTTTGAACTGCCAACCTTTTGGTTAGTAGCCAAGAGCAAACTTTTTTGACCACCAGAGGACCTTATGTCTATTATACAGATGGATAAATAAGCTAATAAAAAGGCTAAGTAATTTATCCAGGTTCACAGAACAGTAAGAGAGGCAAATTTGGGTTTTGAATTCAGATCTCTTTGACACCAGAGTATAGACGGGAAGCTTTGACCAAGCAGTGAATCAAGGACATCAAGAATTACTGTCAACAGGGTGGCCACCTGCCTGCAAGCTCTCCTCTTATGAGGAACCCTGCTGGTGAGGTGTTCCGCATGGATGTGGTATAGTTGAGCATTCGCCTGGCCCAACCCTTAGCCAAGTCCATGCCCTTGTCTTATTTTTCAGGTAGTTAATGTCTGCTTAGAAATGACTTATCACAGCTCTGGGTTTGAGTATTTTGAAATATTTCTCCTGTTAAGGCTGCCTCTGGACCAACTGGGAAAAAATGAGAGTCAGCTCTTAAGATCATACCAGTTGTTGTGGAGTCGATTCTAAGACATGGTGGCCCCATGTGTGTCAGAGTATGACTGTGTCCCATAAGGTTTTCAATGACTGATTTTTCGGAAGTAGATCAACAGGCCTTTCTTCACAGACACCTTCAAGCAGACTCAAACCGCCAACCTTTCAGTTAGCAACAGAGAGCATGAACCATTTGCCCAACTCTTCTTAGGATTGTAGAGATCATGCATTCAACCAACGAGGAAACTAAGGTCAGGGAAACAATGCGAGCTGTTGAAGTTGAGGGAAACAAAATGCATTCACTGAGCCTACTATTTCTACCTTAGCAGGCACACTCAGGGCTAATAATCAGACATTAAAATGTTATCTTCTTTATTATGGTTTGTATTCACTATCCTTGTATTATCTTATTCCTAACAAGGATCATATTTACATTAAGTATTTAAAATTAGCTTTCAATAAGTATTTAAGAACTGGTCAGATGTTTGAATTTTAATTTTAAAGTATGAAAATCTTTTAATAGTAAAAAAAAAGGAATATTATGCAAAGATAGTCCAACATTTAATGGAACCCTTTATGATCCTGGTATAAATGTAGAAACAAATTAATTTGGAATTAACCCTTGTGCTATAGATAATTCTTTTGTCAGGAATACTAAATAATGGTGCTGCTTTGGGAAGGATATGGGTGTACAAAGGATTCTTGGTAATAAATATTTGCACAAAAGTTTATCTATAGCCTAACAAGTTAGCTCTGAAGGACTTTTTATCAGTTCATTTATTTGTAACTCCAAAGAGACACTCCACAAACAACCACCCATGTTATTTGTTGGTAGTAATCAGTTGATATGCTTTTGTTTGGGCATCTAGCTGGATTGTATCCATGAGAATTTTTGAGTAGAAACTTCTCGGTGGAACCCTTTATGCACAGAAGAGCTTCTATATAACATCATTGCGTTTGAGCAAGTCAGTTATATTACGTCTCTTAAAGTGATAACGGTATAGAAAAATGATTTCTGTACAGAAAAAAAATTTGTAGTTTTTTAATCTGCCTGCTGGAGCTCGACTTGGGTTGAATAACTTAATAGAGCACTCTATATATTTATGCAACATAAGATATTTACATGAGGCAATTACTAAGGTTTTCTCTTATCCAGTTTTCTTTCTATTCTCCAGGACAGATTATTGTTAGCTACCATCGAGTTGGCCCCGACTTCGTGGTAACCCCAAGCACAATGGAACAGAACACTCAGGTTTCTTTGAGATCCAGCACGGCCAGCTCCCAAACATATTTAAAAAGTAAAACTGCATTCTTGGATAGTACATGAATTGTAGTTATCTATTTTTTAGAGTATATCCTGTGTTAGACTTCCAAACAAAGTACATTGCCTTTTAGTTCATCACTTTGCGGGGGCAGGTTGTATATTCTGTTATCCCAGTGTGTAGCTGTATTCAAAGCATTGTTAGAAATTTTCTTTTGTAATTCCATCTTACACTGTAGCACATTTTTAAAAACATTTCATAGTGCCAAACCTTAATAATTTGAGAAAGAATTTAATTTTTTAAAACAAATCAAACACTTGTAGATCCAAATCTTTTGAGTAAGATGGAAAGACGTAATTTTAAAACTATGCATTAGTTAGAAATACATAGCTTACATGTTCTATAACTATGATGGAGCAAATTTATACGAAATAATCATTGGAATTAGAAGACTTAGTCTAGTTTGTTTATACCTTTTGTCCCACCATAATTATTAATAACACTTCTCAAAAGTGTTCTCTTTGAATGACAAATTGTATGGTCACCCTACTAAATGGTAAAGTTAGAGAGAAATTCAGTGGTTCCCACCTGTCATTCAGCCAGTGACTACACTCGACAGTAACTAGACTTTTCCATAACTAAGACCATACTCTCTCCTATACCATCATTTCTTCCCTGAGATCCCTGAAATAGGAAGTAGAAGCCAGTGTGGCAGCTATGTCTGTAGAACTCATGATGGGCTCATTCTAACTTGGGCATCGCTAAACTGACCTCATGCCTTTCACGAGTGCTCCTCGTGCAGCTGTGGATAATGAAGGGGCTACTTTGGCCCACATCTCTGCCCTTCTCAACTCCAGTTTGGCCAAGAGTATATTTTTCTTTTAAAGAGCCTTCCCAATCTTCAGTGGACCCCTGAAAACCCTAGTTAGAACTAAGCTTGATACCACAGGTCGCTCCCCTCAACTTGATATAAAATTTTGAGTTTATCCTTTTAATTACAGCAACTTTCTTTCCTGTGGTTTTTCTTCTGCCTTTTCTCAAGCCTACAATCTGTATGCTGTGAGATCGCTTTACTAGGACCTTGGCTATGCCCCACCTGCACTGGCCATTTCTGTCACGTGTACTGAATAATTTTGTTCCAAAGACATCTTTGTCTTTACCCAGTTTCTTCTGATGTCTGCCTTGTGCTATGAAACTTAAATGTGGCATTAGGGATTAAGCATTACTATGTTAACCCTCCCTGATGGTGTGTTGGCCTTGATGGGAAAGGGGATCTTCCGTAGACAATGCCTTGGTCTATTGCAACAAATGTATTTGAATATTTTGCAGCTCGTGAGAGAGATTTTTGAGAGAACAGCCATTTCTTCGAAGCCCCTGAAATTATTTGTCAGATCAAATACAAATCCACATATGGAAACTATTCTCTAATTGACTGCTTTTCAATAGAAAGTTTAAATTATTATAATATTGTAGTTTCAATTTTATCACTTTTCTCACCTAGAATAGATTTCTTTTCATTCTTATGTATTCAGAGGCCTTTAAAAATACTCCTTTGATGGAAAGCCCTTGAAAGTTTCCTAGCTCTGTTATTCTGTCATCTTTGTTCTAATGAATAATATGTAGAACTAACCTCTAAATCCATGTAAGTCAGAATAAACACACTAGCCTTTATTCTATCTTTGTTTTTTGTTTAGGTAACTTAAATTATTAGAAAGAGCTACCTTTTCTTTTTGGATTAAATCAGACTTCATTGCACATTATCTGCTTACAAAATAACAGTGTGTTTTTTCCCCCAACAGAATGGCAGAAGGAATGAGTGGGCATTACTTGTAGATAATTAATCTTTCATTCTTTATAAATAGTATCAATAACACCATGAGTCTTGGCACTTCTAGGTAGTAAAAGGTCCTTTAAAATGGCATTGGCTGACTTACCACTGGTGGTGGGTAGCTACTTTTACTGCAGCCAGAAGTGAATGACATTGACTAAACATTGAATGACAATTTAGATGGAAATCTGGAAGTTCTGCACTTCAGAAAACTTTTCTGATTCCACTTCATCCTTTGCTTGTAGTAAATGGTTCTGCATTATAACTATGATTGAAGTGCATTTCCATATTGTTCTTGACTAGAATTCTTTTTTGCATCTCCTTTTTTATCAACGATGAGTTCTACATAAAGCTTATTTCTCTATTATTTCATGGATGTGGTAACTTGGATTGTGACATTCGAAGTGAGAGACCATCCTCTTTTGCCTTCAGCCTACTGAGTGTTTTCCTTTATCTGCTTCATTTCATCATCTTTGTACTTCAACTTCAACCAGCCTACTCCAGCTTCCAGATAAGAGGATTACTGCTTGTGAAATTAAACACACACACACATACACACACACACACACACACACACATCAGGTTTTGAAGCAATGGAGACCTAGATGCAAATCCCAGTGCTCCTGGGAAAGTTACCTGCACTCTCTGTTCCTCTGTTTTCTTGTCTATAGAATAGGGATGACAATGGCTATGTTTAAGTTCATTAAGGAACTTTAAATAAGATAAAGCAAGTAAAATGTCTATGCCATCAAATAAACACCGTTTCATTCCTTTCTCCTTTGAGGACCATTAAAAGGGTCAAACTACAATAAAGAGCCATGGTAAATGTTAGTTCCGTTTTATTTCTTTATTTACCGAATATTTATGTAATACTTATTAATTTAGTTAATTCTCATTACTTCCCCGATAAATAGGTCTTATTGTTTTCACCGTGTTTTGCTTGAGAAAACCGAGCCACTGAATACAGCCAGCGATGTCCTGGGTTGCAGTTGAGCCAGGCAGTTCGGGTACGGAGGAGATGGTCTTAGAACGTCACTGCCTCTCCCTCCCGCACGGTCCTTCGCTTTACTCCCTGCTCTAGAAAACAGGAATTTACCTGAGCTGTTTTCTCACGTGGGACTTTGTCCATGGCTGCTATGTCAGCTACTAGACCTGTCCTTTGGCTCTCTGATCTGTGTCTTCCTTTTAGGATTTCACCATTTCCCAGTCAAGTCCCCATGTCACTTTGTGGCAGGTGTGGCGTGATACCCAGCAAGAACTGGCCTTTGGAGAGCTGTTGTTGTGTGTCTATTCGATCTCCTAGCAACCGTACAGGACAGAGTAGAACTGCCCCACAGGGTTTCCAAGGCTGGAAAGCTTCATGGAAGCAGACTGCCACATCTTTCTCCCACAGAGGGGCTGGTGGGTTTGAACCGCCGACCTTTCAGTTAGCAGCTGAGCGCTTAAACCACTGCACCATTAGGGCTTCCTTGGAGAGCTGGGGAGGGTGAATTATTCTCCTTAAGGGAGAGCTGTTCCGTTAAAGGTACTTTCATGCTTCTAGTACCACAGTACCCCTTAGTGGCCTGACAGAGGTAATTTATTCATCTCATCAGAGATATGCTGAAAGTAGAGCTGGCATTTACTAGAATGATCATTGTTTTCTGTAAATGGCTAATGCATTTGGATGCTGTTAGAGACACATTCCTAGTCAGTTTTGTACTTACCCTATTTTAATGCTCAGAAAACCCATTTGATGTATAATTTAACAGCTATGCTTTAATTTTTGCCACATATGAAAATGACCAGATCTTTAGAAAAATAAAGTTGGCCTTGCCCTTTTAAAGCATTGATAAAATGTCTTTGATAGCGGTGTTTTCTGGATGCTGTTTAGTGACACTTCCCACTCCATGGGGTTATGATTAAAATCAGAAACTAAGATGAGATGTCAGCTGTACTATGCAGATGAGGCAGAGACAATTAAAGAGTGTGATTATGGCAAGGTAGAAATGTTAAGACAATGCCACATCAAATATTCCCATTCTACACACATTATAGGGAAGTGGAAAACATCATCAGCAAGACAAGAACAGCAGGCAGTTTTGTTTTTAAAATGCAACTATCATATATTTAAAGAGGACATTTGTCTATTGCAGCTGGAAGTTTGAACTAACCAGAATAATTTAAAACCATCAAAAAAAAAACAAACTAGTTGCTGTCGAGGGGATTCCAACTCATAGCAACCCTGCAGGATAGAGTAGAACTGCCCCATATTCGGGTTTCCAAGCAGCGGCTGGTAGATTCGAACTGCCGACCTTTTGGTTAGCAGTTGAGCTCTTAACCACTGTGCCACCAGGATTCCAAAAACCATCAGTGACTTCCCAATATACATTAGCTTGCTTAAAGCTTCTTTTTTGGGGAGAGGTGTGAGTGGAAGTTTAATTGTTGAGCCCTGGTAAGATAAAGAAATAGAAAAAGCTGGACTGACTATCTGATCTTCCTCTCAAATGGGAATTTTACTTCACTCCATTTTTTTTCTTGTTTGGAAAATTATATTCTAGTTATTCCACACTGGGAACGGAGTTGTTTTACATTGCTGAATTTTCCAGGTAGCTGATGTTTAGCCAACCTCAGGGTTTTGTAAGTAGGTAGGCAAAAGAAAACCGCAATGCAGATTGACCTCTACAAAATGGGGATTCGTTGGCTGACATAAATGTGAAGTCCAGACAGAATGCATTTTGGTTTTGTTTGTTTGCCTTTTCTCCAGTCTGCCTTCTGTGACGTTGGCTTTGTCCCAAGCCTATAGCTCCATTTCCATCTGTAGGGTTACTGCCCAAATTTCCCAGAGTCACCTGCTTTCTTATCCAACCCAGAGATTGTGTCACGTTAAAAAAAAAAAAGGAAAAGAAAGGAAGGATGGAGGGAAGGAAACAAGGGTGTAGGGGGAGAAAAAACTACTGAGACACTAAGAGTGCTATAAACTAAGAAAGTCTGGAAATCACTGGGTCACGCCTGTTTTATTGTCTGATCGCCATTCACTGTTAGACTATTACACAATTACATCATCAAGTTAGTGAACCAAAAAAAAAAAAAAATTCAGTGATATATTGTCCGTCTTCTGCTTTCAAAAACAGAGCTTATTTAACAGATTAAATGTTTTTATAATAACAACCCAGGTTCATTATCCTGAACACAAACCATCACTCTGGACTTTAATACATGCTGGTGCTTAGGGTTTCAAACGCTTCATTACAGAACCAGGCTGTACACGGCAGGCCTTAGGGCCCATAGGTAGATTTGGCCGGGGAGTGGGGGGCAACTGTCATGTATGTAATTTAAGCTAATATTCAGAGTTTTCTGTTTCCTCTAGCTGGCTTTTGTTTCTCCCTGTTAGAAGAACAGAATTAAAGGAATGGAAGGATCACTGGCTTTAGATAAGCCTGTGCTAGGCTTCTGGTTCTGACTCCAGCCTTTTTTATGTTAGTGAGTTACCTCTCTGAAGCTCAGCATCCTAACCTGTAAAACAAGGCCAAGGAAGCCTATATGTCAATGTAAAGGGCTTTGCCTGAAGCCTGGGATGTGATAGGCATTTACCATACTACCAATGCAAATATTTATAATATAGCTACGATGTGTGTGATCTATGTTCACTACTGTTGTGGCCAAAAACACAGCTCTGTCAATAGGAAAACAAAGCGTGTGATAGAGCAAGCTCCCTTTGGAGAAGCTCTACTGTGCACACGGGGGTTCGCCAGAGTCGGATCTGACTGGGTGCCAAGTGACAACAACAAGGATGCAGCTAAATAATTAAGGCAGGAAGTGAAGGGTAAGACCACGGGTTTTAAGAGTGACGAGAACATAGAGGAAGAGAGTCATTGCTGACTGAGGGGTAGAGAGCACTTCTTGGAGGAGGTGACACCCATCGTGGGCTCTGAGGCATGAATGGATGTCACCAGGCAAAGGTGCAGCGGAAGGCATACGAGCTGGGTAGCAGAGGGGAAGCAACGGCTCCATGCTGAGAGAGAGCAGGTGTGAAAAGCAGGCCAGGCCAGTGTGGCTGAGCATCTGGTGTATGTAGCGTTCATGCAGGTGGTTGGAAATACAGACTAAGGCAAAGTGGGGTAGACATTAATTATTGTTCTCTGGAGGCGGGGCTTAAGTCTGTAGTTGGGAATTTTGAGCAGAGCCAGGGAAGGCTTCAGTAGTACTTGTGTGACGGGAGCACCCAGAAAGGGTAGACAGGAAGTCAAAGACATGCTGATAAAGCCGTGACTTCTTTGTCCTGTCTCATACTCTATGCTTACTGTCTTCTCCAGCTCTCTCTGTCTGCCTTTTCCATATTTAGGCTGTTTCTCTCACATTTATCCTGTGTTTCTCAGATTTCACCTCAATGAGCTTGACTTATTTGTCTCTCATCAGTCTATGAGAAATCTCTTAGTTCTGTCAAATAATGGACCTGAAATCACATTCATTCAACAAAAATTTATTAAATATCTATGGGGTACATTATTTGGGTGTTTGTATTTTGACTTATCAAAAATTTAAAAAATAAAAAATGATATTACTTGATGTTCACCAATTACTTTCTTCACTGCCCGTGGGATTGTTTTTTAACCAGTTAGTAAGGAAAGCATATCATCAGGGCTACCATGGTGGCCATGTAGGGTCTGGAATGCATTAATCCAGGCGGGATACTTCGTACAGATTATGATGGGAATGGTGCTCCCTTGAGTTGTTCAATATGATGACTGTGCTTCAGATATCTGGGGTACATTACGTTAGGGTGATTGGAATTCAGAATATTGTTATACAACATTACAACTTCTTCTAGGACACTTCAGTCTTTAAAGCTAGTTTATATTAAAAACCAAAAAATAAAAAAACCAAACCTGTTGCAGTGCAGTTGATTCTGACTCATAGCGACCCTATAGGACAGAGTAGAACTGCCCCCATAGGGTTTCCAAGGAGCAGCTGGTGGATTTGAACTGCCAACCTTTTGGTTAACAGCCATAGCTCTTAACTACTCGCTACTAGGGCTCCAGGGCAGCTTATATTAATATAGTTTAAATACTTGATGTATTTAATTATAGTCTAATATGAGAGGCATGCTGTGCAGTACACTTTAAAGTCAGACAGTCCTATGGTGTCCCAGCTCTACCACTTATTAGCTGTGTAGCCTTGAACAAGTAACTTAATCTCTCTGAGCCTCAATATCCTCATCTGCAAAATGGAGGAAATCATACCTCATTCTCAGAGTTCTTGCAAGGCTTACAATCCATATATAAGTATAAAGCGTGTGTTTACTGAGTTCAAATGCTAATTATTCTACTACTTTGAGAATTTGACAAAGACTACCTTATTTATCTCTGTATTCCCTATGTCTAGAATATTCCCTATGTCAACTGAGTAGCAGACACCACAAATCAAAATGAATTAATAAGATGCCTAAGATTTATTAACTGGACTTTATAATTGTCAATAGTTCAGCACTCAGTGGTTGTACTGAATGACAATGAATGATTTTTTTATTGTCATAAATAAAAACAAAAATTCAGACCTTTGAGACAATATCTAAGGAAGCAATTACAATGATAACTAATGGATTTAACTGGACAACAACACTAAAAACTGGGACTTCTTTATCAAGAATAAAAGGAAAAATAAAATAATTAAAGTGGCAAAAAAGAATGTCTCCAAGCCAATGTGCATCATTTCATAAAGTATTTATCTCTGTACGTGATGGTAAAGTTTTCCTTTGAAATGATGAATATATTTTATTCAAAGGTAAGGGAAGGTTTCCATGACAACGACCTCTGGAGGAAGGAGATCACTTTTTTTAAACATGCATGTGTATTATTCAGCTCACATTATGTACCAAACCAGCTGGTTAAATGCTTTCTCAAGAACTTTAAAAACAGAAAGAAAGAAAGTAAAAATAAAGTTCATTCCTCTGATTTCTCTGATGTGCTCAGTCAGCTAGAGATACTATTTAAGAGAAGGTTGAAGATGACGTTCTCCTTTTTTAGGTAGGGAAACTGTAGTGCTTGCAGGTTAAGATCTTTGTCCAAATCATGTAGCAAGTTATCAATATTTCAGAAAATAAATCGCAGACCTCCTGTTTACCATTTTCTTTGCCAAAGCTTATCTCTTTCATGTAATCTGCATCACGTGTTAGAAAAACTTTCTATGTACAAAAGAACCTCTACCCCCAGCAAAGGAATTTCTGAGCTTGGTTTACCTCCCAAAAACAAAACAAAATGTCAAAAGGACTTTATCAATAAACTCGAAATGGGTCATAAACATGGAAGGAGAATTCCCTTCTTCTGGAAGTGTGAGAAGAGACAGCCAGATTAAATTACTTCTCAGTGCCCTTACGTCTCACATACTCTGGACATGTTATCAGGAGGGATCAGTCCCTGGAGAAGGAATCATGCTTGGCAAAGTAGAGGGTCAGTGAAAAAGAGGAAGACCCTCAACCAGATGGACTGACAACAGTGGCTGCAACAGTGGGCTCAAGCATAACAACGATCCTGAGGATGGCGCGGGACCGGGCTGTGTTTCATTGTGTTGTACATCGGATCTCTAGGAGTAGGAACTGACTTGACGGGGCATAACAACAACAGTGCAGTTTCACTTCTGAACATTTTAAAATTAGAGAAAAATTTGAAGGGAATCAATTCTGTAAGTAAGTTACACCATGGCTTCTGATTTCTCCCTTTCTTGTGCCAAGATATTACAGCCTCAGGGAAAAATATCTGTGAAATTAATTATCAATCCTTACATAACTAAACAATAAGACCTTTGAATTAGTTTTACTATTTCTAATTGGTTGTTTTGAAACAGCCCGAGTCAGGTGTTCAGAGTGCTCTTAAAAGCTCTTAGATCAGGGCATCTAACTCGTAGCGGTCGAGTTGATTCCGACTCTGTAGGACAGAGGTGAAGTGCCCTGTAGGGTTTCCAAGGAGCAGCTGGTGGATTTGAACTGCTAACCTTTTGGTTAGCAGCCGTAGCTCTTAACCACTGCACCATTAGGGAATCTACTACTTGGAAAATTGTGCTGAATCACTGAGTCTTACAAGGAGAGCAAGCAATTTCACCAAACATTTATTGAGTATCCACTATGTGCCAGATACAGTGTTTGGCATTGGGAGGAAGGTGAAACAAGATGGCAGACATCTATATTCTAGCCTCTCAAAAGTACGAATAGAGCACCTAAGGCATGCTGGTTTTTATTTGAAGCATATGAATCTTTTATTCATCTGTTATTGTATTGAGTCTGATTCATTACGGAATGCTAAGTAAAGCTTAAAATAAAATCTCTAGAGGAGAGAACCTGGCTTCTCCACCCTTTTGTGTCTCTCAGTGTTTAATTCTCATTTTGGATCCATATCTCCATGGAAAATGCAAATGTAGAAAACACCAACCTTGTCCTCCTGTATAGAATATACATATGTACATGTTAAGCTTTACTGTATCATCATGACCTGATTTTATAAGAGAAGTCCACTTTATAATGAAAACTGACTTTTGTGTTAAACTCTCTTGAAATCAAATACCAACTTTCACACTTCCTAGGTGGTCAACCTAGTTAATTTCTCTGGGCCTTATTTCCCTCATCTGTAAAATGGAGTGATAACAGCTACCTCAAAGTTGTGTACTGAAGATTTGAGAGATAACGTATGTACCTGGTAGTTAGTATGCATTCAATGTATTCTCCCTCCTCCTTTACCTGACAAAACCTCTCTCCTCCCAGCTTAAAAGTGCTATACAAAAATAAATAAATAAATAAACCAGTTGCCATTGAGTTTATTCAAAATACTGAACTGAATCAAAATTTAACTTTGCTTAGAGAATTCCCGTATGCCCTTTTAGGTAACTGGAGACATCATCGCAGAAAACTATAAAATCAATGTTCTGTGATTTCCTTCGTCTAGGATTCCAGAATCTACAGATTTGCTTAATCCAAAGTCCTAAAATGTCACTCAGGGTAGTGACTGAGGAAATTAGCCCAAGCAAATTACAATAGCATTTCGAAAATGTTTTTGCAGAGGGATAGTTCACAAAGAGTAAAATATATATATGTATTTATGATGTACAGAAGGACTTACTTCCAGAAATATACTGGGAGGAAATTAAATTGAAGAAACATTTTGGTTGTATTGAACATTGAATTAAGAAAGAAAGCTCTGAGTCCAAAGTCTGTATCTCCCATATATCGTGTCTGTAAAAGTTGATGGATGTGCCATGTCTGTGGCATCAGTTCCCTCACCTGCAAAATGTGACTGAAATGATGCCCCCAAGAACTGGCAGCTACAGGAGATCATCAGAAAAAGCTGTTAAACGCTCATTGACCTCGAATACAAGAAAAGACAGTCAAGAGAGGTTAAGAGATTGTTATGAGGCAAATGACAATAAAAACAAAACAAAAAATCCAAAGTATCTTGACCCACAAACAATGAATGTTTGTTACATGCATGAAAAATGAAAAACATGAACACTCCAGTTTGACCCTTTGATGAGACTGTTGGTCAGCATGTGCAGTAGAGCAGCGGAACAATCTTCTCCCTTACCTCCCCTCCCCGTCATCACAATTCAGTGCCTTCTAAAGTAAGGATTCATTTTTCCTGTGTGCCTCACTGGACATTGTTGACGCAGTGGTTTAGAGGTGGGCTGCTAAAAAGAAAGATTGGTAGTTTGAATCCACCAGCTGCTCCTTGGAGACCCTATGGGGCAGTTCTGCTCTGTCCTATGGGGTCTTTATGAGTTGGAATTAACTCAAAGGCAATGGGTCTTAATTGGACACTGCTTTTCTATAATAGACAGAAGATTGTTCATATAAAAATTAACTTAAGCAAACATTTAAAATAGGTGGAAATATGCCAGTTTTGAGTTTAATTTGGAATGAAAAATAGTTATAAAAACAATCATGTGTGCTTGGTGTGTAGTAGTGTTGCAAGAATAGTAGGTTAAGAAATGAGGAGGGTGTACCAAAATGCTTATTGCACAGGATTTCACAAATGACTCATTTGACACTACTTCCTCCAATGAATTGAAACAGAATATTTATAAAGCACTGTTGTTGTTAGTGGAGCCCTGGTGGGGCAGTGGATAAGAGCTCAGCTGCTAACCAAAAGGTCAGCTATTTGAATCCAGCAGCCACTCCTTGGAAACCCTATGGGGCAGTTCTACTCTGTCCTATAGGGTCGCTATGAGTTGGAATTGACTCAATGGCAACGGGTATGGGTTGTTGTTAGTTGTGTCAAATTGATTGACTCATAGCAACCCCATGTATACAGAGTAGAACTGCTCCATAGGGTTTTCAAGCCCGTGACCTTTCAGAAGCAGATCACCAGGCTGTCTTATAAGGCTCCTCTGGGTGGATTTGAACCACTAACCTTTCTTCTAGTAGTAGAGTGCTTAACTCCTTGTGCCACCCTACAAGTCTCTAGGGACTTTCAAAGGAGTTTCTGGGTGTTGCAAATGGTTAAGCGCTAGCCTGTTAATCAAAAGGTTGGAGATTCAAGTCCACCCAGAGGCACTTTGGAAGAAAGCCCTGGTGTTCTACTTCCAAAAATTCAGCCATTGAAAACCCTATGGAGCACAGTTCTACTCTGACACACAAAGGGTAGCCATGAGTTAGAATCTGGTTTGATTTGGTTTAGGAAATTTCAAACACAGGGCTATTCTGGATTTCCACATGAATATTCAGATGAGGACAACCAGACATATTAGGATATATAATTTCTTGTCCCTGAAGCCAGAGTCACAGGAGGACCAAATAAATTTATTTGCTTATCTCTTGATTTACCAACACTTTGTAAGTGCCAGCTCTGAGTTAAGCAAAGGATCCCTGGTGGCGCAATGGTTAAGCACTGGGCTATTAACCAAAAGGTTGGCAGTTCAAACCCACCCAGCAGCACTGCTGGAAAAACACCTGGCAATCTGCTTTCATAAAAATTACAGCCTAGAAAACCCAATGGAGCACGTATCATATTTTAACGCAAATAATGCACACCTTCTATGTTTGTTTGTCAACCACGCCCTCCCCTTGCGAGGTATTTTCATAAGCGCCACTATGCCAATTTTTTGTTACATGTTGCTATAAAAAAAATCATCATAGCACACTTACGAAAATACCTGGGGGGAGGGCGTGGTTGGCAAACAAATGTAGAAGGAGCTAAGTGTTTTGAAACAGTAGATAAGAAGACAAAGGCAATCTATTCTCTTACAAGAGAGCATTCATGAATGCCTCCAAGACTTGGAACCCATTGGCCTAATATCCCTCCCCTTCCCTCTGTAAAAAAAATAAATGTATCAGACAATGTTAAAACAGGCAAGAATAACTTTTAATCAAAAGGGAGGGAAGGAAGGAGCACCATAATAGGAGGAGGGATACTGTCATAGTAGGAAGTAGGAGACCAGAAAGAACCTGAACTCATACTTCACTAGGATAAAGAACTGCCAGGTTTTTACAGGAAAGTTTAGAGGGGTGATCATTGGGATGGGCTAGTGATTTAGTGAGTTTGCGATTAAAGATATTTGGCTTGGAAGGTTTTCTTTTCTTATGGTAAGGCCACCTGGATCCTGGGAGACCCAGGGGGAGAGAGGGGATGTTAAGGGATTTCTGGTTTGGTGTCTGGAGGTGAAGACTGATAGACAAAGGAACCTGAGGGGGATATTTAAACAAAGAGATCATTAAGGCTATCTTCGTCAGTTCTTTGCATAAAGTCATTTTCTAGAATACAAAAGAGTGGGGAAATTTCTTTTACCGTTGCTGCTGGCCAGGATGGTAGGGCTCAGGTATAATTTAACTTTGTCATCGTCTATCAGCAGTCCTCCCACCTGTCCACTGGGAGCTCTGTGTTAACTTCCAGCTCTTCACACCAAGGGGATCCCAGGTTGAAATTGTGGATGGAAAGCAACCTGGCTATAGAAATCCATCTTCCTGAAAATACCCTCCTTATTTCCACACTCCCAGCTCTGTTAGGCTCGAGATCAAAAACCCAGATCAAAAACATCTGTTGATGGAATGAAAAAATGAGGAGGAGATGAAACAATGGGGGGAAATCTTAAGTTTAGTAGCTGTGCACTCTGATTCTTTTGCTTTGAACATAAAATACTAGAAATCTTGACCTGCGGAGGCTTCCTGTATTTTTTCACTTTTAATCAAAAAAAAAAAAAAAAAGAAGAAGTCCAGTAACTATTACATTGCATTGTACGATTTTATCTTAGAAATTAATAGAGAGAAACTCAGGTTTGTCAGGCATAAAGTGGTTTAATTTATTGCAAGGTAGTCATGGCAAGGCACACAAGTCAAACCTCATGATATTCATTTGGAACCAGAGAATCAAATTAACAATTACAATTACAATGTTAATTCAATGATTAGCATCTAAATCTTTAGAGTTCAGGCTTTTATCTTGTACTAGTGGTCTTGGGAGGAAGGCTTGACCACAGCTTGCACTTGGCAGAGGTCCCTTACAGCTGGATCTGAGACTGATGGCAGTGGACAGAATCTCAGCCCAGAGTCTTAAGTCTTTGGAGAGAGTCAGACTCTAGAGGGAGGTTCTATCTCTACCCTTAACTCAGTGAGTGGGCAGAAATTCAGAGTTTATATATAAATTCATCACCTTGGCCTCACCCAATAAGGGCCAGTGCGACATCAAAGACTAATAATATGTTATGTCTTCTCTCCAGGGGTAAAGATTAGCTGACTGTCACATCTTTTTGTCAAGGTTTGAGATAAGGGAGATTGTTTAGATTTCTGTCTCAAGGCTAGTTTACAAAGATCATGTTATGTTTCCATTTATCTCAGCATGCCATGTCAAAGACAACTTCAGGGTTGTTTACCACATTCTTCATAAACGTCTATGTTTCTATATCTAAGTTCAGAAATTTTCTAAATAACTTTCTAATGCTTTATAGATCTCTAATATTGTTTTTAGGTGCCGTCAAGTTGGTTCTGACTCATTGCAACCCTATGTACAACAGAATGAAATATGCTTGGTCCTGTGCCATCCTCATAAATCGTTGCTATGTTTGAGCTCATTGTTGCAGCCACTGAGTCAATCTATCTCCTTGAGGGTCTTCCTCTTTTTTGCTGGTCCTCTACTTTACGAAACACGATGTCGTTCTTCAAGGATTGGTTCCTCCTGATACCTAAGTTCAGAAATTTTCTAGATGACTTTCTAATGATTTACAGGTTCCTGACAACTTGTAGTTAATATTAGAGAGCCTCATATTTCTATTTCTAAGTTTATATCATGAGTGCTTATACGTATGTATTTTGAAAGCATAATAGTGACTTAATACCTTATGTGATTTAACAGCATCATAGAAACATATACAACGTATATGAAAACAGTATTCTGTACCTCCAACAGTTCAAATGTAATGATACAGGTTTGCAAGTTGTAAAGAATTTTCAAAGAAATATTTTTTCAGAGTTCTTGTCAGGTTTATGATGACACACACACCTAATAAGTCAGGCATAGCCATTACATCACGATTTCACTATTCTTCATTTATATTATTTTCATTTCTGAGACAATATTTATCTACTTCCGGCTCCCCTTTCACTTATTTGAGTAACATTCTAGAATGCGATCATAGCTTGGCCTCCAAGTCATCAGTCTTAGCCGATAACATGCAGACGATCATTTAAAAATTTGTCTTAAAATGTTGGCCAAGAGCTACAAATTCACCATGTGACTATTTACGCACTGACTCATCTTTGTGACTGTCATACATGAGCTTCAAATTCTGAAAAAAGAAAATGTTACCTCCTGTCACCACTGTGCCAAAGAGATCACACTGCTTTGCCCCAGGAGTAGTAGTTTATAAGACTTCCTTCCTTCTAATTAGGCAGCAGGTATTTATCAAGCTTTTAATGGGTCAAAGGCGTGTGATAGATTTTGTGAGGACTTCAAAGGAGATACAAAGGCTTTGTGAGCAAAGGCACGGTCTCTGCCCCCAAAGACAATTCAGTATTATGGAGGAGGTAAAGCACAGGTGCATAAAGAATTCAAGGTGTAGGGTTTTTAAAGAAAGAGCCCCTATTTGGAGGAAGCTCTGAAAGGAGAACATTTAAAAAACAGATTTGCTTTCTTCTGACTTCTAGTGTTTCCATTGTTTTTCTTGTAATTTGTTTGAGTTATTCATGAGAAGGAATAAGAGATTCTTCCCACGCAAAATGAGTGTTCTCACTGCATGATCTTGAAATGATAGTGTATTGCCTGTACTGCAGAAACTGATACTGGCACACATTTTGCTCAACAATTTTAACTTTACCACAGGCGAAGGGAAAACATTCTGGGAAAATATAGAACAGTGGTTCTCCAATTTGATGTATTCAACGATTATCTGAGAGTAAATGGTTAAACATACCTTTGTTGTTGTTGGGTGCCGTAGAGTCATTTTTGACCCATAGTAACCTCATGCGACAAAGCAGAACTGCCACATAGGGTTTTCTAGGTTGTAATCTTTACGAGAGCAGATTGCTAGGTCTTTCTCTGGTAGAGCCACTGGGTTGGTTGGAGCTGCTGGGTTGGTTCGAACCACTCATCTTTAAGGTTAGCAGCTGACCGCTTAACCACTGAGCTACCTTTAGACATTCTAATTCAACAGGGAATACCCCACCGCCAGATATTCAATGGATGAGACTACCCACACTCAGACATTCTGTCTGATTCAGTAGGTCTGGGAAGGGGCCCTGGAAATTTGCATTTTAAGGTTCATTTTTTGTAACTCTGATGCTGAGGTATTGTGCTGTAGAAGAAGCTAATGAATGCCACAGAGGTGCTAGCTTGGTGCTTTATTCAAAGAGCTAAGCATTATAGTGTTTAATCAATGCCTGTGTTCTTTTTCAAATACCTGAGTTAAATAGTTATTGATGTGAGTTTACACTGACTAATCAAATTCTTACATTCCTAGAATAATTTTCTTAGGCATTTCTTTAATTCCCTCTTCTTATCCGATGAGGATTCCTGTTGCAATTTGCCAAACAATATTCAGCTGTCTCATAATCCATCGTTCTTCTTAACTCTGCTGTGGATACATTTAAGCACTCAGGAACAGACCGGTTACATAGCAATAATAGGTTAAGTTGGGGTTCTGTTGACTGTGATGTGTGTATAGACTGGCTAAAAACATAAGTTATAAAAATTATAAAAAACATAAAATTACTACCTTTTGGCGGGGGTATGACACTTTCCAACTTTACCCTTGAAAAGCATCAGGACTAGGCTGCAAAGGAATGAAGGGAAGTTGTTTAAGCTAGGGTTTTGAACTGGTTAGTTCCTGTCTGAACCCCTGCTGAGAATCTGTATTTCCATCCCAGATATACTGAATCAGAATCTATATTCTAATGAGATCTCTGGGTGACTCTTATGTATAATAAATGTTGAGAACCCCTACTCTACTAGTGAGTCTCAGAACTGATCCCTAGACAGCAGCATTAGCATTGCCTGGGAACTGACTTAAATCTCATCCCTAGGGCTAAATTAGTCCCTTCAAATTGATTGTCCTTTGTTTTGAGCATTTTTGTTTTCCCCTTACACCACATTGACTTCTCCTCTCAATCCTTCTGTCCCTAGGTTTTAAAGTTTGTTTTGTTCTCTGATATGTTACTTAAAAAGATACAATACGCAGTCATGCTTAAGATCTTAGGTTAATTCTAACATTAGATCCTGGAAAATCACATTTCATTCTCTCCTTAAATATTTGGAATAAATAAAATTTTCCAAGTATTGATATCTTAAAGGCAAAGCTTTGGAATATTATATCAGTTATTCTTAGTCCCTTTGTCATTAAAATTTTTAAATTAAATTCATGTCAGAAAGTTAAGAAGAACACATTTTTTTTCCACATTTGGGTTTTGGTCGTTTGACAAAAATGAAATCATGAATAGCATTATATGGTGAATGAGAAGATTATAAGGGGATTCCACTATGTAATTATTTTTTTGTGTGTGTGAAATCGTGCAATATTTTATTGTTATTTAAAACTGAAGCTCGTGTACAGGATCCATAGGTGAAAAATTGTGGTGAATTTAAGAGATTCTCCAAATTTGAATTTATTTTCTATTTAAAGTTAAAAATGAATGAACATCCTTGTACTTTTGTGAGTTTCTATTGCAGTGTTTAGAATCCTGGTGGCACAGTGGTCAAGCACTCAGCTGCCAACTGAAAGGTTGTGGGTTTGAACCCAGCAGCTGCTCAGCAGAAGAAAAATGTGGCAATCTGCTTCCTCAAATATTACAGCCTTGGAAACCATATGGGGCAGTTCTACTCTATCCTATAGGATTGTTATGAGTCAGAATCAACTCAAAGGCAATGGGTTTGGTTGGGTTTCAGAGAGTACTATTGTTTTTTAGGGACTTTTAATTGCACTGTGTCAATCTTAATGTAACATTGAATTGTGGAGATCTTTGTGGGATTTACCGTCCTGTGAAGCAGTGGTTGTAGGGATTGTAGTAACTCTACTGTGTAGAAGAGGAAGTTTCGAACAAAGAAATATTCACAAAAGCCAGTATGAGATCCAGAATGAGAACATACTAAAAAAAAAAAAGAAAGAAAGAAACAAAACAAACATAAGTGTTGCAAGTTTGTGTATCAGAGTAAATACACACACAAAGATTCAAATCTACCAGGAGCTCCTTGGAAACTATGTGGGGCAGTTTCACTCTGTCTTATAGGGTTGCTATGAATCGGAATTGACTTGACAGCAATTTTTATTTTAAACACAAAAATATTGCATGCTGAAAAAAGGAGAAATGATGTGTTGTCAAGCTTGCCACTGAAAAGAAAGAAAAGCTTGAAAGTAGGAAAGAGAAATAATGTTCTTTAGTTGCTCAAAGAGAAAAAAGGAGAATTACAGCAAAGAAGATGCTATCTAAAGGGTAACTAATTTTATCATTAGTATGATACTTCTGGGACCAATAACACATGAAACATTCACAGTTGTTTTTCTGGGCTCAGGGATATTTTCTGAAGTGTGGTGTACATCATCATATTTCTTTGTTCATGTTATGCGCTATTATCACATCAGTGAAGATATGCTCTGATTATTTTGTTTTACTATGAAAAACAGGTGGCACTGCTCGAGGACAGAGTTGAAGTCCTTTGTCCCAGATAAAGTAGACTCTTCTTCATGGGTGTGATGGATCTGGCTCCCTGATTCATGGATCAGAAACCTCTGTTTGGCATATTTCTGTTACACATCATTCCTAGTGACCTAAAAAATGTCTCTTTACTATCGCAGTGTCTGTAGGTCACAAGTCTGTCATAAAAAAGCTCTGCTCAGGATCTCAGAAGGCTGAAAGCAAGGGGCTGGCCAGACTGCATTCTAATCTGGAGGCTCTTGGGAAAAATCCACTTTCATGCTCATTCATATTGTTGGAAGACTTCAGTTCCTCTCAGTTGTAGGACTGAGGTCCCCATTTTCTTTCTTACTGTCACCGCGGGCCACTCACAGTCCTAGAGGACACTCTTAGGTCCTTCTTATGGTGCCCCCCTAGGCAGTTCACAACTTGCATGCTTTTGTTCTTCAAGGCCCGCTTCAAGATTTGCTTTCTTCAAGGAGTGCTGTCTGTTTGACTTCCTCTTCTTCAATTCAGAGAAAACGTTCTTCTTTTACAGGGCTAACTTGATTAGGTGAGGCCCACCAAGGATAAGCTCTCTTTTGCCATATGATGTCACATAATCATGGGAGTGATATCGTATCATAGTCACAAATCCTATCCACACTCAAGGAAGCAGATTATACAAGGGTATGGGTCATTAGGTGTTGTCTTGGTCATCTAGTGCTGCTATAACAGAAATACCACAAGTGGATGGCCTTAACAAAGAGAAATTTATTCTCTCACAGTCCAGTAGGCTACAAGTCCAAGTTCAGGGTGTCAGCTCCAGCGGAAGGCTTTCTCGTCTCTGTCAGCTCTGGAGTAAGGTCTTTGTCATCAGTCTTCCCTTGGTCCGGGAGCATCTCAGGGCAGGAACCTTGGGTCCAAAAGACTTGCTCTGCCCCCAGCTCTGCTTTCTTGGTGGTATGAGGTTCCCATGTGTCTCTGCTCACTTCTCTCTTTTATATCTCAAAAGAGATTGGATGAAGACACTATTCAATCTTGTATACCTCATCAATATAACTGCCGTTAATCCATCTTGTTACATCATAGTGATAGAGTTTACAACACATAAGGAAATCACATCAGATTACAAAATGGTATACAATCATACAATGCTGGGAATCATGACCCAGCCAAGGTGACAGACATTTTCAGGGGACACAATTCAATCCATGACAGGGGTCATCTTAGAATCCTTCCTACCACATATATCCATAAATGAGTCCCAATTTCTTTATAGAAGTTGAGGGTTGGGCTAGATAATCAAACAGATGTAGATATGGTTATAGTTGTAGAAATAGATGATAGAGATGTTTCACATTACGCTGCAAACATGGGTTTTGGACTCAGAAGTGGGACAGGAATATGGAAAGACCAAGTCAATGGGGGATGAGGGATACTATTGCACAATTTTGACAAGACTGGCACTCGCAAACACTTAACAACTTAAAATTTCCTGCAAACATTAGGAACTGCTCATCATGCGTGTCTTTTGGTTCACCTCTCTCCTCAGAGCATCGCTTCTCAAGCGATAGAAACTCCTTGTCTTATTGCCAACGTCACATCACAGAAGCAGAACATGCTGTAGGAAAACGCTGTTTAGGACCCTCAGTTTCAGGTGACAGATGTTGTTTTTGGGTAACAGGTATGCCATAAGCATATTTTTCGTTAGTATATTTTAATTGATGATTATTTACTCATCTGGCACATCAATCCCATGTCCTTTACTTTTCCCCCTCCACCCCTATCCCCCACAGATGAATGGAGAAGAAAAGTCCCTTTGTGAACACAGATGTAGTCATACATGGTAGGGGTTAAGGGAGTGATAGTAATTTCCTTAAGCCACACTGCATGTGCTACTTTAGAATCGAGCCTTATATGTCCTTGCATATAAACAAATAGTAGGCCTAAGTAAATGAATAAAGATTGTCTTATGGAATGGTTATTTGGTTATGAAGTAATGGGATGGAGGAAAAGACTGAACTGTGAATCCAAACAGACCAAGTAAGATGACCCTGGTCTAGTACTTTTCAAATGTTCACATGTACGTGAGTCACCTGGAGATCTTGTTAAAATGTAGATTCTGATTCAGAAAGTTGATGGGGCTGAGATCTGTGTTTCTAACAAGTTCCAAATGATGGCAGTGCTGCCAGTCTCAGAACTAGACTTTGAGTAACGGGGCTCACTTTGTAGTCTGTTCACGAATACAGTGTGAGCTCTTGCTCAGTTTCTCCTAAAGTTCTGCATTTTCTTTCTTTTCTCATTCCTCCTACCTTTATCTAACATATGTGATCTCTCTTTGTCCCTTTTTTCTAATCTCACCTTTGCTTTCTTTGCTTGAATAAAGTAATCTTAGTGAATTCATTTACTTTCATACTTCATTTTAAAAACAAACCTAAGTTTTGAAATTAGACAAGGTAGACACAACATTCAAGAGATAGTGACTCATTTATCTTTTATTTATATTTTATTTTACATTATACTTCTCATATCTAAATGCAACTCTGAGTTTCTGGAAGGAAGAGCTGAATATAGGCCCTTCTTGGGAGTTTGGTATCATCTTTAAAGCCTGAGACCCATCTGCATTCATGAAGCCGATTCTTGATTATGATTATATAGCTACAGATTATCTTGATTATATTGATTACATTTAGCTATAGTCTCATTATTCTCTCAATTAAATGTGTCATTGTAGCAAGAGTTTAATTTGCAGAATGAAATAATGAAATCTGTCAGAGAGGGACGGGGGTGGGGAGAAGAACATTATGTCATTCATCTCCTTTCTTTTCTGGGATCATCTTAGCAACATATTTCTTTATAGACTTAAGATTGAAGGTGAAACTACTTTTTGGGGACGAGGTGGCAAACTGAGTAATAGCAGTGGATCGGAGATCTTTGCGTTCAGAGACCACTGTCTGTGGCTCCTTTTACACATCAAATAATGGGTACTCTGTATGGTGTTTGGAAACCCTGATGGCGTAGTAGTTAAGAGCTCGGCTGCTAACCAACAGGTCTGCAGTTTGAATCCACCAGCCGCTCCTTGGAAATCCTATGGGGCGGTTCTACTCTGTCCTACAGGATCAGTATGAGTTGAATTCAACCCTACGGCAAAGGGTTTGGATTTTGGCTGTATGGTGTTTTGGAGCCCTGCTGACGTAATGGTTAAGAGCTCGGCTGCTAACCAAAAGGTCTGCAGTTCGAATCCACCAGCTGCTCCTTGAAAACCCTATAGGGCAGTTCTACTCTGTCCTATAGGGTCGCTATTAGTTGGAACCAACTCGACATCACCTAACAACAGCAACAACAACATATGGTGTTTTACTATTTAAATTGCACTGGAACTTTTTTTTTTTCATCTCATCAACTCTGGCAAGTATATAGGTCAGAGTTTATTGTTGTTTGTATTTTATTGAGTGCTGAGGCCCAGAATTAAGCCAAATTCCTCAAGGGAATACAGCTGGTGAGAGAGGAAGCCAGCAATAAACTGCATCTCCCGAGAAATCTCAGGCCTTGTTCATGCCACCTCACGGAATGATTGCGTCCTAATATAGCTATTGGGAGATTCAGATTTTCTTATATTTGCTTTAAAAAGCATTCACTACTGTACTATAATAGAATGACCTAAGATTGGAGAGGAGTTGCATAATAATATATAACAGCACAGATTGCGTACATTCTATCCTCAAGGTGTGTATGAAGGTGTGTCTGTGTGTATTATGTATGTGTGTGTGTACATAAAGCTGAGGTTCGATATTCATATTAAACACAATAAATTTTATCACGTGACTTTGTGAACCAATGGGTCATTTGCTTTACCTAGTGTCTTAGTTATCTAGTGCTGCTGTAACAGAAATACCACAAGTAAATGGCTTTAACAAACAGAAATTTGTTCTCTCACAGTCTAGAAGGCTAGAAGTCTGAATTCAGGGTGCCAGCTCCAGGGGAAGATTCTCTCTCTGTTGGCTCTGGGAAAGGTCCTTGTCATCAGTCTACCCCCAGTCCAGAGCTTCTCAGCCCAGGAACTCTGCTTGGCTTTCTTGGTGGTAGGAGGTCCCTCTGTCTCTGCCTCTCTGCTTGAGTCTCTTTTTTATATCACAAAAGAGATTGACTCAAAATACAACCTAATCTTCTAGATTGGGAGCCCTCATGGCTCAGTGGTCAGCAGTTCAAATCCACCAGCCATTCCTTGGAAACCCTATGGGGCAGTTCTACTGTGTCCTATAGGGTCGCTATGAGTCGGAATCGACTTGACGGCAAGAGATTTGGTTTTGCTTTGGTATAAATGGGGACTGTCACTGTTATGAACAATATGAATCCTCCCTGGCCACCATCTCCAGATGAGAACTGCACTCTCTCCGCCTCCTGCTTCCCCCATCACAGTGCTCACCACACTTGGAAACCCTAGTGGTGTAGTGGTTAAGAACTATGGCTGTTAACCAAAGGTCGGCAGTTCAAATCCACCAGGTGCTTCTTGTAAACCCTGTGGGGCAGTTCTACTCCATCCTGTAGGGTGGCTATAAGCTGGATTCAACTGGTTGGCAGCGGGTTTTTCTTGTAGATTGAATCCTGCTTCATTAACATAACTGCCTCTAATCCTACCTCATTAGCATCATAAAGGTAGGATCTACAACACATAGGAAAATCACATCAGATGACAAAATGGTGGACAATCACATGATATTGGAAATCATGGCCTAGCCAAGTTGACACACAGTTTTTGGGAGACACAGTTCAATCCATAACACCTGGGTAGAGACTTTTTTCATTCAGCATTTCTCTTACATCTGGGAAACTGGTGGAATCAGCTTGCTTTGCAGGTATTTGCAGTGGCTGCTGAAGGGAAATGAAGTGGCTTCAGATGATGAAGTTACACTATTGTTTTAGACTACTTAGTTTATTTCTAATATTTACCTCTGGGTCTTCACTAATGGCAAACTAATTCTTTATGAACCTAATTGACAAATACTCAAGTGAAAAACAAATATGCAATGTGAGAGTTGCCTCTCTCCCCTCCGCACTGTAGGGGTAGGTGCTAGGCAGCAGGTCTCTTTGACTCAAGTGTCAATTCAAAGTTTATATTTGCACAAAGATTCAGTTAATGAACTAAAGTTAACTTTGACAGCAAAATAGGGCTATCTGATGTCCATGCAAGTGCTTTTTAATCAAATATGTCTTTTCTGCTATTTTTTAGCAGAAGGCATTGATTCTGTACCAATCATTTTAAAAAATGTATATTCTATAGTATGAAATGAGTTGTTTGCATAGTTTCTGCTCAGTATTGGACACTTAAGTCTAGCCCTTCCCCTCCAAAAAAATCCCAAGCCCATTGCCATCTGGTCGATTTTGACTCATAGCGACCCTATAGGACAGAGTAGCACTGCCCCATAGGGTTTCCAAGGAGCAGCTGGTGGATTTGAGGTCTTAACCACTGTGCCCCCGTGGCTCCCCCTTTCTCTCAGGAGACTTGAATTTACAAAGCAGCAAGTAAGGCACATCCAGTACTGTCTGTGATTAAAGCACATAGAAATTTGACATTTGCAGTGTTTATAATGTTTCGAGTCAGTTTCCCATTTTACTGACACGGAGCAGTAGAAAGAATCACTTTGAAAGCTAATTTTCATGTCTTAATGGGCTTGTTTCTCTGCCTCAAGAACTGCATCCCCTTGCCAGTTTAGCAGATGCAGGCTTATGCATGGTTGAGGGAGCAGAGCCACAGTCAGGAAGAAGGTCCTGCGCCCACTGACTGTGAAGATAATTGAAGCCACGTTTGATTAGCATTTTAGAAGCTAAACTCAGTTGCAGTTTAGAGTGGTTTCTAGGCAGTTGCCTACTAGTTCAAGGACATGCCTGCAAAACGAGATTTATGTGGAAAACAGCTTTGGGGTGTTGCTGTAATTTTCAGACACCTGAAATGAAGGTGATCAGAGTGCAGAAAGAGCTGAGGTTGCTAACCCCGGCTCGCTAGCTCTATCTACAGTCTTGAACTGAGAACGTTTCAGCACGATCAAAAAGCTAGAGGCTTCAGGACAGTGGCATGTTTATTCAAATGTAGAAACTGAAAAATGGTAACCCAATAGTTGGTAAAAGCCATATAGCAAGAGTGTCTCCCTAAATTTTATTTTGGACTCTCTTTGGCAAGTCATTGGTGAATGATTTGCCAAAGAAACCAAGTTCTCTAACTCTTATTCCTTCTGCCTAAAACATCCTTCTCTAGCTCTAAATGTATCTAAATTCTGTGTGTTTTTCCAGACTCAGTCCAAATCCCCAAAACTTTAAGACCTAATTGCTACTTTCAATATTGATTTCTTTCAAGCTCTGAACTTCCATAGCTGTTAAAGTTTATACCAGTGTTTTGTTACCTTTGGAGCCCTGGTGGCGCACTGGTTGAGAGATACGGCTGCTAACCAAAAGGCCGGCAGTTCGAATACATCAGTTGCTCCTTGGAAACCCTATGGGGCAGTTCTACTCTGTCCTGTTTTGTTGCTATGAATCTACTCGTTGGCAGCAGGTTTGGGTTTTTAAAAAAAAAATATGCTTGTTTGTGTTATGAACGATGTACCTGCAAACACACGTGCATGCACAAACACACACACACTTTTTTTTTTTTTAACACTATTGTGTGTTTCAGTGAAAGTTTACACAGCAAGTTAGGCTTCTGTTTAAATCTTCCTACACAAATTGTTCAGACACATTGATTACATTTTTCACAGTGTGTCAACAGTCTCATTAATTCCCTTTGGGATGTTTCGCTTCCAGTAATCCGGTTTCCCTGTCCCCTTACCCTTTCATCTTTGCTTTAGAGTAATTGTTGACCATTTGGTCTCATAAAGATGATTTTTTAAACATGCACAGTACTCATTGGTAATATTCTTTATTTTATGAGCCAATGTGTTATTTAGCTAAAGGGTGCCCTCAGGGGGTAGTTTCCATTCAGGGCTCATGGGGCATCTCAGGGCAATAGTCTTGGGGGTCCTCTAGTCTCAGCCAGTGCAGTAAGTCTGGACTTTTTAAGAATTTGAGTAGCTGGTCCATGTTCTTCTCCCTTTCTACCAGGATCCATCTATTGTGGCCCTGACCAGAGTCATAGTTAGTGATAGCCAGGCACCATCTAGTTATACTTTCCATGACTTTTTAAAATTTATATATATATATATATATTTTTTACTTTTCTATTTTTGCTGTTTAAAATGTTTTGAATGTTTTATATAAGATGTACATTTATAAAATTCTCTCTTTTCTTAGTTTAATGTTTTCAGCTTTGAATTGCATTTAAAAAATAATAATATTTTACTGAGTTTTAGCAAAGGTTTGTGCTGCAGTTTAGGTTCTCATTCAACAATTTCTACACAATTTGTTCAGTGACATTGGTTACATTCTTCACAATGCATGAACATTCTTATTATTTCCATTCTGGTTGTTCTGTTTCCATTAATCTAGTTTCCCTGTCCCCTTACATTCTCATCTTTGTTTTAAAATAATTGTTAACTGTTTGGCCTCATATGGTGATTTTTTTTCTTTTAATGACTTTTAAACTGTGTTTTGCCCATGGGCTATAGGATCATAGCTCGGTCTATCATTTATTACATATTGGACTCTCTCATAAACTTTTATTTGACAAAAGGTGTCTATAGCTAATAGAAGTATGAAAACCATTGATGTATCTAATTTCCTTCTTTTAAGTTTCTTGCAAACATAAATTATAACATACATTTTTCTACTGCTGATGCCTCCCCAGTGCCTCATACATTTTTGGTGCTCCATAAATATTTACAGACTAATTAACTTTACTAACAGAGCAACTCCAGGTCAGGCTTGGCCAGGTTTTTCCACAGTACAAACAAATTGAATTTGACACCATCTGCCTACCTTATGATTAGGATGACACATTCGGTTCTATAGGAATGTTCTCAACACTTGAAAATTGAGCATTAAAACCTGTTTCAGCTTTGCTTTCACCTGCTTCTTCAAAAAGTTAGGAGAATACCTATTCTAACAAACCCACAATACCAGAGTGGAAAGAAATTTAGACAACAGAAATTCTTAGAGTGATCTCTAATCATTTACTTGAACATTATTAGTTTTTTCTCGTTGAGACAGAGGCAGAGGATGATGGATGTCTTAATCTAAAATTTGTAGAAACAAGTGGATAAAAATCTAGGAATCGAGCAATTGGTCAAGCAACTGCTCATGGCATCTAGCACAGTGAATAGAGCCTTCAGAGACAGGGGAATCGAGGGATGAATGTGACATTGCCAAGTTGGAGTTCAGAAGTCAGGAGTCATCTGCCACTTTGCCGCCATGCTTGTTCATCTCTGCTGGACCAGGACAGCACCCAGAATTCCTGCTGGTTAAACAGGGTGCTCAGATTATCATTCTGCTTGAATAGAGAATTGACAACTATGTGTAGGTATTGGAAAAATCAAAGAAAAAAGATAAATAGAAAAGAGAGAGAGAACATATAAAACTGTGCAGAGATAAGTATGAAGAAATGAAGGTATTCAGTCTGTGGAAACATAACAGGTGAAGGTAAGAAAGGGAGTCTGAAATGATGACTGATTTCCCAAAATGACACAGAACACGGTTGACACTTAACCGATTGTTAAATAATAAAGTAACTCAAGTGGCTTGATCAAGTAATGCAAGGCTGCAAAATGCATTATCTGCAGAACTTCCCAAGATACATGTTCTGGTTTTATTTTGACCAATTCATAAGAAATGGTTTAAGAATAGTCTAGGTGAAGTTTATATTAATCCCAAGGATTTTTTGTCACCACTGACATAATTTAATAAGACTGGATATATATTACGGTGCTCGTTCTCTTTGATAACAGTGATGCTGCTGGCTGTCCCCTGGCAAACGTTGGTCTCTGGGGGAACTCGAATGCCTCATGGTTCAGGCTCTACTCCAGGCTGGGTGGGAAATATACATACCACTGCACTCAGGCATGGATGTTCTATAGAACTGTGCTTATTTTTTATTAAAGTAAAAGCAAAAGCTGATTACCTATTCATTCTAAAAGACAGATTTCAAAATAATGACATTTTAAAGGATCAGCATTAGAAAACATGTAAACCATGAGATAAAAATGGTGACTATCTTGGTGAATCCTATACCACTGTCAACCAAACACATATGCAGTGATCTGAAGCACGTGGTAATTAAGAGACTTCTGTGCCTTCATGTGAGAACTTTATTTTTGGCTGCATTCTACTATTTCAGTCAGGGAGGGAATTTCTGGCAGAGACCATGTGACATCTGGCTGCCCCAAAATGACTGAGTGCCCTTTGACATGGCAGGAAAATATTTTTAAAAGAAACACAGTGAGAGTAATTTAAAATCTTTTGCTAACTTTCCTTTAAGCCCTTTCTGGTGAGTTAACATCTTTCTGGGGAAAATGTAGACATTTGGAGAAGTGCATGAGCTCTTTTAAATCCCCGTGGTGAAATAACTAAAGCGCGTACATATCTAAGTTCCAGTGTGCTTTTACTGAATTTCTTTTCTGTTTACTTTTCAGCATTGACCGAACTAATAGTATCTGTAAATGGCATTCATTTGCTAAATAGTACCTCAGTGGCCCCAAAGAGTTACCAGTGTAGTCTCTCAGGGTCCTGCAGGCCCACAGAGTGAGCAGCTGTGCCAAGCACTCAGAAAGAATATTAAAGAAACTTTGTCGATATAGACAGGACTGTCAGCCAACCAGTAATCATCAGAACTTTGTCATCAAGGAAATGGACCATAAAAACACATTAAGCGGTGATCGCATGAAGGAGTAGGACAGAGCTTTGGATTATCACTAGGGAAGATTTCAAGAAAAAAATGTTGTGCCACTATCTTAGGCTGCATTCTCTAGAGAAGCAAAACCAGCAAAGTGTATAAATATGTAAAGAGATTTATATCAAGGCAATGGCTCATGCCGTTGTGCAGCCTGGAAAGTCCCAAGTCATTGGGTCAGACTGGAGGCTTCTCCTGGTCACAGGCTGTGCAGACCAACGAGTCTCAAGATCGGCAGGCAAGACAGCAAGTAAACTTCTAGCTCAAGTCCCAAGAACAGGAGTTCAGATGAACAGGAGCCAGCTGCAAGATGCAAAGCTAGCAAAAGCCTGCAAGTCTTGCCAGAAAGTCCACCTATATTGGATGCAGTCCACACCCCAAAGGAAATGCCCTTTCAACTGATTGGCCACTCACAGCAGATTCCATTATGGAGGTGACCACATTATATCAGATCTCATCATGGAGATGATTATATCATTATATGACTGTCAAACTACATCATAACTGCCAAACCACTGGGAATCATGGCCCAGCCAACTTAACACACATTAACAACCACAACCACCTTCTCAATTACTGGCTAGAATTCGGGTCTGTCTTATGAAATATACAGATTATTTCATGAAGGTTTTCAGAAAGCAATAACCCTATACCATTTCACAGGTGAGGAAACAAAGACACAGAAATATTAACCTAAATGGAAGACTGTGACACTGCTGGTGAAGTAAGATAAGTGGCATGTCTTCAAGTCCATCGTGTAATTTCTGTAATTTTCCACCGCCCTACACACACAAATGGAAAAGGGAAAGCAAATCAATTGTCTTTATTTTTTTATATATCTTCAAATTCTTGCAAATGAGACCGTCATATTTATTTGAATTGGACTTGGTGTATAGAACACAGAGGACAAAAAAAAACTATTGCAAAGTTGGAGTAAAATCATGTTTGTGTTTTGGAGCAAATGAGACACATTATGGGTCATATTCTAGGAAAGTGTGATTGTCATATTAATTTTAAAAACGTGTGCACATGTAAAAATTCTGTACCAAACCCCTCTTTATTTCTTCTTTTGTTTTAAAGGAAAAAAAAACACAAAACACTAACTCTGCTTCTTTGAAATTCTTAATTCAACTTGTGCGATTGGAATTCATTTAATATTATTTCTAATGAACTCATTTGAATACCTGTAATTATGATTAAGCTGACTTCGCTAGAGAAGTCTAGAAGTCTGCCCTTTGATAGTGAAAATGTTATGGGCTATATCAGTCTCATCTGTAATTCTGTCTCCCTTTCTCAATGGCTTCTATAGAAAAAGAATTCTATAGAATATAGAACATAATCCTCTGTGTGCATTTGGCATTAGGCACTGAAATCTAAGATGTCTTAAAATTTATTTTGATGACAAATAAGTTAACTACAAGTATTAAAAATTATGAACCCCAATAGCATTATATAATATGTCTCTCCAAAGGTGTGACATCTTGACTCTTACTATACATCATTGCTAAATTTCAGTATATTTAAAGGACCTCTGAATAGAACTTTCAGAGTTGACAAAACAGAAAATAGTGTTGGATATGCTTACGCATGGTCTGCTTCACCATCATTGCTTCACAACAAAGCTTTTCTTTCTTTAAAAAGTGAAGGTATAAGTTTTATTTAATTGAATATCCCTGAAAAAAGTGCCCTATTTTAAAAGGTCTTTTTTTCACCATTAAATTGCCAGATTATTGTTTTTAACATATTACTTTTATTTTGGAGGACAAATCCCTTTAATGGAAGATTTGTTTCTATGGCTGGTTTATCAGAGAATCTCAGCATTTAAGTGAGTTTAAAAATTCTGGGTGCTGTACTCAATAGTGAAACACTGAAATCTTTTTTCCTAAGACCAAGAACAAGAGAAGAATGCCCACTTTCACCACTGCTATTGATCATTCTACTGGAGGTTCTAGCCAGAAAAATTAGTCAAGAAAAATAAATAAAAGGCACTCAAATTTGAAAGGACAAATTAAAACTATTTCTGTTTGCAGACGATGTAATCTTATATGTATAAAAATCTCAAAGAATCCACAAAAGAGCCACTAGAAGTAATAAACAAATTCAGCAAAGTTTCAGGGTACAAGGTCAACACACAAAATTGGTTTGTTTCTTTACATTAATAATAAACAATTCAAAAACAAAATTAAGAAAAATGGCATCTAAAAGAATAACATAAATTCATAAGTGAATTTAACCAAGTAGGTGAAAGATATGTGCACTGAAAACTATGAAACATTGCTAAACAAAATTAAAGAGGACCTAAATAGATGAAAAGATATTCTGTAGTCACAGATTGGAAGACTTAATATTGTTAAGATACTAATTCTCCCCAAAGCAATCTATAAATTTAACACAATCCCTTTCAAAATTCCAACTGTCTTTTTTTGCAGAAGTGGAGAAGTTGATTCTCAAATTCTTATGAAATTGCAAGAAGCCACCAAAAGCCAAAACAACTTAGGAAAAGAAGAACAAAGTTGGAGGATTCACACTTCTCAATTCCAAAACTAAATACAAAGTTACGGTAGTCAAAAAAGTATGGCACTGGCATAAGGATAGACATATAGGCCAATAGAATAGAATTGAGAGTCCAGAAAGAAATCCATATATCTATGGCTGATTGCTTTTCTACAAGAATGCCAAGTCCATTCAGTGTAGAAAAATAGTCTCTTGAACAAATGGTGCTGAGACAACTGGATTTCCCAATGCAAAAGAATAAATGTGAACCTCACACTATATATAAAATTTAACTAAAAATGGATCAATGACCTAAATATAAGAGCTAAAACCATAAAACTCTTAGAAGAAGATATAGGGATAAAGTTTCATGACCTTGGATTTGCCAGTGGATTTTTAAATATGACTATAAAATCACGAGCAACAACAACAAAAAAGAGATAAGTTAGACTTCACCAAAATTAAGAAGTTTTGTGCATCAAAGGAAGTTATCAAGAAAGTGAAAAGACAACCTACAGAATGGAAGAAAATATTTGTAAGTCATATAGCTGATAAGAGTTTGATATCCAGAGTATATGAAGAACTCCTACAACTCAACAATAAAAAGACAAACAGCCCGATTAAATAATGGACAAAAACTTAAACAGACATTTCTCTAAAGAAAATACACAATGGCGAATAAGCACACGAAAAAGACACTCAGCATCATTTGTCATTAGAAATGCAAATCAAATGCACGATGAGACACAACTTCACACCTACTGTTGTTGTTAGGTGCTATTGAGTAGGTTCGGACTCATAGCGACCCTGTCTATGTACAACAGAATGAAACACTTCCTGGTGCTTTCAATTGTTGCTATGTTTGAGATCATTGGTATAGCCACTGTGTCAGTCCATCTCATTGAGGGTCTTCCTTTTTTTTGCTGACCTTTTACTTTAGCAAGCATGATATCTTTCTCCTGGGACTGGTCCCTCTTGATAACATGTCCAAAGTACATGAGACTAATTCTTGCCATCGTAGCTTCTAAGGAGCATTCTGACTGTACTTCTTCCAAGACAGACTTGTTCATTCTTCGGCAGTCCATGGTATATTCAATATCCTTCGTCAACACCATAATTCAAAGGGGTCAATACTTCTTGGGTCTTCCTTATTCATTTTCCAGCCGTCACGTGCACATGAGGCCATTGAAAATACCATTGAATTACACAGTTTAAAATGACTGAAACTGTACATTTTATGTTGTGTATTTAGCCACAAAAATCTGAAATATCTCAAATATCAAGAATTCTCTTTAAAAGCACCTACCACTAGGAGCACTGGTGGCACAGTGATTAAGGGTTCAGCTTCTAACCAAAATGTCGGCAGTTTGAATCCACCAGCCTCTCCTTGGAAACCCTGTGGGGGCAGTTCTCCACTGTCCTTATAGGGTTGCTATGAGTTGGAATCAACTAGACAGCAATGGGTTTGGTTTGGTTTAACTACCACTCAGTTATTCAAATCTTAACATATTTTGCCACGTTAGCTTATGATTGTTTTATGAAAATAAGACATATGTAAAACAACAACAACAAAACTCTGGAAGAGTCCTTCCTCTAGCTATAATATACTATATAATAATCTTACTAGGTTTAATATAGAAAGTTATCTGTAAAATTTAACTCTTTAGCTAATAATATAGTAGTATTTTTAACAACCATGAATGATGATGTCATGTGGTTTACTGAATGTGATATATAAAATAGATTTTTATCAGAGCTGTGTTTCAGGTCAATACAACAACGTTTTATTTTCCCACGTTAAATTTTGCTGAAAAATTGAAGTGTATTGCAAACATGTTATATTGACACGGTATGTTATTAATTCCTATTTCTAACATTGTGCTTCAGGTTGCTTTTCAGAGCAATGAATGAAATTCAAAATAGAACAAACACTCTTACGTGGTGGTAACAATTTCTGGCATTGAGAACATATAAATTTAAGACATATAAAGTAAACTGTAAACTCAATATCAAAAATATATATCCCAGCAATGTCTAAAAGTTCATTCTATGTGACCACCCTGAATTTTCGGAACTGTGAGAATGGCCAAATCCATCAGCAGTTCCCAGTCATACCCATATGCTTTCTGATGGGCACCTTCAACAGTCTTAGACAACCGATTTGAATGTATCTTACTGCACATAACAGAAACCCCAATTCAAACTGCCTTAAACAATAAGAAAATTTGTTATTAAACATTACAGTAGTCCAAAGGGAATGAAGTCTCCAGGTTGATTTAGTAGTTCAACTACGTTCTCAGATATTTCCCTTCAAGTCGTCCCATTTTCCTGTTCTGCCATCTGTGGAGCTGGTTTCCTCCTCTGACTGGTAGCATCCTGACTGCAGTAGCTCCTGATACCACATACAGGTGCAGCTATATCAAGGAGAAAATAAGATTGTCTCTTCCTGGGACTCCTTCTTAGGAATGAAGACCCCTGTCACTGAGGCTTCTGAGTTCACTGGCTAGGACTAGGTCACATCACCAAACCAAACCCATTGCTGTCGAGTCGACTCTGACTCTTACCAACCCCCTCAGGACAGAGTAGCCCCATAGAGTTTCCGAGGGGCTCCTGGTGGATTCGAACTGTCAATCTTTTGGTTAGCAGTCACAGCACTTTACCACTACGCCATCAGGGTTTCCCTAGGTCGCATACCTGATGCTAAATCTGTCACTGGCAAGGGTCACGAGGCTGACCTTAGATCAATATGATAGAGGCTTACTTCTGGATTTGGGGGGTGAGATTATTTCCTTGGACACATGGCTGCCTGAGCTAAGGGTAGATATTCGAAAAATAAACGGAGACTGGTAGGGAAGGAAGGGGATGTAATTTGTGGAGAGTGGGATTTGCATGCTTGGTAGACAAAAAAATAGTATACCTACCCTTTGGAGGATGGACATAATCATCTTTAGGGATGTGTTATGTTTCAGACATGGTGAGAGGGTCATGGCATTACCTCATTTAATCTTGAGGAAGACTGTGTAGGGTAGAAATTGATTTTTTTTTTTTTTAATAAATGAAGAAAACAGGGGCTTGGAGGGTCTCAGAGCTCATAGCCCTTCAACTCCAAAGCCTCTGCTGTTTCTTTAATATGGTGCTGTCTTTGAGAATATGTAAATGATTTTACAGTTAAAAAGCTGTAAACCCACCACCATACTGGTTAGGTAGACGTTATTTTTCTCCTTCTTAAAGAAGGAAGCTGAGAGGTTCAAGTTCACAGATCTGGTAAGTGGCAGAGCCAGGATTCAAGCCCAGCCTCTCTTCCTCTAGAGCAGTGTTTCTCAGCCTCAGCACCATTCACATTTTGGGAAGGTAATTCTTTGTTGCGGGGGTCTTTCCTGTGCATTGTGGGATGTTTAGCAGCATCATTGGCTTCCACTCACTATACCGTAGTAGCTCCGACCCCTAAGTTATGACAACCAGAATGTCTCCAGACTTTGTCCCTGGGGAGGAACTCGTGCGGAACTACTGGTTTATACGTCTTTCCACTACGCTCCTCTAACTTTCTATCCTCAAACAATGCACAGTTTAGTAGATGGTGGCAGACATATGTAATTAAGTCTAAAACAATAGAGGATTATATTGAGCGTCAATATGGAACCCAGAAGAGTAAAACCTAGTGGTTTTTAAGAGCATAGTCTCTCCAGCTAGACTGCCTAGATTCAAGATTCAGATGCAACACTTACTAGCTATTATCCACGGACCAGTTATTAATTTTCTGAACCTCAGTTTCCTTGTCTATAAAATGAGAATAATAATAATATCTATTTGGCACAAAGTGAACATCCACTGTTTTTCCCACCCTGATTCTGGCAAGCTGAGCTCCCCTGCTGTGCAGGGTAGAAGTAAGGAGTAGGAGACTTTCTATTTTGAGCTCACTGCCTGATCTCCATTAGCTTTGTAGGTTGATTTTCATTACCCTTGTCCTAAGGGCTGGAGCTTAAGTTTCTGGCCTCATTAAGGAAGGAAGAGCTGTTTTGTATGGGTGTTTTCTGGGTGGAGATTAAACAAATAACACTTTACCTAATTATGCAAGTGCAGCAAAGGCTTTTAGCTCTAGTCTGTTCTGAGAGAGTCACAGAAACACAGACATTAGTGGAGGAATTCTTGGTGATGATCTGGTTTAGACACTTCCTTTGCAGACAGGAGTTGACCAAGACCCAGGGAGGATTTATGATCTGCCAAGGGCTTCAGAGCCAGTTCTTGGGAAGCCAGGCCTGACATCAGGGCCGCTGATTGTCAGGTGAGCATATTTCTTTCACTGATTGCCAACATTTTCTTGGAGACACCTCTTTTGTAGAGGTATAAGACACACTTGAGTGTGGTGGATATTCCGCAGCAAGTAGATATTTTCCATAAATTAAAAAAAAAATCAGATGAGTATTGTATTTTTAAATATGAATATCCATTTTTTAATAATCATGGGATGACCAAAAATAACAGATTTTTTTTCTAAAATTGACTTTATTATTTTTCCAGAAGAGTCACCTATGTTACTGACGCCTGCTCTGTTTAAGGGAACAAAGAGCAGACATTTCAGTCTTTTCCCTATAGTCATTCTGTGCTGATAACTGGAGAAACAGTGTCCACTGCTGGCAAATCAGATAATTGCATCATACTGTACGTGGTTACTGCATGTGAACAATAACATTTTGCCTTTACCAGGATACATTTTAGGTAGGGATTTTAAGGCCTATATCCTAAAAGGATCCTACTGTGGTTTAAAAGTGTTAGTGTTGTATTAGTAAAATAATCAATTAATACTTTAGAAGTAATAAATTTGCTTCCATAAATCTAAGAATACAAAATAATAACCATTCCTGCTTTAACATATTAAGGTTTAATATATTAAGAGAGTGTTGCTGTTGCTGTTAGGTACCATCGAGTCAGTTCTGACTCATAGCGACCCTATGTACAACAGAACAAAATACTGCCCGGTCCTGCACCATCCTCACAATCAGTGCTATGCTTGAGCCCATCATTGCAGCCACTGTGTCAGTCCATCTCTCTGAGGGGCTTCCTCTTTCGCTGACCCTCTACTTTACCAAGCATGATGTCTTTCTCCAGGGACTAGTCCCTCCTAATAACATGTCCAAAGTACGTGAGCGGAAGCCTCACCATCCTCGCTTCTAAGGAACATTCTGGCTGTACTTCTTCTAAGACAGATTTATTTGTTCTTCTGGCAGTCCGTGGTATATTCGATGTTCTTCACCACCACCATAATTCAAAGACCTCAATTCTTCCTCTGTCTTCCTTATTCATTGTCCAGCTTTTGCACGCATATGAGGTGATGGAAAACATCATGGCTTGGGTCAGGCGCACCTCAGTCCTCAAAGTGACAGAGAGTAGAAAATTTAATTTTATGCAAAGAGATTTGTATTTTCTGTTATCAAATAAGCAAAATCAATGATAATTTTTCAGTGATCATTTAAAATAATCATTTACCAAAAATTTTCCTAGCTGTATTCTTTTCAGTAATTCACCATAGGTTTGGGAGAGAAAGAATAGATGACTATTGGAATGGAATATTTTTTCTTAATTGATTCCAAATATTTAAGGACGTTCAAATTGTTAAATCTTTGAAACAATTTTTGCAATCCAAGAATTTAATTTACTTCACTGGACAGTTGGACAAAAGCCTAACTAGATATAAATGACTTCTTTTCCATGATTCGTATGGGCTTTTAGAAGGGCTTCCTGAATTCCAGCGCCAGAAACAGGCTCAGAGGGCCCAGAAACTTTAAACTATGGCTAGACTCACTGAAGCTGAGAAGAGTTGCTTGCTCTTCTAGCTTTCTTTAAAGTTCCTATTTGTAAATAGCAATAGCTATAATTTCTTTACTGTAGGGGGAAAAATAAAAACACGTTAGGATACATAGATAAAATGGTCTTATCATGTTGATTTAATTTATGAAAATCAATAAATAGCAATCTATTCTCAGTATAGACATCTAGTTTGGATAGTTAAGTAGTTAGAAAAGAATTTCAATGTTTATTAACTTTGCGATTGGGCAGCTACTGCTATAGCAGGGAGCGTGCCCTGTACTTGAAGACTATGCATATTGATGGAAATTGTTACATGATATGGATGGGAATGTTGCAGCTGTGTCTCTGCTCTGTTTGTTCTTGCTTTTTGGTGAATTCATTATTTAAGATTTGGCGCTGTAGGGCTTGAGGCACCAGTGCTGACGAGCCCATAACATAAATCTCTCCACTGTTTTGCTGCTTTCCGTCCATGAGTGCATTCTTTTGTGACTCTTCAGGTCTTCGCTTGACCTTGGTAATCAAGTTTCGTTCCCTTCTAAGTCTCAGAAGCACCATGCAATGGAAGTCTTATTTCTCTGAGGACTGGCAGTTGTGTTTTCATTTTTCCCTCTTCTAGATCTTTCTATGTGTAAAAAAGGATTTCTTATGCACATTCATTCGTTCATTCATTTAGTCAGTCAACAAATATTTATTGAATTTTACTCTGTGCCTAATGCTGGAAACAGAACAGTGAACAAATCCTACAAGGTCCAGCTCTCATGAAGCTTGCATTCTAGTGGGGGGAGAAAAATCAACAAATGAATAAAGACAAAAATCAAGAAAAGATATATTGAGAAAAGATCTGAGCAGATTAAGAAAATACAATGAAGTTTAAGAAGTGCAGGAAGTTACTTTAGATTAGATGACCAGGAAAGGCCTCTCTGAAGAGGTGATATTTGAGTGAAAACCTGAATGACAGGAAAGAGTCAGCCACACCAAATATTTTAGGTAGAAAAATGGAGTTTGTACCTCAAAGCAAGCAGGAGCTTTGTGCGTTTGAGGAATGGAAAGTAGGCCTTCCTGTCTCCCTGTGCTGTTTTCCACATCACCTGGGAAAGGACAGGTGAACACAAGCAATGTGTTTTCTCATCTCCCACTGAAGAATTATAGCTCCGTTAAATGCCTCCCTTCCTCTCTCCTTAATTGCAGACTCCCTGTATCTTCCAGAAGGGTAGGAAGAGAGGACCTTGTTTGGGAAACCTCCCAATCACCCTTTTAAACTGCTTTTCTGCACTTTCTCTTATGCTTGAACTCCTGCGTATTGAGTCACTCCAATCACTGAATTTCTTATTAGCTGATCCAAGGTATAGATAGAACTAGATATTTGTAGTCTTGAGGAACTTTAATGAAGATCATTTGAGGTATGTGCCCTATTTTACAGGTCCAGAGAGGATAACTTACTTGGCCAAGGTCATTTTGCCAATATAAGGAGGAAAGACAATCCAGTAATTCTCCAACCCATTCCAGAGCTCTTTGAATTACCTTATTCTGTCTGCTATATCTATCTGCAAATTTCTGTTTCTCTCCCCCTACTACTTCTGTTTTTTCCTTTTCTCTTAAATCTTGTGATTTTTTCACTTTCTGACCCCTCGGTTCATACCACCTCCTTCCAAAGGTTGCCATTTCTTTTCCCCATCTCCACTTAGCAAGAGCTTTTGGTGGCCTTTGACTCCAACTTTATTTTTAATAAACTAGATTAAATACAAACAGTAAGACTTCAAACACACCGAATCCCTCTAATAATGAGAGGGATTTCAGATGGATAGTGCAGTTATACAAAACAGATTGCCATTTGAAGTCTTTGAATCAGGAACAAAGAAGAAGCAAGAGGACTGTGTATTATAGGTGCATGGTAAGGAGATTTTTACAAAGCTTTACTAATTGAAATGCAAATTTGATCATGGCCAGTAGTGCATTTTAGGGTCCTGCATTAGCACAACTCCCTGGAGGCTTCCTGGCCTAAATCTAACTCCTTCACTCAGTCTTACTCAAGGTAGGGATTTGGCTTACAGCCAGGGACAAAGCATAGAAAGATTGAGCTTCTACTCTTGGCATCATAGGATGTCAGACAAAAATAAAGGAGGAAATGGACTGAGCTTGTTTAGTAAGTTGGGGACAGCTCCAAGTTATATATCTAATCATTCTTCAAATTAGTGTGTGTAATGATGCTGTTAATGACATTAAAGCCATTTCCGGGAGGGTGGGAGAAGCCATGTCACCAATACTCAGAAGAAAAATAGCCAAGGACAGAGCGCCTATGAAACACACAGAATAGTACAGAGTGATCATTTCCTGGAAACAAGAAAATATAACATAGAAAAAGTTAGAATAGAAATAGGGCTCAAACTCATCACCCTCTATCCATACATCAAACATTCAGTGTCCAACCATGGCCATATCAAACTATTCAAACATTGCAAATATGACAGCTTTGTGGCAAGGTTGGAGCTCTGGTGGTGCAGTGGGTAAGAGCTACGGCTGCTAACCAAAAGATCAGCAGTTTGAATCCACCAGCTGCTCCTTAGAAACCCTATGGGGCATTTCTACTCTGTATAATGTATACATTATATAGAATCGACTTGACGGCAATGGGTTTTTTTGTTTTGTTTTGTTTTGTTTTTTTGGTGTGGCAAGATCGCACAGCCTCTGGATTATTGATATTTTGGGCCTCATAATGCTAGGTAGTGGGTTGCTGCCCATTGCAATGTAGGATGTTTCACACTATCTGCCTACTGGATGCCAGTTGTGACAACTAAACATGTCCCCAAATTTTACCAAATGTCCCTAGGGAGGCAAAATTGCCCCTGGTGGAGAACCACCGTTTTATAGTGAAGGGATTTCATTTTCTCAGAAGGATAATCTTTATTTTTATATATTTCCAGTCTAATTTCAGAAAAGGATTTGAAGAAGGTTATGGAAAAAAAATTAAAAACTATTTGGTACATTTGTTAACTTAATGATTAAAGATTAAATCAAGGAAGGAGATATACCAAAAACGTAGACTTAGGATGGCAATTGTATTTAAAGAAGAGATTTTGTCTTTGAGATTGTGAAGGGCCAAACTTAAAAGGAAAATAAGTTATATAATTCTCATTGATTGGTAAGAGGAAAGCATACCAAGTACATATGAGCAAAATTTTCTTTTCTTTTTGACCAGGATTTTGTAGGGAGACACGTGCCATGATGGTATATTAAGCAACAATTTTTTACCAGGATCTAACTAAACGTTCTTTCCATATTCATAGCTCACATCAACCCAGGTGATCAGAGCAGAGAGAATAATTGTAAACATTAGTTTCATGAAGGTATTCTTCACCAGATGTTCATCATGATTAACTTTAATAGTGCTTGATTAAGGAAAACCATTCCTAGTAAATACACCGGTCCTGGTAAATAACAGGCTCTCTCTAGGCCGGTGAATCTCATAGTTGTGTACTAAGCAAATGGCTGAAAGTGGCCTCTGTCTGCGAAGGGATGGTGCTTTATGTTCACAAATGGATTTAAATTCCAAGACCAGACTGCTAAGTAACAGGGGGAGCTTGATGGGTCGCCTATTCTCGTATCTGTTTGTGTCAGCACCGCAGTACTTTGCTGGCAGAGCTGTTGAACAGTCTGGCCTCAGTAGCACCTTGTCTGAAAGCCTGTGTGCAGGTGTGCAGCAATCTCCTGTCTGAGCAGAGTCACAGGTGTGAAGGCTGGACTTGTTGATTTCATGTATATGTATGTATATATATAGATATATACATATATATATATCTATAAAACAGAAGGGTGAGCTTGTTTTCAAACAGCTTACATCTTAATGTCATATAGTGAAGACTTGTTCTAATACATTCCTTATCCACAAGTATTTCCTTTAATCCATACGGACATCTTTCAGAGCTAAGGCAGGCTCAGAGGTGCTGGGGCAAATGAAAAGTGCCATCCTTCCTTGCAAGGCGAGTTTGGGTGTATTCTGCAGAGATGTGGGGTTATGTGAAGCACTGTCGTCATTTTGTTGATGGTTCAGGGACCACCATGCTCACCCCTTTAATCTGACCTTTTAAGCTGCTTTGTTTCTATATGCCCAGTAATTTTCTTGTCTAGAAAAAGAACATACGTTTGCAAACACTTTCACTAAGGGTGAATTAAAGCTTCATAGCAACTGATTCAGTCTTGTGTTCTGAGAATATTCTCTCATTTGATCAATCATTCATTTATTTTTTCTTCCAACAAATAGTACTGACAATCTACTGCCTGTATTAAGTATTGGGTAGGCAGTGGTCAATGAGCAATATGACTCATTGTCCTTGGAAACACAGAGAAAATAAAACAAGAGACCTAAAGGAAGAGTGCAGCTACACTCTGCAAGGAGCTGCTTACTTGGCATGGTGGCCCTATATTCTGGATCTTCTGAGTAGGACACTAATTAAAATAGTTTATCCTATGATCTCCAGAATCCATTGAAATGTCCCTGAAATACCAATATTTTGCGATACAAGATGGGCTGCCTCTCATTTTAGAAGAGGGCTGATTTGGGTTCTGGAAAGTATGGTGACTGTGTTACTCAGCATTGCGTGGGAGAATGGGACATGGCCCTGGAGGCAAGTGGCAAGTGTATATCTCAAAACTCTACTCTTCTCAGTGTACCTAATAGTGTCATATCCTTCCAGATAAATCCACGGTGAAATTCTTTTCATTTCTTTACCACAAAAATGCCCATAAATTTCATGAATGTGACTGGGATGCATTAAGAAGCAGCTTTGCTCTCTAGAGACTTCAAATGTATTGACTCAGTAGCATACTCACTTTCCTCATCTGGAGAATAAGAAGGAGAATATTGACTTGATTTGTTTCAAATGAGATGACGTATGTTAACATTCAGCTATTGTGCCTGGCACACAATAAATCTTCGTGTATGCATGATGTTGGAGAAGACAGAAAGACCTTTCCGCCACCACTACCCAGCCTTCAAAATTACCCCCTTCATTGACTTGCCACAGAACCACCAATAACGTATTGTTTTGAGATTGCACTCTATGCTGAAAAGTCTCTTATTAAGAATTACAACATCTTACCTAACTAGAAAAAGGTAGCATTTCATATGTGCTCTGATTAATTGGCCACAATAAATGACACCTTAAAAGCCTTGTGGGGCAAAGAGACACTTTTCTGGGCATTACATCTGTGTTTCATTTTTTGTGTATGTGTGTGTCAGGGTTGCAGTTGGGAGGGTGGCTTGAAATCAGGACCAAAAAGCACCTGACAGGTCTGTTGGTTGAATGTGAGGCCATGCATCTGGGAGACTAGAGTCAAGGTCCCTACCCAAATAGTGAGTACTCAGCAGTGGGTGCCAGGGGCCCAGAGCGAATTGTTGGACACCCTGAAGGGGTAAAAACGAGGGTGTTGATGTCACAACTTGCTTATAATTTTCCTAAGCATAGTTTTAGAAAGTAATAAGCTTCCCTATATCATTCAAGTTTTGTAGGAAGTATTTTATTAGAATATATTCTTGAGAATAATCTCTCCTCTCCTTTTCTCTTTAACTTCAACTTATTGTATCCTCCATAGCTCTTTATTTCCTTTTGTATCTCTGTAGGCCTAAAACAAAAGCTAGAATGGAACTTTTTTTTAATCTTCCCATTACCTCTTGGTAACAGTCTGAGCAGTAGAAACATACAGCTATCCGACAGGACATTATGTCCCCCCACCTTCCACTAGCCATCAGAGGGTCATATTGTATCGATGGTAGCAGAGTGTAGCGTGGGACAGTTTGAACTTCCGGAGAGTCACCATGTGCTGTCGTTGTCTACAGGGCTATTGGCTCATTTGAGTTGATGCTGTTCCTGTTGCTATTTGTTTCTTCTAATAGTATTTATTGAGGTATAATTTATATAGAGTAGAACGCAAAAAACTTTAGGTAGCTATTACCCAGATGGAGGCAAAGAATATTTTCAGCATCCCAGGAAGCTCCCTCTTGCCTATTTTCTGTCGGTCCCCCAACCTCAGAAGGAAACACTCTTCTGATGTTATGAATAATCAGATTCCACTTTTTAAATGAAATCATGATCGTGCTCTGTTGGTCTGACTCCTTTCATTGCTTAACTTAATATTTTTGAGGTTTATTCATTGGGTTTATTCATATTATTGTGTGTACCTATGATTTGGTCTCTTTTACTGCAAGCAGTATTACAATGTATGACTCTATCACAGTCTGCTTTTACATTCTCATACTAAGGGATGTTTGGGTTATTTCCTTCTGTCATATTTTGAAAAACCTGCTGCCTTTACATACCATTGCAGCTTGGAGACTGCCTTCTGACTTTGCAACAACCACATTTATTTACCAAACAAAGGTTTCTGCCTTGTGGATCACTGACGTATTCAAGATCTTCTCCCTTGCCTTGGTGATGAGTCAAATTAAAAGTCTATAAACGAATACTTTAATATTTCTTATCTTCCCGTTATTTCTTGGCTATTAGAGAAGTCATCACTTGAGAATGTTAACCAGGTAAAGTAGGGGAGTTTATAGTTGCATGCTCTGCCAACATTTACAATCCCAAAAGAGTTAATTATTAAATTAATTTTTTTCTGCTCTATGGTGTACTTGTGTCTATATATATATATATATATATATATAGACACATGTACATATGTAAAAATAATAATCATACGTAGACTAATATTCAGTTACTTGAAATAGAAAGATTAGAACACTAATATGTAAAATTTGAGTCATAAATCAATAATAAATACACCAATATATAATTCATAGAATTAATCCAGTAGAATTCAATAAGCATACATACAAAGAAGATACTATAATGCCATGTAAATAGAATATACTCTCCCATTGAAAGGAATAATGACATTATATTAAATGAAGAAAATGAAAATCCTGCACTGGACAATTTCTTCTTTATTGCTACTAACGCATTTGTTTCTAAGACCAGTGGGAGGTTGAGGGCTGGCAGACAGTGAGATTCTCTAAGGAGCGTGCTGACCACACACACATAGAAATCAACCAGGAAAGGGGGCAGTGGTAATTTTCATCAGGTTTTTTATTTGTCTGTTTGAACGTGGTTTGGATAAAAATAATTCAACTCAGCTTTAAAAACAAAAACAAGATCTATAAAACATCACTAGCGCTACTAATAATGAAAATTAAATCATTTCCGTATTATGATAAATTAGGAGAGGCAGAGATGGATAGACTGAAAAAGTAAGGCTAAAAAGGATTGTTCTTAAAAAAAGAAGAACTAAGTGAAACCAGGACTTCAGGGTATCACTGAAGTGGTGAACATACACCAAATCAATATTTTCTACAAATTTACATAGTATCTTAATATTTGAAATTGATCTTGGAGAGTTTCCCCCCGCCCAACAGTTCTAAGTGCTTAGATATACTAGAATCCATCCCTAGAGATCCTGACTTAATTGGTCTAAGGTACAATCCAGGCATGTTCTTTCTAAAAGTTTCCTATGTGATTCTAAGAAGCAGCTATTGAGCTCTATTGGACACAGAAAAGGACCGCCATGATTATGCATATAGCACATGCTTATTGTGAAAATTAGGGGAAAAGTACAAATGAAAAAATACAGATGTAGCCCTCCCCAACTGGTAACCACTGCTTGTATTTCCCTTCAGCTGATTCTTAAGTGTGTGTGTATATGTAGTGATACATAACACAAATGTATACACATATATTGTATCTTGTGTGTATTTTAACTCCAATGACCGTATCTCTCATACTCGTGGAAAAATATGAAAATAGTGAGATGACAGGAAAAAATATCCAGGTCAATAGTGGGTCACTTTGTAAATCTGTATGTGGAAAAACACATTTCTCCATAAACTATTACATAATAGTCATTTGTTCAGCTGGTGTTACAGCAGGTGCAAATCCCTCTGAATGACATTAAAGACTCTGGATTTGCCCACTGGCTGAGGTTGTTTGTAGCCCTTTACCCTAACGGGGATTGGGTGCTTCTGTTGTACACACCAAAGTGCTTCCATTAAGCTGTGTCGTAAAATTTAGCATTCTCTGTCTGGAATCCCGGTGCCTCCTTATCTACCTGTCCGATCTTAGAAATCTTACTTTAAGTGTTGCTGTTTCCATGAGCATTTTCCTGACTCACACCAGGTAGGCCCAACTCCTCTTTCCCCTGTTGCATGCACATGCTTTACACACAGCAGCTATGACACTCCCCATTACACTCTGAGCTGTTTGAGGGTAGGGTTATTCTTTTTTTTTTTTTTTTTAATTGTGCTTTAAGTGAAAGTTTACAGTTCAAGTTAGTTTCTCATGCAAAAATTCGTACACACATTGTTATGTGACCCTAGTTGCTCTCCCTATAATGTGACAGCACACTCTTCCTTTCCACCCCAGATTTCCCATGTCCATTCATCCAGCTGCTGTCCCTTTTTGCCTTCTCATCTTGCCTCTGGAAATGAGCTGCCTATTTAGTCTCATGTATTTACTTGAGCTAAGAAGCACTTTCTTCATGAGTATCATTTTATGTCTTACAGCCCAGTCTAATCATTGTCTGAAGAGTTGGCTACAGGAAAGGTTTCAGTTCTGGGCTAACAGAGAGTCCAGGGGCCATGTCTTCCGGTGTCCCTCCAGTCTCAGGCAGACCATTAAGTCTGGTCTTTTTACCAGAATTTGAGTTCTGCACCCCATTTTTCTCCTGCTCCATCAGGGACTCTCTGTTGTATTCCCTGTCAGGGCAGTAATTGGTGGTAGCTAGGCACCATCTAGTTCTTCTGGTCTCAGGCTGATGAGGTCTCTGGTTTATGTGGCCTTCTCTGTCTCTTGGGCTAATATTTTCCTTCTGTCTTTGGTGTTCTTCATTTTCCTTTGCTCCAGGTGGGTTGGGACCAATTGATGCATCTTAGATGGCCACTTGCTAGCTTTTAAGACCCTAGGCGCCACTCAGCAAAATGGGTTGCAGAAGATTTTCTTAATAAACTTTGTTATGCCAAATGACCTAGATGTCCCCTGAAATCATGATCCCCAGAACCCCGCCCCTGCTACTCTGTCCCTCAAAGTGTTTGGTTGTGTTCAGGAAACTTCTTAGCTTTTGGTTTAGTCCAGTTGTGCTGACTTCCCCTGTATTGTGTGTTGTCCTTCCCTTCACCTAAGATAATTCTTATCTACTATTTAGTTAACGAATACTCCTCTCCCTCCCTCCCCAGCCTTGTAACCATCAAATAATGTTTTCTTCTGTGTTTAAACCTTTTCTTGAGTTCTTACAGTAGTGGTCTCATACAATATTCGTCCTTTTGCGACTGACTAATTTCACTGAGCATAATTCCTTCCAGATTCATCCACGTTATGAGGTGTTTTGAAGATTCATCATTGTTCTTTATAGTTGCATCGTATTTCACTGTGTGAATATACCATAATTTGTTTATCCATTCGTCCATTGATGGGCACCTAGGTCGCCTCCATCTTTTTGCTATGGTGAACAGTGCTGCAATGAACATGGGTGTGCATATATCTGTTCATGTGACGGCTCTTATTTTCTAGGATATATTCCCAGGAATGGGATTGCTGAATTGTATGGTACGTCTATTTCTAGCTTTTTAAGGAAGTGCCAAATCAATTTCCAAAGTGGTTGTACCATTTTACATTCCCACCAGCAGGGTGTAAGTGTTCCAGTCTCTCCACAGCCTCTCCAACATTTATTATTTTGTGTTTTTTGGATTAATGCTAGCCTTGTTGGGGTGAGATGGTATCTCATGGTAGTTTTGATTTGCATTTCTCTAATGGCTAATGATCAAGAGCATTTCCTCATGTATCTGGTAGCCACCAGAATGCCTTCTTTGGTGAAGTTCCTGTCCCTATCCTTTGCCCATTTTTTAATTGGGTTATTTGTCTTTTTGTTTTTGAGGTTTTGCAATATCTTATAGCTTTTAGAGATTAGACGCTGATCGGATTTGTTGTAGCCAAAAATTTTTTCCCTGTAGGTTGTCTTTTTACTCTTTTGATGAAGTCTTTTGATGAGCATAAGTGTTTGATTTTTAGGAGCTCCCAGTTATCTAGTTTCTCATCTGGTGTTTGTGTATTGTTACTTATGGTTTATATTCTGTTTATGCCATGTATTAGGGCTCCTAGTATTGTCCTTATTTTTTCTTCTATGATCTTTATCATTTTAGACTTTATATTTAAGTCTTTGATCCATTTTGAGGTAGTTTTTGTGCATGATGTGAGGTATAGGTCTTGTTTCAGTTTTTTGCAGATGGATATCCAGTTATGCCAGCACTATTTGTTAAAGAAACTGTCTTTTCCCCAATTAACAGACTTCGGGCCTTTGTCAAACATCAGCTGCTCATAGGTAGATGAATTTATGTCTGGATTCTCAATTCTGTTGCATTGGTCTATGTATCTGTTGTTGTACCAGTACCAGGCTGTTCTGACTAACATGGCAGTATAATAGGTTCTAAAATCAAGTAGTGTGAGGCCTCCCACTTTGTTCTTCTTGTGTAATGCTTTACTTATCCGGAGCATCTTCCCTTTCTATATGAAGTTGGTGATTTGTTTTTTCTATCTCATTATAAAATACTGGTGGAATTTGCATCAGGATTGCATTGTATCTGTAGATCGCTTTGGGTAGAACTGACATTTTCACAATGTTGAGTCTTCCTGTCCATGAGTAAGGTATGGTTTCCCACTTACGCAGGTCTCTTTTGGTTTCTTGAAGTAGTGTCTTGTTGTTTCCATTACATAGGTCTTTTATGTCTCTGGTTAGATTTATTCCTAAGTATTTTATGTTCTTGGGGGCTATTCTAAGTGTTATTGATTTGGTGATTTCCTCTTCCAAGTTCTCTTTATTGATGTAGAGGCATCCAACTGAATTTTGTATGTTTATCTTGTATCCTGAAACTTTGCTCAAATCTTCTATTAGTTCCAGTAGTTTTCTTGTGGATTCTTTGTTTTTTTCTGTGTATAATATCATTTCATCTGCAAATAGAGATACTTTTACTTCTTCCTTACCAATTGGGATGCGCTTTGTTTCTTTTTACAGCCTAATTCCTCTGGCTAGGACCTCCAGCACAATGTTGAACAAGAGTGGTGATAAAGGGCATCCTTGACTGGTTCCCGTTCTCAAGGGGATTGCTTTCAGACTCTCTCCATTTAAGATGATGTTGGCTGTTAGCTTTGTGTAAGTGCCCTTTATTATGTTGCAAAATTTGGCTTCTATTCCTATTTTGCTGAGAGTTTTTATCATGAATGGGTGTTGGACTTTGTCAGATGCCTTTTCTGCATCAATTGATAAGATCATGTGGTTCTTGAATTTTGTTTTATTTATGTGATTGATTGCATTGATTGTTTTTCTAATGTTGAACAATTGCTGCATATCTGCTATGAATCCCACTTGGCCATGGTAAATTATTTTTTTGATACGTTCTTGAATTCTATTGGCTAGAATTTTGTTTAGGATCTTTGCGTCAATGTTCATGAGGGATATTGGTCTGTAATTTTCTTTTTTTCGGTGTTTTTATATGGTTTTGGTATCAGTGTTATGCTGGCTTCATAGAATGAGTTTAGGGAGTATTCCATCCTTTTCTATGCCCGGAAATACCTTTAGTAGTAGTGGTGTTAACTCTTCTCTTAAAGTTTGGTAGAATTCTTCAGTGAAACCGTCAAGGCCAGGGTTTTTTTTTTTTGTTGTCGTTGGTGGGAGTTTTCAAATTACCTTTTCAGTCTCTTCTTTTGTTATAGGTTTATTTAGATGTTCTACCTCTGTGTTAGTTAAGGTGGGTAGTGTGTTTCTAGAAATTTGTCCATTTCCTTTAGGTTTTCAGATTTATTAGAGTACAATTTTTCATAGTATTCTGATTCTTTTTTTCAGTTGAGTCCATTTTGATGTCACTCATCTCATTTCTTATTTGGGTTATTTGCTTCCTTTCCTGTTTTTCTTTTGTCATTTTGGCCAGTGGTTTATCGATTTGGTTGATCTTTTCAAAGAACCAGCTTTTGGTCTTGTTAACTCTTTCAATTGTTTTTCTATTTTCTATTTCATTTAATTCTACCCTAATTTTTATTATTTGCTTTCTTCTGGTTCCTGAGATTTTGTTTTGCTGCTCTCTTACTATTTTTTTTTTGAGATGTAGGATGATTTTAGTCCTTTCTTCTTTTTGGATGTGTGCATTTATTGCTATAAATTGACCTCTGAGCACTGCTTTTGCTGTGTCCTGAAGGTTCTGGTAGGATGTGTTTTCGTCTCATTTGATTCTGTGAATTTCTTTATTCTGTCTTTAATTTATTCTATAACCCAGTAGTTTTTGAGCAAAGTGTTGTTCAGTTTCCATATGTTTGATTTTTTTCCTTGCTTATTCTGTTACTAATTTCTCCTTTTATGTCTTTATGGTCAGAAAAGATTCTTTGCAATATTTTGATGCTTTGGATTCTGTTAAGGCTTGCTTTATGGCCTAATATGTGGTCTCTTCTGGAGAATGTTCCATGTGCGTTGGAAAAGAAAGTATACTTGGCTCCTGTTGGGTGGAGTGTTCTGTAAATGTCTATGAGATCAAGTTGGTTGATTGTGGCATTTAGATCTTTGTGTCTTTTATTGAGCTTCTTTCTGGATGTTCTGTCCTTCATGGAAAGTGGTATATTGAAGTCTCCTACTATTATTGTGGAGCTGTCTCTCTCTCTCTTCAATGCTGCTAAAGCTTGTTTTATGTATTTTAGAGCTCTGTTGTTGGATGTGTAAATATTTATTATGGTTATGTCCTCCTGGTGTATTGACCCTTTAATCATTATATAGTGTCCTTCCTTAACCTTTGTGGTGAATTTTACTTTAAAGTCTATTTTGTCAGAGATTAATATTGCCACTCGTACTCTTTTTTGATTTTTGTTTGCTTGATATATTTTTTTCCATCCTTTGAGTTTTAGTTTGTTTGTGTCTTTAAGTCTAAGGAGTGTCTCTTATAGGCAGCATATAGACAGATCATGTTTTTTTAATCTATTCTGCCACTCTCTGTCTATTTATTGGTGCATTTAGTCCAGTTACGTTCAGCATAAGTTTTGATAGGGATGAGTTTAGTGCTGTCATTTTTTGTGTGTTGTTCACAGTTTCATTGTTCCACTTCATTTTCTGTGCTGAGTTTTTTTTTTTTTTTAAATGTATTTCTTTTCATCTTTTTCATTGTTATTGATTTTGTATATGCTGAGTCTTTATGTTTTTCTTGTTTTTTATTTTGATGTGTAGGATTATTAGTTTCCTTTGTGGTTACCTTAATATTTGCTCCCTATTTTTCTAAGTTTAAACCAATTTTTTATTTCTTTGTATCGCCTCGGCTTCCTCTCCATATGAAAGATCCAAGACTACATTTTTTTAGTCCCTCTTTTTTGTTTTAATGTTGTCATCTTTTGCATATTGATGTCTCTGTTTCCTTATTTACAGTGTTTTAGCTTTAATTTATTTTTGTGGCTTCCTGATCTGGGTTTATATCTGGTTGCTCTGTCCTGTGTTCTAGTCTTGGGTTGTTATCTGATGTTATTGCTTTTCTAACTGGAAGACTAAGGGTAGGGTTATTCCTTATTAATGTCTGAATACTGAGTCAAGCACAGTGACGGCAAGTTAGTGTTTAATAGATTTGTGTTGATTGAGTAAATCAATGGATGAGTGAATAAATGCAGGTTGGTCATGTAAACTAAGATACATGGCCTTTATAAAAATTATCTTTTATTAATATATTGACCAAGAGGGGCTTATGTTGCAAATGTCAGGCACAAACGTCAAAGATGAATTGGTTTATCCCCGTGACCACTCTTCTCCAGTGCATCCAAGGTCTTGAAGATGTAGGGAGATGTACTGGGGAGCTCCTTGCACGTACCATTAGAAGTGGAACCAGGCCTGGAGCTGCTTCTAGTTAGCTGTGTGACATTAGAAAATTAATTAACCTCCTTGAGCCTAAGTTTATCAGTAAAATGGAGACATTGGATTAGATTACTTCTAAGGTTAATTCTTGTTCTAACTTTTTAACCCTTTGGTAACCCAGTTATTTTCTGCTTTGAATTTTTTGTTGATACCATATGTTTTCATTAATGGAAGCATGCTGAATTTGTGGTAGGTAGTTTAGATTTTTTTTCCTTGCCGTCTCCCACAAGACTACTCTAAGCATTTAGTGGTACATATGCAGTACCACTGATTATACCCCAGAGTCCCCACAAGGGTCTGTTGGTACACATAAGTAATGAATAAAAATTTTCAAAATTTCTATTTTTTCTACCAAAATTTCAGGCACCTCATACAATATCCAGTTTTAGACAGTCATAAAGTCCTCTGCCTTGTGGCAGCATGCACTGTCAGTGGTACAGGAGCTTCCCAAGAAACCCCAGAAGCGAATAATAATAATAATAATAATAATATAATGTAGCAAATTAAGATTTCAGTTCAGATCAATAAATGATTAGAATTGAAAAATAAAATATGATTCTGGTGCAAATGTTAAAGATCTACCTTGTTTACTGAAATTAGCAAAAATCAGATAAATACATATAGATACGTATGTATATGTATGTACAGATATATTTATATTTGTGTGTGTGTGTGTGTAAGGAACCCTGCTGGTGCAATTGTTAGGTGCTCAGCTATTAACAGAAAGATCCATGGTTCCAATCCACCAGCCTCTCCTTGGGACAAAGATGCAGGCAGTCTGCTTCCGTAAAAATTACATCCTGGAAACCCTATGGAGCAGTTCTACTCTGTCCTATAGGGTACTATGAGTCAGAATTGACCCAGAGGGGAAACAACAAAAACATTACATATATATATATATATATGTATATATATATATATATATATATATACAAAAAGAATTGCCATCAAGTCGATTCTGACGCATAGCAACCCTACAAGACAGAGTAGAACTGCCCCATAGGGTTTCCAAGGCTGTAAAGCTTTACAGAAGCAGACTGCCACGTCTTTCTCCTGCAGAGCAGCTGGTGGGTTCCAGCTGCCGATCTTTCTGTTAGTAGTGAGCGCTTAACCACTGCATCACCGGGATTCCTTATTATTTGTTGAGTCCTTTGAAAATTTAATGTTTCCTGGAATGAGAGAGGGATGGGCTTAAGGACAGGTGTATTTTACTGTTGGATAGAGAATTAAAAATATCAGAAATTCAGAAACCAAGGCTGTTCCTTTTTTATTCTCTTCCCTTTTTTTGACAAACATTGCCTAAGTGCCTACTGTGTGCCGAGTCCTGGGAAGGGGGAGCCCCTGTAGTTGGGAGCTCTGTGTTGGAGGCGGAAGCTGGTGTCTGAGTTTACCCAGGGAGGGTAGAATGAGCCTTCAAATGGGAAATAAAGGGCATATTTCACAGTCATGAACGCTGAAGTTACAACAAAGAGCTGGGAATTTGGAAACCTGGTTTATCTTTGCAAAATGGATCTGAAAGTAGAAAGCCACATTTAGGTGTTGGCTCTGACTCTTGCAACATGACCCCAATGGCTGAAACCTAAACTCAGTAGTGTAAAAACAGGCTATATAGCTGTTTGTAGTCAAAAGTCCCTGACATAAACTAATCTGAGATTTGTCCTGCTAGAACTGAATCTCTTGAGAGGATCACTAAGTCCATTTCCTGGAGTGATGAACACAGGCCTGTGGGCATGGCCAAAGCTGTCTTAGCACAGCTGACTGTATCAACTAGGTACCTTGGAGGAAAAAAATCTGTTTGGGAACTTTATCTCTGCCAATTGGGGAAAGATCCATTTACTGACATGTCTTGGTGCTTTCATATATATTATATATATATGAAAAAAGAAAACCCATGAAGTCAGATAGCTGCTGTTTTTGATTCACAGCCAAAGACTTCTTTCATCCTTGGGTACTCTCAGCTCTGGAAGCCAGTAACAAATCTCTGTAGGGACTTTGAGGAAGGTAAAGAGAACGACAACCTTAAAGGGGAAAAATGGGCAAAGTTGTGAGCAAAGAGGAATTTAGGGAGCTGGGCACAGTGGTTAAGTGTTTGGCTGCTAACCAAAAGGTCGGCAGTTCAAATCCACTAGCTGCTCCTTGGAAACCCTGTAGGGCAGTTTTACTGTGTCCTATAGGGTTGTTATGAGTCGGAATCAACTTGCTGGCAATGGGTGTGGGTTTGGTTTCATTGAGCTTCTCCTGGGGCCCTGAAATCTGTTTATTTAAAAATCTCCAGAGTGTCGGCCTGAAATAATTCCTCTTTCTGAGGTTTCCCCTTCTTCTGTCCACATCAAACCCAGGGAAATATTTCTGATTCCTTTAAAAACATTTGACTTAAATGATACCTTTTGTTTGTAATCAGTGTCAGGCTAGATGGTTAAGGCAGATTCTTATCTAGGAGCTAGTCTAAGTTTCTAAAAGGAAAGACTAATTATATACTCCCCCTACAGCCCCAGAGAAATGAAAAGTACTGGGAAAAAACAAAAAAGATTTTTAGAATCTATTTCCTTCATTTGTTGATAGCCTCAGGCCCCAAATCTCATCTTGTAGAGTATCACGCGTCTAGCTTTAGCTTTATTCATCTTGATTCTCCGGCCCTAAATCTCATGAAAGTCATGTTATAAACTCAAGAAATTAAATTCTTCATGGATTTATGTGGGACTGAGAAAATGCATTCTCACAATCCACAGGGGTGAGTAATGGCTTGGTTTCCACAAAGCTGAAAATTGCTGTACATTTTTTTTTTCTCTGAAAAACACAATAATTAAAGGCATAAGAAATTCAGGTGAGCAGGTGGCATCAGAGGTTCAGCAAATGACAACACATAATCCTGAGCAGAGAGCAAAGCAACAGGGGGCAGGGGAGCAGGCAACTGAGATTCAATCAAATAAACAGCTGGTGTTAAAAAATTATATTTGTAGGAAACCAGATTTTGCTCTAGAAATTGGTGTTCTGGGGTAGTTGCCCTGTCTGTGGTTGTGGGTTTGAATGGATGCTTGTCTAGTGCTGGGCAGGGCTTTATCTGCATGTTCTTTAGGTACAGGGTAGGAGTGGTACACTGAAAAATGGCTCCCTAAAATGGCAACACTCTAATCTCTGGAACCTGTGGATATGTTACTTACATGGTACAAAGATCTTTGAGGTTGTGGTTAAGGATCTTGAAATGTGGAGATTATCCTGGATTATCTGGTTGGGGCCAATATAATCGCAAGGGTCCTCGTAAGTGGGAGAGAGGAGGGTCAGAGTCAGTAGTATGATGATGAAAGCAAGAGGTTGGAGTGACATCAGGAGGGGACCACGAGGCAAAAAATGCAGGTGATCTCTAAAAGCTGAAAAAGGCAAGGAAATAGACTCTCCCCTCAAAACCTCCAGGAGGGACCAACCTTGCCAATATCTTGTCTTTAGCCAAGTGAGACTGATTTTGAACTTCAGACTTCCAGAATTATGGGAGAATAACTTTGTGTTGTTTTAAGCCACTAAATCTATGGTAATTTGTCACAACAGCCATCGAAAATTAATACAGACTCAAAATTAATAGAAAGACTCAGAGAGATAATTGGAAAATCTAGTTCTTCAGTGCTTAGGTACAAAGTAGGGACTAGGCTCAGGAATACAGCAGCAATTTAAAATAACATTCACATGTGTTTCGCACTTTGGAAATTACTGTCACATGTGTCTTTTAGAAGTAGACTAGAAGATCAGGGGCAGATTAGTATCATCTTTGCAAGAAACCTATAGCTTCTGGGTATTTAGTTAGACTTCCTGAAATCCTACATTCTATGGTCAAGACTGGTCCCATAGTAAGGAGCAGAGCATGGCTTACAAGGAAGTGGTTTCTAAGTTGTAGAGCCAAGGTTTTGGAGGAGTGTAGAATATAATAGTTCCTGATACCCTTTCCAGTCATAAAATTAAAGTGTATGATCCTTGATTCACTGACTTTTACCTCAGTTGTATACTACATGCAAAGAAACTAATCTCAGTCTAGAGCATTTATTTCCTATGAAATTGGCCATTCTAGTCATTGAGTAGAAATTGGTTAAATGTTAGTTATACATTTGATTATAACATATGTGCATACAGAGACGTCGCAATGAGATAATAAATGAACATTTGTTTCAAAAAAAAATTTTTTTGAAATTGAGTAATTTATTTTCCATTGCTACATTCAGTAGTTTTTATAAACACAACCCACTAATCTATCATTAAAATTGATGTTATTATCATCAATTACTGACTTAGATTAAGGAAAGATAAGTAAATACTCCATTTTGAAACGAGTACTGTGCACATTTTGGATTCATTTTAATATGGAAGGCTGGAAGCCCCTGAAAATATTTTTTTCCATCATATTAGCCAGATTAAAAAAATATATACTGGATTTATAAAGCTAAACCATCTGCTGGTTTCAATCTGGTATTGCTTCTGTAAGGAAGATGTTTGCAAATCTTTGCTACCAATAGTTTCCACTTTTTCTTTATTGAATCGAAATATTAAGTCACAATAAAATTCCTTCCAGGTTTTTTAATAGACGGAAAGCTGTTGTCTACTAGCAATAAATATATCTTATTAATCAACAAGAGTATTATAATATTAAAGCAATCACTTGCTTTCTGTAAACCTAATTTAAAATACTTTAATATTCATTTATATTATCTTTTGAATCTAGAGTAAAGGTCAATAATACTATCACAGGAAAAATAAAATATGATTTTGAACTTGAACTGCAATGAGTAGCTAGGCATTCAGTCTTAATTAACTTGTTGAAAATTTGTCCCAAGTGCATATTAACATTATCTTTTGATGTTCTTCCAGATGATTAAAAAAATTAAAACAGATTTCAATATTTACTCCATCCCCAAAAGTATCTTATACATATTCAGATAAACTGTGAATAGAACAGAGGATAAAAACATAAACCCCAATATATTCTTTTTAACCCCACTCAAGTAAATTCCTAATTAGTTTATAATAATCTATTTGTGAAAAAATAATGTTGGGCCCTCATTTTTTAATATACCTTATTTTTAGAAGAAGGAGCCCTGGTGGCGAAGTGGTTAAGTGCTCAGCTGATAACCAAAAGGTTGGCAATTCTAATCTACCAGCTGCTACATGGGAGAAAGATGTGGCAGTCTGCTTCTGTAAAGATTACAGCCTTGGAAACCCTATGAGGCAGTTCTAGCCTGTCCTGTAGGGCCACTATGAGTTGGAATTGACTAGACAGAAGTAGGTTTTTTGTTTTTTTTTCTAAAGTTGTAGTTTAGAGGAGTTTTGGGTTTACAGAAAAATTGCGTAGAAAGTACAGACAGCTCCCACGTATTTCCTCCCCCACTGCACACAGTTTTTTCTATTATTAATATCTTGACTTAATGTGGTACATTTATTTACAATTGATGAACCAATATTGATACACTATTATTAACTAAAGTCCATAGTTTACATTAGGGTTCATGATTTGTGTTTTACAGTCCTATGGGTTTCGACAAATACATGACAAATGTCCGTCATTACAGTATCCTACAGAATAGTTTCACCACCCTAAAAATGCCCTGTGCTCTGCTTATTCATCCTTCTCTCTCCCCTCCTCCTGAACCCCTGACAACCACAAATCTTCTCACTGTCTCCACATTTTTGCCTAGGCCAGAATGTCACAGTTGGAATCACACAATATGTAGCTTTTTCAACTGGTTTCTTTCACTTAGCAATATGCATTTAAGATTCCTCTACGTCCTTTTGTAGCTTAATAGCTCATTTCTTTTTATCACTGGATAATATTCCATTGTATGGATGTACCACAGTTTGTGTATCTACTCACCTATTGAAGGACATTTTGGTTGCTTTCAATTTTTGCCAGTTATGAATGAAGATGCTACAAACATTTGTGTGTAGGTTTTTATGTGGACATACGTGTTCAGCTCATTTGGGTAAACACCTAGTAGCATGATTGCTAGATCATATGGTAAATCTATATTTAGCTTTGTAAGAAACTGCCAGACTGTCTTCCAAAGTGGCTGTATGGTTTTGTATTCCCAACAGCAATGAATAAGAGTTCTGCTGCTTCACATCCATGCCAGCATTTTTTATTGTCAGTATTTTGGATTTTTTATCTATTTTAATAGGCGTATAGTGCTATATCATTGTTGTTTTCATTTGCAATTCATATGATTGTTTTCCATTATGTATCTTGTTTGGTAAGATGTCTGTTCAGATCGCTTGTCTATTTTAAAAACTGGCTTGTCTTATTGTTGATTTTTAAGAGTTCTTTACATAAGTTGGATACAAGTCCTTTACCAGAAATGTGTTTTGTAAATATTTTATCCCAGGCTGTGGCTTGTCTTTTCATTCTCCTAACAATGTCTTTTGTAGAGCAGAAATTCTTAAATTTGATGAAGCCTAATTTATTAATTTTTCTTTTATAGATTATGGTATTAAGAGACCTTCATATTTTATCCTTAAGTTTAAAAATCTTTAAAATGTTTAAAAGTGTTTTATTCACAAAGGAAAACAGGTGACAAAATGGAGTAAGTTATTCCCTTTATGGAGATGATCGATTAAGTGAACAGGAAGTATTTGAGAAGTATTTATTTCCATCCTATTCACCCCTCCAATTCAGAGCCACTAGGAAATAAAGAAATTAAAAAATAAAAATAAAAAAATAAAGACTTTTCAGGATGTAGATGCTCTGAAACATTGAAAATCTTCTTTTAATGAAAAGAATGCAAGCCTTCTGAGCAAAATATGGAGTACAACAGGATTAACAAGGGTCACAAGGGCACAACTGCCATTTATAGACCTATATAGTGTCATTGTGCCATATTTCATTTATTCTAAGGTGCACATTCTTCTTGTATACAGTATAAACATTTCTGAAATTTGTATGCCTCTTATAATCTATGATATGCCTCACAGTTTAATAGACAAGGTTTTTTTTTTTTTTTTCCTTTCTTTGTGGTGTCTAAAATAATGGTGCCATCCATGTTTTCTTAGATTCGATGAATTTAGGAAAAGTTGAAATTGTGACTGTGACAATGGAAGAAATGAAAGAAAAATAGGAAGATTGTTCCTTTGTAGAAAATAAGAAGTTATAACATTTAATAATGACGTCAATGTACAAATATGTTCTTTGAGGTTTTTTTTTGTTTGTTTGAGGTATAAATGAAAAAAGTTATGTATTTTTCTTTAGTAAACCCTGAAAAATCTTCTCTTTTTGAAACTCAGACAATCTATGCAACAAAATAATATATAACATAAGAAAAACTCAGAAGGCAAGAAAAGAAAACGCTTCTTTAGTAATGAAATCAACAGCAATAAGGCTGTTTCTTGCTTACGTCCTCTCCTCACTTTGAGTTCATTTACTTTGATATTTATGGGTAATTCTAACAAATGTATTTATCTGGTTTCCAATTCTGTGATGAATTAGAGGTATAAATTTTGAAAATGGATGTATTGTCAATCGGCACTCTGATGGCAAGGGAGAAAACCGGGGAAAGTCACAAAGATCAGGAATATAGTCCTCTCCAATTCAAGAAGAATCAGTCTCACATCTTTCAGTAAGCTCTGAGGGCATCACTGCTGAAATACAGAACTCAAACTATGAGTCATGTTATGTTGAACCTAAGCCATCAAGCAAAGTCTAAAGTACTCTCTGTATATCTTATTTATGGGGTTGAGATTTTGTGTAATATGAATAGAGAAACTTCTAGCTATCCTGGTGCTTCAAGAGATCAAGCATCATGGCATGGGGTAATTCATCCTTGACAGACCAGGCTAAGTAAGATTTTCTGCTCTTCTTATTTGGTATTAACTATCTGTCTCTTTGTCTAGGTACCCAACTTCTTAATTCTCTCATTCAAAAATCATTTACTGAACACTTCCTTTGTGCTTGGCATCATTCTAAACACTGGAAATGTGGCAATAAACAAAGGAGACAAAATCAGTACCCTTGTTGGCTTATGTACTGAAAGGGGAAGACAGTTCAAATAAATAAAGAAAATATATAGAATTTTTAAAAGTTGTAAGTGCTGTGTAGAACCATAAAGCAGGAGGTTGAAAAGGGAATGACTGTGCTTGGAGGTTTCAATTTTAATTAGATTTGTAAGAGAAGGCCTTAGCTGAGAAGGTAATATGTGAACAAAGATTTGAAGAGGATGAGAGAATCAGAGTCCTGTTGTAGGAGCATGTCAGCTGATTTGAGAAATAGCATGTGAAGTGAGTGCAGAAAGAGAAATAGATGCTGTCAGAACAAATAAAGGTAGAGGTGGGTCACAAATCAGATGGTGCTTTGTAAGTCACTCTGAGGACTTTAGCTTTCTATTGACGTGTAGGATTTTGAGCATGGGTGTGATCTAATCTGGCTTGTACTTTCAATATTTTGTCTACAGTGTTGAGAATGATAAGAGCAAGGGTGGACCCTAAAAGACCAGTTAGGTTCCTCTTACAATTGTCCAGTAAAAAGATAATGACAGCTTGGATAATGAAGGTAGTAGGGAAGATAGTGAGACATGATCATATTCTGGCTATATTTTGAAGATAGAGGAAATAGATTTTGTTGAGGAATTCTATATGGGACATTATAGAAATTGATGAGATTAAATAGTATACCAAAGTGTTTGGTCTGGGGAATCAGAAGAATGGTAGTTGACATTCCAGAGATTGGGAAGATTGTAAGAAAAACGGGTTTGGGAAGTGAGAACAAGAGTTCAGTTTTGGACCCGTTAAATATGAGATGCCTTTTAGACATCTTTGTAGAGCTTTAAATCTAGTGTTTTACATACTTAATAAATATTAAGAGTTGGTATAGGCATTATGGAAGCATTTAGAAGGAGCACTGGATTCAGCCTTAGTTGGGGAGGGAGGTTGTGAGAAGTTTTCCCAGAGAAGATATCTAGGCTGATACGTAAACTAGCCTATAAGCTCCGTGATGGACTCTCTTTATTTCTACTTTTTTCTTTAAAAACCTGTTGACTTACCTCTAAGGTGTTGTAATGTACATATTAGACCCTCAATAAAGACTTGGTTATTGAATAAATAAATGAAGGCCAAGTCATGAAGAGTTAAGTACCAATAGTTACTATTCATTAAATTATCACTAAGCTCTAAGCACTGTTTTCAGTATTTTACATACATTTTCTCATTTAATTCTCACACAGACCATGCTGTATTATTGTGCCAATTTTAAGAAAACAAAACTGAGGCTTAGAGAGGTTAAATAAATTGCTCGAGAACACAGTCAAGCCTCTGTTTGACTTACTCTGATTGTAGTTTTAGCTACTGTTTAATATTACAAAGAAATGGAATGGAGAATAATGAAAAAAAATGTTCCAGGCAGAGTGAACAGTATCTGAAGGGAAGGGGACCAAAGGGAGTGCGACATTTTCAGGAGATCTGCAAGTACAGCGAGATACCTTCTGATGAACTGATGTTTGTATCATACTTAACAGTTTTAAAAGTATTTTCTCATAGGCACTCATAACAATCTCTGTGAGGTGGGGAAATGTTTTTATCATCACTAATGGATGAGAAATAGGCTTATGTTCACAAATTTAGTCAAGAAGGAAGTGAGACGAACTCAGATTTCTTTCACCAAAACTTAAGGTATTTTTAAAAGTTTCTGATCATTTTAAATCATGTAGCGTATCCATTTAGGAGGTGGGGAAATACACACAGAGATACATATATTTTTGTATTGAAAAAAATGGGAACTGGAAAATAATTTACGGAATGGAAATGAGTGGTCTGGAAGATGATGATAATAATAACTGTCATTTGTTGAACACTTAGAATGCACCTGGTACTGTACTAGGATCTTTACATTTATCTACTAAATTTGATTTCACAGGAGTTGATTAGGAGATTCTATTATCATCTCAATTTTAGAGATGAGGATATGGGTTGAGGCTGAGCTGGACTAAAGCAATTTACCAGTGATCATCATACAAGTAGAAAGTTGCACAATCAAGAAATGAACTGAACCAGTCAGAAGTCAGAGGTTAGACTTTTAACAGTTTAGTCAGGAGATATGCAACTTGGGCAGTACTTCACTATTTTTGTTTTTATAATACAGTCAAAAGTGAAATTGACAGCTCAGTTGGTTCTGGTAAGTGAGAAATTATTGTCTGAGTTATAACAACGTATGGAGTTGTTCACTGGCCCAGAAAAGATTTTCGATCTAGCTTCACACATGCTTTTATCACAGTTTAAGACAGCAGATGGCCCTCTTGCATTTTCTTTCGCTTACCTCTGTCTGTAAACAACTAAATAGCGTTTTGGGGAGGTAAGGTGGGGGGAAGCAGGGATTAGGCTAAAAGACCTTGATTATCCCAATGCTGCCCTCCACCCTCTCCTCCCTTAAAACAGGAAGCCACATAGAATTGAAATGACCGCTTGAGGCCTGTGAAATTCACAATCTGAATAGGCACTCTGAGATTGAGGAGTCTGCTCTTCCAGGCGCTGCACCAGGGGTCGGAATGCATCAAGAAAGAAAAGCAGAGAGTATTTCTCGGTTATCACAAAGCTGAAAGGCTTTATGTTCCAGGTGTGTTATTAACGTCAGTGGAACCTGTGAGGATTAATTTCCTTTCAACCCTGAGGCGGGGAGGGAGGGGGGGAGGTGGAAAACGGAAGAAGAGTATCAGAGACCCTCGCAACCAGCGCGTCTCCTACTCCAAGGAACTTGCTTCCGCTTGGAGAGCTACGGCTGGGGCGGGATCCCTGTCCGCGGTGCTGAAACAGCCTTGTCAGGAGGTGGCGGAATAAACAGCAGAGGTGTCAGAGAGAGTTAAAAACCAACTTCTCTAATTATACAAGGAATTGGGGAAAAGACTGCATTATAAGAAAATACCTGGGAGGAAAATAATTAATACAGCTATAATAACAAGTAGCGTGATCTCACTCTTTTCAAATTAATATAGTTGGCATAAGGCTTAAACAGAAAACAACAGCAACAACAACAACAAAAAGAACAGCAAACCTTTAAAAGCAAAGTAGGTTACGCTGGTTGGGAGAATTGTACTAGATATAACACATCATTATGCTTAACATTTTGCTTCTTTCAAAAACTCACTACAAAAGCTTTAAGTAAATCTGCTGTAATGTTAAACTCATTCAAAAACTCCAATTTAGAACTTCTGAATGTTCGCATGGCCTGTCTTCAGTGATGGAAAAAAGGAGTAGCAACTCTTTATATTAAACAGGATTTATTTCAGTGAATTGAAAAGTCAGACACACTTTAGTTGCCATTTTATAGATATAGCCATCTCTCTGTAGATGGCTTCTCCTTAATAAATAGGGACATAGCAATAGAACGTAAATACACACCCACTAAAAATGGAGGAACAAAGACATATAAAACAGAAAATAAAAGTAGAAAAAAATTAACATGCACCTTTTCCTCACTTTCATTGTCTCATGGGTAATTAGGAATTACAAATTTCTGGCAAAATACACTTGCATATTTCTTTTAGTAATTATGATATTTTGTAGATGTAAGATAGCAAGATAGGGTAAGTAAACTTACAGGGTATCTCATTAGTATTAGGTATGTTATACATAATCCTAAGTCCAATGATATCGTCATTGTACCCAAATCTACACCCTCACTTTAGAACAAAAGGAGACTTATTAATACATACGGAGTAAATACAATGAATAGCAATAGAGCAGTAATTGCTCACATGGAGAGGTTGTCGACAAGTTCTGTAGATTAGAAGGCATCTAGCCTCGCTGTAATCAGTCGTTGGCCTCACTTCTCCCACTTGCCTGGTTGCAATTCTCTGCCTGTTCCAGAGACAAAGAGAAAGTATGTGTTGGTTCAGAACTGCTCCCAAAGCTGCTATGTAGGTGTGCCTCTCTTTCCAGCTCTATAGCAGTCACCAGAGAAGTGATTTTTACAAGTTTCTTGATTACCAAATGAGTCTTCATTTCCGTGTCTGTCACACTAGATTGTAAGAAGTCTAGTTTTCTATTTCTTTTTCTTTATCTTCCTGTGACGATACCCAAAACAGTGTAAAGGAAAGAAGAAAAAGTAAGAAGCCACTAGCAAGAGCTGCACTGGGTTCTGTCACTTGGGGTGTATCCTAGAAACCACCCATCTGTATTCATCCAAGCATGAAGTCTTTCTCTCCCAACCTCCTTTTTTTCAGGCGTCTCTCTTCCTCCCTTCCTCCCGAGCCTTCGTATTTTCAGTTATCCAAGACAGAACACTGTTGGGACACAGGGAATCAAGGACAGGGGGCACTGGCTGTTGTATCTGAATTTCAGACACAGTTCATATTACTTTGCTCCCTGACAGGGCTTCTCTGCAGAAGAAATTAGAAGACCCAGGGACACAAAAGACGAGAGCTTCAACTGGAGTGTCCCTGAGTTTGGTTTCTCTTTTTTACTGTCGCTAGAATATTGTCACACCCCCTTAATATTTCTGCAACGACTTCCTCAATATCTTCCTGGGCGTTGTGTCCTATCCAGCTGCTGTCGTGTAGCAGCTACGGCGGGCTGTCGTCTCCAACTGCTAGAGAGCAGAGTTGGGAAGGGGTTTTCTCAGGCCACCTTGTCACATCTTCTCTCCTTCCCCCTTGCCTCCTTTTTGTTCCGTGTCACCATTTCCAAATGACAAGCCTGCCCTTCCTGGCAGCAGTAGAAGGGTCCAGCAAGTTTGGGTGGACTAGGTGAAGAGTGGAGGCGCCACCCTCTCATGATACACTCTCCTCCCTCCCAACCTCCCTCCCATCCCCTCCTCCTTCCAGGTTTGGGGGTGCTTCGTGTTGAAGGGATTAGCTGGAAGGGCGGAAACCGCCTCGCTCTCCTACTGCAGCGGAGTTTCTGTGGACCGGGAGCCACGTTAAGATCGAGACGCCCAGCTAAGGCGCGGACGCGACGGAAACCAGAGAGTTTCCTCTTAGAAAAAGCGCACCGATATTTCTTCAATTCCTCCTCCTTTGACCCAGCCTCTTGGTACACTCCCTTACAGTCTATCGTAGCTTTATTTTTTTTTTAATTTTGAAATTAGTATTATATAGATTTGGTATTTTGTTTTGTTTCTGAAGAATAGACCTAGGAGGGAGAGTAGGTGGGGGGATGTGGAGGGGTGAGAACTGAGCACTTTGATTAGAGATCTGCAGGGAGAAGATTGCTCTCTCCAGATGCTGATTTCCAAAGCACTTGACAATCACCGGCACAAGCCGAGAGCAGGCGGCGGCGGCGGCGGCGGCGGCGAAAGCGGCCGGTGGGCAGCTGGAGCTCGCCCCTGAGTCTTGCCCAGCGCTCTCTGGACAGACCGACGCGCGGAGACACCGTCGGGACCTCGCCTCCGTCTGGTACCCAAGAAGAAGGCGGCCGGCTCTCCCTCTCCGTCCCGGAAGGCTGGCAGGACAAAAAGGCAGCGCGAGTGGCAGTGGCAGCCCCCGACAGGGCTCCAGCGGCGCGTGCTGACCGGCGGCGCCCGCAGCGGCGGCCCCACTCCCTGCTGCCGGCGCGGCCGGGCGGCGGCGGACACGACCTCCGGCTCCCCAGACTCGCCCGCTGCGCCCCGGGCGCATCTGCGCGCCTGGCCCTGCGCGCCTGGCCCCGCGCTCCGCGGAGAGGGCGATGGGTCCTAGTCGGGACTGAGCGCCCCTACCCCTCTTCCCAACCCCTCCGTCCTTTCCCCTTCGGCTTCCCCGAGAGCGAGCTGCGGTCTGCGTGCCGTGCCCTTCCCTCTCCCGTGCCCCCCGCTCCCCTTCCTTCTGACCCCTTCCTTTCTTGGACCCATTCCGTGGGCCACCATGGCCGCGGCTATAGCCAGCGGCTTGATCCGCCAGAAGCGGCAGGCGCGAGAGCAGCACTGGGACCGGCCGTCTGCCAGCAGGAGGCGGAGCAGCCCCAGCAAGAACCGCGGGCTCTGCAACGGCAACCTGGTGGATATCTTCTCCAAAGTGCGCATCTTCGGCCTCAAGAAGCGCAGGTTGAGGCGCCAAGGTCTGTGCGGGTCACTGTTGGGAGGTGCGCCCCAAGATCTCTCCCATATCCCCCCCTGGGGGCGTCCTTGGCCTACCCTAACTCCCTTTCTCCCTCCCTCTTGTCCACCTCCCACCCCCACCCCCACCCCCACCCCAGGTCTCCCTTCTGAGAGCTCCTTCCGCGGGGAGCTGGGAACCTGCTCTCAGGCAACCTGTAGCCACTGAAAACTCAACCCTGCCAGGAGCTGGCAAGTTGTTGGCTCGCTCCTCCCTGTCTCTGGCTCTCCGAGTCTCCTGCAGGCTGGGTCCGGGAACATCTGTCTGTACTTGGAGGATCTTGGCTTCCCCTGAGAATAGAGGTTTAGACCAGGTCACTGTCTGACCTAGAACATTAGGAGAGGATCTTCATTCCCGAAACACCTCGGGGTCGCCCTTGCTGTTTGTTCCCAGGCTGATTTCCAGCTGCCCGGAATGTCTGTTTGTGTGGCCTCACTTGGCCTTCCTGGTCTCTTGGAAATGTCCTTGGACCTCAGCAGACTCTGGTGTAAGGAGAAGGGAGTGGAAGACGCGTGTGAACCAAGGGTTAGTTCAGTTGAGATTTACCAGAAAGCTGGTTAGCGGGCAGCATTTGAGCGCCCGGTAGCCCCTCGGTCAAATCTTGGGATTGGAGCGAGGAGGGGGAGCAGTAAGTCAAGAAGGATAGGTCAGAATTGGGGGTTTGTCGAAGTATAAATTCCTAATGTGTGTCAGTTTTAATTGAAAGACTGACGAATTCCATGAGACGAGACTTGCAGACACTACGTAAAGAGGACAATAGTTGCCTTACTATACATATTACTGGAGAAACAATTAGTGCCCAGCATGACCTTCTTTTGTTACTTTTAAAATGTCAGAGTCTGAGAAAGCAACCCCCTCAGGAGACGGGGCCCAGCGGCTTTTGTTCCTCTCCCTGCTTGTCTCCACATCCAGTTGCTAAGGGTGGTTGTTTTGAGAACATGTGGGGTGTTAAATGCACGAGAAAGGGGATTGCTTGCTTTTCATAACCAAGTGGGTTTGGCAGGAAACATCGAAGAATATATTTACATTAATAGGAGTATATGTTTGCCCAGCACATTATATTCTCCGTGCCCAGCTGTGTTTGTTTTAAATACCCTGTTCTTTCAAAGACGGGGGAGAGACCCATATGCTATAAATGTGTGTCTACATGAGTTAGTGAGTGAGTGTGTATGTGTGTGTGTGTACACATTTACAAATCTGTGACCAAAAGTTTTAATGCTTGTTGTTTAAAAAGGCTAAAGCTAAGTGGTAAAAAGGGACAAGCACTCATTCCACAATTAAGAAATTAGAGATTATTTGCTCTTAGAATTAAGCTTAAAAGGCAAACATCCGAAAGAAAAATCCAAGTGGAAGTGTGGTAAGAAATGTAAATGTAAAATAAGATACTTCTTGGTGAAGGATTTGGGGACAGTGATACTTTCAGACAAGTGTAGAAGCTATTAAGAAAGATGAATTTAGATCTTCCGCTTTATCCTAAAGGCTTACGCAGCACTCCTTTGTGTTACATGACCAGCTCAACTGTTTTTAAGCACTGGTGATCCACATTATCATGACTTACAGTGTTTGTATCTCACCTTATTTCATCAGTCAGATTATCTTCTAGAATATAGATTTCACCAGGTACCAATAAAAAAAAAATTTCCATAGAGTTGATTTAGACTCATAGGCAACCCTATAGGACAGAGTAGAATTGCCCCATAGGGTTTCTAACACTGTAATTTTTACAGAAGCATAATGCCACACTTTTCTCCCATGGAGCCGCTGGTGGGTTCAAACCACTGACCTTTCAGTTAGCAGCTGAGTGCTTAACCACTGCACCACCAGGGTTCCTTTTTTTTCACCAGATAGGGCTCCAAATTTGCCATCTACTTAAATATTTTATCTTCCGTATAAGCTTGTTTTAATGTAAATAATGATGAAAAGCTTATATGTATTCTTTAAACATATCACCAATAGATTCCATTATAAATATGGACAATAAATGTTTTGTGTCACATTAGGTAGTGAAAGAAGGTTTGCTCTACTCTATGAATCTTAAGATGGGCGTATTCTTTTTTTCAGATACAGAAAGATATCTGAGTTCTCTAGCAGTCTATTTGCCAGTTTTTAACTCTGACTGCTCTTTCGGTATTCATGAGTTCAAAACGAAGCTTATGCCTCAGTGCTCTGAGAATTATATCTGAGGTCATTTTTACTACCTCTTTTTTTTTTTTTTTGTGGGAAATTTCATCAGTCTTTTCTTATATTCCCCATACAAGAAATATATTCTTTCATGAGGAAAAATACAGATACCATATACCTGTCAAGTATCAGAAAGGAATGAATTTCTTAGTGTTAGTAATTTTAAGCAAAACAAATGTTAAAACTTTGTATTATGTAAATTATACATTAATATATACCCATATAATTTTGTATTATTATATATATAACTGTACATAATTATTTGATTATTTAAATAATCTTCTAGGAAATATTTTAAGCGTATTTACCTTATCCTCGAATACTCACTCTTTGTATAGGGAATGCCCCCAGGAAATTTTACAAATTTTATTTATTAATTCAAAAGTACAAATTTCAGGTATGACAATGTTATATATCATTATATTTGAAAATTGTTAATTTGGCAAATAGTTACTGAGTCCCTACATATGCCAGGTTCTGTTCTATGTGTTAGATGTAGAGCAGTGACTAGAACAGATTAAACCTCTTCCACCATGGAGCTTGCAAACATGGGGTAGAAAGTCATACATGTGGAGAAATATATTAATAAGAAAATACAACATTTAAAGTTCTACAAAGCAAGCGAGCAGATGGCTGAGACAGAGAATTGCAGAGGTGAGGATGATGGGAAGGGACCTAAGGAGACCAAGTAGTCAAGGTGGGCCACACTGAGATCTTTAGGTTGAGGGATGACATCTGAGAAAGATGGAGATGTCTGAAGAGCAGGTGGCAGGAGCAATGCATGGAAGCAAAGACCCTGAGGTGGGGAAAGTCTTCATTCTACTGAGACAAGCAAATGGGGTGTAGAAACTTTAAGTATACTGTCAAGTATAATACATTTTGACGTTTGCAAATAGGCTATAGACTAGTTCCACATTTTGAATTTTGGGGAAAGGTAATACATATTTCTTAAATGTATGGTATTTTTTTTGACACTCGCATTTTGTAGTGATTTACTTAATGTAAAGAGTATAACTAATATTTACCTATCCGCTCTGAATAGGAGCCCTACATCCACCAACCTCTACCCTCGCTGGATGATTTTTGGTACCAGTCAGTTGCTATGATGAAGAACGGAAACTTACAGTGTGGCTGCTGGTGGTGGGGCTGCACTCTGACTCTATCCTACCTTTCCAGCTTCCTTTCCGCTCTACCCTTCCCACCCCTACACTCCATAGCCTCCAGCCACCATTTAGTGCTCATCAAATTAGCCATACACTTTCAAAGCTTCATGCTTCTGTTCATGCTTTACTCTGTGCCTAGAATCTTCTCTTCACTTCTGTCTTTACCTGTTGAAATTATCCTCATTTTTTTAAAGCTTGGAGAAAAGCATCACTTCCTCTGGAAGTCTTCCCTCATTCCACAGAATTGATGATAATCTGCCTGTGGCATTTTATACCCCACTGTTATTTGCACCTGACAATAAATAATTGGGTGCACATTTTCAGTAGACTGTAGTTAGGAGCAAAGTCTGCATTTCCTGCACCTTCGTACGTCTTAAATCTTGATAGAGTGTCTGCTATGTCCTGAGCAATATGCTCTTGAATTAACGTGAAGTAAGGAAAAGTCAAGAGGCTTAAAGCTACGAAAGTGTCCTTGAACCATATTGCTCAAAATAGGCTCTTTTAGAAGTAAAATACTTCTTTGTGGTAAATATATATATAAAACAAAACATTTGTCATCTCTACATTTTTCATATATACAGTTCAGTGACATTAATGTTTGTCATATTGTTCAGTGATCACCCTTATGCATCCTAAACTTTTCCATCACCCTTAACAGAAGCTCAGTGTACCCTAAACATTGAGTCCTTCTTTCTCCCTCCTTCCCAACTGCCCCTGGTAACCACTAATAAATTTTGATCTCTCTACATTTTTGCCTGTTGTAGATATTTCATGTAAGTGGGATCATATAATACGTGCCCTTTTTCTAAGTCTGTATATCTAATTCATCCCCTTTTTAAGGGATTGGAGACTAATTGTATATTTGTGAATTATACACAAGAGTGTAAAAACATAACAAGCTTCACTTACGGCTTAATTTAGTTAAAAAAATAGATATTTAGTATACATTCATTTAGCTAAAGGTAGAGGAAAGCACAAAGAAGTAAACAGTTTGAAAATAGCTTTATTGCTTGGAATCTTAACAAAAGAGAAAACTAAAATAGAAACTGCATGCAATGATATATAAAAACATTTTCCCTGAAGAGGTTACATTTGTATTATGAGTTTTTAAATCAAACAACACCCTTCATTGCTGGTAAGATAATAATCTTCCGAAGTATTTGGTATGGCTCACGCATTTGCTTCTTGAAATTCGCTTTTTTGGCTACTGCACGGGGCATAGCACCATGTGCTGTGTGTGTTCAGCCAGTAGTTGGATGGGCTTCCTACCAACATACCTTTCCTACAATAAATTAGAGGATGTCATAGAAAACAGGCAATGAAAAATAAGCGACTTAACATTTGTGGTCAAGTTACACTGTACTATAAAAGGCAGAAATATGGGTACATACATACAAACGAAACTGCTTTATTCCTGTGTGATAGTGAAACCACCAGTTATCCAAAGAAAAGTGTAGCCATCCTTCTTACCAGGTACTGTGTAAGGAAAGATGTTTTCACCCTCTCAGAAAACAATCGATAGCAAAACGATCGTTTTCTTTTTTGCTGCTTTTTCAGTGCCACTACCATGTAAAAGTTAAAAAGACCACCTGCTTATTTTGGCTGTTAAGATAAAGTAAAACAAGAAAACATGTTTTCCTCCAAATCACCATCCTTCTTTTCTCTTGCAAGTGTGTTTTTGAGTTTTCTAAGCCCACGCCTATGGGTGTTTCCTATACATCTTTTGAAGATACCTGTTGCTACCTTTCTGATAATCAGAGAAAGAGTTTAATATTTGTGAGTTGTACTGAGTTTAGATAAAATGATAGTGTTTCTAAAATGAATTGTCTTATTTTTGAACACTGTTGTCAGGTACAGAATTTCTAAGGGAGCAGTCTTATGGGAAGATTACTGAATTGGTAAATGAAACAATGTTAGATTTAAAAAAAATGTGTACCTTGTTTTCTGTCTGCGGCTTAATTGTTATGATTTCAACAGTTGACATTTGATACATACCTTTTGCTGTGGAGTCCATTCCAGCTCATAGACACTATAAGACAGAGAAGAACTGCCCCACAGGGTTTCCAGGGAGCGGCTGGTGGATCCGGACTGCCGACCTTTTGGTTAGCAGCCATAGATCTTAACCACTGAGGCACCAGGGCTCCACATTTGATATAGACTTCCAAAAATGGTTGCTACCATAGTGGTGCAGTAAGCAAAGTGTAAAATAGTAGGTGAAGTAAGACATAAGTAAGCTTAAGTAAGACGGTTTGCTTTGGAATGCATTAGATTCATAAACTGAGTTGAGAAAATAGTACTTTATTGCCAGTTACCTGGAGAAGAAGTCCTTCAACTTTTCCTAATAAAAGATTTCAGAGGAACCAACACTTCCCCACCCCTACCCCCACCCCAAACTGGCTTTCCCATTACCAATTACAAGTTTCAATTTATATTTTAAGTTAGTAGAATTGTAGTTCTGGAATTATAGTTCTTCTACATTTAGCCCCACCTTTCTATTATTCTGTTAATAACTTTATTATATATAAAGTTACTGTGAGGATAATTATTTTCAACCTAGACATGAATGCTCCCTCTCTTCAATGTAAAGTGATAAGTAATTTAAATTTTCTTTACTTAATTTAGAAAGACTTGCAGAAATGTAAAGGGAAAACGTAGATGAATTGTTTTTCACTCTGATTATGCATTTATATTACCATTTACAGATGTATCTGGAATTCTAGTTTTTTTTCTAGTTGACTTTATAATATTCTCTACCTAAATGATGAGAAACTTTATTTCAAAGGATTATGATACATAGATAAACAAAGTGTATATGATTTTAAAAATATTTTAACCCCGGTGGTGTAGTAGTTAAGAACTATGGCTGCTAACCAAAAGATTGGCAGTTCAAGTCCACCAGCCACTCCTTGGAAACCCTATGGGGCAGTTCTACTCTGTCCTATAGGGTCACTATGAGTTGGAATCAACTCTATGGCAATGGGTTATTATTTTAACATTTAAAGGCTAAAAAATCAAAGACACCATAATGATTAACTCAACCACGTAGGAGACTATATTAGAGGGTTTAATGCAATTTAAAGCCAGCCACACATGTTGGTACTACCTGAAAATAACTAATTCAGTAATTTTACTTATAATGATCCCAACATTCATTTTGAGAAACTCAGATCACATGAATATTTCACCGTTTACCAGGTGTAAGGGGAGAGCAGTAGGGAATGGTAGAAAGAATCTGGGCACATTCACTTCAATCATTTTATGATAGGTACTACTTTGTCATTCTGGAGGAAATCCTCTTTTCATAAAGCAATTTTTTTTTTTTTTTTTTTGGTGAAATACATGTTTCACTCTATGCTTTTCTCGTTCTTTGACAGCAGGTTTAACAGAGACCCCTATGGTATGACCATGGAGGACAGCTACTTAAAAGTCAGTGTTTCATCAGTGCCCAGCATTAAACTGGCACTCCACAGATACTTGTTGAATGAATGAAAAATCCAGTATTTCTCAGGACATACGTGTAGCAGTGGTACAGTGTGAAAATTGAATTCAATTCATACGTAGCAATGGCTGCAATTGAGTTGGTACTTATTAATGTATTTAACAACTATCTACATGACACCTTGTTTCAGGGACTTTGCTACTGAGAACTATTTAATTCTCACAGCCACCCTATGTGATGGGTACACAAGTATTATCCACCCATTTTACAAGTAAGGGGAGTCCTGGTGGCACAGTGGTTAGGAAATACTAACTGCCAACCAAAAGGTCAGCAGTTCAAATCCACCAGTCGCTCCTTGGAAACCCTATGGGGCAGTTCTGCTCTGTCCTATAGGGGCGTTATGAGTTGTTACTGACTCAGTGGCAACGGGTTAGTTGGTTTTGGTTACAAGCGAGGAACCTGAAACACAAAAAGTTGAATAAATTGGCCAAGTTCACATAGCTTAGTAAACAGTGGCGTTGGGATTAAAATACAGGTTTCCAGTCCGGTTTATACATTTGTACATGTGTCTGGAATTCTAAGTTTCTTTCTAGTTGTACTTTATAGTATTTTCTCCCCAAATGATGAGAAACTTTATTGAAAAGGACTATGATATTTAGATAATACAGAGAGCAGGTCCAGAGACCCTGCTGTTAACCAATGCCAATTGTTTATGGCCATATATTTTATTTCATTCTCTCAATTAGTTGAGATTCATCACCATTTCACAGCATAGGAAACTGAGGTTCAAACTTCATGTATTACCGGAAGACTTACACTTAGCAGGTGATACAGCCAGCATTCAAAGTCAAGTCTGTCTACACTAAGTCCTCTATCCCTTTACCCCCTTATGTTACACTGTTTCGGTTCCTTATGACATTGTGAGCTCCTCATTAATGAAAGTCATGCTACTTTAGGGCATATGGTAGATGCTCAGCATATAAACTTGTTAACTGGATGAGTGTTATAGTGTTTGCCCTGATGTAAAGACAGATTTGTGGGCCTTGGGGGGAAGCGGAAGGAAAACTAAGTGCTGTATTTTACCAAACCACTTTTGACGTTGGAATATGGCTGTGTTTCCAGCAAGTGTCTGGATATGACACATGTTGGTGTTATCTCCTTAATGAATTGCAACATTGACCTGAAATTCTGAAAAGGATTAATTTAGAGTGTTTTCATTAGTATGTAATTAATTTTCGTGTTAAATCCTTTATGTTGTTAATTTTCCTGTACTATAGACTATATATTCTAGACATTTCTTATTTCTAATAAGATGCGTAATGGGTTATATCCTTTATAGGCCTCATTGTAGCAAACCACAAAGGCAATAGGGTCGCAAATTAATCACGAAAATCATAGACGCTGTTAGAAATCTAGATACTGTGCATGTTGTATTTGCTGCTTTTTGAATTAACACATTGACTCATAGTCCTTTCTTAATGAGTTCTTAGATCTTATTCTTAGTACTAATACTAGAAAAACAAATGTAATCTAGTTTAATTTGTTTGTGAATTTTATTGTGCACTCTATTAAGATTGTGCACAGATACATTTTTGACTCTGGAATTCCCTTACAAATCTAGTTATGTATTATTTGGAGATTTTTTAAAATTGGATTATATTATCTGGCTCCTCTTTCCTTGCCTTATTTACATGGTAAAGCTAACTGGTTAATTCACCTGTCCACTTCCTTTGTACCTGCACCTACCCAGCTGGTTTGGCACCTACACAGCCACGTGGATTGGTCTCACTTTAAGTTCACAGCCAGTAACCTCACATGGGCCTTTAGTATAGTTGAAAAAAAAATTCATTTCCATTTAACTAGTTAATATTTATTTCCTTCTTTCTCTCCAAATTTCTCACACTTTCCACCCCCATTTCTACTCTCAACTATGGCTTTGCTTTCTATTTCTCTGAGAAAATAGAAATAATCAGAGAAAAATTTTCACATACTCCACAACTGCTTTTATCAGTCTATCTGCAGATCTATCCATATACTCTGCTTTTCCTCCTGAACTTTTGGATGAACTCTGGTGTTCCTATCGAAGGTCAAGACCTTCTCAAATTGTGCAGAAGGTCCTCTCTCCTACTCAGGGGCATAATCCAATAATTCTCCTCTGTCTTCTGCATCATGAAATTTCTACATACTACTGTATTATTCTCATCAGGATATAAATATGCTCTAATATATCCATCTTAAGAAGGAACTCTGTCTCGATCATCCATTTCTCTCTAGCTATTGAACGAATTGCCTTTTTAAAATTTTTTTAGCACAACTCCTTTAAAGAGAAATCACCGACCCCTCTCCTCCCATCTTTCTTGAATGCTTTCCAATTGAGTTTTTCTCCACCAATAAACTGCTGTCGTCAAAATCACCAGTGACCTGCAAGTTTTCAAAACCAAAGGTCTATTCATTCGTTATCCTGCTTGTACAGCATTTGATATTCCACTTTTCAAAATGAATTTTTATTTTTTACTGTAATGTGGGTAAAGTTAGCATCAAAGTACTTTAAACATATTATTCACTGCACCAAAAACCCTTCATGTGATCATCTTTCCATAGTTAACGATAGATAGGAATTTCTAGCTGAGTGGTATAATGCACTAACAGCTGCCATGACGTGGTATGATGTCCTGCCAAGCGCTGACTCACGCGTACCACTGGAGGGCAGTATCTGTGGTTTCCTTACTAGGGAAGACTATTCCTTTCATCACATCTCTTTGTGTTGGTCTGAGTGATGTGTCTCCAGGATAAATGGAGAGAAGAATGGTCTTTCTAAGACTTAGTCTCTTATTTATTGTTTGTCTTTGAATTCAACTATAATAATTTTTGACTAAGCAGTCACCATTTTCAAATTCCTTAATTACAAGCATAGTCAATAATAATTGGTGAAATTTAAAATTTAAAATTTTCATTAATTTTCTTAATGCCAAACATAATTCAAATTCAGGCATTATATATAAATAGCCATAAACTTAGTAAGAGCCATGTAACATGGTTTATTTTTTGTGTGTGGCTGATATATTTGCTTTTTATTTTTATGTCTGAAGGTTTCAAGTAATGCTAATATGTTCCCTTCCATATCTGTTATATGTAGACAACTATTTTACATATATGATTTTTATTTTTCTTTTTTACTCCTGTTAGAATGAGAAAGAACTTCTGGGAGGTGTTAAAAATGATGGTGAGCTGGCAATTGGAGTATAAAAAAACAGAACTGTCCCTTATAGTTTCAGAGGAGGACCTGGTGGATTTGAACTGCAGACCTTGTGGTTAGCAGCTGTAGCACTTAACCACTAGGCCACCAGGGTTTCAAATTGGAGTATAGGAATAGATTTATAGACAGAGTTCTGTTATCTCCAGGGATGATATATAACAACTAGATTCAACGACTATTACATGAAGATAAAATCTTTTCTCTGGAAACTCTTGAATACTTGATATGTAATACTTGATATGGTTTGTTGGTTTGCTTTCTTTAGAATTCAACAATTCTATCCCTTTTGAAGAGGTCTTTAAGATAGTGAGAATCTTGTTGCTTAACACAATTTTATTCCACCACATGCCTCATTTTATCTCTTTAAATTTCTGTAAATAACTCCTGCCTATCCTTGAATATGTTATTCCCTTCAAATACTTCTTCATGGCTTCTTATCCCCTTTACCATTTGGCCAAGTTACAATTGTTTAACTGGATTAATCTTTCTGCATAAGTAAATGCCACCAGCGCCTTCATCATTTCTGTGGCTTAGATTGTTCAATGATTACGTCATCCTTGTTCCAGCAAATGAGATGACTTCTATTTTCATGAAAAGATTTTCATGCTGAGGTCGTACTTGATGTAGAGGAGACTAAATGCATCTGCTGTCTCCCTTCTGTCTAGGGGTGGGGGTCTGACTTGAATGGAGGGAAGAAGAAATGGTGCAGTGGTTAAGAGTTACTGCTGCTAATCAAAAGGTTGGCAGTTTGAATCCAGCAGCCACTCCTGGGAAACTCTATGGAGCAGTTCGACCCTGTTGCTACAGTGTCTAGTGTCGCTATGAGTTGGAATCGGCTCAACGGCAATGGGTTTTTTTTTGTTTATGCAAGACAGAAGTAGCCCTGGTGGCGCAATGGTTAAGTGCTGGGCTGCTGACCGAAAGGTCGGTGGTTCAAACCCACCAGCTGTTCCTCCGGAGAAAAGATCTGCTCCTGTAAAGACTTCAGCCTAGGAAACCCTGTGAGACAGCTCTACTCTGTTCTGTAGGGTCGTTACGAGTTAGAATTGACTCGTGGCACGCAGCAACAACAACACGCAAGGCAAAAGTAGCTGGCTTGGTTTCGTGCCTGAAAAGTGAAATCGAAGGCAAAATGCAGGGAAGGTGACCAAACATCTTCGTGAACTGCACCTGCCAGGATTAGAGGCTTTATCACCCACATCTCTGACTTCTCCAAACCTCAGGAAGTGACATTGTAGACATGATCACCATCTCACAAAGAAGGGGTGTCTCTGGCTCTGCCTCCACTTTTGCTTTCCCTTCCAGTGGCTGGGACTCGAGGTCAAAAAGCTGGACAGAATGGCGGAGCCCAGACACTTTGGTCCCATAATCTCTTAGGCTTTTCTTTTGGAGTAAGCTATCACCGGAGGGTGTGACAATAATGAACGTTTCCTGTAAGATTTGGAATATTTCGTGTTTGTCCACTTTTTGTCTTCTTCATCCTATGCCCTCTGCCTTTTGGAAAATTGTTTTAAAAATTGCTGTATTTTCAAGTATGGGACATTAATGAGCCAAGGTTTCCTGTTCCTATGCTACTGTTGCAGAACTGATGTAATTTTCTCATTAGAAATGTCCCTGGTGCCTCAGCATCCCCATACTGTTATCACTTTACTTTCTGGGTGGTTTATTGTTGTATAGTCAGATGAAAACTGAGACCTATGATAAACTATTAAGCACTTTTTGCAACTTCTGTACCAACAAATCAACCTAAAAATAAAATTTTTCCATCTCCGTGGGTTTTTCTTTTGCCCCATGACAGTAGCAGTAACGGATTATTTCAGCACAATTTCCCGGGATACATTAGTTTATAACATAAGTATTCCTATCTGTTAATTTTTTAAAAAAGGAAACACAGCACTTTGCAACATCACAGTTTTTCAACACTAACCAAGGTGTCTTTATAATTGGCTAGCTTCATATTGCTGTTAGGTTTTTTTTTTTTTTTCTTTTACCCGCCCCCCCACCACCCAAACAATGCTTATTGTCTCCTGAAGTAGGCCCACTGATTTTTTTCTTAAACAGTCAGTGTAAGGAAATACTCAAAGTATTACCCCCACTGCTCCTTTCACCCCTATTACTTACCACTATCCCTACTACTGATGAGCACTTCAACACACAACTGTACCCACTGTCCACAGTGCTATGCGGTGATGGTTCGAGCACCGACTCAGACACAAGGGACCCTGAACTTCTCTCTGCCACTAGCTAGCTGGGCAAACATGACAAGTCTGTTACTATGTGGAGAACTCTATGCAATGAGAAGGCTGGACAAGAGGATTTGGAAGACAGCTTAAATTCTTTTACTCTCTTGTTTAGACCTCTTATGACTAGGCTTTCAAAAATAGAGACAGAGCTAAGTCCCTTTGCCACAGGGCTTACAGTTTGTATTCCAAGTCCATCCCCAGATCAGAATTGCCCTCTCAGTGCGGTATTCTCAGTGTTTGCCTCTCTGTCCCCTGCCTCCAGAGCTTTACCGTTTACTTTGACTCCATGCTTCCTGGGCTGCTCGCTAAATACATGAAAATAGTAGAGTAATTCTCCCTGTGTATTATATATATGCAGCCCTTGTGGCACAGTGGTTAAGAGCTTGACTGCTAACCAAAAGGTCAGCAGCTCGAATCCACCAGCATCTCCCTGGAAACCCTACAGGGCAGTTCTACTCTGTCCTATAGGGTCTCTATGAGTCGGAATCAACTCGACGGCAAAGATTTTATTTATATATATTATATATAGCCTTTTGTGATTTAAAATGTAAACAATTAATCTGTATCTGTTGTTTGGGTTTGAGACAATTGCAGCTAATTGTGTTCTCATCTGTGTGTGTAGATAAAAAGATTAATGTGCAGCTTGTTATATGATGCAGCTAAGACATGGGGCATAAAAGCAATCTAAGTACTAAGTATGTTTAACTCCAGCTATATATATGTATATACGCACACATACATACATGCATGCAAGTATGTATATGTATACATATATAGACACACACATATATATACTTGCTTGTATGTATATGTGTGTATATGTGTGTGTGTGTGTATATATGTATATATATATGTGTATATATATGTATATATATGTGTATATATATATATATATATATATATATATATGAGCCCTGGTGGTGCAATGGTTAAGTGCTTGGCTGCTAACTGAAAGGTCAGCAGTTCTACCCCCCAGCTACTCCATGGGAGAAAAGACCTGGTGATCTATTCCTGTAAACATTACATCTAGGAAACCCTATGGGGCAGTTCTACGGTGTCCTGTAGGGTCGCTATGAGCTGGAACCATCTTGATGGCACACAGCTACAACCTATACATACATACATACATATATATAGTTATTGTTAGTTGCTGTTGAGTGAGCTCCTGCTAATGGCGGCCTTATATGCAACAGAATACAACCTTGCCCAGTTCTGCGCCATCTTCATGATTGTTGGAGTGATTGAACCCATTGTTGTGGCTATTGTGTCAATCCATCTTATTGAGGGTTTCACTTGTTTTTACTAACCCTCCACTTTGCCAACCATGAAGTCTGTTTCTACTATTGGCCTTTCCTGATGACTATCCAAAGTAAGGGAGCTGAGGTCTCACCGTCTTGCTTTTAAGGAGCATTTTGGTTGTGTTTCTTATAAGACTGATTCGTTTGTTCTTTTGACAGTCCATAGTATGTTAAATCTTCTTCACCAACACCACAATTTGAATGCACCAGTTCTTCTGTCTTCCTTTTTCATCATCCAGCTTTTGCATGCATGTGAGGTTATTGAAGAGTATTGGCTTGGTCAGGTGCATCTTAGTCATCAAAGTGACATCTTTGCTTTTTCATAACTCTAGAGAGGTCTTTTGCAACAGACTAGCCTAATGCAATATGCTGTTTGATTTCTTGACCACTGCTTCCATGGATATTGCATTTAAAAAAAATTGGGGGTCGTCAGATCTTCAGGGAAGTGTCTGCATTCTTTAGTTATTGTGTTTAAATAATATTCAGCCCCTACCCCACCCTTTGCCATTACCGTATCTTTAGGCAGATGCAATCTACCATTCTCCTTTATTCATAGATGTGTGTACTGATGTGGAAAAAAATAAGAAGCCTACTGCAGTCTATACTAAAAGTCAGTTTAATGCCTCACAGTATTTGTAGAACTCGATTCTTCCCAAAGACCTTTATTTGTTTTACTTTAACAAGCCTCATAACATTCTTCTGGAGTTGGCATCAGAATAAGGTTTTTTCTTTCGTTTTACAGATTGGGTACATGAAACCTAGTCAACACTAGGTGCCAAGTAAAACCCATTTGAAGGGAATGAAGCTTTAATAAGGAAACAATGACAAACCTGGGAAAAAAGATACACCTAAAATGAATGAACACACACACACACCTCACAACCAACATCTGAATTTAAATGAATGACAGGGTGCCTCATGAGTATTTCCAATTTGCAGTCTGAAGTCCTTTTAAGTAATAATGAACATATTCCTCAAGAACAGCGTACCATTCTCCTAAATATCAACCAAAATGCATTTGAAGAAAATCATAAAAGAAAAAAAAATCAGACAGAAAGCTGGTAAAAAGTAATTTAGATAGCAGCATCAGATGGACTGGAAAAATAAACCTACTGATTATTAACCAAACAGGGTTGACAGTGACAGCAAGCTTTGCTTGGAAGACAGATGTCATTGTCAAGTGGTTGAATTGGCTGCCACTCATAGTGATCCTGTGTACAACAGAATGGAACACTGCCTGGTCCTGCACAGTCTTCACAATCATTGTGATGTTTGCACCCATTGTTGCAGCCACTGTGTCAGTTCATCTCCATGAGGGTTTTTCTCTTTTTCTCTGAACTTCTTCTTTACCAAGCATGATGTCCTTCTCCAGGGACTAGTCCCTACTGATAACATGACCAAAGTACGTGAGATGAAGACACACCATCCTCGCTTCTAAGGACCATTCTGGCTGTACTTGTTCCAAGACAGATTTCTTCGTTTTTCTGGCAGTCCATGGTATATTCAGTATTATTCTCCAAAACCATAGTTCAAAGTCACCAATTCTTCTTTGGTCTTCCTTATTCATTGTCCAGCTTTCACATGCATACGAGGTGATCGAATATACCGTGGCTTGGGTCAGGTGCACCTTAGTCCTCAAAGTGACATTTTTGCTATTTAACACTTCAAAGAGGTCTTTTGCAGCACACTTTCCCAATGCAATACTTCATTCGATTTCTTGACTGCTGCTTCCATGGATGTTGATTATGGATCCAAGTAAAATGAAATCCTTGACAACTTCAATCTTTTCTCCGTTTATCATGATGTTGCTTATTGCTCCAGTGGTGAGGATTTTTGTTTTCTTTATGTTGAGGTGTAATTCATACGGAAGGCTGTGGTCTTTGATCTTCACCAGTGTTTCAAGTGCTTTTCGCTTTCAGCTAGCAAGCTTATGTCATCTGCATATTGCAGGTTGTTAATGAGTCTTCCTCCAATCCTGATGCTGCATTCTTCATAGTCTAGCTTCCTGGATTATTTGCTCAGCATACAGATTGATTAAGTATGGTGAAAGTATACAACTCTGATGCACACCTTCCCTGACTTTAAACCATGCAGTATCCCCTTGTTCTGTTCAAATGCCTGCTTCTCGCTCTATGTGTAAGTTCCTCAGGAGCACAATTAAGAGTTCTGGAATTCCCATTCTTCTCAATGTTGTCCATAATTTGTTATGATCCACACAGTCTAATGCCTTTGCATAGCCAATAAAACACAAGTAAACAAAAGATGTGGAAATTATCCAACAATATCATTAATATCACAAACAAGTAAAATTTTGCTGAAGGTGATTAAAAAATGATTACAGTACTACATTGACAAGAAACTGTGAGAAACGCAGGCTGGATTCAGAAGAGGCCTTGAAATGAAGGATATCATTGCTAAGGTCAGATGGATCTTGGCTGAGATTAGAGAATACCAGAAAGATGTATACCTGTGTTTTATTGACTGGGCAAAGACATTCTACTGTGTGGATCATAACAAATTCTGGATAATATTGGGAAGAATGGGAAGAGAGAAACACTAAATCAGTGAGATTCTCAATTTCAATAAGTCAAATTAGTCAAACATAGGATTAAATCTATTGGATTTGTATTAAAATTGTTACTTTTGAAAGAATGCAAGGCTAATGCAGTTCTGATTAGCCATCAGCCCATGAAACTCAAAAACCATGACAGGATTTGGAGCAGGAAAAACATCATTTCGTAAAAATTCTCAGTAAATAGTAATTTCCTAGTGAAGGAAATAATTATAAGAGGATCCCTTTATCGCTTCAGGGAGTTATTCTGTGGTTAATAGCACTTGTATCCAAGGTGATTACATTTAAAGAATGTCTTACACAGATGTGGTTTGATTAAACATACTGATTTAATGATGGAGCCCTGGTAGCACAGTGGTTAAAGTGCTTGGCTGCTAACCAAAAGGTCAGCGTTTGAACCCACCAGCCACTCCACGGGAGAAAGAGGTGGCAGTCTGCTTCCATAAAAAGATTTACAGCCTTGGAAATCCTATGGGGCAGTGCTACTCTGTCTTATAGGGTCGCTATAGGGTTGCTGAGTCAGAAATGACTCGAAGGCAATGGATTTGGTTTTTGGTTTACATCAGTATTGGCAGCAAGCATCTTGTTTTGTGAGGAAAAATATAGATGTGCCATATACTGCATATCCTGATTTGTATTTCAAGTTGCAGTAATGAAAGTGCATAAAATAAAAAGAATTTTTGATACTTGTTTGTTGGGTTAATTTTTAAGAACTATTAGAGCCCCATTCATTCAAACGCCTCTCTCTGGGCACATAAAGAAAATCTTAAATTGAAACATTTAATGTCGCAAGCTAAAAGTATGAGCCCTGGTGGCGCAATAGTTAAGAGCTTGGCTGCTAACCAAAAGGTCAGCAGTTCGAATCCACCAGTCGCTCCTTTGAAACCCTGTAGGGCAGTTCTACTCTGTCCTATAGTGTGGCTATGAGTTGGAATCAACTGGATGGCAACAGGATTTTTTTTGGTTTATGTAAGACAGAAGGAGCCCTGGTGGCGTGATGGTTAAGCACTGGGCTGCTAACCAAAAGGTCAGGGGTTCAAAAGATCTGCTCTCGTAAAGACTTCAGCCTATGAGTCAGAACCAACAGGATGGCACATAACAACAACAACAAATAGGACAGAATAAAAGAACAAAAATATATACATAGGGAGAGAGAAAACGCTGCTATGTCAAAGGTGCAGTCAGAAACCAGAATTCTTGAGGGTAGAGACGTTGCATATTCTTGTTTACATTCCTCTGGCAGGGTGGCTATATATGTCTGGTCCTCATACAAAGTATTTGTTGCTTTGAATGATCTAAAGGTGTTGCTAAACCTATAGGATGAAGAATAAACTCACTGATTTTTAGCCTTTAAGGAATTTAATCATGTATATAAGCCTGTAAATTTTCCCTACAAGCATGGTTTTAACGGTGCTGAACAAGTTGTGTTATGTGATAATTTTCATTTAGTAAAACATTTTCTAATTTCCCATATGATTTCTTCTTACGTCCATGATTATTTAGAGATGCTTGCTTAATTTCCAAATATTTAGGGATTTTCCAATTATCTTTTTACAATAATAAATCACTAAATTTCTAAGTTAAATCTGCCATAATTGGAGAACAAATTCCGTATCACTTTGGTCAATGAAATATGTAAATCAAGAACAATTGTTTTTTTCAGGTACCAGGTGCAGCATTTTATGTATGTCAGTTACATCAAGCTTGTTAATTACGTAGTTCAAATGTTCTGTTCTATAAATTGATTTTCTTGTCTCCACTTTTATCAGTTTACTGAGAGCGACATTAATAATCTTCCACTACGATTTTGGGTTTTTCTGTATCTCCTTTAGATCTGTCACTTTTTGCTTTGACTCTTTATAGGCTAAAGTAAAAGTATCATGATTGACCCTTTTATCATAATGTCATATTTTAGCTTTACTATTTATTCTATTTGTGATCAGTAGAACTACACCAGCTTTCTTTGGTTTAGTATTTTCATGATGTTATTTTTTTATACTTTTACTTTTAACCTTTCTTTATCTTTATACACAAGGCAAACTTCTGTTAAGCATATGCATTTGTTTTATTTCACTTTTGTCTTGTCTTAAATCTACTCTGACAATCTTCATCTTTTAATTGTATTATTTATTTTATTTACACTTGTGCACTTACCAACATACTTGGGTTTAAATCTACCATCTTAAACTTCGCTTTCTATATATCCAATCTCTTCTATGTTCCTTTTTCTTTGTGTATGTTATTTTTAATGTAGCGAGCATGTTATTTTATTTTCCATTTTCCACATTTCTTAGCATCTTCTTTATAAATTCATTGCAATATATTTTAGTGATTACCCTGGATATTACTACATTTAAGCTTGACTTCATAGAGTCTAATATAAATTTGAATACTTACCACTTCTAAGACATTATTAAGAATTTAGGACACTTGGTCAGTTAATAAGGAGCCCTAGTGGCACAGTGGTTAAATGCTTGCTTACTAACCAAAAGGTCAGCAGTTCAAACCCACCAGTGGCTTTGTGGGAAAAAGATGTGGCAATCTCTTCAGTGAAGATTACAGCCTTGGAAACCCCATGTGGCAATTGTAATCTGTCCTATAGGATCACTATGAGACCGAATTGACTTGATGGCAATGGTGGCGGGGGTTTGGTTTGGGTTTTTGGTGTTATTTAATCTTCTAGTTTTTTCTTACTTATTGCCATGCTTTTATTTCTATGTATATTTTAAATCCATAAGTAATTTTTCTTATTGTTTAATACCTTGTATTTATTTAGTTATTTAGCATTTACATTGCTTTTTGTTTCTTCCTGCATTCATGTGCATTCACCTGGGAATATTTTTGTTTTGTCTAAAAATATTTATTTAGTGTGTCTTTGTGTGGGTCTGTTGGTCATAAATTCTCTTACATTTTGTTTGTGTGAAAAATTTTTGTTTTCATTTTACCTTTATTTTTAAATTATATTTTTACCAGGTATAGAATTCTAGGTTGGCAATTATTTTATTTTATTAATTTAATTATATCATTCCATTGTCTTCTGGCTACTATTATTTCCTCTTGAAAATTCAGCTGTAATTTTATGGTTACGAACTTGAAGCTAATATGCTTTCTTTTTCCCTCTGGCTGCTTTTAGGATTTTCTTTTGGCTTTGATTTCAGTAATTTTACCATGATGTACCTACATGTGTATTTATCTGGCACAAAAGGAGCCCTGGTGGTGCAGTGGTTAAGCGCTCGGCTGCTAACTGAAAGGTCTTCTGTTGGAAGCCACCAGGAGAAAGATATGGCAGCTTACTTCCGTGACGATTATGACCTTGGAAACCCTATCGGGCAGCTCTACTCTGTCCTATGGGGTTGCTGTGAGTTGGAATTCACTAGATGGCCATGGGTTTGTTTTTTTGTTTTATCTTGAATGAGATATTGGGAAAATTCTGAATCTGGGGTATAAGATCTTATATCAGTTTTGTAAAAGTTTTTCTGTTAAATTTTCAAATATCACTCTCTCCCTCCTGTCTTTCTAGGACTTCTGTTACGTTTATGTTAGTCCTTTTCATTAGGTCCCAATGGTCTCATGCTCTTTTCTATATTTTATACTTTTTTCCTCTTCAGTCACAATATTTTCAGTTGAGTTATTTTCCAGTCATTTAACCCCCTTTTTCTGCTATTTGATTCATCTACTGAGTGTTTCATTTCAATTATATTTTTCATTTTAGAACTTCCTTTTGATTATTTTAGTTGCCATTCTCTGGTTAAATCTCCATCATGTTTCCTATTTTCTTAAACACACTAATCACCGTTATTTTAAAGTGTGTGCCTGTTCCCCTTACTATATGGAACACCTATGGGTCTGTTTGTATTTTCAGGTTTTGTCTTTGTCCTTTTTGGTATATTATTTGATAATTTTGATCGAGTGTTGGAAATTTTAGATAAAAAACTATAGAGGCTCTCTATGATTTTATCTCCCTCGGAGAAGATTCCTTGTTTTAGCAGGCAAGTAGAGTAGGGGCAAAAAACCTTCCAAATTATTCTAGTATGAAAGAGATTTGAAGTTGGTTTTTGGTTTGTGTGTGTATGTGCGCACACACACACGTATTTTAACTTGACTATTTCTAGTTTGCCTTTATGACTAAATATATAGCTTTTAAGGGGTCCCAATGGAAAGCCAGTGTTCCACTGTTATTCGTAAGGATTTCACTGGAAAGTAGGTTCTTCTTCCTAGTCTGTCTTAGCCTGCAAGCTCTGCTGAAACCTGTCCACCATGGGTGACCCTGCTGATATCTGAAATACGAGTGGAATAGCTTCCAGCATCACAGCAACATGCAAACCGCCACAGTACGATGAACTGACAGATGAGTGGTGGCAGCGCTCACTCCTCTAAGCCAAGAAATTGGGAAGACAGCTACCTGGCCAACCGACTGGAAGAGATCCATAATTGTGCCCATTCCAAAGAAAGGTGATCCAAAAGAATGTGGAAATTATTGAACAAAATCATCGATATCACACATAAGTAACATTTTGCTGAAGATAATTCAAAAATGGTTGCAGCAGTACATCGACAGGGAGCTGCCAGAAATTCAAGCCAGATTAAGAAGAGGACTTGGAACAAGGAATATCATTGCTGATGTCAGGTGGATCTTGGCCGAAATCAGAGAATACCAAAAGGATGTTTACCTGTGTTTTATTGACTATGCAAAGTCATTCGACCGTGTGAATCATAACAAATTTGGACAACATTGTGAAGAATAAGAATTCCAGAACACTTAATTGTGTTCATGCAACACCTGTACATAGACCTAGAGACAGTTGTTCCAACAGAACAAGAGGATGCTGTGTGGTTTAAAATCAGGAAAGGTGTGTGTCAGGGTCGTATCCTCTCACCATACTTATTTAATCTGTATGCTGAGCAAATAATCTGAGCAGTTGGATTATACGAAGAAGAATGCAGCATCAGGATTGGAGGAAGACTCATTAACAATCTAAGATATGTGGATGACACAACCTTGCTTGATGAAGGTGAAGAGGACTTGAAGAACTTACTGGTGAAGATCAAAGACTACATCCTTCAGTGTAGATTACACCTCAACATAAAGAAAACAAAAAAAATCCTCACAACTGGAGCAATAAGCAACATCATGATAAATGGAGAAAAGACTGAAGTTGTCAAGGATTTCATTTTACTTGGATCCACAATCCCATGGAAGCAGCAGTCAAGAAATCAAACAACATATTGCATTGGGAAAGTGTGGTGCAAAAGACTTCTTTTAAGTGTTAAAAAGCAAAGATGTCACTTTGAGGACTAAAGTGTGCCTGACCCAAGCCGTGGTATTTTCAATTGCCTCATATATATGTAAGAGCTGGGCAATAAATAAGGGAGACCGAAGAAGAATTGACACCTTTGAATTACGATGTTGGCAAAGAATATTGAATATACCATGGACTGCCAGAAAAACAAACAAATCTATCTTGGAGGAAGTACAGCTAGAATGCTCCTTAGAAGCAAGGATAGTGAGACTTCATCTGACATACTTTGGACATGTTATCAGAAGGGATCAGTCCCAGGAGAAGGACATCGTGCTTGGTAAAGTAGAGAATCAGGGAAAAAGAGGAAGACCCTCAACAATTTGGATTAACACAGTGACTGCAACAATGAGCTCATGCATAATGATTGTGAGGATGGTGCAGGACCAGGCAGTGTTTTGTTCTTTTCTGCATAGGGTCGCTATGAGTCGGAACCAACTCGACGGCACCTAACGACAACAGCAATAACTGAAAGCCTGTGTATTTACCAGGGCTACTCCTCATGGGGAAGCCCTGAACTCCAATTTTTGTCTCCTTAGCACTGTGGACTGCTGAAATCTTTGTTCTGCTACTCAGTTTTTTGCCCTTCTCCACACTGAAACAACAAGTTCTGAATGTCACGAGTGATATAGAATATGTGCTCTCTTCCACGTTTCCCTTTTTCTGTGGGAGGTTGACCCCTCAAGTCTTAGTTGCATTGGAAGCTCTCCAGTGCCTTCAACTAGATTTCTTTTTTAAAAACCGAATACTTTGGCTTTATATTTGATCTTTGAGGCCTCCAGATACTAGGTAGTTGATTATAAGTAGCAGTGAAATCACTTTCCTTATTTTAATCCTATCTCTCAGAGGTTAGAGGGCATTAAAAAATGTTATCCCCTTTTTTGGTCGTTATTCCCTGGAAGGAGCCCTGGCAGTGCAGTGGTTAAGCTGCTCCTTGGAAACCCTATGGTGCTGTTCTACTCTGCCCTATAGGGTCACTATGAGTCACAATCAACTCAACGACGATGGTTTGTTTTTTGTTTTTTATTCCCTGAATGTAAAAAGGAAAGCAGTATCTTAACAAAATTTGAGAGTTCTTGTGATATATAGGTTATCTTCAAGTCTCCAGCTCCAAATTTTCCTGTAAGTCGTTTGCATTTATTGGAAGAAAATTCTTGCCCAGCTTTTTATTTGATTTGATCTTTTGGAACATTACCTACTGACTAAATTTATTTTCAGTTCTAGTTTATAATGCAGTTCCGCACAACGATAGATACTTTTCCCAAAAATTGTTTCTGCATTGACATCTTTTATATAGTGTATGTGTCATGCTATTATACTGGTAATACTGCCAGCTGGAATTATTTTAAGACTTTTGTGTTCTGTTGTAAAAATTGGATTATTCTTTCATTCTCCAAATTCATTCCTTGGCAGTTACTAACAACAACAACAGCAGAAGTTGCAGATAATCAAGCTACCTTCCAGAATATCAAAAAGCAGTGGTTTTACCTGAGAGAGAACAATGTAAAAATTTGTGTGTTGTCTAGTTTTGGCTTGGCTCTTAAAGTTTACAAAAAGATGAAACTGCAGATCCCATGCTTAAAGGCTAATGTAACACTGGACGACAGGTTCATTCTTAACCAAAAATACCCAGGAGAGACCAAACTAGTTTGTAGGAGAAAGCAGAGAACTCCTACTTGAATCTTACGGTATATTTTGATTCTGGCCCTAGTTTACACTTCCCTGCCCCACACCCACGAACAGCCTTGGTCTTATAGAGAGTTCTTTCAGATCAGAGCTGTGAGCTTTTGAATTAGTGACTGATTTGCTCAAGTCTTCTGTATTTTTATGTTTTTAATAAGTTAATATCATGATATCTGTTTTGTCTGCCGCACAAGTAAGATTCAAATGACATAATGCATTTGAAAGTGCTTTGTAAGTGATCAAATTCTGTCTATATAATAATAAGCAGAAACAAACCCTGGCCCTGTGTAAAATCTTTCAGCACATCTGTTGATCAGAGTCCTCCTCTTCCCGTAACACATAACTATACATCTTGCAGAACATCAAGTTTCAATTTTATTCCAAGGAATATTCATATAAATCTATTTGGAATTCTGAGCTGGGAGGACAATGGTGCCTGGACCATTGGTTATTTACCTTTATGTTTCTTATCTTTACCTGTGGCTATGAAGGACTTACCAATTTCTTGCCTAGAATGAGTTTTCAAAAATTATCTAGCTCAATCATCTTATTTTATAGCTAAAGTAACCCCAAAATGTAGATAAGGTCCAAAAATGTGAAATCCCTTATTTACGGTCACATAGTTAGTCATTGTTAGAGCCAGATAAGAAAGAATTCTCCTAATTTATTTTGTTCTTGTGTTGTGAGTATGATAGAGCATTGCATCAATTTAGGTAAAAACACACAGACATACACATACACGTGTCCGTCTGTGTACACACACTCACACACACACACACACACACACAAGAAAAAAAAAAACTCTCCTCAGGCTGTGAGGAAGGATCTGACTTCATTTCTCATTTTGAACTCGATCCCAAAGTACAGGAATGAATGAACATTCTTCCCACTCACTTAGCCCTCTGTTAAAGCATTCATATCTTCTTGCTGGCACCTTTTGTTGATTTTCAGCTAGCACAGTTTTTCCTCCATTGTGGGGTCACACCGCGAGAAGACCTGAATACTAGAACCTGAAATCTGTGTCTGTGATCCACAGAATGGTCCGGGAAGGGGATCATGGCTGGGAAGCAATGCTAGACGTGCAAACGTGAAACGTAAAGTAGACAAAATAGAAAAGGGAGCTTTGAAATGTGGACAAATACAATAATAATAATAAAAACTAACACCTTAATGTGAGTTTGATCATCTTAAACTTTGTACTCTGGGAGTGGGGATTGATTTGGAAAAAAAAGACAAATTATTTATGTGAGACTGACTTGGTGACAAGAACACAAAATGAGAAAGTGATTAGGGACCATTACTGTTTGCTGCGATAATAGATAAAAGTGTTTTCTGCTAGTCGGCATGTTTTGTAAATGGGTATTGATACCTGAGGATAGAGTAGAGTATGAGGGTATGTGAACCCATAGGGTAAACATATCTTTGGGCAGCATCAATTTTAGTTCTGGTAAGTCATTTAAAATATTTTATATCTCTCTCTCACACACACACGATGGATTATTGAGTAGAATACAAGTTTCAAAATGTTCGAGTAGAATGTAAGATTCCAAAGAAATCCCTGCTTACTAAGAGTTGTTTGAGATACGTCCCTCAGATGTCCCAGTTGACACAACCACTGATTTTCCTCCAGTACTGAAAGTGCTTCAGTAAAAATATTTGACTATCACTGGAGTATTTGTGTTGTAGAAAGTACCTAAGTACCCTACGTAATTTTCTCAAATCCCTCCCTCCACTCTTGAGCCAGAGTCCCTGGGTGGTGCAAATGGTTAAACGCTGAACTACTAACTGAAAGGTTGGCAATTCAAACTCACCAGAGGTGCCTTGGAAGAAAGACCTGGTGATCTACTTCCAAAGGGTCACAGCCTTGAAAACCCTATGGAGTATTTCTACTCTGCACACTTGGGGTTGCCATGAGTTGGAATTGACTTGGCAGCAACCAACAACAATAACTCTTCTGTCTTCCGAATATCAAACATCAGATGTGACCCTTTTTAGTTCTTCATGCAAGGTTTAGAAAGTTGACCCTTTGCAAATTGATGCCTTGTTGCCTTCCAAATTTTAATTTGCTAAATTTATTTCTCCTGGAGGGTTGTGTTTGTACTTCAGTGTCCTTCCTAATAAGAGTAATTATTTTTCATCTGGTTTTAAAAATTTCACAACTTTAAATGATTCTTTGCTTAACTTGAGAGAACATGCTATGTTCGTGTCCAGAATAAAAACAAAAGCATTTATACTTTGCAAAACCAACTTTGAATGAATGAATGAGAGAATGAAATAAAGAGAGAAATGGAGAAGAAACGCATAACGTGCTTCTCCTGATGGAATTATGTAGTGAAAATGATGAGCTTACTTTGTATTTGTAAAGGACTTAAGGAATTTGAGAGGAAATTAAATGGTCGGTCTTATCAGTCTTCAAAAATTGTCAAAACTTCAATGGTTTCTGTTAAAAATATTACTAAGTGTACTTTGTAAAATGATCTTTCCCAAATAGTCATTTGGAGATTAATGGTGTGTAAAGATCTCTGAAGCATATATCCACATCAAAATTATGACAGAAGGAAGTACACTTAGGCCATGATTTAAGGAAATCCAGAGCCAAGTATTAAAATTAACTGTGTCTTAAAAGTTGCATTATAGAAGATTGATTAAGGAAGTTATTTTAATAAGCCCAGATTTAATGGTTTGAAACAAATGGATGAATGCATATTCTTTAAGCGCCCCTTAGATGGGAAGAAAAGGTTATAGCATCACTTAGTTTGTTGTCTTAGGTTATAGTAAATATTTTTTTCTCTTTCCGTACCAGGTTCTCAATGATTCAATGCAAATTGTGCTAAAAATGCAAACTCAGAAGGTGACGACTACCAAAGTAAAGATGTACAAATATATTTGACAGTCTCGATTTTTGACGCCATTGTCAGTAATTGGGTAGAATTGTTTCTCCTCATCTTCCTTTATTTTAAAATCTTAAAGTGGAGAGAAAACTTATTAAATATCCTAATTAATTATAGGAGGTTTCAGGAGCACAGTTTGAGAACGAATACCCATTTGTCATATCCAACCGTCCAGGGACCAGAATGACAGGTACCCAGACGATCTTGGGCTTACCTGCTTTAATTTAATGGCCTACCATGTTCTCAGAACAAAATTCATTTTTTGACACAATTAGCCAGATCTCCCAAGATTTGGACCCCTACCCACCTCTTTGGCTTCATTCCTTGATGATCCTCTTCCCCCTTTAAAATAATGTGTGAGATTCATATGGCATCCTGTGATGTTGGTTGGCCAAGTATTTTTACGTCCATTTTACAGAAAAATTTGGGAGCCCGTGACTACCTTCAACCACCTGCTGCTAAACAGCTGAACCCCAGTGATCTTCCCACCACACTGTGGTCACTGTCAAACTTTAGATTTTTGTCCCTGGAGATTTCAGGATGAGTTCAGGGACAAACTACCTCATTGTTACCTGCTAATTCATTTTACCTTAAGCCAGATAACACCAAGTTTGGGGTACTTTGGGGACATGATAGTGGGTCATAACAAGTTTAATTCCTTTCACTTCGCGTGTTCAATGGCCCACATAATTGCAAAGCGTTGAAACTTCCTCTCTGCTCCTAAGAGAATTATCAAGTTAAAAATGTCTTGATCTTAGTTATCTCTTACTAAGCCTTTTCTAATGCCCAAATATATGTGGCTAAATGGTAAACAATAAGGATGAGGACCATTTCCCTTTGTTTTTAAAGCATTTTTTGAAGAATACAAAGGGGATTTATGTGGAAGTCTTCACATCAAATTCTTTGTATAATATCTGGCTCACACGCTTTTCCTTAGAGGAAAATGAAGAATTTGGGTAAGGGACACATTAACGAAACGTAAAAACATAAAAAAAGAAAAATAAAAAATGAAACTGTCTCTTGCATCTTTGTATTGACTATGGGTTTTCATTTCCTTATTAATTTCTTTCCCCTGCTTTGCAAACTCTAGATAATGTAAATCTTAGCCATTGTTACCATTTGGATCCCTGGTGGCACAGGGATAAGAGCTATGGCTGCTAAACAAAAGGTCAGCAGTTCGAATCTACCAGCAGCTCCTTAGAAATCCTAAGAGGACAGTTCTCTGTATTATGTATTGCTACTGTTACCAATTTCTCTATGAGCAAATCCTACTGATTCATTGGATAGCTTTACTCTGCCTACAACTCAATTTCTTTCTCTCTGTCTCTCTCTCTCTCACACACATACCCTCTCTCTTTGCACTTATATATAAAGTTTTCATCCCTCAATCTTCTTACTCCGTTTCTAATATGCCCCATTAGATTCATGAATCAGAAGCTCCCTCAGTGACTGGCGGGATAAATTAAAACTCTATCATTACTACCACTACTTCCAGCAGCCTTGAAACAGTGAGCAAAGCCCAGATTTACAACTTACTGTGTGACCCTTGTGAAATTTTTTATCTGGTTGAGTCTCTCTCTTCCTTTTCTCTCTCTTATTTATATTTAAATGAATAAAATTAGACTAATAGTAATTGATGGTTTTCTAAGGATTATGTGAGGTAACATCCATAAAGTTCCTAGTATTATGCTTGACACACAGTGAGCAGTGACTGAACAATGGCTGCTATCCTTATCTTAATTGTTATTTCAATCACCACTACCATCCCCTGCTGGAAGGTAAGTAGCAGAACATGTGGACCATCCTCCGTGTGGAGAGCACAGAGAGGTGAGGAGAGAAGAGATGCCTTCTGGTATCCTTTCTAGGTATGGAGGTGCTTTTCGGAAGGAGGCAGCTATGGAATGTTCCCCCACAATGCTCTGGGAGACAAGAGGACCCATTTCAGAGGGGAGCATGTGGAGTCTGTGTTATTTTCCACCCAGTTGAGGTAAAGGGATGGTCTAGGGCTTTGTGAAAGCTCAGGTGTCTGGAGTGTGGTGACTGGAGGGGCGCTTGTAGAGGAAGAGGCATGAAACAGGACGGAGAGTCTCCCCAGACAAATTACCTGCCCCACTGGATTAATGTCTCCAATTGCGCAAAAAGATTTGGAGATAAATGGTTCTAATTTGAATTCCTTAAAAGAGCAGTGAAAATAAAGGGCAAAAGAGGAGGGAAAAATGAACTTCTGCTTAGCCTTGCAAAGTGCCCCATAAAGCTCTCAAACTAGTATATACCCGCTGTCATATGGTGATCCTACTTATTGGGTAGACATTCTCCCTTTTGCCTTTTTTTTTTTGTTTAAGATGAGAAAACAGGCTTCAGAAAGATGAGGCATGTTAGCCAACTCACAGAGCTAGTGACAGGAGTGACTGGCCCCTTTCTGCACCAAGTCGAGGCTCTTTCCCTCCACCACACTGCCTCCTCCAAATCCCAGCAAGTCAAGAGTCGGTCCTGCTGGTGCCTGAGCGGAGGGCTGGCAGAAAAGTGTTTACCCCCGGGTCTGGGATTTTCGCTGTGCGTGGTATCGCCAGGTTAGCACTCAGTTACAGGGCCCCTGTTGATCTAGTCTGCTTTCATGAATTTTCAGAAGCATAGATTTTGTTCTCTGACTGGGAAACATTTTGTTCCAACGCTGAGGCTGTGTGGGAGTAGAGCATTGTCATTACAACCTGTATTGTTGTAACCTATTTTATGCTGTCCTCCCTGAGATTTGAGGGTTCTTTTTTTAATTCCAATTTTATTTAATGTTTTGACTTTCTGGGATGACCTTATGGAATACAGATCTCATTGTAATGGAGACAGTTGGATGAACAGCAATCATTGAATAGTTCTCCCCGGTACACTGCGGTGCAAAGCAGACACAAAGGTTTTGTAAGAGACTCCTGAGCAGTCGGCCTTAGCTTGTCACACAAGAACAAAGTTTTCTCAGGTGAGCCAGGAAATGCTTTTTGCAAATGGAATTTAGCAGTATTTAATGGTTTGTGGACTGGCAAAGGCAGAAACAAAACCACCAGGATAAGAATGCCCCACACTTCCTCTCAAGGAAGGTGCTGAAATCCACTCATGGGCATTTCTTACCTTGTGCTCAGGCACTGGCATAACTCCGGAGGTACATCAGAACTTAGTGCTAACATGGTTGTTGCTGCTGCTGTTTCTTTTAGATAAACTGAGTTTCATACTTCAACAAAAATGGTTTGGCAAAATATCCAAATCAAGGGAAATGAAGACTGATGGCCTACAGACAGGATAAAGGACCATTTCATAAACAGACGGATGTTTAAGTTAGGCCTTGGTATAGGGCAGTGTTTCAACAGGTGTAGAGACAGAGGCAACAGTTGAATAAAAGTGTGTATGATAAAAATGTATATGTGTAGGCAAAGCAGCAGAGTCCCTGGGTGGCACAAACAGCTATGTGTTCCACTACTAACCAAAAGATTGGTGTGTCGAACCCACCCAGAGGTGCCTCAGAAGAAAGGCCTGGCCATCTGCTTCTGAAAAACCCTATGAAGTGCAGTTCTACTCTGTAACACAAGGGGTTGCCATAAGTCAGAATCAACTTGATGGCCACTGGTTTTGTTTGTTTAAGCTAAGCAGCATCACAAAGCAAAGGTACCTTAAGAGCCCCAAACATGCAGGATCTAGAATCAATCCCATGTCTCACTCATTGGACAACAGAAGGCAAGGAATGTATGTTCTCAGATTTAAGTTCTTTTTGTATATTACATAGGCTGGGCTAAAGATTGAAATAGATAATGTACATCGAAAGTTCCTAGGACAGATAAGCATAGAGCATAGCTGTTTTCCCTTTCTTGTATCTGATAAAACATCAACTTGACATTTGGCGTTTGCTCAGTGGTTTACAATTTACTTCTCAGCATGGAGATGGGTGAGTTTTTTTTTAACTGTGGTTTTATAAATATATTTGGTCACATCCTTTTTATTTATTTCCTCATCCCATGGTTAAAATTCAGAGGCATGTAATTCTATAATTCTTTTAAACTTTAAAGTCTGAAAAACACATTACAGTGCCTATGTTGAGAAACTATAGATCAAATCCATTTCTTCAAATATGTCAGTACATTAAAAAAGACAACAGCCAGCTGCATAAAACCAAATGAGACTAACAAGGTACAGTAGTCCAGTGACAAGGGCCAGAAGGCAGAAGGGGACAAGGAAGCTGGTGATAGGGAACCCAAGGTTGGGTAAGGATACTGTTGATGTGTTGTGAGATTGTTAACCATTGTCATAGGGCAACATTTGTAGTAACTGTTAAATGAGAAACTATTTTGTTCTGTAAGCCTTCATCTTAAGTGAGAATAACAGCACAATTGGAAGAGCGTAGTCAATGTCACTGAACTGTGCATGTAGAAATTTTTGAAATGGTGTATCTTTGGCTATGTGTATTTTCACCAAAAAAAAAGTTAGAAGTTAGAAGGTTAACTTGTTGTGGGGTTGTTAACTTGTTGTGGGGTTGTTAACCAGTGTCATAAAACAATATGTGTACTACTGTTTCAAGAGAAACTATTTGTTCTGTAAGCCTTCACCTGAAGTACAATAAGAAAAAAAAGTAAAAAATAAAAATAAAAAAGACAACAGCTCTTTAGGGAGGTGGGAACTGCTTCTCCAATTTTTTTTCATCTGTATCTATACAGTCTTTCTTTTAAATAAAGTCAATTTTGTCTCTGAATCAGTGATCACGGTAACTGAACTTGATGTTTTTAATTGATACTCCCTTTGCGGCTTTCATGCCATTATACATAAGTTAGTGGAAATATATCTTTCAAGTTTTTTGTTGTCGTTGTTCATCAGAAGGTAATCTTGAAAAGAAAAAGTGGCCTTTTAAAGTTGGCTGTCTTTGAGTTGATCAGGGAGATACTAATTTGTTTAACCGCGTGAGCACATTCCAGAAAAATGTTGGTAGGGATTTAAGGCTTTGTTGTTTTCTATTAATGATCTTGTTACATATGCTTCCATCATGAAGCAACAGAACTAGCTTGATTAAAATATTATTTAAATGAATCCCCTTGGAAATATCAGTAGGAATGATCTTGAGGGCACCTAAACTCAAAGCATTGGAAAAGCCATTTAATACTAGACCATACTCAACCTTTAAATTTCATATATGTGATATATATATGCACACACACACACACACACACACACACACAAGTATATGTAAATGCTAACATTCTCCATAGAAAAGTTTGAACATTCGAATTGAGAAATTTGAAAAGTCAATCAAGTACATGTTTTAGGTTAAAATTTTAAAATGTATTTTGCCAACATCCTTATGTGAAGAACAGTGGTTTGTTTCTATCAGTAGTTGATAGTGTCCTCTTAAATGTCACATTGTCAAGTCGCTTCTTAATTAAAAAAGAAAAAAACAGACAAAACATGTTTATTATCTCCCTGTTGTTTAACGTGCAAACCTCTTAGCTAGAGTTTCACGTATGTCCAAGCTGGCTGCAGAATGCCATCAACCTTACCGACCACTATCTTTAGCCAATACCCAAACCAAACTGGTTGCCACCGAGTCAATTCCAACTCGTGGTGACGCTATAGGACAGAGCAGAACTGCCCCATAGGGTTTCCAAGGAACTGCTGGTGGATTCGAAATGCCCACCTTTCGGTTAGCAGCCGAGCTCTTAAGTCCTCCAAATCTGTCGTTTCAGGCAAAATGTCTCTAGAAAACCCTTCGGACTTCCCTCCCTCAAGGACATTCCTCTTACTTGGAAAGCTTCTCCACCTCATTCCATCATGCGCATCCTGGCCATCTCTCAGATTCAGTTCAAATCCCACTTTCTGTTTAAAGCCTTTCATGGGTGATGACACGGAAATGTTCCAGCTCCATGTTCTGCCCCTGGAGGTTCATTGCCAGGCATTTGAATGACTCAGTACATTCTGGTTTCATGGCGGATACTTGTGCAATTGTCTAAAAAACTAGAAAGTAGGTCTGTGCCATGTTTGAGTGTTGAGAGTCATTCATATGAGGGGATGCTTCCAGGGGGCATGACTGTGTGAAACTTTTGTGTCTTCTGGCTTCTGTACAGCGAGATAAGGCGTGCAAGTATGTTTACTATTGCCTTTGTGTTACTGGGAAGGTATGGATACCAGCATCTGGAAATATTCAAGTAAATGAGTTATTTTGGGGATGAAAACAGCTTGTGATACACTTCCTGGGCCATGGTACCGATATGTACCACTTTTGTGTTGTACTTCATGGAACATGGTACCTATATGGCCCACTTACAATTGGCACCTCATTTTTTCAAATAATAAAAAACTAGCAACAAACAGTGATTCAGCATCCATTCCATTACCGAAAAACATGCCATCACCAAACAATTCCCAAAAAACCCCAATTCATCCTTGAATTAAATCTCTTGATTAGAATGACAGTTCTTAGTATTTACATTTATACCATAAATGTTAGTTCCCAGAATGGATGGCCGTCTTCTTTGGCTAGTGTGATGAGATAAATGAATTTTTAAGTATTTAATTACTGTTGTTGCATTTTCTATATAATCCAACTTGACAACCATGTAAGGCTGTAAACTTCCATAAGGAAGAAAATACCTTAAACTTCCAAGTAGATTTGGGTCTTAATACAGTCTTTTGCACATAGCTGGAATTCAATGAATAGTTTTTAATTTCTTTTCGTACACGTAGGGTTGAACTGGAATTTTAAAACTGGTAAAAATGTTAGAACTCCTATCCCTTACAGAATTATACTATAAAGTAAAAAAAACAAAAGCAAAAAATAGGCATGGCATACAGTAAAGTGGTGTTTCTGGGTGGAGTATGTTTTAAGCTTTGTTTTTCATTTTTCTCTTGATATTCTTTGACACTTGAAACCGGGTTCACTGAGGTCTGACTTCATACCTTCCAGATCTCATCCTTCTTTGCAGTTCCAGGATTTCTCACCTCTTTGGTTCTTCTCCAGAGCACTGTGAGTTTTTTCCAGAGGCCTGTGCCAGATCATTTATAGGTCAGAAAGGTTTTGGGGTAAAGGAGAACTTCCTGCACTAAACAGAGCAGAAAGATAGATGTGTGAGCATAGAATCCATATGGATAAGGGTTAAGTACTTACCTTACACGTTTAGAAGGTGGTATGCCAAACCATACTCTGAGTACTGCTTTTCTAAGAAATTATTATCATTTTTTTTAGAAATTGAAAGTATGGACCTGATGTCAAAGCCACAAATCATAAATCGAATTTAAGCAAAAGAAATTAAGAGTCAGGACTTCAATGTACATTCAGAAGAGGTGGGAGATGGGGGAAGGACGATCTCATCCAGAATCAACTCCCCTGCTTCTCTTCTTCCAACCCACTCTCCACCCTGAAGACATGTCCAAACAGCTAGTTTGCTTGTTAAATTAGCACACTCTGGCTATGTAACTATATTTGTGAAATACAGTTGAAGTAAAATGTAAAGAAAATTGAAATACAAAAAAATGAAAATTGAATACATAATCTAATGCAAATTTTCTTCAAGACATAAGTAGATCTAACTCCCTTTAAAAGATGCATGGCTTGTCTATAGCGCCTCATCCCACATTTTGCTTTATAAAGTACCAAAGCATTTTCAACTGCTATAGATTTCCATTTTTTTTAACCTTTACTCTAATAAGCAAGATCTCTCTGTTTTCCTGTAACAACTTAGTAAGAAATCGTTTTCTTCTATCCCTGCTCCCCCCTCCCCCAACTCCCAATCCATTTCCCCTCTTCCTGCTTTCTAATTCTTCATGGCCAAGCCCTTAAGAAGAAGGAGAGGGACTGCTTAATTTCACTTGCTTGGGAAATCCTCAGCTGGGTCCTTTTCAAATGATGATGAAGTTCTACTTAACTTTTTTTTAACTCCTACTTTTCCTCATGATATTTGTTTTACATCTGCAGATAATTTTTTTTTAAATGATAACCCAAAGTGAGACTGAAATTGGAACACATAAAGTAGAAATTCTCTCCTCAATTCCCTTAACAGATAACCATCCAATCTCTTCCTGAACACTTTCAGTGCCAGGAAACTCATTACTTGGTGAGAGAACTGGTTCCCTCATCAGACATCTAAGAGCGTTGGAAGTTTCTCCCTCCTTCATTAATTCATTTACTCATAGATTAGGCAGTTCTTTACTGATCACTTATTATATGACAGACACCGCTCCGGGTAATGCTAGTATAAAACCAAAACCTTTTGCTGTCAAGTCGATTCCGACTCATAACGACCCTATAGGACAGAGTAGAACTGCCCCATAGGGTTTCCAAGGAGCGGCTGGCGGAGTCAAACTGCCAGCCTTTTGGTGAGCAGCCTGAGCTCTAAATTACTTCACCAGCAGGGCTCCAGTACTAACATGGCAGTGAAAACAGATAATTATCGCTGCCGTTATTTATGTTCAACCCTGTCGTCTACTTATTTCAGTCTTCAGGAGCAAAACTAAACAATTCCACGTCCTGATTTCATGAAAGCCTCACAAATATTTGAAAATAACTAGATTTTACCTTCTTCAAATTACACACTCCCTAATGCAATTTTCCGAGACCCCCAGCTCAATCACCCCTCTCTAATCGGCCGTGTCCCCTCACTGTGTGCTCTCATCTAGTCATTGTGCATCACCTGTGGTCTAAGCACAGAGGATCCTCAGCCACAGCATAGATGAGTGGTACCTGGGCAATACCATCTTCATCATTTCCATAGTGTGTTACTCTTGGGCAAGTAACACAGCTGTTGTGTGCCTAAGTTTACTCATCTATGAAGTGTGACTAATGATGTGACTTACTCCAAATTTTTGCTGTAAGAATTAAATAAATTAATATAAGTAAAGCATTTGGGATAGTGCCTAGCCCAAATATGTGCTCAGGTAAATACTAGCAATTATTCTTACTGTTAATTGTAATTATTTTTGGATATGACCTGTCTGAGCAGCCTAGTTTCTTTAGAAGCCACATCATACTTTTGGCTTACCAATGCTGTTTTGGCTGTAAATTCTTCTCAGCTCCCAGCAAAGAGCCAGGGACAAAGTAGATACTCAATAAATGCCTGCTAAATGAGTAAGTTAAATATCTTGGCTTTTAAAAACACGAACAGAACATGGGAAGGATTTCTTCTTTATTTTTCAATGTGAAATGGTCAATTCTTGTAGTTTTATTGTAAGTTTTTAGTGAGGTGCTGTTAAGTGTTCTTGGAGGAAATTGTTATGAACTACCATTTTTTTTAAGTCTTAATAACTAAAATTGCTGCAGAGCCACCACTTTGTGCTGTTAAATATGCAGAAGCTTTAGCTTTTCAATAGATATATATCTGGTCACAACTAAACTCTAAATCTTCATAAACTCTACATCATCCTTCATGAAATCTTACCATTGATGTTCAGGAGTGTTTTCTTTTTGTAACCTCTGGCTTAAATGCTTTTCCTCTTTAGCTGAAAGTGTTGATGTCTATTTTGATGAATAGGTACCTCTGAATGCCCTCTGCTTCCTCCTCCTTACCCTGCTGCTCTGGCGGTTCTGTAAGAGATGGCATTAATTAGAAGAAGGATTATTCCAGCTCACATCTTCTCCTAGAAGCAGCTGGAAGATAAATGTCTGGGAGAGAAACTTGGAAGTGAGAAGCCCTCAGTTTTCTGCATTGTCCTTAAAGTATTTATCAGTACCACTTCCAGCAATTCATACAGCCAACTCTACTCATTGGAAGGGGGTCTCTGAATACTTCCAGATATGAACAAACAACATGAGTTTCATACCTGCTTAGAAATACTATTTGTTCCAACATATGAGCCTCGATACTGGAGAGTGTATTAATCAGTCCTTGTCATATGCAGTTATTTTCTTAAATTCACACACTTTATGTTTATTTTCTTGTCATAACGCGTTTTAGGTATATGCTTCCTAGCCCTAAAGCACATGTGTGCTACAAAAATTAAAAGCACTTATTTCTTGCTAAATTCCCATTTTACTGCTCTGCACTTTCTCTTACGAAAGCTGATAAAACTGGACATCTGCTGTAATTCTTGGGTTTATTGTTAATGGAATATAACTTTCACCGAAAGGTTTTAGATACTGAACTTTATTAAACTGTAACGCACTTTAAGTCCAGCAGATGCCCTTGATTCTTTAACATCATACCTTTTCTTTTAGTTGTTGTAGTTAGAATGAAGTTTACATTTGAAGTTAGTCTCCCATACAAAAATTTATACAAACACTGTTATGTGACCCTAATTGCTCTCCCCATACTGTGACAGCACACTCCTCCTTTCCACCCCTGATTCCTCATGTCCATTCAACCAGCTCCTAACCCTTTCTGTCTTCCCATCACACCTCTGGACAGAAGCCGCCCGTTTAGTGTCTCGTATCTACTTGAGCTAAGAGGCACACTCCTCACTAGTATCACTTTATGTCCCACAGTCCAGTCCAATCCCTGTCTGAAGACTTGGCCTCAGAAATTGTTTTAGTTCTGGGCTGATATAGAATCTGGGGACCATGCTTTCTGGGGTTCCTCCAGTCTCAGTCAGATGATTAAGTCTGCTCTTCTTACCAAAATTTGAGTTCTGCACCCCACCTTTCTCCTGTGCCATTCGAGACTCTCTGTTGTGTTCCCTGTCAGGGTGGTTATTGGTGGTAGCTGGGCACCATCTAGTTCTTCTGGTCTCAGACTGATGAAGTCTCTGATTTATGTGGTCTTTTCTGTCTCTTGGGCTAATACTTCCCTTGTGTCTTTGGTGTTCTTCATTCTCCTTTACTCCAGGTGGTTGGGACCAATTGATGCATCTTAGACAGCTGCTTGCAAGCTTTTAAGACCCCATATGCCACTCACTAAAGTAGGATGCAAAACATTTTTTTAATAAGCTTTGTTATGCCAGTTGACCTAGATGTCCCCTGAGAGCATGGTTCCCAGATCCTTACCCCTGCTACTCTGTCCCTCAAAGTGTTTAACTGTATTCAGGAAACTTCTTAGCTTTGTTTTAGTCCAGTTATGCTGACTTCCCCTGTAGTGTGTGCTGTCCTTCCCTTCACCTACGATAGAACTTGTCTACTATCTAGTTAGTGAATAACCCTCACCCTCCCTCCCAGCTTGGTAACCATCAAAGAATGTTGTCTTATGTTTAAACCTTTCTTGAGTTCTTATAATAGTGGTCTTATACAATATTTGTCCTTCTGTTACCGACTAAATTCAGTCAGCATAATGCCCTCCAGATTCCTCCATGTTATATTTCATGGCTTCATCCTTGTTCTTTATCATTGCACAGTATTCCATTGTGTGGCTATACCATAATTTGTTTATCCATTCTTCCGTTGATGGGCACCTGGATTGTTTCCATCTTTTTGCTATTGTGAACGGTGCTGCATTGAACAGGGGTGAGCATATATCTATTCATGTGACGGCTGTTATCTCTCTAGGATATATTCCAAGGAGCAGGATAGCTGGATCGTATGGTACTTCTATTTCCAGCTTTTTAAGGAAGCACCAAATCAATTTCCAAAGTGGTTGTACCATTTTACATTCCCAACAACAGTGTATAAGTGTTCCAGTCTCTCCACAACCTCTCCAGCATTTATGATTTTGAGTTTTTTGGATTAATGCTAGCCTTGTTGGGGTGAGATGATATCTCATTGTAGTTTTGATCCGCATTTCTCTAATGGCTAATGATCATGAGCATTTCTTCACGTGTCTGTTAGCCAGAATATCTTCTTTGGCGAAGTACCTGTTCATATCATTTGCCCATTTTTTAACTGGGTTATTTGTCTTTTTGTTGTTGAGGTTTTGCAGTATCTTGTAGATTTTAGAGATTAGATGCTGATCAGATTTGTCATGGCCAAAATTTTTTTCCCAGTCTGTAGGTTGTCTTTTGACTCTTTTGGTGAAGTCTTTTGATGAACCTAAGTGTTTGATTTTTAGGAGCTCCCAGTTATCTAGTCTCTCTTCTGGTGCTTGTGCATTGTTATGTATGGTTCGTATTGTGTTTATGCCATGTATTAGGGCTCCTAGCATTGTCCCTATTTTTCTTCCATGATCTTTACAGTTTTTGATTTTATATTTAAGTCTTAGATCCATTTTGAGTTAGTTTTTGTGCATGGTGTGAGGTATAGGTCTTGTTTCAGTTTTTTTGCAGATGGATATCCAGTTATGCTAGCAACATTTGTTAAAGAGACTGTCTCTTCCCCAATTAATGGACTTTGGGCCTTTGTCAAATATCAGCTGCTTGTAGGTGGATGAATTTATGTCTGGATTCTGAATTCTGTTACATTGGTCTATGTATCTGTTGTTGTACCAGTACCAGGCTGTTTGGACTACCTAGGTGGTATAGTAGGTTCTAAAATCAGGTAGTGTGAGGCCTCCCACTTTGCTCTTCTTCTTGAATAATGCTTTATTTATTCGGGGCCTCTGCCCTTTCCAAATGAAGTTGGTGATTTGTTTCTCCATCTCATTAAAAAATGCCAGTGGAATTTGGATCAGGATTGCATTGTATCTGTAGATCGCTTTGTGTAGAACTGACATTTTCACAATGTTGAATCTTCCTATCCATGAGCAAGGTATGTTTTTCCACTTATGAAGGTCTCTTTTGCTTTCTTGCAGTAGTGTCTTGTAGTTTTCATCGTATAGCTCTTTTATGTCTCTGGTTAGATTTATTCCTAAGTATTCTATCTTCTTGGGGGCTATTGTAAATGGTATTGATTTGGTGATTTCCTCTTCAAGGTTCTCTTTGTTGATGTAAAGGAATCCAACTGATGTTTGTATGTTTATCTTGTATCCTGAAACTTTGCTGAAATCTTCTATTAGTTCCAGTAGTTTTCTTGTGGATTCCTTGGGGTTTTCTATGTATAAGAGCATATCATCTGCAAATAGAGATACTTTGACTTCTTCCCTACCAATTTGGATGCCCTTTATTTCTTTTTCTAGCCTATTTGCTCTGGCTAGGACCTCCAGCACAGTGTTGAATAAGAGTGGTAATATCCTTGTCTGGTTTCCGTACTCAAGGGGAATGCTTTCAAAATATCTCCATTTAGGATGATGTTGGCTGTTGGCTTTATGTTGATGCCCTTAATTATACTGAGGAATTTCACTTCTATTCCTATTCTGTTGAATATTTTTATAATGAATTTGACTTTGTCAAATGCCTTTTCTGCATCAACTGATAAGATCATGTGGTTCTTGCCATTTGCTTTATTTCTGTGATGGATTATGTTGATTGTTTTTCTGATGTTGAACCATTCCTGCCTCCCTGGTGTAAAGCTCACTTGATCACAGTGAATTATTTTTTTGATATGTTGCTGAATTCTATTGGCTAGAATTTTGTTGAGGATTTTTGCATCGATGTTCATGATGGATATTGGTCTGTAATTTTCTGTTTTTCTGGTGTCTTTACCTGGTTTTGGTATCAGGGTTATACTGGCTTCATAGAATGAGTTTGGGAGTATGCCATCCTTTACTGTGCTCTAAAATACCTTTAGCAGTAGTGGAGTTAACTCTTCTCTGAAAGTTTGGTAGAATTCTCCAGTGAAGCCATCCAGGCCAGGCCTTTTTTTTGTTGGGAGTTTTTTAATTACCTTTTCAATCTCTTCTTTTGTTATGGGTTTATTTAGTTGTTCTGCCTCTGTTTGTGTTAGTTTAGGTAGGCAGTGAGTTTCTGGAAATTTGTCCATTTCCTCTAGGTTTTCAAATTTGTTAGAGTACAATTTTTCATAGTATTCTGTTATGATTCTTTTAATTTCTGTTAGGTCTGTTGTGATATCACCCATCTCATTTCTTATATAAGTTATCTGCTTCCTCTCTTGTTATTCTTTTGTCAGTTTGGCCAATGGTTTACCAACTTAGTTGATCTTTTCAAAGAACCAGTTTTTGGTCTTATTAACTGTTTCAATTGTTTTTCTATTCTCTATTTCATTTAATTCTGCTCTAACTCTTATTATTTCCTTTCTTCTGGCACCTGAGGGCTTCTTTTGCTGCTGTCTTTCTACTGTTCCAGTCGTAGGGTTAATGTTTTAATTACGGCCCTTTCTTCTTTTTGGATGTGTGCATGTATTGCTATAAACTGACCTCTGAGCGCTGCTTTTGCTCTGTTCCAAAGGTTCTGGTAGGATGTGTTTTCATTCTCATTTGATTCTATGAATTTCTTTATTCCATCCTTAATTTCTTCTATAACCCAGTAGTTTATGAGGAAGGTGTTGTTCAGTTTCCATGTGTTTGATTTTTTTCCCTTGCTTTTTCTGTTGTTGATGTCTGCTTTTATGGCTTTGTGGTCAGAAAAGATGCTTTGTAATATTTTCATCCTTTGGATTTTGTTAAAGCTTGCTTTATGGCCTAATATGTGGTCTGTTCTCGAGAATGTTTCCTGTGCATTGGAAAAGAAAGTATACTTGGCTGCTGTTGGGTGGAGTGTTCTGTATAGCTCTATGAGACCAAGTTGGCTGATTGTAGCATTTAGCTCTTCTGTGTCTTTGTTGAGCTTTTTCTGGATATTCTATCCTTCACTGAAAATAGTGTGTTCAGGTCTCCTACTCCTATTGTGGAGCTGTCTGTCTCTCTTTTCAGTGCCGTTAGAGTTTGTTTTATGTATTTTGGAGCCCTGTCGTTCGGTGCATAAATATTTATTATAGTTATGTCCTCCTGGTGTATTGACCCTTTAATCATTATATAGTGTCCTTCCTTATCCTTTGTGGTGGATTTTACTTTAAAGTCTATTTTGTTAGAGATTACTATTGCCACTCCTGCTCTTTTTTGAGTGCTGTTTGCTTGATACATATTGTTTCAATCCTTTGAGTTTTATTTGTTTGTGTCTTTAAGTCTAAGGTCTGTCTCTTGTAGGCAGCATATAGATGGATCGTGTTTTTTTATCCAATCTGCCTCTCTCTGTCTCTTTATTGGTGCATTTAGTCCATTTACATTCAGCGTAATTATTGATTAAGTATGAGTTTAGTGCTGTCATTTTGATTTTTTTGTGTGTGTGCGTTGACAGTTTCTTTGTTCCACTTAATTTTCTGTGCTGAGTTGTTTTTCTTTATGTATTTTCTTTTCGTCTTTCTCTTTGTTGTTGATTTTGTGTTTGCTGAGTCTGTATATTTTTCTAGTTTTTTTATTTTGACCTGTAGGATTGTTAGTTTCCTTTGTGGTTACCTGAATATTTACCCCTATTTGTCTAAGTTTAAACCAGTCTTTTATTTCTTTATATTGCCTTGACTTCCTCTCCATATGAAAAATCTATGTCTACATTTTTAAGTCCCTCTTTTTTGTTTTAAGGTTGTCATCTTTTACATATTGACATCTGTTTCCTTATTTTCAGTGTTTTAGGTTTGATTTATTTTTGTGTCTTCCCCATCTGGGTTGATATCTGGTTGGTCTCTCCTGTGTTCTAGTCTTGGGTTGTTATCTGATGTTACTGATTTTCTAACTGGAGGACTCCCTTTAGTATTTCTTGTAATTTTGGTTTGATTTTTGCAAATTCCCTAAACTTCTGTTAATCTAGAAATGCCGTAATTTTGCTGTCATATTTGAGAGACAGTTTTGCTGGATATATGTAATTCTTGGCTGGCAGTTTTTTTCCTTCACGGCTTTATACGTCATCCCATTGCCTTCTTGCCTGCGTTGTTTCTGCTGAGTAGTCCGAGCTTATTCTTATTGACTCTCCTTTGTAGATCACTTCTCATTTATCTCTAGCTGCTCTTAAAATTCTCTCTTTATCTTTGGTTTTGGCAAGTTTGATTATGATATGTCTTGGTGACTTTCTTTTGGGATCTACCTTATATGAGGTTCGATGAGCATCTTGGATAGATGTTTGTCATCTTTCGCTATATTAGGGAAGTTTTCTTCCAACAAATCTTCGACAATTCTCTCTGTATTTTCTGTTATCCCCCTCCCCCCACTCTGGTACTCCAATCACTCGTAGGTCATTCCTCTTGATAAATTCCCACATAATTCTTAGAGTTTCTTCATTTTTTTAAATGATTTTTCCTCAAATAAGTTGGTGTCAAGTGCTTTATCTTCAATCTCACTAATTCTGACTTCCATTGCCTCAGTTCTGCTCCTATGACTTTCTATTGAATTGCCTGATTCTGAAATTTGATTGTTAATCTTCCGGATGTCTGATTGCGGTCTCTCTATGGATTCTTGCAGCCTGTTAAATTTGTCATTATGCTCTTTTCTAATCTTTTTACTTTCCTGTATTACATTTTCTGCATTTTGCATAATTTCCTGAAGAGTTCTGTATATTAATCTTTTGTATTCTGTCTCCGGTAATTCCAAGAAATTTTCCTCCTCTGGAAAATTTCTAGATTCTTTATTCTGGGAGCTTGCTGAAGCCATCATGGATTGCCTTTTATGTGATTTGATATTGACTGTTGTTTCCAAGGCATCAGTAATTTATTATATTTATTTATTTTATGTTTGCTTGCTGTGTCCTAGCTTCTTGTTTTGTTTTGATATGCCCAGATAGGCTGCTCATATGAGCTAGTTTGATTATTGGCATCTTTGAAGCTTTAATGTCCTGTCATCAGGTTGTTAGATCTGTTACTAGGTTTGTGAGCTCAGGAGTCCACCCACTCCTCCTGTATGGATTCAGCTCAGGTGCCCAGGTAGATAGCCACCACGTATGTGGTGTAGGCTCTCACTTATAGTCCTAGACAGGCATTGATGATTGTTGTAGGCATAGGCATCTTGCTGCAGCAAGGGGATACACTCTGAGCAAGGCAGGGGGCTGATGGCCACCTCAAGTGTCCAGGACAAAGGTGTGTCCCTGTTTCCCAGAGCATGGAGATGGGTGGGTTTTGCAGCCGGACTATGAGCACCCAGTGCTGTTGGCTGTAAGGACTGGAGGGCACCTCTTATTCTTGGGCCCCTATTACAGGTGGTTAGGTGGCGTGAGTGAAGCCACCAGTCCTCAGGCCCCTGATGTGGGTAGGTGAAGACCCTGCGTGATGGGCAGAGCAGTGTCAAATATCACGAACCTGCCACTTCAGAGCTGAAACAGTTGAAGTTAGACCTCAGGTATATACCCTGTTATACTGCGGTAATGAATGCCTACACTGTTGAAAGGGGCTGACACAAGTCTCTGCAGGGGGAATGGCACTCAAAGTCCGTGGGCTTCTTATGCCTGTGCCTAGGCAAAGGAGAGGTGCCTACTGTGGGTTCCTGGCTTAGGGGAGCTGGCAGTTTATTTTTTCCCCTGTTTGTTAATTTGTTTTCTCTCTAAGGCCAGGAGAATGGCTCAGGTTGTGTGACAGATCCTACTTCCAGCCCAGGGGACTCAGCAATTTCTTAAGCTGGTCTCGGACCCAGTGCAGAGCAGGGAGCTGGGGGGGGGGCAAATGGGAGAGAGGTTTTTCCCTAAGGAGTGTGTTTTTTGATCTGTGTGGTAGGCTGTACGCAAGTACTTATCTTTGGCAGATCCAGGGCGGCTTCTCACTGGTTCTGGGTGGCTGTGTAGACTCTCTGGCGCTAGGTCTCTTGCAGTGCAGAAAATGTGCCTCTTGAGCACTGGTGCTTGCCTGCCTCACTGCTCACCCAAGAGCTGCTCAGGCCTGAAGGGCTCAGGCCCTTGCTGGGTCAGATCTGGAACTCCCCACTGCTTCTGAACTGTCTCTCCCTCCACCTTCCACTCAGTCCAGTTCCTCAACTTGGCCTTAGTTGTTCAGGGCTCCTACATTGTCATATATATTTGATTCATTTGTTTTTTTCAGGTCTTTGTTGTAAGAAGGTCCACTGGAAGCATCTGACTCCTCCGCCACCTTGGCCCTGCCCTAACATCATACTTTTTGTCATGCTAATCCTAATTTCAGTTAATTCAATGACAGTAGGAGTGCAAATTAATATAACCTGCAGTAGATTTGACTGGCTGTGAAAATTCTGTGAATGAGTCAAATAGTAGCTGTTTTTCAAGTTCCTTATTTTAAGGAATCTTATATCTAGCTTCTGAAAGATGTGAATCATACTTTGTAGTGATTTAAGTGATTATGTTAAATATAACATATAATACTCTTAGACTTTTTTTTCTTATATGCTTACTGAATTTTCTCATTGTTATATCAATTTTTGAAAGTTGAATTGAAATCTCTGATTATAATTTTGGATTTTTAAAATTTCTCCTTAAAGTTTTACCAGTTTTTACTTCATGTATTTGAAACTTCATCACTAGAATCATAAACATCTAGGATTGCTACGTACTTGATGAACTGACTCCTTTGTCATTATGAAATGACCTCCTTTATGCTAGTAATGTTCTTCGGTCTGACATCTATTTTGTCTGACATTAATATTGTTTGATTATTGTTAGCATGCTATATTGTTTTTTAGCCTGTTAATTTTATTTTTAACAGCTTTATTGAGGTATAACTGATATAAAATAATATGCCTATATTTAAATGTACAATTTAACAAATTTTGGCATATAAATATGAAACCATCACCACGATCAAGATTATGAATACATCCATCACCCCCAAATTTCCTCTTGCCCTCTGTGCTCCCCATCTTCTGCTTCACCTTGTACCTTCCCTGATTGCCAGAAAAATCGTACATCTTTTTGTTATTATTTATTAGTTGGCATTTTATAGAATGTTATATAAATGGAAATATTTATGAATCTCTCTTTTTTCTGCTTCTTTTATTCAGCATAATTATTTTCAGCATAATAATTCATCCATTTTCTTGCATGTATAACTAGTCAGTCCTCTCCCCCCCCTTTTTTGTAGAATAATACTTCATTGTATGGATGTATCACAGCTGGTTTATACATTCATCTGTTGAATGGACGTTTGGGTTTTTTTCCAGTTTTTGACTATTATGAATAAAGCTGTTATGAATAGTCATGTGCATATCTTTGTATGGACATATTATATTTCTATTGGGTAAATGCCTAGGAGTAGAATAGCTGGATAACATGGTAGGTTAATGTTGAACTTTTTAAGAAGCTGCCAAACTATTTTCCAAAGTGGTTGTATCATCTTACATTTTCACCAGCAGTGCATGAGAGTTTCAGTTTCTTCACATTCTTGTCAACACATGGTATGGCCATTCTTTTTAATGTTAGCCATTGCAATAGCCATTTAATAGTATACCATTGTAGTTTTAATTTTCATTTCTCTAAAGACTAATGATAATTGAACATCTTTTTATGTGCTTCTTTGTCATCCATATATATTCTTTGGTTAAGTGTTTGTTCAAGTGTTTTATACACTTATTTTACTGGGATGATTGCTTCCTTATTGAGTTTTAAGAGGTCTTTGTATATTTTTGGATACAAATCTTTTATCAAATACGAAAAATTTTCTCCCCCCTGTGTATTGTCTTTAAGTTTTCTGAATAGTTTCTTTTGAAGAGAAGTTTTTAATTTTTAGTAAGTTTAATTTAGCAAAATTTTCTTTAATTGGTACCACTTTCAGTGTCATATCTAATATAGGACTTGGTATATAATTTATGGGGTCCAGGGCAAAATAAAAATGTGGGGCCTTTTATTAAAAAATTTTTAAAGAATTTCAAGATGGTGTCCCCAAAGCATAAACCCAAGTGTGGGGCTTTATAATAGTGTATAGTATATATTTAAGTAAGTTTTTGTTGTTAGGTGCCATCGAGTTGGTTGTGACTCATAGCGACCCTATATACAACAGAACAAAATTTAAATATATATTTAAGTATACATAGGTATATTTCCATTTCTCTCCTCCCAATATCTGTGCTATGTAATATGTAATACATCTAAATATGTAATGAATAAATATGTAATAAATGCCATACAGTTTACTTTTACATATGTTATAAACCCCAAATTACATTGTTAATATTTTAGCTTAAATGCCAATTATACTTTAAAGAGATGTAAATAACAAGAAAAATACTTATGTTTTAACTTCTGTAATTAGTATCTCCAGTGCTCTTTATTCCTTTGTGTAGATCCCTATTTCCATCTGGTATTATTTTCCTTCTCCCTGGAGGATTTCCATTAACATTTCTTGTAGTAGAGGTCTGCTGCTGATGAATTCTTTCAGCATCTGTATTACTGAAAACATTTTTATTTTAGCTTTGCTTTAAGAAGACATTTTCACTGGGTTTAGAGTTTTAGAATGGCAGTGTTTTCCTTTCTGTACAATGAAGGTGTTGCTCCACTGTCTTCTCACTTCAATTGTTTCATGGGAGAAGTCTGCTGTCTCTCTTATATGTGTTCCTCTCCGCATAACATGCTTCCCCTCCACCATGGGGGAAAAGAGATTTTGTCTTTATCACTAGTTTTGAGCACTTCGATTATGATGTGCCTTGGTGTAGTTTTCTCCATGTTTCTTGTGTTTGGGGTTTGTTGAGCTGTTTGGATGTTTGGTTTTATTGTTTTCATCTATTTGGAAAATTTTCAGCCACTATTTCTTTAAATATATGTATTTTTCTTTCTTGCCCTCTCTCTACTCTCCTCTAGAGACTCCAGTTAAACATATAACCAGCCTATTGAAGTCATCCCATAGCTCACTGATGCTCTGTTAATTTAATTTTTTAATTACCTTTTCTCTCTAGATTTCATTTCTTAAAGTTTTATTGCTATGTCTTCACGTTCATGACTCTTCTGCAATATCTAGTAATCCATTAACTCCATCCAATGTACATTTCCTTCTGATAAATTGTAGTTTTCATCTCTACAAGTTCTTTTTTTGGTCTTTTTATATCTTCTATATCTGTACTTAACTTTTCACATGTATGGAATACAGTGATAATGACTGTTTTAATATCCTTGTCTGCCAATTTGAAAATCTGCTTCAGTTCCATGTCATTTTCAATTTATTGATTTTCTCATTATGAGTCATATTTTCTCACTTCTTTGCATGCCCAGTAATTTTCTACTTGATGCCAGACATTTAGAGTTTCATCTTATTGAGTGCTAGATATTTTGGTATTCCTATAAATAATCTTGCGCTTGTTCTGAGATGCAGTTAAGTTACTTGGAATACTATATTCTTTTTTTAGATCTTGCTTTTAAGAATTGTTAAGTCTGGGGCTAATTTTTCTCCAGTACTGAGACAAGACCCCTTTTTTTTGTACTCTGCCATGGATTTAGAAGTTTTTCAGTCTAACTAGTGGGAATAGGCACTGTTTCCAGTCCTGTGTGTGTGCCAGGTACTGATACCTCTAATTCTCTCAGATGATTCTTTCTCCAGCCTCAGGTAGTTTCCTCACATTCATGTGCTCATTAGTATTCTGAGAAATCTGTCAGGGTAGCCCTCTGCAGACCTCTGGAATTCTCTCTCTCTGTCTGAAGCACCGTTCTGTCTAGTACTCTTCTAGACTATCATCCTTGGCTTTCCTGGATTTCTACTAGGTTTCCCCTCTCTGCACCCTGGAATCTCTCTCAAAGCTTTAAACTTAGGCAATCCTAAGGATCACTACATCTGTTTCCAGTTTCTCAGAGATCACTGTCCTTCATTTCTGGATGTCCAGGGTCTTGCAAAATATATTTTTTCCATTTCTGTTGTTTCATATGAGACAGTACTTCTGGTTTATGTTGCTCAAATTTGGTCATAAATAGAAGTCTCCTAGACTTTTAAAGAAAGTCTGCATAATTGTTAATTTCTCAGATTTTGGTTTATGGCTGATGTCAATATGTGACAGAGATTTACATTCTTTTTAGTCTTATTTCTGGTATTGAATTTTGTTCATTATGTGATTTGCTTACAAAATATTAGTAAATGTTAATAATATTCTTAGAAATTTGTTCCTCAAGTCATCTGGTTACATTATAAATATTAATCATGTCTCCCACTATGTTCTTCATAAATTTATTTGTGGGGCCCTGCTGGTACAGTGGTTAAGCATTCAGCTGCTAACTGAAAGGTCAACAGTTCGAATCCACCAGTCACTCCTTGGAAACCGTATGGGGCGGTTCTACTTTGTTCTATAGGGTCACTATGAGTTGGAATCAACTCAACAGCCACTGGTTTATTATATTTGTATTGTAATAAGAATAAAATGACTTTTGTGTTTAGCAGCATGAAGTGAAAATATTATCTATTAAACTAAAAGATGTGATTTTGGCCTCTAATATGGCAAAGTAAACCCCTGTCCCCTGGTCTTTGCTATTCAGTTTTATGAGTGTGTGTGCACATGCCCATGTACACACAAGAGCACATGTGTCTTTATTGTGACAAGATGTTGTTGTTAGGTGCTGTTGAATCTATTTTCAACTCACAGTGACCCCATGCATTATAGAGTAGAACTGCTTCATAGGGTTTTCTAGGCTGTAATCTTTATGGGAGCAGATCACCAGGTCTTTTTCCTGTGAAGCTGTTGGGTGGGTTTGAACTGCCAACCTTTTGGTTAGCATCTGAGTGCTTAACCACTGTGCCATCAGGATTCCTTCGTGACTAGGTATCACTATGTAACCATAGAGGTTGTGAGGATTTTCTTTTTTGGAATCAGTCATGCCAAAGGTGGTTTCCACCAGTTATTGCATGGTGATTTTCTTAGTAAAATAACCTGTAATAAGAAATAGAAAATTGCCGTTAAGCTTTAGCGACTGGCTGAAAGTATGGGGTAGTCTGGTAATTTAACCAGAAACACTATCAAAGTGTGCTTATTGCAAATATATTGCTAAGATTTTGAAACACTCCTTTGAAATTCTTATCTGAAAATAGCATAAGAAATACACACACCAAAAATGTTTATAAAGAACTAAAAATTAATAATATTTAAATAGTAACTAAACTAACATATCCCAGATTCTCCTCTTTTCATGAAAATAGCACTTTAAATTTTAAATAAGTACCTAGTAACTTGCTTTTCAACCTATGAAATATTAATGCTTTTAGTCAGCTGGCTGTACAGTCCTTCCTCAAATTTATGCTAATATAGAGAAGATATAAAAGTTCCTCAAAGTCATATTAAGTTTCTTTCAGTATTTGGTGTCAGGGGCATATTAACAAGGAATCTGAACATGAATAATGTGCTCATTTCTGTAAATACTGCAGATACCATGCAGAGTGACACATCAGCACATTGAATGAGACAGAGCATACCTCTTTGCATACGCACACATCTGTTCTGGCAAAGAGCAAATGAAGTCACTCACAAATTAAGAACCCCTAGCGCTGTATATGATCAGGAAAGCCTCCCTTCGTTAAAATCATAACAGATTGACTTGGATCCCAAATGTAGTCACCGAAGGACATATTAGGTAGTCTTTTTTTCTTACTTCCAATATGCACAAGAGTTTTGTAGTCTTTTGTAGTTATGTGATTAACATTTATAAGTACATTTTTTAAAATCAGTAATTACAATTTAGGAGGGATAAATCAATGGGGCACAGCATGTCATATTTTGTTATGTAATTCTTTTTTGAAAGTGATGAATAAGTAAGGTGGAACCATAGAGCCAATATTTTGGCCATTTTATCTTGCAAGACTGGATTATTTTGGGACCATAAGAATTCTAAAATGTCTCTAATGTGCTTGGACCTTGGAATTAGAGAACTTCACTGGAAAATGGTATTGGAAAGGGATGGATTTTTGATTGAGCTCCAAAGGTTTGCTTACTTGTGGAGCTTGTAGATAGTGGACATTCAAAGATCCGGTGAGAGTTCAGCCCGTCAGAGGATTCCCAAGATACCACCGTTAGGACTGCTTCCTGAAGCTTATGGTCAACTGTTAAGCAAAAGTTTTGCTTCCTGCCTTCCCTTTAATGAAAGCTTCAAACACTTCCGCCTAGAAATGGGGCCATCCCCACAGTTGTTTTCTTAATATATTTCATCTAGAGAGAATTTTTTTGGCTAATATAATTATGTAAAAAAGTTTAAAAATAATTTGTGGTTCCTATTTCAAAACCCCCATTTACCTTCATCTCAAGCCAGAATAATGCGTTTTGCTTTGAAAACTATCCAAAATACATCATTATAGGTATCTGTTATATATATATTAATATGTATATATTATATGCATATTCACATATATATGTATACATATATATATGCCAAACCAGTTGCTGTTAAGTCAATTCCAACTCATGAGGACCCCATGTGTATCAGTAAGCTGTGCTCCATACGATTTTCCAGGATGGGATCTTTTGGAAGCAGAGCACCGAGCCTGTCTTCCCAGGCCTCTGGGTAGGTTCTAACTGCTAACCTTCAGCCAGTAGTCGAGTGCTTACTATTTGCGCCACCAGGGGACTCCATTTTGAGTAATATATGGTGCAAATCATGAAAGGATTTGTAATGTAATTGCAGGACTGAAAGACATGTAAACCCACTAATTTACCACATGGTCAACTGATGTAATACCCTATTATGGGTTCTTCCCTTTTTCCTGCAATAGAATGCAGGCTCTTTGAGGACAAGAACTATTTTTTAAGCAAGACTCTATCCCTCCTAGTACCTACAGGCATAGGATTCCAATAAGCAGAGAAGAGATGGAGAGGGTGTTGTAGGTTGTGGAAACAGTATTTAAAATTTAACAGACATAATAGTGCATTGGATTGGGGCAGTGGGCTGAACAACTAGTCTGTAATGTCTGGAACAAGGTTCCTTGCAGATGGAGCTCTAGAGGTAGCATGGGGTCATACAGGAAAAAAATGTCACCCTAAGGAGTAAACAGAAAGATGTAGCAAGTTTTCACATTCCTTTAGATTTCTTTATCATTGGCCTTAGTGCCCGCACCCTACCCTTTTTTTTCCAGCCCTTTGGATGAGTTCTCTGGCATCCTTTATTTTTATGGTTGGATTATATGATAGTTTGTAGTTTTGGATAAATTATTCACAATGTTATTTTTTCCTACTAGGACTGCCAAAGTCTAATTAGATTTGTCTCATTTTTTTCCCCCCAAAAATGTATATTCCAAAAAGTCATTTTTACTCGTGTAAAAAAGTGTGATTATCCATAGCTAAAAGAGGAGTGACATTTAAGAACCTACACTGATAATAAATTAGAACCAAGATTTATGTGTACATAAAAGTGCTATATATATGATGTGTATACATTAATATATTTGCTATATATAAATATATAAATCATATCAGACATTTTTCATTTTAAATAATGGTTAAAAATGCACACATCGTTTGATGGGTCCTCCTGAGCTGTCTTTTGTCAGTCTGCACATTGCATGAAAACAATTTGTGACAGTGATTGATTTAATTGAACCCACTCCTGAGAGAGTGATGGTTTTAATTAAAAATGTTGGGTTTTTTTTTTTTTCCCTGCATCTGAAGGCAGTGATACTGATGTGCATTACTTACAGTTCTGAGGGTTGATGGTAACGTTAAGAAACATCTTTTCTTTTCTTGATGCATGCGCACGTTAGCTTTGGTTATTTTCTATTTTAATTAATATTATAGAGCATAGCTAGGACAGAGTTTCACACAAGGACTACCCTCAAAATGTTTTTAGGAAAATGTGAAAGCATGGTAAATAGAAAATAGAAAAACAAAAAAGAAGGAAGAGGGGAGTTAAGATAGAGAAGGAAGAGAGACTAAGTTTCCAAAGTTGCTTAATTAAGCAGATTATTATTGTTGTTAGCTGCCCTTGTGGAGCTGGCTCCAGACTCACGGTGACCCCATGCACACTGAAAGAAAACGTTGCCTGTTTCCTGTGCTATCATCATGATTAGTTACAGATGAGACCACCGTGATCCATAGGATTTTACTGGCTGGTTTTTGGAAGTAGATCACCAGGCCTTTGTTCCTAGTCTATCTTAGTCTGGAAGCTCCCTTGAAACCTGTTCAGCATCATAGCAACACACCAACCTTCTCTGACAAACAGGTGGTGGCTTCACATGAGATGCGTTTGACTTCTGGGTCTCTGCATGAAAGGGGAGAATTCTACCACTGAACCACCATTGCCTTCACTTAAGCAGATTAGGTTCTTAATTAGATTCTTAATGCATGTGCTTTGGAAATGAATAAAGAACTCTAGTAATTCTAGGAAGTTGAAAAATACTTTTCATTTTTCACATGGTCGGCTAGAAAATAGGGGTAGGATTTCAGATATTTACTCATTCTTCAGTTATTAATTGGGAGCCTGACTTGCAGGAATTTGGAATACATTGGTGTTGAAAGCAAAATGCCTTGGCTTATGTTTGACGCACATTAAAAGAATGTTGCCAAACTTTCTACACCATCGCTTTAGTGAAAAAATGAGCATGCACCTCAGTATAAGTTTGTTTGTTTCACATATGTAATATTTTCACTGCTTTATATCGGGAGGCATTTAGCGTGGGGTTCCATTTGTATCATACTATATCTATTTCAGGTTGTGCTTTAAAAATTTTCACATTCTTTCGACTGGCTTCCTGTTACATCTGAATAGATTATCGTTGTTTGATTATACGTTTGTCTCTAACCACGTAATCTGTATAGGTGAAAACGTGTGCTATTTTCTAGATGTTTGCTGGTTTTGTTTTATTAGAATCACTTTCAAGCCATACTATCTTTATGGGATTTTTTTCCTATACTATCCTAAATTTAATTAAAGTAGGTAATATAATTTATAAATTTACTTAACCAGGAATACATAAACTTCAACATTTTCAAAGCACTAGTTGGGAACAAGGGTCTGTACATCAACACGTCAGAACTATAGAATGGTGCCACCTTCCTCGGGTACTGCAAAAGTCCCATGTTATCATGACCAACTGAAGGCAACAGTGCCCACACATGTATTAAATATTAGCAAAGCTTAACTTCTTCCTTGTATGGGGCGATAATAAGTAAACAGAAAGTTTTAATGTATCTTCACCCAAGGCAATGGATTACCTTGGGGGAGAGCCACTCCACTTTGGACACCATTGCTTTAGAGGCAATGTGAGATTTTCTTGATCCTTTGGTGCTGACTTTTCTTTCACAGTGTCTTGACACAGTGCATATAAATGATTTGTCCAGCACATATTAGCCCAAAGTCAGGACTTGCTGTAGAGTAAGCAAATAAAGAGTCATGTCGTCCCCTATACGGTAGGTCTAGAAACTTAGATGTACTTTTGCCTGACTGCACATAATGTATGTGATTGTTTCATAGGTAGATTTTTGTGGTTGTTTCTTTGCTGTTCTGCTGACTATTTGATTGCATACTTTTGGCCTTTGGGGAAAGGTTTTTTTTGTTTTTTTTTGTTTTTAAATTATTTAAGAGTCACCTCAAGCTATGGCTTGCTAGTTTTGTGTTGCCAGATTTTATGAGAAGTAGGAAAAAACCATAGCAAAGTTTTTATGAGCATGTGTCTATGTACAAACAGAAACTAATGAATTGAATTCTGGGCAAGTCGAGATGATATACAACAGTAATATTTGTTTTAGGTTATTTACATGTAACTGTGAAATATTATAGCTCGGCTACTATCCAAAAGGTTGGCTGTTCGAATCCACCAGCCACTTCTTGGAAACCATATGGGGGCAGTTCTACTCTTTTCTGTAGGGTTGCGATGAGTCGGAATCGACTTGACAGCAATGGGTTTTCTTTTTGTTTGTTTGGTGGTACAGTGGTTAAGTGCTTGGCTGCTTATGGAAAGGTCAGTTGTGGACTCACCACAACAACAGCAATGAAATACTGTATGCAATATTTATTTGCATATACGTATGCAGTGTTATTTTTACTCATTCTTTGCCAAAAGGCATTAATAGAGAGATTTTATTAAAATTTCTGCTTTTTGTTATAAAACTAACATGTCATCACTATAGGAAATTTTGAAAATAATGAAATATTGAAAAACAAAGATTCAAATTACCTGCAACAAAAGACAGTCATATTTAGTATTTAGTATATGGTCTCAAATATTTTTCCCTATGGACAGTAATTTTTACATAGTCATGCTCATGTTATATACATTTATGTCATTACACAAAGCTTTATCACACTGAGGGTTTTTTTTTTTTTAAGTTCCATAAAGTACAATTACCTGATCAAAACTTGAAGACATTTTAAGGCTTTACTGTGACTGCCATCTTGGGTTTTTGTATTATTGTTCCAGTTTTGATTCTTGCCTGCAATATATGAAATTACTGGATATTTTTCTACATCCTTGTCAGTGTTTGGAAACCCTGGTAGCATAGTGGTTAAGAATTCGGCTGATAACCAAAACGTAAGCAATTTGAATCCGCCAGGCACTCCTTGGAAACCCTGCGGGGCAGTTCTACTCTGTCCTGTAGGGTTGCTATAGTTGGAATTGACTCGACGGCAACAGGTTTGGTTTGGGTTTGTCAGTATTCATTCAACAAATATGTACCGTGTAGATCTTATGTATCTAGACCCTGGAGAAAGAATGGTGAGTGATAGCACACATTTTAATACTCTTCACGAAGCTGACAGTCCAGTTTTGGAGACAGACATTAACTGTATAATGGCACTTATAAATGTGAAGCTATACCCATGAGTTGTAAAGTAAATATGGCAAAATATTAACGTGTTTTTAACTCAGTGGTGGGTACATGGATGCAGGTTGTATTGTTTTCTGTACTTTTGATGTATTTAAAATATCTTCAAAATAAATAACTTTTATATTTAAAAAAATGATTTTAACCTATATTGAAGCCTGCTAGAAAAGTATTCAAAGGAAGAATATGACCTCATCTGAGGGGTCAGGGAAGGTGTCCTGAGGAAGTGTTGAGGGAACTGAACTGTGAAGGAGTAGAAGGAGTTAACTATGTAAAGAAGCGTGTGTGTGTTTGTGTGTGTGTGTGTGCGTATGTGTGTGTGCGTGTGTGTGTGTAGGCAGGTATGCAAGGAGACATCTTTATGCAGGTGACCATAATAGGGACAGATAAATGTAGGAAATTACAGAATATTGGTAGGAAACCCATAGTGACTCAGGTTATGCTAATTGCAGGGTTTGGGGCAGACGTAGTAGAAAACAGGGCCAGGCAGATAAGATGGGGCCCTCCTGTAGTAGGGTGTGTACGTAATTCTGTAGGTGGTGAAGAACCCAAACCCCTTGCCATTGAGTTGACTCCGACTCATAGTGACCCTATAGGACAGAGTAGAACTGCCCCATAGGGTTTCCAAGGAACAGCTGGTGGATTCGAACTGCCTACCTTTTGGTTAGCGCCAAACTCTTAACCACTGCACCATCAAGGCAGTGAAGAGTTATTGTATGTTTCCAGAACTGATGGATTGGAAGAGGCAAACTGTGGGTGGGGAGACCACCTAGGAGAGGCAATAAGGACCTGAACTGGTTGCAGATAGTGAAAACAGAAGAAGGAAAAAGAGTGGAGGCATTGTGAAGACAGCATCTGTAGGGGTTAGACAAATCATTAGATGAAAATAAAAAGACAAGTGACCTTGGGAAACTGATACTGTTAACGTAAATAGTGAAGTCGGGGGTACCAATACCTTTTGACTAGTGTTGGTAGAGACAAGGGGGGTTTGAACTGAAAATGGTACCAGGGGCAATTTTAAACTTATAGTACTAAATTGGCAATTTTGGTGAGGATTTCATGTAGTAAGGATTGACTGGAAATGCAGCCAATGGCAAAATGGTGTGGATCTTAGAAGATATTTTCAAGAACTTTGATCCTTTGCAACCCTTGTGTTACTGCTTTACATCACAGTATCAGCTCGGATTATGCAAAATTTGGGTGTAGACACAGCTGTGCTTTATCTTTGAAATGCTCATTTAAAATAAAAAACATTAGTTTGCATTCATTTTAGGTTTTTAAGATGTCTTAGTTCAACTGTTCCATTTTATAGAAGCAACATAGTCAATGGTTAAGTGGGCAGGCTCTGGAGCTGAGTGCTAAGTTAAAATCTCAGGTCTTATTAGTTATGTGCTCTTTGTCAGATTAATCACTCTGTGTTTTAGTTTCCTCATCCTCAAAATGGGCTTCCTATTAAGTAGATGTGTGGTGAAGTTCAATGAATTAATTGTGTAATGTGCTTCGAGCAATGCCTGGCACCCTAGAAGAGCATAATCAGTGTTGCTATTATTTCTAAAAAAGGAAAATACCAAATAATGTGAAACAAGATGAATCGAAACTCAGCTTAGTTTTGTTTCTTGAAATTATACCAAAGCTAAAGCCAAACCAAACCAAACAAAATCAAAAACATGATTTTATACATTAGTTGTATTCCCTTATCAGAAATGAGGTGTGGTCAAAAAGGGCTCTTTTGGTTTAAGTGTGAGGGTACTCATGAGAAAATAAGGGTCTTCTTAAGACCTCGGCTATCCAAGTTAACTCATGTCTAGAAGATATAACAGCTAAGACATAGATTGTTTAGAAATAAGTAATGTCAGAACATAAAGGTTTTGCAGAAAAATTGTCAATCTCTGTAATTCTCTATATGCTTTCATGGTAATCAAGAAATCCTTCTCCCTCCGCCTTTTTTTTTTCCTTTCTTCCCTTCATTTTGATGTTACTTATTCTCAGTAAATAGCATAAATATGATACAGCAAAATTAAGAAAATAAATCCTCAGTAACTACAAGGTTAATATCTCAGTCAAGACTTACTGGGTGATTTGCAGATTAAAGCATAACAGTATTTTTTATCCACTAATGGACATCTTAGAATTATGTGCTCTTGAAAATCATACACTATGGGAACATACGTACCACAGTCCTAATAACCTCTCTTATAGTTGTTGTTGTTTTATTTCCTCAATTTATTGTGCTTTGGGTGAAGGTTTACAGTGCAAATTAGTTTCTCATTCAAAAATTTATACACAAATTGTATTGTGTCATTGGTCATAATCCTCACAAAGTGTTTGCACTTTCCCCCTTTCCCTTTACACCCCAGGTTCCCCGTGTCCATTCATCCAGTTTTCCTGTCCCTTCCTGCTTTCTCATCTTGTTTATGGGCAGATGTTGCCCATTTGGTCTCATCTACTTGACTGAGCTAAGAAGCACGTTTCTCATGTATGTTATTATTTGTTTTATAGACCTGTCTAATAAACTTTGGCTGAAAGGTAGACTTCAGGAGTGGCTTCAGTTCTGAGTTAGCAGGGTGTCCACAGGCTATAATCTCAAGGGTTCCCCCAGTCTCTGTCAGACCAGTAAGCCTGGTCTTTTTTTCTTGTGAATTTGTTCTACATTTTGTTCTACTTTTCTCCCGCTCTGTCTGAGACCCTCTGTTGTGATCCCTGTCAAAGTAGTCTGTGGTGGTAGTTGGGCACTATCTAGTTCTTCTGGGCTCAGGCTGGTGGAGGCTCTGGTTCATGTAGTCCATCAGTCCTTTGGGCTAATATTTTCCTTGTGTCTTTGGTTTTCTTCAATCTCCTTTGCTTTTCTTCAATCTCCTTTGCTTTAGATGGTGTGGGACCAATAGATGTGTCTTAGATAGCCACCAGCAAGCTTTTAAGACCCCAGATGCTACTCACCAAATTAGGATGTAGAACATTTTCTTTATGAACTATTTTATGCCAGTTGACCTAGATGTCCCCTGAGACCATGGTCCCCAGCCATAAGCCCAATAACTCAGTCTCTCAAGGTGTTAGGATGTGTCTAGGAAGCTTCTATGATGTTGCCTTGGTCAAGTTGTGCTGACTTCCTCTATATTATGTGTCTTCTTTCCCTTCACCAAAGTTGACACTTTTCTACTATCTAGTTATTGATTTCCCCTCCCCACCTCTCCCCTCCCTTGTAACCATCAAAGATTTATTTTTTCTGTGTGTAAACCTTTTCTTGGGTTTTTATGATAGTGGTCTCATACAATATTTGTCCCTTTGTGACTGAATTATTTCACTCAGCATAATGCTCTCCAGATTCATTCATGTTGTGAGATGTTTCATGGGTTCATCATTGTTCTTTATTGTTGTGTAGTATTTCTTTGTGTGTATGTACTATCATTTGTTTATCCATTCTTCTGCTGATGGGCACTTAGGTTGTTTCCATCTTTTTGCTACTGTGAATAATGCTGCAATGAACATGAGTGTGCGTATGTTTATTCCTGTGATAGCTCTTATTTCTCTAGGATACATTCCTAGGAGTGGGATTGCTGAATCATAGGGTATTTCTATTTCTAGCTTTTAAAGGAGACACCGTATCATTTTCCATAGTGGTTACACCATTTTACATTCCCACCAGCTGTGCATAGGAGTTCTAATCTCTCCGCAGCCTCTCCAACATTTGTTATCTTCTGTGTGTGTGTTTGATTAGTTCACGTTTCTTTTAAAACTCTAGAGTCTTTTAAAAACATATATTCTAATATGTTTGGAGCCCTGGTGCACAGTGATTAAGAGCTACGACTACTAACTAGAAGGTCAGCAATTTGAATCCACCAGCTGCTCCTTGGAAACCCTATGGGGCAGATCTACTCTGTCCTATGGGGTGGCTATGAGTCAGAATGGACTGAATGGCAACTGGTTTTTTTGTTTGTTTGTTTCTAATATGTTTAGTCACACTGATGTTGTTATGCTGTAGTGTTCATGCATTATCTTCTGCAAGGTTTTGCCAGTACTATCTTTGAAGAAAGTTTAACAGCCATTTTTCAAATTGTTAGATATGTAGGATGTGCGTAGAAACAGATATTACCATTCTTTTTAATTTCCTGAGAACTAAATGGAGCTCTAAAGGTATTCTGTTTTGAACACCTTTCATTTTCTGTATGCATACTTTTGTATTCACCTGTTTGCAAGTACAGAATTTTTCTATCGATTACAAGATGCTAGGTTTCATCATTCAGTCATGTCCTACTGTTTTGACAGCATGATCAAATTTACATGTCCCATTTAGCTGTTCGGAGAGATGTCTGTTGCCATGGCAAGGATTATGATGTCCCACATCAAAATCTAGTCATGTGATGAAGATGTGATGGGAATATGACCTTTGAAAAGCCATATGCAAATATTTGTTTTCAAAGGTAAACAGTTCTTTCTGAAGGACTGGATTACTAGTGTGGTTGTCTTTTCAGGGAATCATCAGATGAGTGGTCTGTTACCATATAATTTCCCTTTTTTATTTTAATAAACATTACTACACTCTCCCTCCACTCCTGTTGACAAAGAATAAAATTTCATATTGTGTGATTTTATTCTCCTTTTAAATTACAGTCAAGCGTCACTTAATGCCCATGATATGGTCTGTGAGACAGGATTTTATGTGACTTGGACGTTGTGCGAACACCATATCATATGCAGGCAGTCCCCAGGTTATGAATGACCAACTTAAACATACAACTCGTACCTAAGAACAGACTGCCAGAAAGCCTATTATATTAAAAATTTCAGTTAAATACATGCAGTGGTTTGTAATAACACACACACTACTTCGTGACACTCATAAAAATATGGCACAGTTTGGATGTGTTTCTAAAGTGTTACATCCTTTATGTCTAGTTCTCTGATTCGGATTTCTGAACTCTATTATAATCATAAGGGACAATGGACGTATATGTGGTAAGACATTGCCTAAATGGACATTATGCGGTGCATGACTGTATATACATTAATAGGATTTCCTGCATAATTTTTCTAATGTTGTACATTATTGTTTCCAAGATGACCTCACTTTACAGTTGTTCTGTTGTGTTTCACCCTGAGTTCAGAAGTAGATTTTTCCATTTTCCTGGGGATCACGCATAAGTACTACAGATACTTTGATGCAAGTTAAGGGACATTTTCCATATCAGGGCTTTTTCTGAGAACGTGTATCAAAATGTTAGTAGGAATAAAAGAAAAAACAGGTTTTTTTTAAGGAAATTTAAGGTTTACTTGTCAACGTAAAAAAAGCATAATGAATTAAAAAGCCTTTAATAAAGTTTCTTAGCACCAAAAGTTTGCAGAACTCTTGTGCTGCCATCCTGAAAGATAATATCAGTTTAAGCTCATAGTTTAATATTAGTTTCATGACATGGCCTGTTCTATGCAATTTACTAAAGACCTACTACTGCATTTTCTTCAGCCTCTGTGATGAATATACTCCATGTTTGATATAACACAGAGAAATCTAGGGGACATAACATCTGACATGTTACTTGTATAAAATGCCCTCTTACTGTGGAAAAAGAAAGAAAAGAAACCAAAAAGAAAAAAAAAATTGTATCATGACACATTGTGAGGCTTATGGTTATTATGTTTGCCTTTCAGATCCCCAGCTCAAGGGTATAGTGACCAGGTTATATTGCAGGCAAGGCTACTACTTGCAAATGCACCCCGATGGAGCTCTCGATGGGACCAAGGATGACAGCACTAATTCCAGTAAGTGACAACCGCAGGCCATCAGTTAACACAGTGTGTAGAAGATAGAGTGCTATTTAAATTACTTTTTAAAATACATCTGCAAATATTTGCTTATGTTGGTTAACTTTTACAAAATGTTACACACTAGAATATCATGTACAATTTTATTTAAAATATTTGGATGAAAATATTAACAAAGCAACAGAAGAAACCTGTGATTTTAAGATAATTTTAAGGTAATGTATTTTTTCTTCAAACAATTGCTATACCCAGGAGATTATTGTTACTTTTAGTTTCATTGTCATAAAAGTCAAGTAAGTACACTAGTAAAATTGATAATATGTTTACTTTGGATGTATTATTTTCTCAGACCTGTGGCTTCTCAATGATAACTATGTAAATTCAAGAGCTACAAGTATTAATTATCTCAAGTCATAGAAATGTAACTTTTTAAAATTCTCTGCATTAAAAAAAGATAATATATTCTCTAGAGAGGGTATGGACTCTATGCTTCTAAATACATTGCACAAAATGTTTTACTACTTTATAGAAAGGGGTCTGTGATATTTATTATTATTATTATTAAAAAGCCACACACCTTCCATTGCATAAATTTTCCTCTTCATTTTACTATTTCTTTATATGTGACTTCTTTCTATTTTTGTTCTGGTGTCCCTCTATTTTCAAATGTCTGTGTTTTCTTTCCCATTTTCTGTTTATACTGGCGTCAGGTTCCTTTTTAGTTTATTTGTTCTAAAAAAGATACACGTTCTACTGCTTGGAAAAGTTAGTGAGAAGAGAAGAGATTTTATTAGCAATATGTAATCATAGGAAATATTACTAGTGATTCAGGAGCAGATATGAATCTTTTCATCCAGTTATGATTTATTCTTTGCATATATAACATCATTCTGTGAAAAGGATGTAGAATTTGAATACATTTAATCAAGATGTAAGCACATCTTGTTTTCAATTCGAATAATCAAATTGCCAGTAATACTGATCTAAAAGCAGCTAATGATATAAAATAGACTATTTTTGCCAGCCATTGTGTTTGTTTCTTAGACTTTAGACACTGCTTCATTTGTTTTTAAATTTTTCCTTCAACTTCTTTTAAATTTTTCTTTATCTACATTTTCCCTCTTTTCAATTTCTAATCTCTTTCATCTCCTTGTGTCTATTAGATCTTCTTGTACTTTTAAACTTTTTTTAATTGTATTTATTCATTGGTTTATTTTTGATTCATTTTCTCTTTTGATTTAGAAAGGGAAATTGACAATTGAGACACAGGGATGAGGAGGCATTTTTATTCATAAAACCAACGTCAAACATTGTTCACTAGTTGAGATTTTGTTATTAGGTTGAACCTTTTAAAATTATAAGTACTTGACCATGTTTGACCTACAAAAAATGGCAATTTCTTATAGTTAAGACTAATGCATATGTATCTCCTCATTTTCTTTTCCCCATGTCTTTAGCTCCTTACCCACTCTTTGACAAAAGCCATTTTCTTCTTTTGCCTTACAGTTGTGGGGTCATGCAGTTCAGATATTCATAATCCTGGTATCTTCAGTGCTCTCTGATTTTCATTGACCAGAGTCTAATAGAGCAAAAAACTAATTCTCTATAACTCTAATCGCTCTATGAGCTATGACACTCAGAAAAAATTTATCAGACAAGAGCTTGGTATCATTCATATTATGCCTAAAATTTTTAAGAAAGGAAATAAATTGTAGCTGTATGCAAATGCTGCTTAATTGGACTCCTGGGGGGAAAAAATAGAGTAATTAAAGATTTTATGAAAATTTTTCCTACCTTCGGTAATTTTTAATGATGGGAGTCAGTATCAGGTTCAGAAATGTCAAATAGACATTGTCTTTTAAAATATATTGCTTTGGAATTAAATAAGGAACACAGTATTTTCTAAATTATGAAGTGCAGATGTTGGTATTATATGCGTACACACATATTTAGGTCTGGTTATCTGAATAATAAATACTAGACTGGAAAGCTGAGATACAGAAAGATACTTGACCTCTAGTCTGTAAATATTTGGGGCTTCTTTCCTCCTATAGTTTAACTCCATTAGACAAAGCAAGAATTCCTGGGAAATGGAAATCCCGTCTGACTCCCACAAATGCTAGTGTGGAACAGTGCTGGAGGGAAGCAGCTCCTGTGTGAAAGCACATCAGGGCCAAATTACTGTGGCCACATTCCAGGGACTTGAATTTCTATGCAAAGATCTGGCCCACCATTTCTTTTCTTACATACCACAGTGCATTTTATGCGCACTTCAGGCCAGTTGGGTTATTTTTGTTACCATTCCAACATTTTCAAGACATAGCGGAACAGAATAAAACAGGGTGAGATAAAGGGTCTCTCCTCAAAAGGTTATAAAAATTATGACTCTAAAATTCAACAAAAAAATTGGCAGGATTATAGCAGATTTGTAAAAGCAATGGAAATTAATAAGTCACTCCACTTTTGTGTACCACCACATTTTATATTGAAACACATTTTTAATTAAAAAAGGATACATTTCAATATATTTTCTTTTCTCCAGTCATTGCAGGAATCTTATGAACCATAGAAAATTGTTAGCGGAGAAAAGCCTTCTTTAAAAATGAGGAAATGCATTAGAAAACCTGACGGATCCTATTTAGAGTAGAGCCATTCTGATCTGGGGAGGGGAGTAAAATAATTCATAAATGTGTTGCAGTTTTTGATAATTCTCTGTACATAAAACAAGGATTGTTGTTGTTAGGCGCCATCGAGTCAGTTCTGGCTCATGGCGACCCTACGTACAACAGAACAAAACACTGCCCGGTCCTGCGCCATCCTCACAATGGTTACTATGTTTGAGCCCATTGCTGCAGCCAATGTGTCGGTCTATCTGGTTGAGGGTCTTCCTCTTTTTCACTGATCCTCTACTTTGCCAAGCATGATGTCCTTCTCCAGGAACTGGTCCTTCCTGATAACGTGTCCAAAGTATGTGAGACAAAGTCTCACCATCCTCGCTTCCAAGGAGCATGTTATTCGTAAATAGAAAACTAGACAGAAGTAACCTAAAAGTCACCTTTCCACTACTAAATGTGCAGTTATTTAGAGCCAGGTAAAGTCAGAACCACCGTGCTAAGCTGCCTTTGCAAGGAATTTTCCTAGATGAGTCGAGAGCAGGGGAGAAGATCAGCAGGCAGGCGAACCTGAAGCTCATGTCTTCACTGGTTTCCAGCCCGAGATGTAGAGATCTGTATGAAAACTGTTGATTGATAAACGTTCCTGATATAGAAGATGCTGTAGCCACTGGACTGCTCATCAATGGCTACCCTGGGACCTGGAAAGATCTTTTCCCAAAAAGAAGTGGGACCCCAGATGATTTCATCAGCACACTAACTTCCAGAAGTTTATTCCTTTAAATTTCTTACAGCAGTCCTTCATCTACTATATGTCTGGATTATCAAGAACTATAGTATGTTATTAGGAGCCCTGGTGGCACAGTTGTTAAGTATTTGGCTGCTAACTGAAATGCTGGTGGTTCAAACCTAGCAGAGACTCTTCAGGAGAAAGAGCTGGCAATCCGCTCCTGTAAAGATTACAGCCTTGCAGTCTTGCCATACAGGGTTGCTATGAGTCGAAATAGACTCAAGGGCACACACAACATGTTATCTCATTAGGGAGTTTCCTTGCCTCCAAGTTTACTTTTGGGGAAGTTATGTGCTTTTAAACTTCATTGTCCCCATTATCAGATTTAATAGATACTCCAAGCATAATAATCAAAAAGCAAACCAGTTGCCATCAAGTCGATTCCAGCTCATCAAACTATACAAATACCAATATGCTGGTAACTACAGCAATATTTAAACTTCAGAAAACCAATCTCTATCACCTCTTAATTCCCCACTTGTAACTTGATGGATAAAATTTGCCACTGACTCACAGTGAACATCACCCAGCTGGGTTTAGGGTTTAGGGTTGTGGTTCTCACCTTGGCTGTTTGTTAGGGTCACTTGAGGAGCTTTTATTAAAATTCCCTATGCCCTAATCCCACCCCCACAGATCCTGATTTACTTGGTCTGTGCCTGGTCTTCCTGTTTGATAAATACAGGCTGTTTTAATGTGTATCTAGGGTTTAGAATTACCCCTACATGGAGAACTAGAATGTTCCACAGAATAAACAAAATAGCATGAAGGTGTATTCATTGTTGTTACTCCCTAGGCTTTGTGACATCGCTTTATAAATATGCAGAATATTTTTAAAAAAGTGAAAAAATACAACGATGTTGCAATTAATGTGGGTCTCTGTGTTTGAAATTAGCACCACAGATTGATCATTATCAGCTCTGAATGGTCTTTTATATTGCAGGGGCTGTATGGATTTGCTTTCTAGAATCATTCTGTAAATTATAATAACTTGTTTTTTATAATTCAGGTCTCTGTCAAAATCTTTTAATTTAGTGTGGTCATTCTTTACTATCTTCTCGAATTTTTCTGTTTCCCAAACCACATTATTTTGGTGAGTTCATAGTGCACATGCCTTCTAGAATTATTCCATCTGGCCTATGTTAAGTATTAAAAAAAAAAACAAAAACCCACTGCCATCAAGTCTGTTTCGACTCATAGCGACCCTATAGGGTTTCTAAGGGTATAAATTTTTACAGAAACAGACTGCTACAGCTTTCTCCCATGGAGCGGTTCATGGGTTCAAACCACCAACCTTTTTCGGGTAGCAGCCAAGCTCTTTAATCACTATGCCACCAGGGCTCCTTATATTAACTATATAGCTCCCACAAATACCATTAAGTCTGTATAAAGATTAGAATAGGTGAGGTTAGAATAGTTTGCATGAGCAGGTATACAATTAAATTTTCTCCCCAAAACATTAGCATGTAAGTTGGGAATTATCCTGTAGTGCCCATCTTTTCTAAAGTAGAGGAGATAGTTTAGGTGTTCTAGAAGACAACAGAGACAATCTCCTTCCTTCATGAAGAAGAAATACTGAGAGTTACAATGGCCCAAGTACTCCATAGTACTCAGCAACTCCTCTACACAGAAGTTTAATATTAAATAATATAAATAAGCAAAAATAAGCCTCATTCTTCCATAAATATAAAGTATCTGAGACCAAGCCCCTAAAATCCACAGAACACAGTCCAATATTAGTTTGCATTGGGCAAAAGCTAATATTCAAGTAACTATATATATCCTTGATTATTCTTCAGGGTTCATTACCTATGGCCACGGCCTGACATTTTTCTTTTATCATCTGTGTCCCACAGATATCATGAGATCTTGGAATCAGAACTTGGAATAACGTAACTATCTCTACCCCATTCAGAGAAAACATGTCCCAGAGAATTAAGTAGAACATAATTTGTAAAGGACATTTATAATTATATAATGAGTAGACATACGGATTTAAGTCAGAATGCCCAGGTGTTTCATATAATTTTATTTACTTATTTATTTATTGTGAAATGCAGTTGAGAGTCTAGAACTAAGGTATTTTTCGTACACGTTTGCAACAACATGTTAGTACTATCAATGTCTGCCCTGGTGTGGTCTTATTGCTTAGAATTAGACTCAAGAAAGACTTGAGTGGGAGAAGCTAATCTCACTGTGGACAGTTAACAGTTCTCCTGTAAATGTATCTTTAATAAAATCTCCAACATCATTCAAGTTATCACTACAAATGGTGTTAGAAGACCCAATAAACTGTTATCATACGAATCCTGGTAGGGCAATATGCTAAAAAAATATTAAGATTAAAAAGAAAAAAATTCAAGCATAACATCCCATCTATAGTATGTGAAAATATGTAAAAATATATTTTTACTTATCAGCAAGGACCACAATTAAACATGGACCATAAGTGTATTTTTAATTTGGCACAACTGAGCACTTTTCCCTTCTGTTTTGATATTCATTCATATGTTTATGAAATAATAATAAAGAAAATCTCTCTCAAAAATTTGCATGCCATTCCATTTGATTAGTTCTTTCTAAATTTAACACATTGGCCGAAACACTTGAGTCTAATTCTAAGCAATAAGACCACACCAGGACAGACATTGATAGTACTAACATGTTCTTGCAAATGTGTACAAAAAATATCTTAGGTCTAGACACTCAACTGCATTTCACAAAAAATAAATAAATAAAATTATATGAAAAACCTGGGCATTTTGACTTTTCTTAGCATTCCTGGAGTAGCATGTTGGTTTTGCAGGAGTATTTAGTTTGAGATTGCCTTTTAACATCCAGTCTACACTACATTGTGATGATGAATATCATTCTCTGCATGAAAGACCAGAACAAACATTCAGCTTGGACTTTGTAAATGCTGCTTTTTGAGGATCTCCACGGCTGATTTCTTTTGGTATCAAATGGCGTCAGAGACTAGAATCATGATTACAGGCTGGATTCTGTTTATTATCCCATCAGTTCTTCAGAGTATTGCAGGCAAGACCACTAAGGAGATTTACAAACTGAAGCTGAGATGCTAATTTTACCCACAGCAGAAGCTTCGTAATTATAAAGAAAAAAAATGATATGATTGGGACTTCTTAGAAGACAGCAACAAAGGTGTTGTTGCTTAAATAAATGAGAGAGGAAGAAGTTATGGCAAAACTTTTGCTTTTCGCTGCCCATTTGTGACAGACCGTGTTTGTCTTCACAGCACTGTTCAACCTCATCCCAGTGGGACTGCGTGTTGTTGCCATCCAGGGTGTGAAGACAGGGTTGTACATAGCCATGAATGGAGAAGGTTACCTCTACCCATCAGTAAGTAACGTGCCGAAGATACTGATTATTCCTTCAGTGCTTGTCAAATGACAACAAAAGCAACAACAGAACCACAAAGTTCAGTTTCTATTCATTCTGCTCTTTTTGCTTTAGTATTTAATCTATGCTAGAATACTGTAGAGGCCATATATTCATCAATGCGATGAATGGGAGGATATCTCGTATAGAGTAACATTACTGGCTTTTGAAATGGTGCATTTGCCATTTTTTAAAAAAGACCCAGTTCACAAGAAGTAGAGCAATTGTGAGAGTTGACATTAATATGAACCTTTTTATTTCTATTTAGAAATGTACTTGTCTTAAAGAATTGCTAGTGAAAGCTTATTTTAAAAAAATGAATTCTAAAAAATAAAGAGGTGGTTTCTTTTAAAAATAAGAATTCTAATTATCTAAATACTTTACTGGAAAAAGAACTGTTTCTAACATGAAGGCCTATATTTCATGCATATTTAAGTATCTGTTTTGTGTTAATGTATATGGCCTATTATGTAAAACAGTATTACTAAGTATTCACATATAATTTGCATTCATAATGTGCCACATCACTTCCATACATTATCATGTAGTTAGAATTCATTTCTGCTTCATGTCCAAGCAACAGAGACAGATGAAAGTACTTCTTTCCATAATCCCTTGAGCAAAAATTGATAACATTTATAAAAATTGAAAAAAATGAAACTCATAGTGTCTTAAAGAAAAACTTTCTTACTGGGTTTTGCATGTTATCTTCATTTAAAGTATTTAATACTCTGTTGTTAAATATCATCAAAAGTAAAAGTATATATAAACACACACATATACATGCACATACATGCACATATATATACTCTGTGTGTGTGTGTGTGTGTGTGTACACACCTTGAGAGCAAAGATTTGCTGGGGGCCTATCATGAGATGTGATATATTTTCTTCAGCAAATTTGGGGATTGCTGTCAACGGAACTGAAAGGCAAGCTGTGATTCCCTTCCCAGTAAGCTCAAAGGCACTCGCTTTTGTTGTTCTTGAACCATCATCTGAGTTCCCCAAAGGGTTTTCCTGCATGTAGAACTGGATCCCACATTATAGAGATTGTGTTCTGTTGCACAAGACGAATATGCAACGTGTTGTGTGCAAGATCAAACTAGAATTCCCTGTCACCCTCTTTCGGAAAAATCTGATACAGATTAAGATCATTTTCTAGTGATGCCTTACTTCATACACAAGTCAATTTTATTGGTTTGACAAGTGGTCTGTTATTTGCGTGTCTTGCTTTTCCTCAGAGTAATCTTTGAGAGGCCCAGACATTATTCTGTGCAATATCTGCCATGACCTCTAGTTCTCTGTTTCTGCTGATGATTTTATCACATCGTTGTGTTCTGGTATAAATGTTGATGTCAGGGGGACTTTCAGTCTTTTTTTTTTATCTTTCTGCTACTGAGGGAGATGCCTTTTCTATTTTTTTGTCATGATGTTGCACATTTATGTCCTTTGTTTGGAAAGGTAGAGTATATTATCCAGCATATGTATATTCACCTAACATAAAAGTACTGGTTATGTTTGGTGCAGTCTATGCAGTACAGAAGGAAGAGAAATGAGTAAGGGACAAACTTCCTGTTCCAGTTCCCTGTGCTTTAACTATGGCTTCCCTGCCCAGGAATCAGATGCCATGAAGTTAGCTGTAGATTCTGTCCCAGGTGTCATCAAGGCCAATGTCAAGCTTATTATTTGACCTTTTGTTCTTTACTCTCACCTCCCTGACTCTCCAGTTACCTGGCTTCTGAGCCTCTCCCTTGGTAGCTTGATTCTCTGACTTACATTTGGTTTTCACCCATTCCATCTTTGACTCTTTACTTCGAATCCTGGGTCTGATAAGAGACATTCTATCTGCCCAGCCCCTATCCTAAGAGAGAACCTCAGCCCAGGCTGTTATTGTTGTGTGCCGTTGAGTCGATTCTGACTCATAGTGACCCTATAGAACCTTGTAATTCTCAGCCATCTTGTAAGAAAGGGGCTTAAGAGATACAAATCTAAAGCTATTTCAAGTCTTTACGAACCCTCCATAAAGGGTTCTGTTTATTTTAATGTAATGAAGTTTGAACTTCAAGTATTTCAGCACAAAGAATATTTTTCCACATGGAATCATTTATTCTATAATCAGTCACTCAGAGTCTACTATAATAATAATATGGCATAGCATAATATAATGGTGGCACAGTGGTTAAGAGCTTGACTGCTAACCAAAAGGTTGGCAGTTGGAATCCACCAGCCGCTCCTTGGAAACCCTATAGGTTAGCTTTCCTTTCTCCTATAGGGTTGCTTTGGGTTGGAATCGACTCAGCGGCAACAGTTTTTTTTTTTTTTAATATAACAATTATTATACTATATATAATAAGACTAATAGCTATACTTATAATAATAATAAAACCAAAACCCACTCCTGTCAAGTCCATTCCAACTCATAGCTACTCTATAGGACAGAGTAGAACTATCCCATAGGGTTTCCAAGGCTGTAAATCTTTATGGAAGCTGACTGTTAACATCTTTCACGTGCAGAGCAGCTCGTGGGTTCCAACACCCACCTTTTGGTTAGCAGCCTAACGCTTTAACCACTGCACCACAGGGCTCTGTAATAGCTCAAATTTATATGTATATCCTGCCTAGTGCTGTTCTTAACATCTTATATATATTGACTCATTTAATCCTTACAACAAATTTATTGAGTAAGTACTATTAGATGAGACTAATGTACAAAACGGTTTAAGAATGTGTCTAAGATCATCAAGTTTAAAAAAAATAAAAACCAAACCTGTTGCTGTGGAGTCAATTCTGAATCATAGCGACCCTATAGGACAGAGTAGAACTGCCCCATAGAGTTTCCAAGGAGCAGCTGGTGAATTCAAACTGCCTATGGATTCGAACTGCCAGTAGATATGAACTGCCAGCTCTCTAGTTAGCAAGCGAACGCTTAGTAACTGTGTCACTAGGGCTCCATCATCAAATTAGTTGATGGAAAAAGCAGGATTTGAGCATAGTTAATCTGACTCATTATATTTTTTTTGACAGCTTTTATATACAGTTTCCACATGCCAGACATTTTTGTAATCTGATCTGACACCTGTTCTACCAAGAAGCTATAAACACATGATGTGTAATGAAAACCTTTAGGGAGTTGTGACCTAAGAAGTAAGATTAATTTTGGGGCAAATATCAAGAAGTATACTTTGAAAGATAATTTCTTCCTTCAGCGATTTTAGAACAAAGAAATATACATGGTAGGAAACTCTACTGATCAGGGAAAAGTTTGATATTATGTACCGGATGTTTAATATTCTTCAAATTAAATACATTTAACATTTGAGTTTTAAATTGTAAAAGCTGTGATGAATATTGTTAACCCAACTAAGAAGTTTTGAACTAATATGAATTTTTGTTTTTTAAAGAAAACTCCAGTCAAGCTCAAATTTACAGAAAAAATTTACTAAGGATTTCACTCTGGGAAATTATATAGTAAGCTTCAAGCTTATGCCTACTTCAAAAATATCACTTAAATTTTGTGCAGTGTAAACTGGAGTCAAATATTTTAACTAATTTATAGATTTAGAATGTATGCAATAAAACACTCAGATCATTCATAGTGAATTTTGTTGATTGAAAATCATACCAGAGATTTGATTTGAAGTGTGTATTTCTCCATTTGTGTTTCACGAATAACCATTACCATCCAAATAAAGACCTTCAGTGTGTCAGATAATTCCCGCTCTGGGGGACAAAAACGTGTCTTGACTGAGATGTAAGTAATCACACTTCCAATGCTGAAGACGCTTGTTCCGCCTGGAATCTTCTCTGCAATATGACAATAGTCATTTCTTTCGTGGTCATAACAATTGTAACATGTTCCTTGATGATGTATCTCAAGAGATTTAATGTCAGAAATAAACTGCTTGAAGGTAGAATGCAGGCTGCAAGGTCGTGGAACAGAGACTGATAACGAAATGCTTTTGTTAAAGAATTAGACAGTTCAAATGATCTTAAGAAAAAATGTATTTAACCAACTATACATTACTTATACTGAAGTTGTTGTTTTTCCAAACAACCTGTTCCTTTCAACGGCTAAGAAAATCTTTCATGGAAAGCCAAGGTTTTGAATGTGAATTCTGAACACTGAAGAGAAAATTGAACTGAAAATATCACTCATAATTTGGGCAAAGGTAAAGATACTTGAAGTCAGAATATGTTTTTGGCAAAAGGAAGGAAAGAGGGGCTGGGGAGAAAGGAAGAGAGAGAGATTGATGATACAGTAGATAAAGCCTTGGGTGGATCCGAACACCTGTGTCCTAGATCTCCCTCAGCAGCTGTGTATACTTCCGCAGATCTCTCTGGGTCTCATTCTCCTCGTATGTAAAGTTAAAGGATTTCCCGGGATGTTTTAAATTAATTAAGGGTTTAAAATTCTGGTTTTTGTCTGATTGATTTTTCTAAATGATAAGGTAAAAAAAAATAATAATAAAATGTATAAAGATTCATCACTGTTGTTCTCTCACTGGCAAACAAATGTTTGTTACCCAGATGCAGGCGTCTGGTGGGTAGTAAGTCCTGGTGTTGTCCTGAAATTGATACTTTGTCTGAATCTCTTAACCAGCTGGTATAAATGGTGAAAGAAACAATTCCTTTTCATGTAAATTTTTAAAAATTAACCAAGAAAACCCACTACCACAGTGTTTCACAAATGTTAGTGCTCATAAGAATCACCTGGAATACCAGGAAAAATGCAGATTTCTGAAATCAGCCTCTAGATATTTTAATTCAGTGGGTCGGGTGGGAGGCCCAGGAATCCAAAGGTTGACAAGGATATTTCCCTGCCCACTTTCTACCCCTGCCTGTGATTCTAAAGTTGTTAGTCCAACAATCCACAACCACACAGTAAGCATTGTTGCAATAGTCTAGCGGGAGGTAATGTAGTGGGGGATGATGGTAGCTGTAGACCAAGGTGGTGAGCATGGACTTGGTGGATTAGCCAAGCTCTGAAGCCAACACTGAGTAAACGAACAAATAAACAGACAAAAATATTTTGTTTGCCCTACCTTCATCCACCTCTAAAATTGAAGTTTGCTACAATTTGATGCAGCTCTGCACCATTCTTCATTAACACCCAAAAGCCCTGGAAAATCTGGTTACTGATCACCTCTGTATGCTGGCATCGACTCACCAAACCGTAACAAGATACAATAAATGAGTGCACAGGGAAAAAAAAGAGAGAAATGCTATATTGTCTAAAATAGGCATCTTCCAGGACCCCAAAGTCTTATATACTTACATGAGATAATTTTCTGATATTACAGTCATATATTTCAGGAATATTTTCATGAATTACTTCTACGAAGTTGGTTCCGCCTTCTCTCCTCTGTGCCTGCAGGCATCTCTTACCAAGTGTCCTGATTTGTCTTGCAGCTTGTCCTCAATTTTCATCCAAGGACACCCTACACAGGAAAGCCCCAGAACTCCCTTCCTCATTGTGCCATTAATTATAGGTCTTCCTTCAGAGTCCCCGGCTATAGCAAAGCATAATGGGAGAATGTTATTTTCCTCTTGACGTTTACTCTTCTGTTCATTGCTCAAATTTGGGGCATAGAAATGTTAAGTGCTCTGTTTTTTCACGGTGTGGTACCTACTGTACCTTAAGTTCTTTCTGTTCGTCCCTGAGAATTGCACACACAAAGGCACACACAATCATTATCTGTAATTCTATGCTAATGGGGTGTTGTATGAGTTCTTACCCATCCCTAGAACCTGTTCTAGCTTTGAATAACATCTTTGGGCAGTGTGGGGGCCTTTCTAGCCATGCTCTTGTGACTCCCACCCAGGTGATTGTGTGATAGGGTAATTGTGGCCTACCAAGGGGACTGGTCAATTTTTTCTTAAAAGAGAACCAGTTCCAGAGCAAAGAGGAGAGCCCACCATCATCAAAGCAGGAGAGACCCACAGGGGATGGTGAAATGGGCTTCCAGGACCCACAGAGTCAGAAAGCTGAGTGTCTTTGGGCAGAGACTGAGGGCCAGGGAGAAGTCTATGCCTGACCCACGAATTTGGGACTTGCCAGCCTCCGAAACCTCATGAGCCATTTCCTCCATATGGTCCATGAGTTCTGTGAGACGTTGCAGGAAATTAGGGAACGCAAAGACAGGAGGGAGAGTACTGAGGCAAGAGGGAGTTGTTGGTGTTAGAGATGATGGAGTGGTATAGCAGTATGGAAAAGTTGGACATTTGGGACATCTTTAACCTCTGCCTCACAGGAACGAGCTTTGTGCTGATCCTTATAAAAGAAATTATTCGTTTAGGCGTCCATCCTGAAAACACCGTTTACTATGTGACCAGGCGCTGGTCAAGTGTTTTCTTCTGTAGGTACTGGCCAGTGCGTGGCATTTGACCGGAAGGAACCAGCAACTGAGAAACAAATGCAAATGCAAAAGTACATCCAACAAGTTTTAAGTAGCCTTTTGGATAAAACAAAAATATGAAACATCTCATTTGTTTATTTGTTAGGATAATAGTAGGTAATTAAAGAAAAAAAAAAAGTAAATGTACTTTGAGGCTATTCAAATTCCAGTGCCATTTTATGGAGTATAGAAGACAGAATTGGGCTAGAGAATAGAAAAGATAATGAGATTTTGAGAAGAAGAAGAGGAGACAATGAAAAGGAAAGGAGAGAATAAATCAGCAATAGGAAGATGAAGGTAGCAGCTTTAGGAAAAGAGAGAAAAAGGGAAAGAAAGGAGAGATTATGAGAGGATGAGACGGTAAAGGAAGGGAGTAGAGAAACACATCACAAGGAGAGGAGCCATGTTTTCTTCTGATTCTGTCATATAACCGGAAGGTATCCTACTCCTGACTCCAGACTTCCACTATCGGGGGGAGAAACAAAATCTGCCCTTTTGCAAGCCCATCTCAAGGTTTCCAGTCACACCAAAAATATTTCATCTGTTGTAGTCCCATGGCTCCATCCACCTATTTCCTTGTCTTTTAACCTCCTCTTCCAGAATGATGGCTGTGTGTAATTGTTCTCAAAGGAGCCCGGGTGGCACAATGGTTAAGCATTTGGCTGCTCACCTAAAGGTTGGCAGTTCGAGCCCATCCGGCCACTCTGCAGGAGAAAGACCTGGCAATCTGTTTCCGTAAAGATTACAGCCACAAAAATTCCATGGCGAAGTTTTACTCTGTGGAAAGAGACTAGTGGATATCTAAAAACCATTTGAAATAGTCCAGGCCAGGGATGCTGAGGGCCCAAATTAAGAGAACAAACTAAATAGGGTTTGAAAACTACAAACATTGATTTTGTTTGGGCAGGATTCTGTGCATGTATGTCTGCTCTATGTCATCTGAATGGCTTTAGGTGGGCCATTCACTCTCCAATTTGGCCACAGTAACAGCAACTTTTTATTTTTGTAAAGGGAGATACGTTACATACTAACTTTGTTTTTAACCTGGTGACAGGTATACTTGCCACCCCTGAATTAAGGGACTGGAAAGGATGAGAGATATTTGAAAGTGTTTTCTGTGGCAGAGTAGAGAGCACTCCGTGGTTGTCTGGGCATGGGAGTGACAGAGTCACAGCTCACTCTGAGGTGTCCAGCCCAGTAACTAGGTAAGCTATAATACCTTTTGTCAAGAAACCAGAACTCAGGAGGAGGAGGGGGTTTGCAATCATTTTTGGACATGCTGAGTTTGCCCACAGGCTATCCAGGTGGATTATAACCCCTCTGAATGACCATTAGGAGCCCTGGTTGCACAGTGTTTAACAGCTAGGCTGCTAACCAAAAGGTTGGCAGTTCGAACCCACCAGCCACTCTGTGGGAGAAAGATGTGTCAGTCTGCTTCTGTAAAGATTGCAGCCTTGGAAACCCTATGGGGCAGTTCTTCTCTGCCCCATAAGGTCACTATGAGTCAGAATTGACTTGATGGCAATGGGTTGGATTTTTTGAATGACTATCGGATGATAAGGAAGCTCATTTATCATGGAAGAAACAAGTCTAAAGGCTGTCTTAAGGATAGTGCGCAGATGGAAAAAGAGTGGTTCAGTGATGGATTGAGATCGTTTTCCCTTTCCTCATGAATGTGGGGCAAAAAGGTGAAGAAATGGAGGATAGTCAATGACAGCATGGGTGAAGTTAGATATTACAAAGGACTTTATTAAATAACATGACTTCTTGAGAAAGTTTTCTAATGTATTTTCCATGATCCCTAGGTGTATAGAATCAATCGAGACAATTCTGGATGTTGGATAAGAGAACTGAGGAATGAGTTAAATTCAGAGCTGGCGTCTTCATATAAATGATGCTAATAATAGGAGAAGGGGGATAACAGGCCTTCACATCCTCTCAGGGTGGTTCCCAAACCTCAATGTACGTAAAGCTTGTTCAGATAGCATTGTAGATACCTAGACTTCAGCACGCTAACAGATGCCAAATCTCCAATTCATTGTGTCTGATATGCTTCACAAATTGGCATTTTGAATACATATCTTGAGTATTTCTAGTGCAGGTGTCCTTTAAGGACACACTTTGATAAACACGGGTCTGCGTCAGTCTCTCACAAACCATGATTTTGAGATTATATGCTTCTGTATAGGTTTACTGTCACTATTTTAAATGTCATTATATACAAATTCATGGCTCTGTTCAACCTCTTGAATTAAGCAAAAGGACATGACTATGAGTAGTTCACACCCTTTCCCACTGACCTTTGAGAAAGTTGTGCATGGAGCAAAGTTCTGGCTCTCTCCTCTCCATTCCTGGACAGAATAGGACGAAAAATGTTCCCCTGAGCACCAAGATGATATAGGGAAAGACAAGAGTTTTGCTGAGACTTGAGAAAACAAAATAAGGGAAAATAAAAGCAAAGAAAGATATTAAATTTCAAACTAATTATGGCCGATTTGAAATCCTGAAAAAGAATTGTAATCTGCATCGGGTAAAACTCAGGGCCAATTTGCCTGAGATTATTAACATGGGGCAGCTGGGCTGCCTGCTTCGCTGAAGGCATAGTCTAGAACCAGTGCTTCTTGTCAGAGCGGGTTTTCAACATCAACATATCTGGGTTGCTACAGAAGTGAAGGCTTTAAAGATTTTTTAAAAAATTTTCTAATAAAAATAAATATACTTCTATTTAATAAATTGTTTATTTTTCCCCATCTCTCTGTTTTCTCTGTGAGTTAATTTTGTTTACATGTAAGAAAGATCTTCCGCCTCAAGTCCCATTACTGGGGGAAAGGAGACTTTCTCCTTCTTCCCTAGGTGATGGGCAGGTCTGGTGCTTAACACAAGAGATGAGCCCATATCCCATGTACAGAGTGGGTTGATCCCATCTAGGCCCATCATTATACAAATTTCTCAGCTATACCAAAAATGATAACACCTACCTAACAAAAATTAAGCACATATGTCTGATAACAATATGGTTTGCAAGAAATGTATGGAGAAACATTTCTACTCAATGTAATTACTCAAGACCTAAATATAGACTGAAGCGTCAAGCTCTTGGTATGAATATATATATTAATAAATTGATTTATTCACTCATTCAACAAATATTTGTTACATACCCTCCATTGATAGCTTCTGTGATATACATGATGGGAGTTCAAAAAAGGGAAAAATTCCTGTGGTTTTTTTTTTAAAGTCCAATATGTAGGAGTCAATCATTTGTAGGACATCTTGACTAGATGAGTTCTAAGGTTCCTATCTTTTATCAGAGTCTGATTCCATGATTATATTTGTATACTCCCAGTCACTCTCTAAATAGTGATCGCTGTGCTGGAAGTCTTCAGCCTATAGCTCTTGACTGATTATTGTTAAGGTGGAATCAATTTTAACAGTACATTTAATTAATTTATTCCTTGAGTGCCTCCATGTTCATGATATTTATTATGCATGTCACTTCTCTTTTTTCCCCACTGAAAAATCATTGAGCATCAGCAAAGAAGCTATGAGTTTGTTTATTTCTCTGGCTAGAATTGCAGAAGAGCACTTAGTTACACATTTCCTTGCTGAACCAGCCTGATAAATCCACAGAGACAGAACCTGGGTATGCAATGCCTGCATTCTAACATGGCCATATTTGCATTAATGAGGTGCATGCTAATACTGTCTTGCCCTTAAGAGAGACTCTTGGGGCAACAAAATAAACTCTGATTTCTAGTAAATACTGTCACTTAAATGTGAACATTTTAAAGCAGGAGCATAACTGATAATTATAATAATGAGAAAAGGCCTTATTATTTCTACATCTTCGGAAAATCACCTAAAATACTGTGGTTTTATATTTCTTTTTACTTTCAAAGAAAAAAAAAACCGTAGTAACATTGCAGTTTACATTTTTAACCTGATTTTCTCTGGGGGTGAAACGATAAAATACTGTAAATAGTAACCATATTTAGATTTGATTGAAATGTTTCACTTTTTTTTAAATCTGTGGTGGGTGGTGAGGGAGTTTTTATGTACAAGGAATATGAAAGACTATATAAGAAACGGAGTCCCAGAAAGATGGATGAAACTATTTTAAGAATCGACCCCTCCTTTGTTTTTACTCTCAACACCATAAAAAATTGCAAGAGAGTAAATAAATGTTAATAAAACCAATATACCATATGGTGAATGACCAATCAGCTTTAACAGTAAAGCAACAATTAATGAATACTGAAATTTGGGGCAAAGTAATACTTCCTTAAAAATTTCTTTGCATATGTGGGAGATCACATAACTGAAAATGCAACATACCATCTACCCACGTTGAGTTGAAGGGTTATCTTTCTGATTATTTTACTTTTAGAGACATATTCTGCTCTCTAGTTCTACGAGTGAGGGTATATGGGAACTCTCTGCCAGGGACTCTAAGAGCCCCACGAACCACACAGGCCTATGATTCACAGGGTCCCTTGAACCATTAGTTCATGATGAGCTCCAAACAGGAATTGAGTTTTCTCTCTGTGTCTTCAACACAGCCACAATGATTTACATCCTACTTCTTAGAGTCACATGGGAATTAAAACGAAAAAGAATGTATACAAATTTCATGAAAAAACTCCTCTATTTTTCTTTTTTCCAGAGAAAGAGCTATATAGTAGCCTTTATTGAAAAACTGTATTGGCTTTTCTTCTTCACACACAGTATACTAAAATTTGGCAAAACTGTCCCCTTCATGATGATGTTCAGTGTGTCCTCTTTTTTAAGTCCTCTGTTTGTTTCCACGATTTTAAAACTATGGTATTATTGTAAGAATGATGACTATTTGACTGCCAATATTAGCTATATTTCTATTCTAATATTACTTGTCAACCAACATTGATTCAACACATGCTAGAGCCTAGAAAAATAATGGTGAAAGAAATAACAGACATAGTCCCTGTCCTCATGGAACTTACAGTTTCTACAGATGTGAGTTCGATGCATGTTGCATATTAATCTTGACTGATTTCTGCCCATTATATAAGGGCATATTATGGTCTGAGCTCCTTAAGATTTCACTGAATTTTGGTGGCTAGTCTTAAGATAACACATTCATCCCTTCGGGGGCAAGGGAGAATGAAGAAAACAAGATACAAGATACAAGGAAAAGATTAGTCCTAAGGACTAATGGACCACAACTACCACGGCCTCCACCAGACTGAGTCTAGTACATCTAGATGGTACCCGGCTACCACCTCTGACTGCTCTGACCTGGATCACAGCAGAGGGTCCTGGATAGAGCTGGAGAAAAATGTAGAACAAAATTCTAACTCACAAAAAATGACCAGATTTACTGGCCTGACAGAGATTGGAGAAATCCTGAGAGTATGGCCCCCAGACACCTTTTAGCTCAGTAATGAAGTCACTCCTGAGGTTCACCGTTCAGCCAAAGACTAGACAGCCCCATAAAACAAAATGGGGCACAACAGACCAGGGACAAGGACTAGAAGCAGGAGGGGACAGGAAAGCTGGTTAATAGGGAACCGAAGGTTGAGAAGGGACAGTGTTGACATGTCGTGGGGTTGTTAACCATTGTCATAAAACAATATGTGTACTAACTGTTTAATGAGAAACTATTTGTTCTGTAAACCTTCATCTAAAGTACAATAAAAAAAAGATAACACATTCAGCTTGGAATGCAAGTTCATGGAAAGGTGTACAATTCGCTTCTGAGCAAGGATGTATTATATTACTTAAGTCTTAGTTTTAAGATCTAACCACTATATTATATGAAGAGAAATGAGTCACATGTTAATAGGCACATCCCAGCCCATGCAGAAGGAACATGTTGTTGTTGTTACTGGGTGCTGTTGAGTTGATTTTCGACTCATAGCAACCCCATGTGAAAGAGTAGAACTGCCCCATAGGGTTTTCTTGGATGTAATCTTTATGGAAGCAGATTGCCAGGTTTTTCTCCTGTGAAGCTGCTGTGTGGATTGGAACTGCCAATCTTTCAGTTAGCAGCTGAGCACTAACTGTTGTGCTACCAGGGTGCCTTAAACCAAAAACCAAACCCATTGCCATCAAGTCAATTCCAACTCATAGCAACCCTATAGGACAGAGTAGAACTGCCCCATAGGGTTTCAAGGAGCAACTGGTGGATTCGCACTGCCAGCCGTTGGCAGCCAAGCACTTAATCACTGTGCCACCAGGGCTCCTTATGGGGATCATAACTGGTTGCTATTCGCTGTTCCAATAGAGACAGAGACTGAAAGGGAACAAGATATCTGAAGCTTTGGAATAGTTACATTTTAGTTCGCTGACAAGGTGGAGATATATTATTTGGTCATTAATCCTGACTCCAGGTCATCATTAGCAGAAATAGTTACATGGACGTATAACCAAAAAAAAAAAATTCAACCTGTTGCCGTCGAGTGGATTCCGACTCAATACAGACCCTGTAAGACAGGGTAGAACTGCCCCATAGGGTTTCCAAGGAGACGCCGGTGGATTCCAACTGTCGATCTTTGTGGTTATTCTATTTTACTTTTTAAGGTGGTATACCTATACTGGGTCAGCTTAACCTGGCAAATAGGTAATATTACTTTATATCATGACAGAAGAAACATTTACTGATATAACGTAGTAAATTATCTCTGTATATCCTTCATAAGGGCATAATGACAAAGGATTGATTTTCAATGACTTCCTATTAAAGTAAACTCTAATTCAGTCAACTATGGACACTTGGTACCATTGTTTCTACTGTCTATACCTCAGACTCAGTGCATACGAGATCCCTGTCATAGAAAATCATTTTGTAGGGTGAAAAAGACCCCATTATGGTTCAAGAATATTGGTTTCCTGGGCTGTACTTCGGACACAGCTTTGAAGAAATCGTTATCTTTCTTTGCATGTATTGAAGAGTTAAATTATAACATGAGGATATACTACCCTGAGAGGCGCATATTTATTGTAGCATGAGAAACTGTTTTTATTAGAAGCCATGTAAAAACCTCACAATGCAAAGATGCAAATTCACCACAGTCATGTCCTCTGTAATAAAAACTTATACATGCCTTATTTTTGCTGTGTTAAGTGGTAAAATAGATGGCATAAAAATGTATGTAACTTTGGAAGAAGTAGTGGCATCTACCAGCATTATTAATTATTTAAATTTGCCATTTAATATTCTGCTTCCTATCCTGCCATGATAAATTAATCTTTTCAATAGAAGCAATGGAAATTTATTTTATATTAATAATGAGTCATTCTAATTATTAAATAAAATTATCCCTCTTGGCATGTGGTAATGAATGCTATTCTTGTGTGCTGTGGTGTCGATGCTGACTCATAGTTACCCTGCAGGACAGAGTAGAACTGCACCATAGTCGGAATCAACCCTCAATGGCAACAGGTAATCCACAGGAGCAGATCGCCAGGTCTTTTCTCTCATGGAGCCACTGGTGGGTTTGAACCACTGACCTTTCAGTTAGCAGCCGAGCGTTTATTAATTGCAATATTAGTAACAGAAAAACAAACTTTAACAATTTTCAGAGGTTCCCTAGAGAACTTTTACCTTGGGAAGAGATAGGAAGCATTTTCTCAAGGTCCATGGAGAAATAAACTCTAATATGAAATATCATATTAAACAAAAGGAGGAAATTATTAAGAAATTATACCACAGGTGCCATAAAATGATTTAGCTCTTTTCCTAATGCAGTTTGAGTCCTTTGAAATACTGTTTTATAGACTTGGCAAAGACAAATGTATACCCAGGTGAAATAACATTGAGCCTTTATTTAATTTAAAATTACATTTAAAGAGAAGGCTTGTGCACTGAAATCCGTAGGCAGAAGAATGACCTTGGGCAGTAGTTTCCCTGTGTGTCTCTAAAAAAGATCAAATAATACCTTGTAGGAATTTGATGCAGACAAAGTTGTCATTTATTTTTATGCATCACTCCTGCATCAGCAGCAGCAACAACAACAACCAAAGCAACAAAGGACAGAAGACAATTACATCAACAATACATGATTGTTTGAATGCAGAGATGGCCAGTCACCACACTGGTTCTCTGCGTCCCAAAAGCCAGTCTTGATTTGATTTATTTTATTCCTCATAGCCAGGCTTTGGAGCTTAGAAATTCCTCATATTAGTTAAATCATTAAACATCAGGTTTAATATATCATGCTATTAAAAAATTATAAATAATGACTTTATTAAGTATTGCATTCCTAATTGTTATTTGGAAAGACTTCATTGAGATGTGGTATATGATGGCCCTTAATTACAAATACCAAAAATTCCAATCAATTTCTTAACAAGGAGCTTGACCAGGGGTCTGCTGAAACCTTGCATATCTGGAAAATGATTGGAGAATAATACTTGATACAACAGTGTAGTGTTACAATGACCTAAAGTTTCTGTCAATACTTGTATATTCTGTTCATGTCAGTGTTCTACTTAGAAGCGTTTGGTGCTTGAATAATTTTTGACTCCGGAAAAAATGGTATATTGCACTAATAGTTACTGGAGATGATTTTACATTTGAAAGGATGATGGTAAGAAGAGCAGATTAAAGAAAAGAAAAAATAATAATGCCCAAGTTGGAAAGTACAGACAATCCAAAGTCCCAGAGTGATTTTTTTTAATGAGACTATTCTGAATATCCTTATTTTTTTATTATTGTACTTTAGATGAAAGTTTACAGAACAAACTAGCTTCTCATTAAACAGTACATATATTGTTTTATGACATTGGTTAACAACCCCATGACATGTCAACACTCTCCCTTCTCGACCTTGGTTTCCCTATTACCAAATTTCCTGTCCTCTCCTGCCTTCTAGTCCTTGCCCCTGGGCTGGTGTGCCCCTTATAGTATAGCTTTGTTTTATGGGGCTGTCTAATCCTTGGCTGAAGGGTGAACCTCAGGAGTGGCTTCATTACTGAGCTAAAAGGGTGTCGGAGGGCCAAAAGAAAGTCACCAAGACTTACCATAATCACACTTACCAAAACCAAAGACAAAGAATCCTGAGGGCAGCTTGAGAAAAACGAAGTCACATACAAAGGGGAAACAATAAGACTAAGTTCCAATTACTTGGCAGAAACCATGCAGGCAAGAAGGCAATGGGATGACGTATATAAAACCTTGAAAGAAAAAAAATTGCCAACCAAGAATGATGTATTTCTGCAACACTCTCACTCAAATATGATGGCGAAGTTAGAACATTTCCGGATAAACAGAAATTAAGGGAATATGTAAAAACCAAACCAAAGTTAAAAGAATTATTAAAGGAAGTCCTTCAGTCAGAGAACAAACAACATCAGAATCTAAGACACAGGCCAGCATCATCCAGACACCAACCTAGGTAATGAGCTCTCAAGGATAAAACAAAACTAAAAGATTTATTACAAGGAACCAGAGAAGTCAATCTGTAAATGACAACAACATTAGAATAATAAAAAAGAGAATAAATGGTGTAGGTATAGATCTTTCAAATGGAGAGGAAGTCAAGGCAATATCAAGTAATCAAAGACTGGTTTAAACTTAGGAAGAGAGGGGTAAATTTCAGGTAACCACAAAGAAAGTTAACAAACCTGCTCATCAAAATAAAGATTGATTATATTTTTTCAGTATTGTTTTTTCTGGACCATAAAGTTTATCTTTAATTTTTTAAAAATACTTTTACTTCAGTGTTAAATATCATTATAGCACCATTGATGAATTGTGTACACTTGGCAAATAAATTAGATACAACTCCTATTAGATAAAGGTCCTGTCCACAGAATTTCACGTGAGCTACCCAGAGTAGATAGGAGCCCTGGTGGTGCAGTGATTAAGTGCTTGTCTGCTAATGAAAGATCAGCAGTTCAAACTTACCAGATGTGGCAGTCTGATTCCATAAAGATTACGGCCTTGGAAACCCTGTGGGGAAGTTCTACTCTGTCCTATAGGGTCACTGTGAGTCGGAATCAATTCTACGGCAATGGATTTTTGGTTTGGGACCCAGAGCAGTAAGTAGAAATATACACACAGCTGCGTGCTGCCCGGATTGTTGGCTATTTGATCAGATATGTTCACTATCCATAGTTTGATAATTATATGCTGATCTGTGTCGCTACCACCAGAAACCCTGGTGGCATAGTGGTTAAGAGCTATATCTGCTAACCAAAAGGTCAACAGTTTGAGTTCACCAGGTGCTCCTTGGAACTCTATGGGAAAGTTCTACTCTGTCCTATAGGGTCTCTGTAAGTCAGAATTGACTCAATGGCAATGGGTAACCACTACTGCCCCCCCCCAAAGGATGTCAGGACTCCTTTCCTTAGAATTCAAAGCTTTCTTCTAACCTAACCCATGAATCCTTTCCTGACCCCTTGTCCCCACCCCAGCAAATCCCCAAACCAGAAGTCATCTTTTCCCTTCTTTGAACATCCATTACACGTTACTTATACCCACTAATGACTCTGATCTCATTCTTTCTTTGCTTACAGACATTTATTTATAAGTCTTGTATTCTTTCTTAAGTTTTCCCCTTACATAGTCACCTTCTCTATCTGTCTCATGCCTGATTTCTTTCCTGTCCTTCTCTGCATGTCTTCACTGTAGCCTCTCTGTGTTCCCCACCTCTGTACTGTGACCTTTGCCGCTACCCCCAAGTCATCATTAGTTTTTGCCACTGGATATTTTCAAGCAACCTTTCACCTTTACATTTGTCTTTGTGAATGGCCGCTTTACAAGTCTGTGCTTTTCCATGCCAGAGGAAAGTCCAGCTGCTATAATTAGAGGAATGCTCCCAACATTTTCATGTCAGGTTAGAGCTGGGTTTTTCTTTTTTCAGGTTCTGTGCACATAAAACACTTATTAAGCAAAACATGTGTGGTGGTCTAGGATAAGAAACGTTCCTAACATTCACACATAGGCTGTGATAGCTGTTGTGATGATCATGAAACATCAAACAAATTTTGAAATTTTAACTAAAATTATTTAAGAAACTACTTTTACCAATGAAGATAAAATGTGTTATGTACAAGGGCCATAATAATTTTTTTTTAGCCCAGACATTCAAAAGACTCCCTAAGCCCTGAAAGATCATATTTATTATATTATCAGGATTTGCTTTGTAAACTGCTGTTTTGTTTTCTGACTTTATTTTTTCCTTTGCTGCCATTCCATGACATTTACAAAGCACTGGCAGATGCATGGCATGGTGAAAAGTGCCTCGTATGGCAGGTCTCTGCTCTCTGGAAGTTCACATCTCAAACAGATCATGGAGATTTACCATCGTTCTACCAAATATTCAAGAGAAGTAGCCCAAATGAAAGATGTTTTGGATCTAAATTCATCACTGCAGATTTCTGCAATGTCAGAGGCTGATCTCTGGCACTTGTAATGGAGTCTTTTAGATTTCCCGTCATCTTAATTCTGTGCTCCTAGTTAGCTGTTTTGGGTGTGGCATGGTATGTTTAAGTATGTACATGTTCCTCCATGGAAATATCTCTCAACCAAATAACTCTGCATGATTTAGGGATTTTTTTTCCCCTAAACCAAGCCAATGAGAATTTGCCTTGAGAATGTATGCAGTGACTCTATTTAGCATTTAATGCTCGGGCATCATAAAATGAAAGAAGCATAACTGCTACCTATGCTAAGCCCAGAGTACCATATATTATAGAATTGATGATTCTGTTCTTCCGTGGTGCAGAGGATAAAAAACAAAACTAACTCAGCTATGCTGTAAAATATGAGCTGGAACACACTTGACGACACCTAACAACTTAAGATGAGAACTGTGAAGGGTGGTTTAAGAAAACGCTTAAACCTGTTGCTGTCGAGTTGATTCCACTCATAGTGACCTTATTGTATGGAGTAGAACTGCCCTATAGGGTTTCCAAGTCTGTAATCTTTATGGAAACAGATTGCCACATCTTTCTCCCACGGAGTGGCTGGTGGGTTTGAACTGTTCTTTCAGTTAGCAGCTGAGCACTTAACCACTGTGCCACCAGGGACTTAGAGACTATAAACACGTGGTTATTATGATAAATGGACTATATGGATATACTTTCTATTCTTCAAGTCTCCAAAGCAGACGGGTTTCTATGGCAAGCGATATCTCGATATCTTCATGCATGGTCTTTAAGCCAATTTCAAGGAATGATGTCTTTTAATCAGGTTGAGAGTGCAGTGAATGTAACATTTTGAGACAGTGAGCCTATATATTATTACTATTAAAAGCCTATGGATTGTACTGTTAAAAAAACCACTGCCTAGTCTAGTCTAGGCCTGTGCCCAGCCTTCCCAGTTTTAATAAATGGCCTAAATTGTTGGCAGGGATCTTCTTTCGATAACCTCTTTGCCATGATTTTAAGAATGTTTATTTTAGGGGCTTCCATTTGTGTGATGTTGTTTGTGGTAATACATAGACTTTGAAGACATACATAAGTATTTTCATAGTTTAAAGGGCTTATTATTTAGAAATTTTCTTTCTTGAGTCTAAATTAAATTATTATTTTACAATATGACACTACAGGTTGATTTTGCAAGTCTCTTATTAGGGTTCTTTCTTTCTCATAATAATTTTAAAATTATTGTCAGCACATAGATAACCAACATTATTTGTCATCTCTGTATGTCCATGCTCTTAGCCCTATCCCTGCAGTTTGAAAGAGCTCTTTTTATCTGAAACCCACTCTCCCTCAATATTACTCCCCTACCCGAAGACTCTCTTCTCCGAGAAACTAACAATCTCTGGTAGCAGAACAAGTCACTGGGTTCATTAAGTCCCTGAAGCAGATATAGTCATTTCTTTTCCCCTACTTCCTTACATCTATTTATGTGATTCTTGTATGCTGTGTTATATTTTATCACAAGGATCTGCTTACGTTGTCATCTCCTTCCTAGAGCTAGAATTGAAACACTCAGGTTAAGTATATTCACCTTTGTAGAGTAGCATTACATTATGCGGAACTTAAGCAAAGTCAACCATGCATGTGAACTTGGGCTAATGATAATACTGTATGGCCACATGCCACAGATGAACATAGATGGGAGACATTGATATGGGTTACCTTCTGTGAGGCTCAGCTCTTACTGCTTTTAGTGTTGGATGAAAACCTAGCTCTGTTGAAAGTATTGAAATGGGATATTAATCTCCAACAATGCTGAGTCCCTAAGAAATGCTTATGCATAATTTTGACCAAATATAATTTATGCCCTACTTGCTGATTTTATAGCCTGACTCACCTCCAATTCCAGATTTGACTCTATTGTACACCCAGCACATTAAAGGTACTCAGTGAATATCGGTTGTGGAAGCTCTCAGTTATGTGTATGTTTCCATATAGGTGAATAATAATTAAGATAACCATATGTTTTGGTTTGCCCAGGACAGTTCTGATTCACACAAGTTGTTCTGGTATAAATATTATTAGCACTCTCTTTCATTCTCAAAGGTGTCATAGTTTGTAGGATAAATTATGTGGTCACTTTAAGTATAATTGTTTTTGAAATAATTTTTGTAATTAATTTAGGTATCGACATACATGCAGTCGTGAAAATAAACGACACTTAAGTCAAAAGAATACAGCTGTGATGGAACTTGCTTAACGATGCTCATTGTTCTTCAAGCCACACTCCGATGAAGATCTGCCCATTTGGCCTCTATTCTCTCCCCTTTCTCAACTCTCTCCTTTTCCTTACATGTTGTAAAGAAGAACACCATCAGTTCTCACACGAAGTTGTCAATTTTACCTACAGTCATTTCCTTCTCATGGAATATTTTAAACATCTCCTCCCCAGTCACTGAGTAGCGCTTACCTTTGGCTTACCTTTTGGCTTCTTGAATATGTTCTCACGTGTATTCGCCCATCTTCTGGGTCTGAATTTGACCTATTGATGCTATCGATATTCCCACCATATGTGGTTCTGGGTTGAGGAGGATCTTTTTTGCTCCATTTTTATCGCTAGTAAAATTTACATTGCAAAGGTAATAACATTGGCAAGTGAGGCTTAACCTAATATGCCTCTAATATACTCATAAGCAAGAAGGAAGGACAGTTCTGGATACATTATTAAGATGTAGAAAAATAGAGAAAAAGAGAAGAGACACAAAGATGAAAAGGAGATTGTTTTAGATTGAACTGTGTCCCTCCAACATTAAAAAAAACAAAAAACCAAACCTGTTGCCTACTCATAGTGACCCTAGAGGACGGAGTAGAACTGCCACGTAGGATTTCCAAGGAGAGGCTGGTGGATTTGAACTGCTGACCTTTTGGTTAGTAGGCTCTAACCCCTATACATACATACGGATACAATTCCATCTGGAATTACATGTTAATGAGGCTATATCAGTGTAGGGTATGATTTAAACTTATCACTTTTGATATCTAAAAGGAGCAGAACCAAGCAAGAAAAATCTGGGGAAGATTGATGCCATGTGGAGATTGCCAAGGAACAACAGAAGCTGAAAAGGGAGAAGGACCTTCCCCCAGAGCCGATAGAGACAGAAAGGCTTCCCCTAGAGCCAGTGGCCGGACTTGGACTTCTAGTCTCCTAACTGTGAGAAAATAAATTTCTGTTCATTAAAGCCACCCACTTACGGTATAGCAGTACTAAGAAACTAAGACAGAGATCCATTAATAACCCCTGATGCCTTCTTTCTGAGGGCAGATAGGAATATTGGAAGAGGAAAAGGAGAAATTTGGCATCCTACAGAGCTTAATGGCTTTCCTCCTATCACCTTGCAAGTGTTGTTCTTCTGACAACGTTAGACATAAGCCAAAACCACATCAAACGAGCAATCACATTTAAAGGTGAGTTACCATGAACCAGGGCTTCGAACAGGTTTTTCCTGGTTCAGTCATGGCTGACAAAGCAAAACTGGAACAGATCCTAATTTTTACCATGTGGATTATTTGGAACAAACTGGAATAGGAAAAATTACGGGTCAAAGCCCTGGAAGCGGAGCATCAGAAGAGGTGTAGTGAGCCCTTTTAGGAGCCTGATGTGTGGACGCTTTCAAAGTGGCATGGTTGGCCTCCATTTTTGAGTAGGGCAATGATGTTTCTGACTCTGCTCAAAATCTCATGAGCAAGAGGTTTGGTTGCTATGCAATGCATATGCTGCCCTTGTTTTCTAAGAGAGAGATTAGGCTTCTAGCAGGGCTTCAACCCATAATTTTTCCCATTCCGATTAACTTTCCAGTTAACACAAATTTTAAAAATTTGGGTCTGTTCTGGTTTTGCTTCCTCAACTGGGACTGAATCAGGAAGAACCAGTTTGTAGCCCTGCCATGAACAGATCATAATGTTATCAAAGAAACTGGAAGTATCTTAAACATGGTATATATTTTATCAGGTGCATAATAAGTTATATCCTGCGTAGTTATCAGATAGTTCACATCAATGACTATACATACTATTCTCTTCACAAGCAAAAAAACAAACAAACTGCATTTCTAGAGTCAACTCTAGAAAAGGTAGGAGGGGCAGAGGAGATCTGGGAGAGGCAGAAACTCTTGCATTTGTAATTCAGGGGCACTCAGATGATTAAAATATCTCACTGGTCCAACAGGAAGTCTAAGGAGTAATTCAGAGAGAAGCAACAGTTTGAATGTCCCATAGAAGGAGGAGTCATGAGGTCATGTTGGATCACCATTGATTTCCTAATTCTAGGGACTCTTTACCATTCCAGCATTCAATAATTCCTGGCAAATGTTTTCACTGATCTCTGAATAACTGTCTTACTATTCATCTTAAGAGTCACTTGACATCCATGGAAAAATTAACAATTTGAGTTTAACATGATGAGGTTTTTCAGAATATTACCCATTGCCGTTGAGTGGATTCCGACTCTTAGCAACCCTATAGGACAGAGTAGAACTGCCGCATAGAGTTTCCAAGGAGCGCCTGGTAGATTTGAACTGTGGACCTTATGGTTAGCAGCTTTAGTGCTTAACCACTACGCCACCAGGGTAACCTACGGTATGTTAAGGGCGTGTATGTTTAGTAGGCAGTTATGTTGGAAAAGAAACCTATTATTGCTAAAGTCTAATTTAAAAATGGAATAACTTTGACTTGGAAAGTTTAGATTATGAAAAATAAATCCATACAGATGTTCAGTTTTGGGGGACTGGCATAAAATTATAAGAGATTATCTTTTTCAGTTTAATCAGTAGCCCATTGGGGGAGTTCCTGGTGAACCACTGTCCTCATTAAACTATGCTAATGGTGTATTGAGTGGGTAGCATCATGTTAAGTGATATATATACATTTAACTAAAATTAAATGGCCTTTTTATTGCTCTCAGGCCTTATTTTATGTGACATATAAGACTTTTTAAAATCAAAGAATAGCTTCTATCCATGGCAGAAAGACCAATTTGTAGCTTGGAGGCTGTATTACTTTCCAAGGGCTGCCATAAAAATTAAGCCAAACTGGGTAGCTTAAAACAACATTATTTTATTGTCTCAGAGTTCTGGAGACCAGAAGTCCGAATCAGGGTGTCAGCAGGGCCATAAGGGCTTGAGCAGTGCCTCTGAGACTTTGGGTAGAATCCTTCCTTACCTGTGTCTGTCTTCTGGTGTTGCCAACAATTCTTGGCATTCCTTGGTTTGTAGATGCATCACTCCAAACTCTGCCTCTGTTGTCTAATTACCTTTTTCCTGTGTATCTCTTCTCTGTATCTTGATTCAACTCAGTTGGATTAGGGCCTACCCTACTCCAGTATCATCTCATGTTAACGGATTACATCTGCAAAGGCCCTGTTTCCAAATAGGGTCATATTCACAGCTACCGAGAATTAAAACATCAACATATCTTTTGGGGTGCGCGGCACAATTGAACCCATAACAGAGGACAATGGTATGCATTATCTGCCTGTATTATTTGGACTTCCCTGATTTCATAGAGCTGATATACTGGAAAATGGAACTGACCCATTAAATTTTCCTAAAAGGACTTTTTGGTTTAATCCCCATACTTGAAATTGTAAACAGTCCCACACTTGAAAGTGTAAACTCCTTATTACAAGGAGTCCTAGGTGATACCTGCCTTGATAATGTAAACTTTATCAATCCAACTTTTACTTAAAGATAAAGATTTTAAAAGTACTAAAATATCTTTAGAATATTTATTAAAGTATTGTAAAAACACATATTCTTGATGTTCTTTGGGTCTAGGTAAGTTTGAATCAATAAGGTTATGATAAGAGATATATATAAGCTATCTTCGAGAAAAATACTTTGCTGTGTGTACATAATTGCCTATGCATATTAACTATTTTATTGTTATACATGTATAAAACAGAACATTTGCTACTTTGCATGAAAGATTTAGATATAGGTGGCAAATCCTTAGACTTTAATCCATGAGTTCAGTATTATTTCAATAAAATTCTTCTATGGTATTTGTAAACGTGCACCTTGTAATTATCAAAATTACATAACGGAACGGGTCTTGTTGCTAGAGAGTATATCGTATTAATGGGCAAGAAAGTCATGAAGACACACACCACTGAAAAGACATTCATAAATATTTTTAAGTATGAGAGTGTCATGGATTGAACTGTGTCCCCCCAAAATATCTGTCAAATTGGCAAGGCCATAATTCCCAGTATTGTGTGATTGTCTACCATTTTGTCATCTGATATGATTTTCTTATGTGTGGTAAATCCTACCTCTATGATGTTAATGAGGCAGGATTATAAAAAGTTATGCTAATGAGGCAAGACTCAGTCTACAAGATTAGGTTGTATCCTGAGTCAATCTCTTTTGAGATGTAAAAGAAAGAAGCTAACAAAGAGGCAGGGGGACCTCCTACCACCAAGAATGCGGAACTACAAGGGGAAGTCATCCTTTGCACCCGAGGTCCCTGAGTTGAGAAGCTTCTAGGACAGGATAAGATTGATGACAAGGACCTTCCTCTAGAGCCAACACAGAGAGAAAGTCTTCCCCTGGAGCTGGCACCCTGAATTTGAACTTCTAGCCTCCTAAAGTGGGAGAGAATGAACTTTTGTTTGTTGAAGCCATCCGCTTGTGGTATTTCTGTTATAGCAGCGCTAGATGACTGAGACAGAGGGAAATAAAATAATTGACCCTTAAGCTATTTTATGGAAGTGAGAAATAAAGGAAGAGTTGTCTACAAGTAATAAAATAAGCTGTAAGAAATGAGGGACTGCTTCTTCATAATGTGCTTTAAATGAGAGGGAAGTAGCATATATAAAATGACTACATTATTTTTTAACCAAGTGAATAAAAGATTATGCTAGAGGAACTGCAAATTATTCCACAGTTTATAACAAACGTATAATCCTTTTAAAATAGATATAGTCAGTATTTTTTCTCTAAAGGCAAATTTGAAATATTGGCAGGTTTCCACTTTACATTGAAGTTAATTGAACTGGTATAGGTGATAGTTCAGGAAATAATATTTCTCATTTGCCAAGAAGAGCTTGAGGCTCTGCTTGTGTTCAGTTGTCTTCATTTGGTTTTGAATCACAAGTATTTATTAAATTTCTGCTGTTGAGGGGACACAAAATATATCAGCCATTGTTACTGAGTAGAATGATGATTTTAAAGCTTTCAACAGCTATTTTCTCAATACCACAACCAATCACTTGCCTAGTGTTAAAAATATATAGTAAATATATTGATTGTCACTATAATTTTACTAGTGAACTTGAACTTTTCCATAATAGGGGAAAAATAGAAAAAAAGAGGGTCTACAAGCCACAGTTTGTCTTTGGTCATTGCCCTAATCTCCACATGTCCATAAATATGGATGATTTGAGGGTCTTCTCTGATGCACCTAGAAGGATCATGGAAAGTTTAGAGAAACTGAACCCCACAGTCAGGAAGACCTTGAAGATCAGATTCCTGGAGCTGTGGTCACCTCCCAAGACACCCACACCAGAACGTGAATAGAAGCCGGTGCCATTTTGGGGAGAAAGAAAAAAACAGGAAACCAGTCTCTTGTTTGATAATTAAATACAAAAAATACAAGAGTATCCTAATGCAAAAAGCAGAACAATAGCTAATATTTCCTCACTGCTTTCTGTATCTCCATCCCTGCTCATTAGTTCTCATAATCACACAGAGTTTGTACCACGATTAGTCATCTGACTGCAGAGCTTGCACTTTAAAGCATCTTACTATAGTTAAGTGTCTGAGATGGAGTCCTAAAGTAAGACTGCTTAGTCTTAATTCTTACTGGATGCATTACCTTGGGAAAGTTATTTGACCTGTCTGAGGCTAAGTTTCCTCAGTTGTAAAATACGAGTAATTGTCATACCTATGCTGTGGGTCACAATGAGAATTAAATGAGGTAATGAATGCGAGGTTCTCTGAACAATGCTTGATCCGGATAAACATTCAATAAATGTTACCTCTTATTAGTGGTGTACAAATTAGCGTTTTAATTTTGAACATTTGTGATTTAGTAGAAAGGATATGTGTTTGAGTTGATCAAACTATTATCTCCTTGTGAAAAATGTCTTCCTTTTGTATGATAAAAATTAGTGCATAATCAATGTAGAAAATTTCTAAAATAGGATAATGATAAAGAGGAAAGTAAAATCTAATTGCAATCTAACAGATAGAGCTAACCACTTGACATTTTAGAGCTTTTCCTTCTGGACGCAGAAACAGACATACTGAATACACACACACAAATACGAAAACAGAATAATGTAATTTTGTGTCCTGGTTTTGTTTTTGTGCTGAAAGACAAAAAGATACGGGATGGCACAGTATCTTTGAGATGTACGCAGAATATTGGAGGCGTACAGGTAATTGTAGTACAGTGAGGAATACATGTTGGTTCACAAGCATGAGGTAACATGAGTATACACAGTAGTGGCATCTAACCCTAGGGGGTCAGCAAAGATGATTTTACTTTTCTATGTATAAGAAGTTCAGCAATGGGAGACATCATCAAGGAAGACGTCAGAGGAGGTATAACTTGAATTAGGCCTAGAAGGAGGCGCACAATTTTGACTATTAGAAAATACTGCTGAAAATGGAGTATCTTATAGGGAACAGAAGGAGACAAGATGACTATAGTCTGTTTAGGGGGCAGGGTGGCTGAACAAAAGTCAGATGTTGTAGATTAGTGCGAAATAAAGTTGTAATTGTAGATCGGAACTTAAAAGTAATACATGTGGCGAATTCAAATTTCATATGCCAAAGCAGTGGCTCCCCACGTTTTTACTGCCAAGGACTGTGTTTGGTATGTAGGCTTCTTGTGCTGAAAGGTTTGGTCCACCAAAGCAAAGGCATTCTTCTGTTTTTGTCTAAAACAGGAGGTAACCAGTGTTACCGTGTTGAAATGATGTAATTATGAACAAAAGCAAACAAACTAGGGATTCATTCACCCTTACATACAGAAGGCAAATGTATGATTCTCATTTGTCTAAAAAAGAATTTGAGTCTCTCATTGCAGCCTATAAGAACTGTTAGTACTTGGAAAACCCAGAATAGTTATAATTGTACACTTTGGGAAATTTAATAATGTCATCTAAGTTATCACTATATTTATCCTCTAAATCACTTAGCACAGTACTTGACATTAAAGCTTATTATTATTATTATATATTATTATAATTGCTCCCAATAGCCTGGAAATACTAACTCAAAAAAAAAAAATCACTATAATTTAGGAAATACAATGTGAATATGGTTTGGCATTTTAAGACCGTTGAATTTTTTTTTTTTTTCTGTAAAGGATTCCTCTTCCACGTTGCCAAACTACCTTGTACATACTCTGTTTAAGCCTATGCCTAATTGTTTTATTACTATCTTTAACTCCTTTAGGCTGGGACTATTTCCAGTTCATCTCTGTAACTTCAGCAAACAGCAAGGTGCCTGTCAAATGGGGGACATTCCTTGTGAATTGACTGACTATGAATGAAATGAAATAAAGGCAAACCAAAGAACATAAGTATTCATAGAGGAAAGAAAATATTGAAAAAATATAATTGACTCTATTTTCTCCCAAACCTTTCAAGAAAAATAGGTTCTAGTCTTATTTCTTTAGAGTGCAACATCGCTAGAGTGGAGAAGGATTATATGTTGGGTTTTCATAGCTTAGAGAAAACATTAACTTTCTTTATTCTGAATCTGTACACATGGAGTGATAGTCTAAATCATTTGTCATTTGCCTAGGGTTTTCTTTGATAGTCTATGAGCCATACTTCAATTTAAACAATAAAGAAGAACAATTGGTGAAACGCAGTAGACAAACCCCATGATGAAGCTTTATATTCAAATTATGTTTTTGGAGGCCATCCTGAAATCTATTTTAGTTTGCTGTGGCTTTGATTAAGCTGGGAGCACGGATAATTCAATTTTACTTTTTAAGGAGAATCATAACTGGCCAAAACCTTATCTGTTTTTTCACTGCTAAATATCAGCTTCAAACACTGAAATTTGATTTTCTTTTAAGTGAAAATCCAAGGCTTTTCTCAGGATCACATTTGTATATGCACTACAGATTAAATTTCACAGGTATTTTAGGGACCATTATTGCTAGAATGAACCGAAGAGAACGCAACTTTGCATTCTATTTAATATTCACAAAAGGTGTTTGAAAAAGACTATGTTAAAGAACACAGTTCCAAGAAATAGAAAAGTGTTAAAATGATTAGGTTCTGGTTATTAATATATATACATCACTGTTAGTATTATCATATCTTTCACATGAATCCAAAGAAGTGTGTTTCAGTCTTGGCTGCACCTTGGGCAACTTCTAAAATATGTTGATGCCTGGCTGTATTCCCTAAGAATCTGATATAATTGGTCTGGGGTGGGATGTGGGTATCTGTGTCAATAATTCTGAAAGCTCCCTAGATAATCCTAGTATATACCCTGGATTGAAAAGAAGCATCAATCTAAAGCATTGGCTTTCAACCAGAGACAATCCTCCCCCACCCGAAAAACATCTGACAATGTCTGGAGTAATTTTTGATTGTCACAACTGGAGGATGCTACTAGAATCTAAATTGGTAGAGACTAAGGATGCTGCTACACATCCTACAGTGCACAGGACAACTCACAACAATGAATTGTCTTGCCCAATAGTAATAAGATTAAGAAAATGCTTCTCTAAAGATGTATCTTCCATGAACACCTGAAATAAAATATTAGTAAAAACCATTACAGAGCACTTACTATATTTCAGGAAATTACACAGTGTCTTAGTTATCTAGTGCTGCTGTAACAGAAATATCACAAGTGGATGGCTTTAACAAAGAGAAATCTATTCTCTCACAGTCTAGGAGGCTAGGAGCCTGAACTCAGGGTGACAGCTCCAGGGGAAGGCTTTCTGTCTCTGTTGGCTTGGGGGAAAGGCCCTTGTCATCAATCTTCCCCTGACTAGGAGCTTCTCAGCACAGGGACCCTGGGTCCAAAGCTTGCGTGTGCTCCTGGCTTTTGTTTCTTGGTGGTGTGAGGTCCCCCTGTCTGTCTACTCACTTCTCTCTTCTATATCTCAAAAGAGATTAAGACACAACTTAATCTTGTGGATTGAGTCCTGCCTCATTAACTTAACTACCACTAATCCTGGCTCATTAGCATCATAGAGATAGGATTTACAAAACCTAGGAAAATGACATCAGATGACAAAATGGTGGACAATAATCACACAAAACTGGGAGTCATGGCCTAGCCAGACTGATACACATGTTTTTGGGGGACACAGTTCAATCCATGACACACAGAAAGGCTTTAAACACACAGGATCTAAGTTCATCTTCAGAATAACTCTATGAATGAGACATTTATTATTAGTCCTATTTTACATGCAGAGAGACTGAAGAATAGCATTCTTAGGCAACTAGCCCAAGGTTACTAGTAGTTAAATGAGAATTTGAAATAAGGCAGTGTGACTTCAATCCCACACTCATGGGCCCTACTTTTACTGTCCTCAGATACAAAACCAAAAACTACACTCATTGCCATAGAGTCAATTCCGACTCATACTGACCCTATAGAAGAGTATAGAACTTCCCCATAGGGTTTCTAAGGCTGTAATCTTTACAGACTCAGACTGCCACGTCTTTCTCCCGTGGAGCAGCTTGTGGGTTTGAATTGCTGACCTTTTGGTTAACAGACAAGTGCTTAATCACTGCACCACCTATCCCATCCCACTGATGTCTAGTGGACTCCAACTCATAGTGATCCTATAGGACAGAGTAGAACTACCCCATAGGGTTTCCAAAGCCATAAATCTTTACGGAAGCAAACTGCCATGTCTTTCTTCCTCAGAACGGCTGGTGGGTTTGAACTGCCAACCTTTTGTTAAGCAGCTGAGCGCTTTAACCACCATGCCACCAAGGCTCCATAAAAAACTGTCCAGAGGAGTCCAGTGTTCAGCCAAGATGGATAGGCACTGAATCTTCAAAGTCTCCCCAGGTGTGGTTCCCAGACCAACAGCAACATAATTACCTGAAACTTGTAGAAAAAAAATCAGAAATTCTGGATAGGGCCCAGCAATCTTCATATTAACAGGTTCCCAGTTGATGCAGTCCAATGGAGAGCCTTTGCTGTAGTTGCTTCTAGTCATAATACGATGTTATTACCATTCAGTTAAAGGGTGTATGCATCAGTCATCCATTAAAAAACACCTCTTCGAATTCTTGGATCCTAACAGTGTTTTTCATCTATTTTGGGCTTTAACAGTAGACAAGTGAAAAACCAAAAATGATAACAAAAACTCTGAAAGTAAGTGGGAAATATAAATTTCTGCCTCCTTGATGATTGCTGTCCCTTGGAATTTTTGCCTGGGCATTATTTCCTTATAAACGTTGATTATATGTGAAAGCCCTAATCAGATAAAAATCACCTTGCACTCCTTGCTGCTGCCCCTCTTGAAAAAACTATGGTTTTTCTGTATTACCTGCCTAGTTTAAGCTCATGTTACACCAAAGTTCAATTATGTGATGACTTTATTTTTGGTCTACTTTGCACAGCACCAGAACTTCTTACTTATTTACTTTAGGACCTTATAAGAGCAGAGGTACATTCACCTCAGAAGACTTCTTTTGATGGTTGTGTGATCACCGAGTAACCATAAGTACTCATTAGTTCTACCAGCATTTCTCTTTAAAATATAAATTTTCATCTCAAATAATGATTTCAGTGCACATTTTAGCTTCAGGCTTCAGGATGAATCACTGTGCCTGGAGCAAAATCTCTGTCAAGGATGGAGCCAAGCATCCAAAAGAGTGACTAAGGATCACAGGGGAGCTGTCTCCAGGTGACTTCTTAAGAGAAGTAGAACATTATAGAACAAAGTTCCCAAGAGCTTCAGAAAGTTGCAGAATCATGAATAAATCCTACTTTTAGAATATGAGCAAGATTAGGAAGAAGTTTTCATTGAGGATGATTAGAATATATTTCAGAATACATTGAAGACTGAAAGTGACCGTCATTAGGTTTCTTAAGGAAGTTTGATTTAGAAGCTTGTTAGTCATCAACTTGAGAGTAATAGATTGAGCAATCTTAGAGTTTATAAAGCTGTCTTTCTTAAAAGATGAATCAGTTGAAAATTAATGTAAAAGATTTTTCAAAAGTTTTGTTAGGTACATTTTTCTCTTCATATTAAAATGCCCTGAAGATGCTTATAATGATAGCCATCATTTCTTCAGTGCATACATGTGTCAAACACTCTTGTAAGTTAAGTGCCTTACATGCTTTTTTTCATTTTATTCTCACAACTAACCACATCTTCTAAGGAATATGGAAATTAAGAGAGTCTACTAATTCCCTCAAGATTCCGCAAGTAGTAAGTAGCATAGCAGAACTGGGAGTTAAACTCAGATTTATCTAAGTTTTTTTAAAGTCAAGTCTATTTTTTTTCATAGGCCTGAAGTCACAAATCTGACAGTTAATGAGAAAATAACTAGAGAGCTATTAAAATATAGGTATTAGTTTTAACAAAGCATGAGCAAGATGGCATACAAACACACACACGCTAGACAAACCATACTTAATCAAAATAAAATGTTAACAACTACTCCAGCACTTCATTGAATGATTAATATGGCATAACTAAGTAAGGTTATTCCAAAAAAGTTAGTTCAGTATTACACTAAGAGTAAGTGTAATATCACACTAAGGAGAAAGGATCTGTCCATTAATCAATAGATGATGAAAAAAACTGTATAATGAAATTCAGAAACCATTTCTAATAACAAAATTGTAAGTAAAATAGAAATACAAGGAAATATGTAAACATTATATACTATTTACCAAAACACCATCAAACATCATATTAACTATAGAATACTAAACCCAATGACATTAAAACTCATGAACCATGAATTCTTTCTCCTCTAACAGCTGTTAAGATTTTTTGCAGATTATAATTAATACAATAGGACAATAAAATACAATAATCACTAGAAATATTGGAGATTAAAATTTTGATTACATGTGATGCAATTTTACAAATGGGAAGCTGTCTAACTCCTTAAGAATAATTAATAACAAATGAGATAATCTGATAAGGTATCTGGATATAAAATAAATATACAAAAGTGTATTTCTTTAACTTTATTAAATATGCTAGATTCAGTAGGATGAACACAGAAATCATCCTTATTCTTTCTTCTACTCCATTTCCAAATGACTTTAGAGACTAGATCTTTACCCCTTTTGGCTGTTATCTCAGCTAGGTCCTTACTTTTTGCTTCCTTTCAGTTACAAAAACTTTCCAACAATTAAAAATTCTGGTCCAGGAAAACACAAAATTCCAAATTCTTATTCAGATTAAAGCATCTTTCTTCTGCTAGTTTGGACATGTCTCTTGCTGGGAAACTGTAATAACTAGTTGCTGTTTTTTATGGGCAAAAGAGGAGAGGTCAGGAAAATCTTAATTAGAACGGTTGTTTTTGACTTCTGGTCTTGGCAGATGCTCATTTACCAGCTTAATTTCTTGAGGCTTAAGATCCCTCACGGGGGACTCCTAATTGCTAATCTCTTTATAGAGGAAAGTGATGACTTCACAATCACCTTTTAACTTACTAATAATTACCTTATCTACTAATGACTGCCTCCTTGAGGAACACCACCACATCTGGTGGTCTTGGTCTTTCTATTGCTTATCACTCATCTGGTTCACAGGAAACCCCACTTTTAGAAGTACAGCTAAGTCCCTACATAGCCCTCACTCCCTTTTGCATTGCCAATTCCAGACAATTTCTAGCTTGTAGTTTTTTTTCCCAGCAAGAGTCAGACCTTAAAGCTGTGGTCCTTAAAGAGCAAAGGACACGCATTAAGCTTTCTCAGTAGTTTTCTTGAAATACCATTTCCCACTTAAGTCAAGGGAAGCACATCTTCTTATCCCCATGATGGCAGGAAAGGAGAGCCATAAGGACAGAGCGCTAACCATTCTCTCCAAACAATTTGTTCTTACTGACGTCTTCACCCTCTTCTCATACAGCGTATTGTGCTTTTGGTCAGAGCTGCTTTTCCAGGCTCACCACATGTCCTGTGTAGGTGGGTTAGCACCTCACTTTAGGACACAGGCCACTTGGCGCCTGTTTTTTCCTAATATTTGGGTCTTAGCTGGGACCATATCAAAAAGAGTCACATTTAGTACTTGTTGTATTAGCCATAATGAATTATAAACACCCAACAAATTTGGCAAAATATAAGAACAAGTAACTGCAAAAGACACGTAAAGATATTCAGGGAAATAAAAATTCAAACAAGAGCGAGATACACCATGATGTTTGGCTATGAGGTGGGCAAAAATTAAATACTAAAAAATATTTACAACTATCCAGCATCATCAAGTTTGTGGGGGAAATGGACTCTCTCATCACATTCCTTCTGGAAATATAAATTGCTATAACCCTTTCGGGAAGCAATTTAATAATTTCTATTTTTATTTAAAATATGGATAACCTTTGCCTCAGCGACCTCACTTAAAGGAATTAGTTGTAAAGAATGAAAGTCCTAGAACATTAGAATTTATGGTTATTGCAACAGCGCTTTTAAGAGCAAAATCTGAGTTTCTATAGAGGTATAGTTAGATAATTTATGTCCATACTACGTGTCTTAGTTATCTAATGCTGCTACAACAGAAATACCGCAAGTGGATGGTTTTAATGAAGAAAAATTTATTTCCTTATAGTCAAAGTAGGCTAAAAGTCCAAATTCAGGGCATCAGCTCCAGGGTAAGCTTTTTTCTCTCTGTCGACCTTCTTCTCTTCAGTGTTCCCCCAGACTAGGGGCTTCTCTGCGCAGGGACCCCGGTCCAAAGGACGCGCTCTGCTCCCGGCACTGCTTTCTTGATGGTATGAGGTCCCCCTGTCTCACCGCTCACTTCTGTCTTTTGTATCTCAAGACATTGCCTTGGGATACAATCCAATCTTGTAGACTGAGTCCTGCCTTCCTAACACAACTGCCGCCCATCCTCCCTCATTAACATCATAGAGGCAGGTTTACAACATGCAAGAAAATCACACCGTACCAGGAATCATGGCCCAGCCAAATTGATACACACATTTTTGGGGGGACATAATTCAATCCATGACACTATGGAACACCATACAGCTATTTTAAAGGATGAGGTGTATCTAACTGAATTAACCTGGAAAAGCCCACAAAAGAAATTATTTTTCAACGTGATGATATATAAAATGATCTCATTTTTGTTCATAATAAATACATTTAAGTACTAATTCCTCAGCTAAAACATGATAAAAATACTAGACAAAAACACTGATGCCTGGCTCTCATCCATTGACATTCTGATTTAATTGCTCTGGGATGAAGCCTGAAATTGAGTTTTAAAAAAATCTTCCCAGGTGATTTTAACGTACAGCAAAGTCTGTATGTAGAAACTGATGTAAGTTTAGTGAATGAAAATCACCAGATAGGTGTGGGATCTTGCAGCTTGGACTTTAAGAAGCACTCCAGATGTTATTTACCCACACTAAAGTTTGATAGCCACTGGTTTTACTGTGTGATATTTTCTTGCAAGAAATTTTGACTTTGTTATTAGACTGTTTTATCCTAGCTTTCATGATTCACATTTTAGGTATCAATATTTATGGGACTTTTTTCCCTCTCTTATTTAACCACCATCTGTGTTTATTTGCTATGTGTAGGTTCAAGCATACGCCCATATTCTAGTTATTCTTGTTGCCACTAACTCCTCCCTTTGGATTAAGGTAGTATGATACATCAGATATGTTTTGTAATTCTACGTATGCTACTAAATAGCTTGCGGTGTCTAATCAGTTACTATGATGTAATCTTGAACTCCATCTTAGAAAGTTTAAGTTAAAGCCTGGCCCGGACAGTTACTAGCTATCTAACACTGGATAGTTTTCTTTACTGAGCTTTCTTCATATGTGACATAGTACTTTTTTAATACTAATGCTTAGGGTCGTGTTTTAGATAATGCAATATGTGCGAGTTCTATGTAATCTGTGAAGTGCTATGCAAATTTGATGTATGGCTGTTTATATGCTTGCAAAATTAGAAACTTTTTTTGTATTGGATCATTTCCATTTCAAAAATTTGTGATTTTTCACTTAGATTGTGTCCAGTCATATTTGTGTCCCCCAAAGCAATTTATACACAAAAGGTGCTCAAGATGTGTTCTTGATGAATTTTATAGTTGAGAGTAGCTTAAATAATTCAGGAAAATAAAGAAAGTTGAAAATCGAGAGAATGATGTAGTATGGCTCATTGATCCAGCCTTAGGCATTTTAGATTCCCTTGCATGTGTCCTTGTTTTTTGGAGAGATGTGAGTCGGGGAGAAGTTTTATTCTTTGTTTGTTCTCCTTTTGAAAATTAGCTCATCTTTCTGAGTATTAGAATTGGGAAAATTATTAACATCTTTACAAAATTCCCAGTGCTTTAAAGCAATTTCTATTAATATACATATTATAGAAAAAAATGGATAGTTCATTAAATGTGATAGCTTGCTTGTGTAGTTTATATAGTATTACTATTCATATTTTATTATGAAGCATGCAATGATGAATAATCTTCTGGTTTTCTCTTAAAATATTGTAAAGAGCAAGAATATTGATTTTCACCAAGAATACTGACAGGCTAGAACTAAACATTTTGCAGTGAAAAGTGGGGCTGATGCATGTTTGGGATCTAGAAGACTTTCTTGGTCCCAGTTGGCAATAGTTGAAGAATATTCCTTAAATCTCTAATTACTTTGGTGGTTTGTGAAGGTACTTACAGAGGCCTGGGTTGACTTTCACTGCATGTTTTTTAATATGCAACATGATATTCTATTAATAAAGGATGTGAGCTCAGATATTTTATCTTTAACATAAAAAAAAATTGATGCGCTAACAACATAAAGTTCATTGGCATTTTATGGGCTCTTCTTATTCAAATTTAATAATCCTTTGTTATAAAACACGTAAAAGTTCATACGGACACCATAAATGCAACCTGTCATATTTTGCATAAGAATTATTTATGTACCTGATTAATTAGTTTCAGAATATAAAGTTAACCTACTTGTCTTTCATAGAAATGTTTAACTTAGTTGATAATTAAGACTCGGTTAAGATCACTAGTGACCTGTTTATGGACAACCGTAAATATCCACAGGATTTCCAGAATATGTTTTATTTTGGCAATGTTTGTACTTAGAATGCAGCAGCATAGTCTTCTGTAAGCTCTGAGGATGAGAAATGGAAGATCAGTCACAAGTCAGAACTAGAAATGCCTGCATTAAGATGAGAGAAAGAGAGAGAGAGGGGAAGGAGAGGGAGGGAGAGGGAGAAGGCGAAGAAGAAGCAGAACAGGGAGAAACGAGGGGAGGGGAGGGGAGAGAAAAAGGGGAGGGTGAAGGAAGCAAGATACATTTAAAAATACTTAGACCGATGGCAGCAGGATTAGAACTGATGCATTGTCTTCCTAAATGACTACAACATTCGTCTGAATATAATTTTAAAAAGCAGTTTGTCTTAGTCATCTAGTTCTGCTACAACAGAAATACCACAAGTGGATGGTTTTAACAAAGAGAAGTTTATTTCCTTACAGTAAAGTAGGCTACAAGTCCAAATTCAGGGTGTCAGCTCCAGGGGAAGGCTTTTTCTCTCTGTCGGCCTTCTCATCAGTGTTCCCCCGGACTAGGAGCTTCTCTGCGCAGGGACCCCAACGGATGCGCTCTGCTCCCAGCACTGCTTTCTTGATGGTATGAGGTCCCCCTGTCTCACTGCTCACTCTGTCTTTTGTATCTCAAGAGACTGCCTCAGGACACAATCCAGTGTTGTAGATCAAGTCCTGCCTTCCTAACACAACTGCCACCCATCCTCCCTCATTAACATCATAGAGGCAGGTTTACAACATGCAGGAAAATCACACCTTACCAGGAATCATGGCCCAGCCAAACTGATACATACGTTTTTGGGGAGACATAATTCAAACCATGACACAGTTCCATTAACTTAATTCCAAAAAAACGAAAAAGACCTTTCAGAAACCTGCTAAGTTACAGGAAGGGAAACAAGACAAAAGGGGCTCTTGCCTCTTTGGCTGAGTCAACACCTAAGACACATGTATCTGAAGATTAAAATGTGCAGCTTGCATTTCCAAACCGATGTCTTTATGTAGAGTGATGCATTCCTTCATTCATTCACCAAATACTTACTGAGCACCTACTATGTGCCAGGCAACTACTATGTGCTAAGGATATAGCAATGACCCAAACAGGCATATATCACTGGAATTAAGACCCTTAAAAGCATAGACAGTGGAGGAGAGATGCCAATCCGAAGGAATATTTGAACTGAAGTTGTCAAGTTTAACACCAAAGCAGCTGGCTTATGATATGTGGGAAGCATGTTGTACTTTCTTTCAACTCTTTCATATAATCTTTGTCTAATGCTTTATTTTATAATCTTGGAAAACTTTAATATGTCTCTGTGTAGTCATATTTGGTTCTTCAATGTTTTATAATTCTCTCAGAGTCAAAAAGTTACTACTTTAATTGATCTGGCTGGGTTAATTTAGAAGCAGTTTGCTTAAATACTGAGAACTTTGAAAAAGAAAATTGCTCTCTCTGTTTCTCTGTCTCATGCAAACACACACATACACACACAGACATACACACCGCTCGAAACCTAGGGAGACTCAGTGGAAGCAGCATTATTTATTTACCTTCAGAAAAGTCCCAAGTGTTGCTCTAAAGGGAATATTTGAATCTTTCTTATTTTGAAGAATAAGAGAAGTGGAAACTAGACTTATCAGACATGTCTCAATACATTTTCTTTGTCAAAATTCACAAAATTCTCTCTTTTGCTCCAAATTTCTGTCTACCAACATAGTTAAGTTTTGTCTCTCTCCTTGGAGACCAGTAACAAATATTTCCTGCCTAGTACATGAGTGTCTTATAAACATGAATCACATTTACAGGACTGTTGCATATTTATTTTGGCATAATCGTAATTGGCAAGAAATGTATGATGCCAGGAGATATTAACCTGTAAATACGGGACCCTAACAAATTTCTCATATATGGCCCTTGTGCTGGTTAAATTATGGACACACATGAATACAAATTCATTTATGGCTTATAAATAAATGACATCATCTAGGAGGTTTTGAATGACTTAGTGCCTTCAATAATGTTTCCAGTTCTGTTTTCTTTTGAATTATCTGTGATGGAAAGGAAGAATCATACCCCACATGGCTGTTCTCTTGAGAATGGGGATTTAAAAGCACTCAGTCTCTTTCTCAGCAATTCTGTTGAAGTCCTTCTTCAGGTAGAATTATACTCAACTTTCTTATTTAGCACTGATCATAATATTAATACAACCTGCCACTAAGCATGTAAGAGTGTGTGTTGGAAAAAGTCTTTTGAGTTCATTTAATGAAGCAATGCTGAATTAATGAAAACCTTGCATCTTTTTTCTAAGTAATGCCTATCTATAGCTGTGGTCTACCACATAGTTGCCTTTTATTTGCTTATGATTTATTTGCAGTGCCTCATTCTGTTTGTGAAAGGACACATCTTCAAGGAACCCCATTCCCAAATGTTTGTATAATAAGAAAGTGCTGCCAGTTTGATACGTGTGGGAAGATCAACACTAGGATGTGATAATAAGCCATTGCTAAATAGAAGGAATAGATTTTGTGAAATCAGAGACAGCTTGTATCAAATAAAAATGTGCTACCTACAGATCAAAATCTGCTAGTGTTATGGTTTGAATTATGTCCCCCCAAAGATGTGTCTATCAATTTGGCTGGGCCATGATTCCCAGAATTGTGGGGTTGGCCTCCATTTTGTGATTGTAATTTTATGTTAAAGAGGATTAGGGTGGGATTGTAACACCACCCTTACTTAGGTCACATCCCTGATCCAATGTAAAGGGAGTTTCCCTAGGGTGTGGCCTGCACCACCTATTATCTTACAAGGGATAAAAGGAAAGGGAAGCAAGCAGAGAATTGGGAACTTCATACCACCAAGAAAGCAGTGCTGGGAGTAGAGCACGTCCTTTGGACCTGAGGTTCCTGCGCAGAGAAGCTCCCAGACCAAGGGAAGACTTACGACATATACCTTCCTTCAGAGCAGACAGAGAAAGTGTTCCCCTGGAGCTGACACCCTGAATTTGGACTCGTAGCCTACTGGACTGCAAGAGAATAAACTTCTGTTTGTTAAAGCCATCCGCTTGTGGTATTCCTGTTAGAGTAGCACTAGATGACTAAAACAGTTAGGAACACCTTTGCATTTTAATTCAAGCTCTACCCTGTTTTACATTTACATTTACATTTACATTTTTCAACCTGTGTTGTACTCTCACTTGGAGGTAATTGTTTGATCACTGGAAGAATACTATTGGTTTGAGAAATCAAGCAGCTATGGTGTTCTCTTGTTAATAGGCCTACATATGAATTAGAATTATGACCTAATTCTATTAAATTTCTTGGATTTATATCAGAATATAACAAAATATGTATCAGTTTAGGAGGTTTGCTAACTTCTGTATTCAGCATAAGTTTAGTTATCCCAAGTCTACAATTAAGCAACAAGACACAACAACAGCTTTGAATTTTAATGGCTATTGGCAAGATTCTTAAATATAATTAAACCAGTGGAGATGATGAATTACTTGCAGGTTTAAACTGTGTACAGACCAGCCAACATATAGCAAATAGTCTATGATTTCCTCCACTGATATATGTATATAACGATATATCAAGAAGTATTTCTATATAGTCGTTTGCAAAATGCAGGCATCCCGCTCCTTGAACAGCTTACAAGAGGTTGTTTCCCAGTTCCTTAGTTATAGATTAGCTAATATGGCAAAGAATATTGACTATACCATGGACTACCAGAAGAACGAATAAGTCTGTCTTGGAAGAAGTACAACCAGAATGCTTCTTGGAAGCAAAGATGGTGAGACTTTGTCTCTTGGACTTTGGACATGGTATCAGGAGGGGTCAGTCCCTGGAGAAGGACATCATGCTTGGTAAAGTAGAGGGCCAGTGAAAAAATGGAAGACCGTCAACGAGATGTACTGACACAGTGGCTTCAACCATGGGCTCAAACATACCTACTATTGTGAGGATAGCGCAGGACTGGGCAACGTTTTGTTCTGTTACACATAAGGCCTCTATGAGTCGGAGCTGACTCGAAAGCACGTAACAACAGCACATGAACTAAATTTCTACAGCACATTTTTAAAAAAAAAAAAAAGAACAGCAATCTTATTTCTCCATCTGTATATCCTCCAACATAGACTAATTTCTGTTCATGCCCACAGTAATTACTCAATTAGTACAAATGAAAATATTAAAAAAATGATAATCCAGCTTCTTTTCTCTCCCAGTTGAAAAGGAAAATATATATGGGATAAATACCTGTTTTTCTAGTGGCATTTGTAACAGAACAACTTGCCATTCTGAAAGGTACTTTTGTATTGCAATAGTTTAGAATCATGGATGAATTTATACTTTTAATAAGAAATAAACAATGTCACTCTTATTTGGAAAAGTGTAAGAAAAGGCTTTGTGAGCTGTGTCTGGTTACCAGTTGCTGCTGAGTTGATCCAACTCATGGCAACCTCATGTGTGTTGGAGTAGAAGTGCGCTCCGTAGGTTTTCAATGGCTAATTTTTTGGAAGTAGATAGCCAGGCCTTTCTTCCGAGGTGCCTCTGGGTGGGCTCGAACCACCAACCTTTTGTTTAGCAGCCAAGTGTGTTAATCCTTTGTACACTCCAGGGCTCCTGTGTGCTTTGTAGAAGGGTTCTGTCTGCTACCGCTACTAGCCTGACCCAATCATCATGAGTGATAGCGTAGAAAAGAAAACCATCTCAACTGTGGGCTATCCAGCTTCATTTCTGATCCTGGGACAGTGAGTTTCTGCCCTTCCTAAGCTAGAGTTCCTTTCAGGCAATGGTGCTAATGAAAACAAGCAAAATAATGGTTCATTCGCTTACACAAAATTGACTAGAATTTGTGAGAAATCCACAGAAGGACAGTAACATCTTGAAGCTCTTTACAAGCGTGTAGATTCAAAACCTTTTTATGAATAACTCAGATGTTTCCTCATTATCTTAATTTTTGTGACGTAAACTCATTCAACATCACTCCCAAAACTTTCCCTGAGGAACTTTTGTGACTCCATATACAATTACTGTTTATTTAATTTGCATGCACATTTTCTCTTTGTAAGCCATTATCATGGGGCTAGGGGAGCGATTCCCAGTTCCAGGGTATAAGAAAGTGGGGTCGGTCAGTAGGATTTTGGTCTCAGCTGCTACATTACCTCTACTTCCTTTTACCTTCACCTTGTTCTTGGCTTCCTTCAATTTTTGTGGTTAAAAAATGCCAACTATTCCATAGCTCTCCCTGCTTTCTCTTCTTGTTTTGTCTCTTCCTCCACAGAGTGAACGTGATCTCCAAAGTTTCTTCAAAAATAACTAACTTGATCCTCTTATTCCTAGATTTAATGGCTTCCTTTCCCTTTAAACATATAAATTCCCCAATCTGATCAATACTGCTTATATTAGTTTTCTGTGACTGCTGTAACAATTGACCACAAACTTGGTGGCTTGAAAGAAATTTATTCTCTCATAGTTCTGGACACCAGAAGTTCAAAATCAGTTTCACTGAGCCCAAATCAAGATGTTAGCAGGGCTACAGTCCCTCCAGAGGTTCCAGGGAAGAATCTCATCCATCCTAGCCTCTTCTAGTTTCTGTTGGCTGCTGGCATTCCTTGACTTGTGGCCACATCACTCCAGTTTCTGCCTCCGTGGCCACGTTGCCTCCTTCTTTTCTGCGTGTGTCAAATCTCCCTCTTTCTCTTTCTCACAAGGGCACTTATTCACGTGTCTCAGGGCTTACCCAGATGATTCAGGATAATCTTCCCCTGTCAAGATGCTTAACTCAATCACACATGCAAAGACCCTCTTTCTTTATAAGGTAACATTTACAGGTTCCAGGAATTAGAACCTGAAATCTTTGGGTGGATATTATTCAGCCTGTTAAATTTTCTCATTCAGCATTGGGAAGGTAACTTCTACCAAGCCTTCTCTCGCAGTGTGGAGGTTTCTCCATTATCCCAGATTTTAACTTTGGTGCAGACCAATTCTGCCTATTAGTGTTTGGCAGCAGAATGCACTGGTAATTAGCCTTACTTTAAATCGAGGACTTGTCCTTCCATCTTTATAGCTCACTGACAGGTGCATTGGGGCAGAGATCTGGGCAGGGTGTGGGGGGAGAGTAGATATAATAAATAAGGAAATGCTTATGAAATGAGTAAATGAGTGAGTGAATTTCCATGTCCCAGAATTCTTGGTCCAAAGTCATTTCATATCTCCTGGGTAAATCCACTTTTCAATGGCCTAGGACTCTAATTTGGACATGCAGAACCTCCCTGTGTGTTTACAGCAATGTCACTGCTACCCTTTACATCCCTTTAATAAGCCTGAGTTTTCTGCAACAGGAAATATTTGGGAAACATTCTATGGATGATCCAATCAAATGGATATCCTGTACTCGTCTGGTAAGAATTTGATAATCACTAACATACGTAGCATTTATTATATGTCAAACACTGTTCTAAGGGTTTGGCATGTACTATCATATTTAATTCTCACAAAGCCATATGAAATGCTGTAGTAGGCAGAATAATGGCCCCCTAAGATGTCCACGTCCCAATACCCTGAACCTGTGACTATGATACTTTACTTTGCAAAACAGATTTAGCACATGTCATTAAGAACCTTGAAATGAGGAGATTATCCTGGATTATACAAGTGGACACAATGAAATCACAGGAGACGTTAGAAGTGGAAGACAGAGCGGAAGACCATATCAGAGTGATGCAATGCGATAAGGACTCTACCGCCATCGTTAGCATTGAAGATGGAGGAATGGAGCCACAAATCAAGGAACGCAGACAGCCTCTAGAAGCTAGGAAAGGCAAGGAAACAGAGTCTGCCCTGGAGCCTCCAGAGGGGAATACGGCCCTGCCTACACCTTGATTCTAGCCAATAAGTGCCTTGTCAGACTTTAAACCTACAAAACTGTAAGAGAAATTTGTGTCATTTTAAGCCACTAAATTTAGGTCACAACAGCAATAGATTACTACAAATGGTAATAGTTTTGCCCCCACTTTTCAAATTAGGAAACGGTATCATGAAAAGTTGAAGTGACTTGCCTAGGATCAAACAGCTAGGAAGTGATAAAGGGCCAATTCTAAGTCAGGTGATCTGGTTTTACGGACAATATTTTTAACCTCATAACAACTTGCATCTTAAGTCATGTATAGTCAAGAACTGAATCTGTTTCCTGAATTTATACCTCTGTATCTCAGGATGGGGTCACTTGCTGCAGTGGCAAAATGCTGACCCACCAGAGACCTGCCCTTCCCAGAGTACGTGGCAAATGATGAACCATCTACCTCTGGTTGGTGCTGCTGACATCAAATCTCTGCTCCTCCTTCTCCTAGCCTTCATTGATTACAGTTAACTCTAACTACTACTGCCTCCTTCTCCAATCTCGAGGTACCTGCAACAGCCAGTTCCAAGGTGATGATGGTAACGATGACAAATAGGATGGTCAGACCATTCTTCTCTATAGCTAATTTTTACTTTCTCAGGTTTCTGTTACACTCAGGATTTTATCTCTGGCATCGCAACTCTTGTGGTAAGCAGGAATAATCATAACTGTATACATTTATATAAAATAATTAATATTCAAGGAAAATCAGTAGCTTACCTAGGATCCCCAAAGAGTAAGTGGTGGAACCAAGAACTAGTCTGTTCTCACCCAGGGTCCTGTGCTACAAAGAAAAAGACAAACGTTTTAAAGTTTATAGAACTGGTTTAATTCTAAGTCCTATTGATTATTTACTGAAAACCAAACCAAACTAGTGCCGTCAAGTCGATTCTGATTCATTGAGACCCTATAGGACAGAGTATAACTGCCCCATAGGGTTTCCAAGGAACACCTGGTGGATACGAACTGCCAACCTTCTGGTTAGCAGCCATAGCTCTTAACCACTGGGCAACCAGGGCTCCACTGAAAGATCTTGAAAACAGTGCTTAACTATTTTGAACCTCATTTAAAGAATCTGTAAAATGAAAATAATGGTCCCACCTCATATATTTGCTATGAGGATTAAATAGGATAATGTGCTAAAGTTTGCCACATAGTAAAAGTTAAAAAAAAAAAAAAAACACAACAAAACAAACTCATTGCTGTCGAGTTGATTCCAACTCGTAGTGACCCTATAGGACACAGTAAAATTGCCCCATAGGATTTCCAAGGAGCGGCTGGTGGATTCCAACTGCCAACCTTTTGGTTAGCAGCTGAGCTCTTAACCACGGCACCACCAGGGCTCTATCGTAGAAGTTGAATAATGTTACTGTTTTTTAAAATCTCATCCTCTGAAGAATCTGGAGTCTACTGTGGATTAGTGATGTGATCTTTCAGCCAAGGCAGTTATTTATAAAATTCTTCCAACACAGAAGGATCTTGGTGTTTAACTTAGCCCTGGGTCTTTAGATTCCCTAATGAATAATGTTTTTTTTTGTTTTCTTCTCCTTGGATGATGTTGGAAATAGGTTTTAAATAGGGTAGACTCTTACTTATTCCCAACACCTCCAGAACAATTCTTTGAAGAGAAATTGACAATGGTGACTGGCTAATGTACTTTTTGTTGGTACAAGATAAATGTAATTTACTACCTTTTAAGTCACTATTACAACCCTGATTTTCAGGCTTCCACTGTTTGTGATTGTATTCTATCTATTCTCTGTCTTATTGTGGTTGGCATTTCTTTGTAAATTCGACATGTTATGATATTACAAGAAACTGAATTCACACAAGTTCAGTCAAAGTTGACACCACCTTGCTCTTTGACACCTGCATTTGAAAGAAGTGTTCCCCACAGGGATGTATAATAACCAGCTGGTTGTGAGCTAGTTGGTTCTTTTTTCGAAATTATTTTTGCTTTTTGTAAAGACTTTTGGATGGAAATAGTATTGTTCCTCGATTCTCCTTTTTTTCCTGGCTGTCAATACTCACCTGCATCACGGTGCAACCTCTCTCTCAACCCAGGGATAAATAACAGAGGTTTGGATCCAGAAGCACTAGAAACTGTTAGAGCAGTCACAGATCCTGAAGGGCAGAGACCTCAAATGAAATGAGTTTCCCTGGCCTTGACATAGTTTGTCATCAGGAGTTCCTATTGCCCAGTGTGACACTATTTGCTATTGTTGTTGTTAGTTGCCAGTGAGTCGATTCTAACTCATGGCGACCCTGTGTCTGCAGAGTAGGGTTTTCAAGGCTGTGACCTTTCAGAAGCAGATCGCCAGGCCTATCTTCTGAGGACATTCTGGGTAGATTTGAACTGCCGACCTTCCTGCTAGTAGCCAAGTGCTTAACAGCTTGCACCACCTAGGGACTCTGTGACACTGTTAAAGAGTTTCTAATGAGAAGTCAGAGGGCTGGTGGTGCAGTGGTTAAGAGCTACGGCTGCTAACCACAGGGTCAGCAGTTCGAATCTACCAGCTGCTCCTTAGAAACCCTATGGGGCAGTTCTTCTCTGTCCTATAGTGTCACTATGAGTTGGAATCAACTCGATGGCAACAGGTTTAATGAGAAGACAGGAAAGGTATGAGAAAACCAGAGTTGGGCGAGACAGTTCTGTGCTATCCCTTCCCAAGCTCATATATAAAAATAAATGAAACCAAAGAAAACCAGTAGAGATTTCTTTAAAATGTGTTCCTTCTTTATTTAAAGCCAGAGATATTTTTATCTCAATTTAGCAAGCATAATTGGAATAAAATTAGAGCATGTAAGGAATTGAATTAATCATGGATTAAGCCCATCCGTTCAGTTGTAGCATGGTTATTACGGATCTAATCTAAAAATCAGGGATGTCCATGTAGGTACGTGGAGCTCAGTGCTCTATGCTGAGTAGTAAAGATACAGGAACACCCCTTCAGTCCTCAATTTGGAAGCTTCTTGATAACATTGATTACCAGATGAAGTCAGAAACAGTTATTAAGAGGCATGCTTTCCCTCATCTCTTTGAAAAAAAAAGGAATGTGTTTTATTATTAATGTCTTTGATAAACTCTAGGAATTGTTCAGCTGTTAATGAATGCTATATGGTGACAGGATTAGTTACCAAGAATGAGTATGTTCATTTTAATTGATTTGGAAGCCGGATCCAGCAAGTATATTTAATTCTCAATGAGCCAAGTTTCCAAGTCAGTGTTACGGAGATGATTTAGTGCACTGCGCTTGAATTAGTCATGTAGAAGCAATGGCATACTATTGGCATTTGGAGCACAATGAGCTCTACAAATTGACATGTAAAAGGTAGTGCAACTATTGCTTTAAAACAATTGCTAATCATCTTGTCACTGATATTGTCCTTTTTAAAATATTCAGAATAATATACGTATATATATCTCTGAAAATCAGCCCGTGAAAATCTCATAGATTACAAGGATCCAATCCATAACCTATCATAGGAATGGTACAGGACTGGGTGGGGTTTCGTTCAGTTGTGTGTGGGGTCACCATGAGTCACGGGCATGTACTGATGGTATCTAACAACAATAACAATATGATATGTATATGTATTTAATATGTGTATGTTATTTGTAACATATAAAATATTTGTTTGAATGAATTATACTTGGGATGTGAGAAAAAATGTAGTTTTCATAATAATGCAGACCTCACACTGAAGTACATATCTTGTCATTCCTAAAGTGAGCATACCAAAGCGTCACACTGTTTTTTTTTAACATAACTAGCCAGATTTGCAAGTATTTGGCTTAAATTCATTTATAATGATTCTGGTTTATGTCTCTAGGTAATTGAAGATGTCTTGTAGTTGCAAAGACCAATACCGAAGTGATTCAATCAATGAAACTAGAAGGAACATTTGTGCTTGACTTTAATTAAGCGAGCAATCATTACTGATTTCATGTTCCATAATTATGGATGCCATGAATGGTCTTAAACTTCTAGACAGTTTGGGTTATAAAAAAAGCCTAGGTTAAAAAAAATTCTGTGTTCATTGTCTAACTTTTGTTTCTAAATAAATCGCACAAAAATAGAGTAATGAAATTCAGTGCATGCCGTCACAGATATTTTTCATACGTATCTTATGAGAAGATTTACCCTTTTTTGAGATTAAAAAAATTATAGATAGCACTTGTAAAGGAGTTTATAGAAAGCAAGTGTTAGATGGTTTTAAATAAGAATGATGCAGTATATTTTAAAATATGAATTAAAAAAATTCACATTTCATTTGGAATGCCAAACAAGTGGAACAGGAGGTTGACATAACATTTTTTGTCTTCATAATGATTACGAGCTGAATATTTTTGATGTTTGTATTACGACTTTTAACGTTTTTGTCATCTGTGCAAGCCATGTACATAATACATGTAAAGAAAGGCTTTTTCTGGTGCTAAACAAAACCTGTTTTAAAATAATGATGTTCACTTTCTAATCATTAACTCTGTAAAAGTTAACATTTAAAATCGAGAAATTTATATGTGTGATTTCATTATATACTGACAGAAAAATAGAAAGATATAATGACTTACTTTCTCTTCTAAATGCAGACTTATTTTTCCTAAGAATTTAAATTGTCATGTAAATATATTATTTCTTACAAGTATGGTTTATTGTTTTAATAAATGATCACAAGGTTAGGCCCTCTCTGCACCTAAGATGTATTTAAGTAGTATTTGCTTCTATGAATACTGTAACAATTTGTTGTTTCATCAGCTGAACACTTTGAAGTGCTACATATCTGAAAAGCTAGACAGTGAGCAGTACTCTGTATTAGTCAATAAAAACCTCCCTAAGCTAAAGTTACACATTACAAAAATATTTGCAGATGGATAGATGTTACCTGAAAATGTCATACTTAATTTTAAATGTAAACTAAATTATAGTAATTTAAAATTATTAGTTAATTTAATTATGAAGCTTATTTAACTGGCATCAAATTATATGGACTATTTGAGTTAATACTACCAATTAGTAAATTTTACTACATATGAAAATTAAGTTTCTTATTTATTTTACTTTGACACAAAAATAAGATGTTTCTGAGTCCTTTCCATTCCATTCCATGTAGTAAATAATCATGAAAAATTTTTGAGAGCCTTACACACAAGTTGTGGAAGTTTGAGGTGATGAATTATCTTAAGTGAGCATCAATTTGCCAATAAAAACTTGAGATTCAAATAGGAGAATCTTCTAGTTGGTTATCTGTTAATGATCTGGTTTGCTCAAAGTTTGCTTCAGTTTTTGTTTGTTAAATTATAGTTTTCTAAACAGTAGCCAAAGATTGAATATGTAGAGACAAAAGTAATAGTAATTTTTGTGGAGCCACTATTGCAGAATAGGTCTGATAAAAGTTACAGATTCAAGATTAAGTTTAAATCCTAATATAATCTTAGGATTTTAATATCAAAGTATTCATCTACTATAGAAGAAGATTACATATTAATTTAAAAAATCAAACAAACAAAAAAAAAACCCAGTTACATCATCTCAAGAAATGGGAGAAAAAAAAAAAGTTGAGAAGTTAGAGGGTTAATATGTCGTGGGGTTGTTAACCAACGTCATAAAACAACATGTGTACTACTGTGTCATGAGAAACTATTTGTTCTGTAACCCTTCACCTGAAGTACAATAAAATGTAAAAAAAAAAAAAAAAAAAAAGAAATGGGAGAAAGAATGAAAAAGTGATAATTGAAAAGATAGTGTCTGAGCATTTTCCAAAACTGATTAAAAGACTATTTACAAGATACACGAAGCTCGATACAAGAAGCTCAGGAATCCCCAAGAAGAGCAAGTACTAAGAAATTAGCAACTAAGCCCATTATACTCAAACTGTTGGAAACCAAAGGCAAAGAGAAAATTCTAAAAGCAGCCAGGAAAAAAAAAAGATCAAAGTAAAACTTGGGATAATTTTCCAATAGGAATTAGGGAAGCCAGAAGAAAATGGAAAGCCATCTTTAAGTTCTGAAAGAAAGAAAGAAACAAACAAACAAATCTAGAATCTTATAATAAGCAAAAATATTCTTCAAAAATAAATATTAAATACTTTTTCAGACAAATACTATCTGATTAAAGCATTCATGAACAAACCCACACTAAACTCATTGCTGTTGAGTCTATTCAGGCTCATACAGGACAGAAGAGAAATGCCTCACAGGGTTTCCTAGGCTGTAATCTTTATGGAAACAGACTTCCACATCTTCTCCCATGGAGCAGTTGGTGGGTTTGAACCGCTGAAATTTTGTTTAGCACCCGAACACTTAACCACTGCGCCACCAGGGCTCCTTAAACCCACACTACAAGGTATATTATAGAAAATGCAATAGAATGAAAGAAAATAGTCACCAAATGGAAGCACAGAATACAAGGGAGCTATAAAGAACACCAAAAACAACAACAACCACCACAAAAAAACCAAAACCAAAACCAAACCCGTTGCCGTCCAGTTGATTCTGACTCATAGCGACCCTATATATGGTAAATGTGTGCATCGATAAAATAGAATATTGATTATTTAAAATCAACATTAGTAATATTGCTTTGTGGGAATATATAGATAGATGATATAAATATACATATATATGTACGTATAGGTACAGATGGAGATATGAAACTACAACAGGATAACAAATAGGAAGGAAAAGTAAACGGACTTAAATTGTTGTAAAGTTATAAAGTTCTTGCATTCTTACATCATTTGTATACTGCTAGATGTATTGATTTAAGGTATCAGGTATATACTAATGGTCCTACAATGCATATTGTAAACTTTAAGATAATCACTGAGATAATTATAAAATAATGTATAACTGAAAAGCTAATAAGGTATAAGTAAAACGCTAATAAAAAATAGTAAAAAATATTTGATTAATCCAAAAAAAGAAGAAATAAAGCAAAAAAGAACAGATGGGACAACAGAAAATAGCATACTGGTAGATATAAATAATTTTATCAATTATGTTAGTAAATACATTAAATGTAATACAGTAAAAATATTTATTGACAGCTTAAGATTACCATTCAAAAAACAACTGTAGGTTATCTACAAATATATTCTATGCATAAGGTCATGGTAAAGTAGAACGTTAAAAGATGGAAAAAAGTATACATTGGAGACACTGGTAGAACCAAAGGGTTGGCAGTTCAAATCCACCAGCTGCTCCTTGGAAACTGTATGGGGCAGGTCTACCCTGTCCTTTAGGGTCGCTATGAGTTGGAATCGACTCGACAGCAATGGGTTTAATAAAGATAAAAGTGAGTACATCTATATTAATATTAAGTAGAGTTTAAGAAAATAGATATTTCTATAGAGAAATTGAGACATTTCATAATAATAAAAATTAGATTTAACAAGAAGATAAAGCAGTCCTTAATTTGTATGTACCTCATAACATGGCTTCAAAATATGTAACGCAAAATCTAGTAAATCTAAAAAGAGAAAACACAAACCTTAAATTATTGTTAGAGATTCGACACACTTTTCTTGATAAGTGATAGAACAAGCAGACAAAAAAAATCAGTAAAGGGGTAGACATCTTGAACAGCATTATTAACCAACATGATATGATTAATATGAATAAACAATTGATACACACACAAATATTTAGTTAAATATCATTATTTTTTTCAAGTACATGTGGAAAATTTACCATTTGCCATAAAATAAGTCTCAGCAAATTTTAGAGGATTAAAATTACCAGAGTGTTATTTAAGCAAAGTGGAATTAATCTCAAAATCAGTCAAAGAAGATAACTAAAAATACCTGAATGTCTATACATTAGATAACTTATTAAAACAAAAGAAAAAAAAAATACCTACTGGCTAATGAAACTACAATGAAAAGTAAAAAATATATTTTCAATGTAAATGAAAATGCAACATATTAAAACCTGTGGGATGAAGCTAAAGCAATGCTCAGAAGCTAATTTTAAGTTCTAAATATATAAACTAAAAGAAGAGCATTTAACAATCAACAATCTATGATTTCATCACAAGGAGCTAGAAAAATCCATGGCCTTAATCCAAAAATATAGAAGAAAGAAAAGATGAAAATAATGAAACAGAAAGCAGACATGTAATAGAAAACAACAAAACTCAATTCAACATCAATTTATAATAAAAGTAAAAGCTCTCTGTACATGAAGAGTAAAAGAGAACTTTCTTCATATGAGAAAATGTACAAAAACCTACAATGAACATCCTAGTTAGTGATGAAGAAGTCACTCTTTTTTACTGAGGATGGAAAAAGACAAGTTTATTTATTACCACCACTTTTATTCCACATTGCACTGGCAGTTTAAGTCAGTGCATGAAAGCAAGAAAAATAAATTTAAGTCATAAAGATTAGAAAGCAGAAGTAAAATGGTCATTATTTACAAACGGTATAAGACCATAGACAATCCAAAAGATTCTAAAAACATTCCGATAGAATTAACAAGTAAATTTAAGAAAGTTACTGGATAAAGTCCTCAGGGAAAAATAATCATGATTTCTTATATAAAAGCAATGAACAAGTAGAACATAAAATTTTTGCAAATGCTATTTATAGTACTACCAGAAATCATCAAGTATCTATGAATAAATCTAACTAGAAATATGCTAGACCTCTATATAGAAAACTATAGTACATTGCTGAAAAAAATTAAAGAAGACCCAAATAAATAGAATAATATACCATGTTCATGAATTGGAAGACTCAATATTGTTTGAATGTCATACCTTCACAAACTGATCTAAAGGTTAAATACAAAGCCAAGTTAAAATTCCTACGTATGTTTTTTTAGAAGTTGACATACTGATTTTAAAATTTGTATGGAAATGTGAAAGACTTACAATAGTCAATGTTATAGAACAAATATGGAAGATTTATACTAACAGGTCTCAAGACTTACTATGAAGATATAGCAATTAAGATAGTTTGTGGTTTTGGTACAGGAATAGACAAATTCAATAGTGGAATAAATTATTGATCTCAAAAACTGCTTTACAAATATATTTTTTCCTGATATATGATCTCCTTGTAATTCAGTGGGAATAGGATGGTACTTTCAGTAAAAAAATGCTGAATCAACAGGGTAATCACATGGGGAAGAATTGAACCCTAATTCCTACCTCATGCTAAACAAATATTAATTTGAGATGTATCATAAACCTAAAAGCAAAATGTAAAAGAAAATAAAAGTACTAAAAGACAACATAAGAAAATATCCTTGATAACCTGGGATAGACAAAGTTTTCTGACAGTAGGTGAGAAGCACTAACCACTTAAAAAATGGTCAATCAGTTGAAACACATACAACATCATTATGAGAATGAAGACAAGCCACAGACTGGCAGAAGATATCTGCAATACTTACATCTGACCAGAATGCATGTCCAGAATACATAAAGAACTATAAAACAATGAGAAAAAGGCTGACAAATTAATTAAAAAATGGCAAACAAGTCGAAGCAATACTTTACAAAAGAGGATATCTGAATAGCCAATAAGCTTATTTAAAGGTGCTCAGCATCATTATTCATCAGAAAATGTAAATTAAAACTACAAAGAGATATCAATAGTCCCTGACCAGAATGACTAAAATTGTAAGAAATGAGAATACCTACTGTTGGCAAGGATGTGGAGCAAAGAGAACTTTCATATACTTTTGCTGGAATGTCAATTGGTATAATCATTTAGGAAAACTTTTTGGCAAGATTTATTAATGTTAAACATACATCTACCTTAAAGCATAAAAATTCTACTTGAGAATTAACAATGAACAATTCTACAAGAGAAACAAATGCTTATTTTCACTAAAAGACATGTATAAGAATGTTAATAACAGCATTATTAATAATAGCCCCAAACTGGAACAATCTAAATGATGATCAATAGTAGAATGGATAATAATAAAATAAAAATACTTTCATACTAAAGAAATTTACACAGCAATGAACCTGATCAAACTATTGATACACACAAGAACGTGGACAGACCTCATAGACATGATAGGGAGCAAAAGAAGCCAGGCACTAAAATGTACATACTGACTATATACAAAAGTTAAAAACAGGCAAATCTAATTCATGGTCAGAATGGTAGTTACCTTGGGGAGAGATAACTGTCTGGGAGGAGGGAGAATTGAGTCTGCAAAGGTGCTAGGTAATGTTCTATGTCTTGATCTGATATATATACATATGTATCAATGATCTAGTTGTACACTTAATATTTGGATACTTTAATATTCGTATATATGTAAATTATACAGAAAAAGTGGAAATGTGAACATGTCCTGAAAAGCATTCAGTATTACTTTTCAAAATCCGCCTTCCATTGCTGTAGTTCTCTATATAGACAGTCCCTGGGTTATGAACGAAATCCGATCCTTTAAAAAGTCGAATTCGTAGGGAAGTCAAAACAGGTGCATACGGTTCTTATTTAGCCTTACTTTAGTGCAAGAAAAGCTTGAAGACTTTTCAATGATTTAAAAGCTGCACTTCCATCAAGTGAAGGAGATAGTGATGAAGAATTTGTTGTGAGCAGAGGTTGGTACAATGGTTTCAAAATGAGGGCAAATTTATGTAACATTAAAGGGCAAGGATGAGTTGTCTATAAGTTGAACGTTTGTAACCTGGGAACTGCCTGTATATGAAAAAAAGAAAATTACTTGACTATATATTGATCAGTTTTTATTCAGGGTAAAACAGTAATTTGTTCAAAATTCAAATTTAACTTTTCTTCTTAATGTTAACTATGATATTGACATTGCTATAATAGTTCTATTCAGAAACACAAACTGAATGTGAAGGCTTCAACTTCTCCTTGGATACGTGGATTCTGATCCTAGTTCACAATTTTAATCTTATTACTAAACAATGCCTACTTTATTTTAATCTATTTTCCCTCATTTTTAGTAGCAAAAATGTTAAAATGATATAGGGCTGATCATATTCACCATCAGTAGACCTTGTCTTTTTAAAAATATTGTGTCTGTTGAAGAGTCGTGCTGCTTCTTACTTTTCTTGTATGATCTCATTACAGAACACAACATCTTTTATTGATACGATGTGTTTTGTCAAGCTTTGCAAACATTAGGCTCACTGATGTATTGCTGCTGTTGTTTCTGTGTTATATGATAGCCCATGGGGCCAGTGAGTAACTCTCATAGGTATGTCCCTTAGTAGCTTTATAGCAATGTAATTCATTTCCATCTTAAATCTTTTCACCTGCTGTCAGCCAAGCACTGGCTAGAAAAAGCTGATTTGCCAAAAGCTTGTGGATCATAGATGACAAATTGATGAGCGTACAGTTGAGGCTGAAATACTATGCTTTATTTTAATTACACAGCCTGTGCCCTGGAACAGCTGTCAATCACACACATCAAGGGAGACTTGCAAAATCAGAGGGAGAGGTGAACGTCTGTACAAAAGTGAGGATTTGAAGTCCCTAGATAGAAGATATAAAAGCATGTTTTCTGTTTTAACTGTAGTTGATCTATCATCTATCATTTTAATCTTTAAAAAAATTCTAAAAATCCATATTATGGTACCCTTGGAAGGAATGAGGGATTGTACTAGAAAATGAGGTGATACCTTCTTTTTCTATGGGAGAAATAAAATTAAACAGATGATTGGTAATGCAGTTAATATTTGAAAGTTCCAATTTCACTTCCTTGTTTTAAGTACCAAAATTATACCATAATATTTCTTTCCCATTCATCTGTGGTTTGGGTTTACTTTTTAGTTATTGTTAGGTATAAAATAATGATCAGAAAATACTTATTTCATTACTAAAACATGGTTTTTTCCCTTTCCAGGCTGAGTCCTTGGACCCAAATTAGATGCTAGCCTTCCCACCCCTATGCATGATTATCATAATGACCCCTGGGTTAAACCATGACATGTGTTGAGTCTATTTGATTTTTCATAAGAAAAGTAACAGGCTTATAAAGAAAAGGATCTTGGCTGTTTCTCTTTTTGCTCATTTTTTTTTCCTCTCTCTTTTCATGCTGCTCTTCTTTAAAAACTTTGCCACCAGTTACGAGCTCAATTAACTTTAAGTGCTCTGTGATATTAGGTGAGTTTCTTAAACTCTCTGAGCTTTGGTTTTCTCTCATCTAAATTTAGGATAACAACCCCTACCTTATAGACTTATAATTATCAGGCTTATGTTACTAGACACTTGGCATATAGTAAATGCTCAAAATATGGTTGCTGTCTGTTTTCTTTCTTTCTTTCTTTTTTAATTGGCAACTGCTTCAGAACACCCAGACTGTAACCTGGGCAGTAAGCTTCATGGGAAGGGAACTAAAGAAAATAATAAAGAAGTGATTTTTTTTTTTATTGTACTTTAGATGAAGGTTTACAGAACAAATAGTTTCTCATTAAACAGTATACATATTGTTTTATGACAATGCTTAACAACCCCACAACATGTCAACACTCAACACTCTCCCTCCTCAACCTTGGGTTCCCTATTACCAGCTTACTTGTCCCCTCCTGCCTTCTAGTCCTTGTCCCTGGACTGTCGTGTCCCATTAGTTTCGTTTTGTTTTATGGGGCTGTGTAAACTTTGGCTGAAGGGTGAACCTCTTGAGTGACTTCATTACTGAGCTAAAAGGGTGTCCGGGAGCCATACTCTCGAGGTTTCTCCAGTCTCTGTCAGGCTGGTAAGTCTGTTTTTTATTGTGAGTTAGAATTTTGTTCTACATTTTTCTCCAGCTCTGTCTGGAATCCTCTGTTGTGATCCCCGTCAGAGCAGTCAGTGGTAGCTGGGCACCATCTAGTTGTACTGGACTCAGTCTGGTGGAGGCCGTGGTAGTTGTGGTCCATTAGTCCTTTGGACTAATTAAAGAAGTAATTTTTGACCTGGGGTAACAGTTGGGTAATGGCTAGTTGAGTTGAGTATGGGAAAACTAGGTAGAATGGAAATTCTCTTAATAAATCCAAATCGGGTGGGCTTAACTCTAAATAGGGATCATTGCATTTTAAAGGTCCATGTTCTGCTTCCTTTGGTAAAATAGAACCTTGTTCATCTTAAATTGATTGACTCGTTACATTCTGAAAGCTTGTAAACTGTTTTGGAATGGTTAGACATATATAAGCTATTGGGAACTATTATTGGTAGGTTGTAATTCTGCCTAAGATACCTATTAATATGTATTGACAAAACTCTCCAAACCATCCAAACATTTAAGAGTATAGTGGTGGTACACAAAAGAAACCAAGGGGATTCAAAATTAAGGTTACAGTTGTAGCAGGGACTCTCCATTGATTTCAGTCTTGTTAGTTTGGATTGAGTTGACTGGAGAACATATATATTGCTTTTTCAATTGCCTTTTACCATTGCAAGAGAGCTGGGGAATTAAAAGAAGCTAGGCTGGAGTGTATTACCCAAAATATCCTTTATAGCTGAGGGGAAACCTGCTTTGGCAGACATCCAAGCCCAAGTCCTTCGGAAGAGACAAAGCTGGCAGAGCAATATGTAATATGGTTGGTAGTAACTCTTTTTATCAGAATTGCTGACTTTGGGTTTGATCCAGGAATAATTCCATTTAAAGAAGTTGTAAGTTTAAATAACAAAAGAAGCAAAAACTAATCTTTCAATCCTGACAGGCTGACACGGAATATTCTTAGTGGATTCAAGCTTCACTGAGCTTTTGAAGGTTTCATGTGTCAGGGGATACTTTTCACAAGACAAAGGCCTTGGTTAGGACCTGAAAACAAGAGCATCTTAAAGTCAAGCTTCAGGTCTCTGTCATCTTGTCTTTCCAAGACCCTTGACTGCAATTCCTCCTGTATAGTATGCACACAATAAAGGAAACTTGACTGAGTGAATGAATGAGCAAAAGAATGAAGAAAGATGAGGATGATCTATAATCTGTTAACATCATCTACGTTCCCTACAACTGTGAATGGTAACTAATATTTTTACAGTTTCTCTTTCTTTCCCTTTTACTGTTTTGATCACCAAGACCATAGCTGCTACTCCTCTGTCAGATGAAAGGATAAAGATGTTTCTCATACGTTTCCTTTTGAAAGGCAAATTTTACTCATTTTCTCTGTTTTATATAAACTCATAAAACAGCTGGATCCTGGTGGCACCCAGGATAATGATTCAGTTTACAGGAAGAGCGGTAGACAGTATAACTTTATAGAGCTGTTGGCACTCTATCCAGAATTTTAGAGGATAAATTTGACCACTTTATTTCTCCAGCTTATCACTGGTAAAGAAGAGGGGGAAAGATGAATTAAAATGAAAAGAATATATTAATTGCCTCATCAAAGAAGTAACTGCAAAAACCAAGTAATATTGGCATTAGTGATGATGAAATTAGTAATGACATGGAATGAGGGACATCACTGCTGATGTCAGATGGATCTTGGCTGAAAGCAGAGAATACCCGAAAGAAGTTTACTTCTGTTTTATTGACTATGCAAAGGCATTCGAGTGTGCGGATCATAACAAATTATGGATAACATTGCCAAGAATGGGAATTCGAGAACATTTAATTGTGCTCATGAGGAACCTGTGCATCGATCAAGAGGGAGTCCATTGAAAAGAACAAGGGGATACTGTGTGTTTAAAGTCAGGAAAGGTGTGCGGCAGGGTTGTATCCTTTCACCATACCTATTCAGTCTGTATGCTGAGCAAATAATCTGAGAAGTTGGACTATATGGAGAAGAACAGAGCATCAGGATTGGAGGAAGACTCATTAACAACCTGCATTATGCAGATGCCACAACCTTGCTTGCTGAAAGTGAAGAGGACTTGAAGCACTGATGAAGATCAAAGACCATAGCCTTCACTATGGATTACACCTCGACATAAAGAAGACAAAAATCCTCACAACTAGGCCAAAAAGCAACATCATGATGAAAAGAGAAAAGACTGAAGTTGTCAAAGATTTCATTTTACTTGGATCTACAATCAATGCCCATGGAAACAGCAGTCAAGAAATCAAAGGACATATTGCATTCGGCAAATCTTCTGCAAAAGATCTCTTTAAAGTATTAAAAAGCAAAGATGTCACTTTGACGACTAAGGTTCCACCTGACCCAAGCCGTAGTATTTTCAATTGCCTCCTACGCATGCGAAAGCTGGGCAATGAGTAAGGAAGACCGAAGAAGAATTGATGTGTTTGAGTTATGGTGTTGGCAAAGAATATTGAAGGTACCATGGACTGCCAGAAGAACGAACATGTCTGTCTTGGAAGAAGTATGGCTAGAATACTCCTTAGAGGCAAGGATGGTGAACCTTCATCTCATGTACTTTAGATATGTTATCAGGAGGGACTAGTCCCTGGAGAAGGACATCATGCTTAGCAAAGTAAAAGGTCAGTGAAAAAGAGGAAGATCCTCAATAAGATGGATTGACACAGAAGTTGCAATAATGGGCTCTAACATAGCCATGATTGTGAGGATGGTGTGGGACCGGGCAGTGTTTCCGTCTGTTATACATATGATCTCTATGAGTCGGAACCAACTCAACAGCACCTAACAATAATAATGATAGTGAAATTGGGTCCGTGAAGATCTAATAGACAGAAGGAAAGAACGCTGACTGTGCATTCCTTGTCTGAATAACATGCCATTTTTTATGTGAAGACAATTCCTAAATAAGTAATCAATATTTATATTTTAATGCAAATATTATATTCAAGGTTTATTTAGGGTTTTTCTTCTTCTTTTTTTATGTTTCAAGCACTTCAGATCTTTTTTTAACTACTTAATTGGAATAAAAACTTCATATGTATTTACTGAAGAGAAGAACTGAAAAAAGGAGGGCTTACTAATGACACTTGATTGTAAAATGAAGTGGAATGGCCTGAATTTTGCCGGTATTATGGATGCTCATTGAGAAACCAGACCCCATGATCCTTAGAGAAGATTATTAACATTAAACTTGGTCAGGTACATGATAATAGCCACTTAAGTTCTCACGACCATATAAAAAGAGTGATGTTAGTTTTCATACAGAATTCCTTAAAGATAAAAGGAAGAAGCAAGTGAGTAGTGGCCTTAAACATGTTTCTTTTGAAAGAAGACAAAATCATTTTACATAGTTTTTAAAACCTGTCCAGTTAGTCAAAATTGATACAGAAGTTGAGTTCAGCAAAGCAACAACTGTGCTTAACAATGCAGGAGAGAAAATTCTCCCCATTGCTAAGAATAATTATCTTTGTGGGGAGAAATAAGGATGATTTTAAACTACACTTCTCATTTGTGAATACGTATTAATTTTATTATGTGGTAAAAACGAATGTTATAAACAATATATTGGATTTCTGTATGTTTTAACCTAGAATTTTGTAATCAGACACCTATAATAGAATGACATGCATGAGGGTATAAGAAGGTTAATGAAGTACAAAAGTAGAGTATTTTTTTTTATTAAAATATGCAGAAATCATGCTGAGATGCACTAATTTGTCTTTTTATCATCCAGTCAGACTAAAGGACTGTTTATTATGCTGTGTAATTTTTTCAGATCTCTGTAGCTGGAGGGCTTTTTACATAATTTATATACATATATGTATATGTGTATATATGTATATATATGTGTGTGTATATATACATGTATATATATATATGTGTATATATACACATATATATGTATGACTTACATCAAAACTGTAACCCAGGTAATTACATTTCGGAGAATAATTTGATAGTTTGTTACTACTTAGTAAATGATATCATTTCACTTTCAGGTGAGCGTTTTATCCCTCTCTTTCTTCATGTTAGGTGGGGGACTGGGGAACAAGAAGTTCCAAAAGTCAAAGGGATAAATAAACGTTAAGTAACACTTTTAAACATTAAATCTCCCTTTAGATTTCAGGTAGGCCAACCTTTTTTATAGTCTTCATAGTACAGTAATGCCAGAATAATCAGGGTTTGATTCAGCTGTGTTAATCTAGATGAAATGGCTCTCTTCTGTGACTAACAACTTACCCCTTCTCTTGCTAAAACCCAAACTGGAAACAACCCAAATGTCCATCACTTATGGATGGAAAAACAAAATGGGGTATGTCACACAACGGAATACAATGAAAACGAACCCGTTACTGATTCATACAGACGAACCTCGAAAACATCCAGCTAAGTGAAAGAAGTCAGACCCGAAAGAATAAACGTCGTATGATTCAATTTATATGCTTACTGGAAGCCAGGATGGCGAGACTTCGTCTCACATACTTTGGACATGTTATTAGGAGGGACCAGTCCCTGGAGAAGGACATCATGCTTGGTCAAGTAGAGGGTCAGCGAAAAAGAGGAAGACCCTCGACAAGATGGGTTGAGATAATGGCTGCAACAGTGGGCTCAAGCATCACGATGATCATGAGGATGGCGCAGGACCAGGCGGTATTTCATTCTTCAGTATGTAGGGTCGCTATGAGTTGGAACCAACTCAATGGCACCTAACAGCAACACAACATAAATGCAAGGAGGGAGGTGGCAGTATCTGTCTTCACCTGTAAACTGGAACCGTTTTTGCCACGAGCCTCTTCCCTTTGTCAGTCTAGTGAAGAAGGCTTTGGGCTCCTTCTAACAAATCATTTTTAAATCACAGAAGACAAAATTACAGAGACCAAAGGCAAGTCAGTAATTCCTTGGGAGCAGGAGTGAAGCAAAGATGGACTACGAAGAGGCAGGAGGACACTTTTAGGGATGCCGGCAGTGTTCAAAAACTGAACTGTGGTTTTGTTTGCATGATTGTATAAATTTAATAAAATTCACTGAATTCTACACTTAAAAAGGTAAATTATATACTCTGTGAATCATGCTCCAAGAAAGCTGTTAAAAGTTGTAGATTTTTTGTAAAGGTCAGAAAAACTAGGCTTTTGCATAATCCCATTACAAATTATTTTTCAGTTAAACATACCCCTCCCTTTTTTTTTTTTTTAATCTCCAGTTTTCTTTGGACAAGGTTTCTCTGCCTTTAATGGGCACAGTTCTGGGCTGGGGCTTGAGATTCTGCATTTCTAACAGCTCCCAGGTGATGCCCTTGCTGCTTGTCTGGGAACCACACTCTTTGTAGCCAGTGTTTGTTTACTTGTCTCCTCTTGCTTGACCTGTTAGGGTTCCTTGATTTCCGTTATAAATAAGCAGAAGCATTCACAGTTTTGTCTCACTGCTCATGATGCACAAAGAACCTGTTTGTTGAATAAATTCTTCCTATATGTCGCCAGTAGGTCGGTTGCCTTTTAGACTATTTGTTGCTGCCTTACACTACTTTCAGTGGCCAAATGAATTAAACCCAAGGATTATTTTATTCACCCTGCTTCCCTATCAAAGGTCTGCTGTTAAGATTGTTTTAGAAACAAGTGTCTCTAACAACAGAAGATTAATTCTAAAGGAGCAGCTTACCTCATTAACTTTTCCATCAGAGTTAATGTAATTCACATAACTGTAGCCTTTATTATAATTTTAAATATATCTGTCTCTGGGAGACTTTATGCTGGGTCAATTTGAAATTCTTTTTTTTTTTTTTTTCCTGCCCCAAGAATGTTTTACATTCCAAGACCAGGGATGGTATAGATGGTGACTTAGAGAGAAGGTGTGGCATGGTAGAAAGAACACTCATCTGAAATACAGGCAATGTGGGTTCTGGTAGAGTGTCTGCTGCTGTCTGTATGTGTGGCCATAGAGAGGTCGCAGTATGTATTTTCACATGTGAACTAGAAATGTTTTTGCCCTTTGGCATCCTGTGAAGCCTTTGGAGTCCTTCTGTATTAGTTGTCTGCTTCCAAAGTACAATGGTGAAAAAGGCACAAGCTAGACATTTCCATTACAAATGGGAGAAACTGGAGGGAAAGAAGGGAGAACAGACACCAAGCAAGTCAGCAGAACACATTGCATTAGCCCTCAAGGCTTGAAAATAATCCTCTGTTCTCTGAGACCATTTACACAATGGCCCTGCCCTGTAGGCTCTACGTATTGGCCACATTCTCTGGATTCTGAGTGGAGGCTCCTTGGCCCTGGGCTTCACCTCTGTCTTCCAGGCCCAGTGGAACAGCAACTCACTCCCTTCGCTTTGGGCGGCCCCATTTTCCTAGTCCATCTGAGTGGCAGCTCCACCCTTTGAGACCAAGGCAACTCTGCTTCCTGTGTTCCTTGTCTCTTCAGCCTCTGAATCCTAGTTCCTTGGCCTCTCAGCCCCCCAGCCTCCCCACCTGTGTCTTCCCTGCTGGGGCAAATATTCCAAAGCTCTGTGGCTCCACCGATAAGTGCTGGAGACACCCTACTCCATCAGTAAACTGGCCAGAAAGTACTCAGCTCTCTTGCTCCTTGAGTCAGCAAGCCTAGCTTCATCAATAAGTGCCTGGAGGCACCCTACTCCACCAGGAAGCCTTCTGCCAAAGGCACTCAGCTCTCTTGCTCCATGGGTTGGCTCCAGCACTGTTGCGGGCTGGTCTCCTGGTTCTTCTGCAGCAGGTTCTCTCCTGCTGCCATTTCTCTGCTGCTGCACCATTTGTGCTGTCTCTGGTGTTAACAGTTCGCCTCAATTCCTTCTGAGTTATCTCCAGAATTGCCTTTGATGTCCAAAATTCCACCAACAGTCTCTTCAAGGCAATCTAGGCTTTTATTATTAGGAACTTTAAAAGTCTTCCAGCTTCTATCCATTCACAGTAAAACTGCTTGCACATTTTAGATATCTATTAGAGCAACACCCCGCTCTTGGTACCAAATTCTGTCTTAGTTATCTAATGCTGCTATAACAGAAATACCACAAGTGGATGACTTTAACAAAGAGAAATATATTCTCTCACAGTCTAGGAGGCTAGAAGTCCAAATTCAGGGTGCTGGTTCCAGGGGAAGTCTTTCTCTGTCGGCTCTTGGGAAGGTCCTTGTCATCAATCTTTCCCTGATCTAGGAGCTTCTCAGCACAGGAACCTCATACAACCAAGAAACAGGGGTCAGGAGTGAGCGCGTCTTTTGGACCTGGGGAATTATGTATATAATATATATTATATATAAGTAAATATAATATATAAATATATTCTTATATATTATATAAAAATAAATTATTATATATTATATATAAATAATTATATTATATATAAATAAATAATATAAAATGCCATCACATATACTATTTCATTTTTATTTTCCTGAGAACAACCCTACTGGGGAACTAGAGTGACTTCTTTTTATTTCTTTTTTTAGTGTTGTAAAATATACACATAACACAGCAGTTTCTAATTCAACAATTTTTACATGTACAATTAGTGACGTCAATTACATTAAATATGTTGTGTAGCCACCATCAGTGTGTCCTGCCAAAATTTCCATCACCATAAGCAGAAACTCACTGCTTCCTAAACATTGACTCCCCTTTCCGTCTTCCTCCTGCCCCTGGTAACCACTAATAAACTTTGGGATCTATACACTTGCCTATTGTAGCTATTTCATGTAAGTGGAATCACATAATATTTGTCCTTTTGTGAGTGACGTACTTCACTCACATAATGTTTTCTAGGTTCATCCATATCGTAGCACGTATTAAGACTTCATTTCTCTTTATGACAGAGTAATATTTCATTGTATATGTATACCACATTTTGTTTATCCATTTATCTGTTGATGGACATTTAGGTTGTTTCCACCTTTTGGCTGTTATGAATAGTTCTACAGTGAACATTGTCGTACATGTGTCTGTTTGTGTTACTGCTTTCAATTCTCTTGTGTATATACCTAGGCAAAAAACCAAATCCATTGCCATCGAGTCAATTCTGATTGATAGCAACCCTATAGGACAGAGTAGAGCTGCCCCACAGGGTTTCCAAGTTGCTGCTGGTGGATTCGAACTCTTGACCTTTTGGTTAGCAGCTGAGCTCTTAACCACTATACCACCACGGGTCACAAGGGCTCCATATATCTAGGAGTGGAGTGAAATGTACCTCTTTTATTGTAGATAAGGGAACATAGGTAAAGCTGAAGTGGTTTAACAGAAGTTATGTAGCTGGTTAGTGATAAATCCTAAGCTCTGAGGTCTCTTTTCGTATGCTTCAATTTAGGAAGTGAAGTAGCTGGAATTTGCTTGTTCACTTTTCACTGTGTAATCCAAACATGAAAAGAAATTACTTTTTAAAGACCTCAAACTTTAGAGGTAAAAGAGAACTTAAATATTCAGGCCAATCCTTTCATTTTACAGATGAAAAAGTGAGGCTCAGAGAGATCAAGTGTCATGCCCAAGGTTGCGCAGCTAATACACGGCCCATGCTTTTCGAATATTGCCCTGCAGCATCTTGTCATGAAAAGGAGAAGATTCACAGATGTCCCTGTAAAGCCTGGAAGGGCACAAATACTTGAGAACAAGATATTTTGGAAACTAAAAAATAACCCTAAGAATGGATTGTGATCCAGCCTGGAGAAACCGCGCCCTTAGGGTTGGTTGTTGTTGATGTTACATGCCTTTGAATCGGTTCCGTGTCTCATAGTGACCCTGTAGGACAGAATAGAACTGCCCCATAGAGTTTCCAAGGAGCAGCTGGTGGATTCAAACTGCTGACCTTTTGTTTAGCAGCTGTATCTCTTAACCGTTGCACCACCAGGGCTCCTTAGGGTTGGTTAGTGACATCAAAAATATCTGAGCAGATTTGTTACATGAGGAGGAGGCTGTAAGACAGAGATAGAACAGAACCAGGATGAGAAAGGACTGAGGTGACGTGAAGCCTGCTAAGGAGAAGGTTATCAGGCCTGCAATGTCAGCTGAGCAGGAAATTTCTAAACGATAACACAGGAACGACAGTGTGGGCATCAGTGTTAGATTAAGCACGTTCTAGCTGACTCAAAGAGGAGATTGTGAAGTATGGTATCTTCCACTTAAATGAGTTTTGGGAAGGATAGTGTATGACTGTTGTGATTTGTACATTTGGGAGGTAATGGTGAAGTGTGAGTTTTGAAATCGTGTCTTAGTACAGTTTTGCATAATGATCAATGGCCTACTAATTTATAAATACTATAAAAATACGTATATGAATAAAATATGTATTCTATTTTTAAGAATCATACTATCTAAAGTAGTTAAGAGATCAAACTCTTGGATCAAATACAAACTTTGTCAACTCATTAGCTGATTAACTAGCTGTGTGACTTTGGGCAGGGGGAGTGTCTTCATCTAAAAATGGTGATAGTAATAAAAATACCTTATAGTTTTTGCAAGGAATAAATAAGTTTATATATATATATATACAGAGAGAGAGAGAGAGTACACATATATACATTATATATAATATATATTATATACATAATTCATAAATGTTGTTGTTAGGTGCCATCGAATTGGTTCCAACTCATAGCGACCCTACGTACAATAGAATACCTTGCCTGGGTCCGCACCATCCTCACAACTGTTGCTATGTTTGACCCATTGTTGCAACCACTGTGTCAGTCCATCTCGTCAAGGGTCTTCCTCTTTTGCACTGACCTTTAACTTTATCAAACATGAAGTCCTTCTCCAGGTACTGCTGTCCCCTGATAATATGTCCAAAGTATGTAAGATGAAGTCTCACCACCCTCACTTCTAAGGAGCATTCTGGCTGTACTTCTTCCAAGAGAGATCTGTTCCTTCTTTTGGCAGTCCATGGTATATTCTATATTCTTCACCAACATCATAATTCAAAGGCGTCAATTCTTCTCCCACCTTCCTTATTCATTGTCCAGCTTTCACGTGTGAATTAGGCGATTGAAAATACCATGGCTTGGGTCAGGTGCACCTTAGTCCTCAAAGTGACATGTATGCTCTTTAACAATTTAAAGAGCTCTTTTGCGGCAGACTTTCCCAATACATCATTTGATTTGTTGACTACTCCTTCCATGGACAAGAGTTAGCTATTATTTGTAGTAGTCGTATTTTTTAATTAGAGAAAGTATGTCCACAATTAACTGATTAATGTTATAATGTGAATAGATTATTGTTTGTTAACTACAAAATACATACAATTTAGAACATAACTTTTAATTTTTTGGTTTATTATGCTCTATTATTATAAATCATAATAATGATGCTTATCATTGAGTAAGTATTTACTTTATTCCAAAAAATGTGATAATTGCTTTACACATGTTATCCTTTCAATCCTCAAACAACCTTATTAATATAGCTATTATCAGCTCCATTCCATAGAAAAGACAGTAGAGGCTACCGTAAAAACCATCACCTTCGAGTCAATTCCAACTCATAGCGACCCTGTAGGACAGAGTAGAACTGCCCCATAGGGGCAGTTAATCTTTACAGAAGCAGACTGACACATCTTTCTCCTGAGGAGCTGTTTGTGGGTTCAAACAGCCATCCTTTCTGTTAGCAGCCAAGCACTTTAACCACTGTGCCACCAGGGCTGCAGTATGGAATATGAATTTGAATTAAAAAGGAAAACAAATTACAAGACCAGCAGAAACCTGGCTGACCCAAAATAGTCACTGGAATTTGGGTGCTCACAGTGAGTCTAGAAATAATCTGATGGTGTTTACCGATTAAATGTGGGACCCAAGAACAAGGAGTAAATTCTGACTCAGTGTTACCATGTATCTATAAAGTAGTTTCGATATTTAAGTTGAGCATGTTCCTCTAGTAGTTACCCAGAATTCCATGAGAGAATATGAACAATAGTCAATAGCTCCACAACTAATTAAGTAGAACTTTCTTATGGAAGATCTTTGTGAATCTCTAGATGCTGTTGTTGTTAGTTGCTGTTGAATCAGCCCCAACTCATGGCAACCCCATGTACAACAGAACAAGATGCTGCCCAGATGGGACTGTTGTGATCTATATGGATTTCATTAGCTGCTTTTTGGAAGTGGATCTCCAGGCCTTTCTTCCTAGTCCCTCTAAGTCTGGAGGCCCTGTTGAAACCTATTCAGAGTCATAGCAGCACACAAGCCTCCACTGACAGACAAGTGGTGACTGAGCACAGGTGTGAAATCTTTGATGTAGCTAACCCCCTGTGAAATAGTTCACTACAGATTAGTAAGTAAGCACAAGTAAGCCTGTGCTTACTTGTGCTTACTAGGTCATTCGCCCCTGTCCGGGGATTGTAAGTTTGAAAAGAGGCTTTGATTCTTTAGGAAGGTGCTGTGCGATTGGGAGAGAGACAGATGCCAGCCATACCTAGAAGCAGAATCTTTGATGTGGTGAAAAAAAAAAAGTGAAATTGTTTACTACAGATTAGTAAGTAAGCACAAGTAAGCCCGTGATTACCTTGCTCATTAGATAATCCACCCCTGCCTGTGCATGTGGTGCATTGGCCAGGAATTGAACTCAAGTCTCCTGCATCTCTAGGTAGCCTGGTCAAAATGAGATATGTAAGTGACTAGCTTACACAATCATTAGGACAAGAAGAGTTGCTGAACTGCCAAAACTGAACTGGCCCCAGGAGGGTTAAACAATGCAGGTCAGCAGAAATGCCTGGTTCTGCTTTAGGTAAAGTCCTTCATACCTACTCAGTCCATCCCCAGTAGCCAAAGATTGGCAAAAATCTTTTAATTAAGATATTTTTAAAAGATTTTCTTAAAGATAAAAAAATAAGTCTTTAAAAATCCTTTAAAACTATGTTCTCATCAGTAGATTAACTTATATTTCACACAATCCCAGATTTACTTAAAATAAGTAAATCCAGATTTACTTATTTCAGGTACAGTCCACTGAGTAAGTAATCGCTGTAGTGTTTATTAAGGAAGCTGCATTAAATTATTTACTACATGGTCAGACAAGAGGCATCACAGAACTGTTTTGGGAAGCTGGCCCCTGTTTGTTGGATTAGCAGCAAATCAAGGGCTACCATGACTTACTTACCTGTGGAAGTAATCTACATAGTCTTCAGGAACTGCTAGGAATCCTAGACAACTCTGTTTGGAAGAGCTTTTCATGTTCTGTTATGTTAATATCCTTCAGTCTATCATGCATCATGAATGGACATTTACCCCAGGCCCAGAGTGTGAACTTTCACCTTATTGCTGCTTTTCTGTAATTCTTTTCCCTTGTTTAGCTCTTCCGTTTGCGTCATCTCAATTAGTACCAGCTCTGTTTGTGGGTTTACAGGATAATTGATATAATTATGAGCTACAGGGGAACAGTAAAGTCCCGTTTAACTGTCATCAATTTTGCTGTCTTTAGATTTCATGATAAGCACTTTTTAACATGACCTGCGACTGGGACATCCATGCAGGGATGATATTTATGTAAAGAATGTGAGGCCATTTTAGTGGCCTGTAGCCAAAGGAGTAACATGGTTAAAGGTTTTTAGACACATTTTCTGAAACAAAAATAGAATTTTGGAATCCAGATTAAGTTCTCTTTCTATATGATGTATTTTTATAAATTTGTACACTTTCATTAATTCATCTTGGTATAATATTTCAATATACAGCACATAAAATAGGTGAAAAGATTTGCCTGAATTGTGAAAAAGTAGGTGTCACTGTCATACTTTTAATATAGGACATATACTTAAGTGAAATAGCATTGAATCAATTTCCCAATTTATCAAAAGCCAAGAACTCCAGTGGGTTTTAAAACATGCATGCAAATGTCATCTGTTGCACCTTCTGGTAACTAATTAGAGTGGAAGAGAGTAAGATGAGTTGGTAAGCAGAGTGTCTACTAATTGTACAAAAGGATTCAAAGTATATTTTTCACATGTCTTAGCAAAAGAAGAAATTGTGGATTATGTCATATGCTAAATGACTGCATTTTATCAGTGTTTTCTCTATATTAATAATCAAGTATTTAAAAGTAAGTTTAGAATTTTTCTCTTTCATATGCAGACATCACCCGCCTCATTCAGCATACGCTCAAAACCTTTACCTGGAAAAATTTCTAAAGTAATAAATTTGCTCAAGGTTTTATCTATGGGGACACCAACCTCCCAGGAAGAATTTCCAGTTAATGTGGGTGTGTTGTAGAAGCATGCCTATCCAAAAGGGAGTGATCTTAAATTATAGCTGGCAAGCCATATTTTCATTACTGGTAGCTCATTTTGGTTTTGTTGGGAAAAGCTGTTTTATCACTCCCTAGACTTGGATTGCAGACAGTATTTTTTATAATCAATTGATTATAAAATGAATCTCAAATGAATATCTTATTTTAATTTTTAAGGATCTAGAAAACATAAAGTTAACAGCTTTTTAAAATTAAATATAACCCATTACTGTCAAGTTGATTCATAGTCATAGCGACCCTACAGGACAGAATAGAACTACCCATAGAGTTTTGAAGGAGCAGCTGGTAGATTCAAACGGCCAACCTTTTGGTTAGCAGAAGTAGCTCTTAACCACTGAGCCACCAGGGCGCCCGTAAATTAAGTATAAGACTACAAAATTTTGTATTAGATTAAAAATGCATAATGCATTACTTCATTTACAAATGATGATTAATTAATAGGTAAAGAAGCACAGAAGGAAAGGAAGATGAAATAAAGGAAGAGAGGGAGGACAAAAGGGGGAATAAGGATGAGAGGTAAAGACAGACTGAAGGGAAGAGATTTAGTCGGTTCACAGATACCTGTAAGTGACAATCAATGGTGTGCGATTGCTTAATTAGTTATGTTTTTGTAGTTCGGTGCCATAGAGTCAATTCTGACCCATAGTGACCCCATGTGACACAATAGAACTGCCATAGGGTTATCTTGGCTGTAATTTTTATGGAAGCAGATCAGCAGGTCTTTCTCCCGCAGAGCTGCTGTTTACGTTTAAACTACCAACCTTTCAGTTAGCAGCCAAGTGCTTAACCATTGCACTGCAAATCACTTGAATTATGAGTATCAGAAAGTTGCTATTTACAGCTTTTTTTTTGAAATATTTATTAACTTATTTCACTCATTCCATAAACATGTATTCTAAAGGCTTAGATACAAGGCACATTGCTAAACTCTGTGGGGTATAAAAATATTAAGCATATGTCTTGCCATTAGCCATTATTCATAGCTCTTTAACTAAATATGTACTTTTATTAATTCATCTGGTCATAACCTTTAAATTCCCCACTCAGAATGGGATACCAAAATAAATTAACAAAACCCCAGCTGCCATCCAATTGATTTCAACTCTTGCTGACCCCATGTGTTTCAGAGTAGAACTGTGCTCCATAGGGATTTCAAGGCTGTGACATTTTAGAAGCAGACCACCAGGCCTTTCCTCCCAGGTGCCTCTGGGTGGGTTCAAACCACCAAGCTTTCAGTTAGTTGTTGAGTGCCTAACCAGTTGGCACTCCCCAGGATCTCCTAATGGGATACCAGATACCTGTGATTCCTGGGCTCTGCCATCATGGTGCAGATGAAGCAGATGAAACCCAGCAGAAGGTCTAGGGATCCAGCATTTTTCTTACTTCTAACATATATTATTGTTGAGATTATTAATAATAAAATGGTGCGCTCAAAATAATTGAAATATTTTCCTGACTTGGTAAGAAATAACACTCTCTCCCAGCCACCTGCTACTTAAAGCTATAGTTCCAGAGACTTCCTTTGCACTCACTCCTTTTTTGCAAGTTATCTGGAACGAGTTTACTTTTTCTGTTTTAAGAAATATATATATTTAACAATTATTTTTCTTGTCCTAGGATACCCTGGGTGACACAAATGGTTAAATGTTAGTTACTAACGGAAAGATTGGCTGTTTGAACCCAACCAGAGGTGCCTGGGAAGTAAGACCTGGCGATCTGCTTCCAAAAGGTGGCAGCCTTGAAAACTCTATGGAGCACTGTTCTACTCTGCACACATGGGGTCGCCATGAGTTGGAATTGACTCGACAGCAACTAATAACAACAGCAACAAATGTCTTGTTTACCTACCCGTTGCACATTCTTCTTCTTTATTTTATTTTTCTAAATTATAAAATACTAGAGGAGAGAAATAATGCTTTGGTTCAGATCCCCACATGGCAAAATGCACTTGCAGAACCATGTAAATGAGTGGTCATGATAATAATTTTCATTTCTTTGCATTTAGATCATCTAGTAGGTAAAATGCAGAACTGAGGTAGGCATCTTTGTTCAGAACTGCTAACCCAACTTTACAAATCGTTACCTTCTTGAGATTGTTTGGCTGATATAGATACATTTCTTCTTCTCAAGATGATTATGAAGTACCACCAAAAACAACCCAAAAAACCTGCTTAGTAGGAAATAACAAAACAAACATGTGGATCATATTGCATTGTTAGCTCTTAGCTTTCAGAGAGAACGTTGAAGGTGAGTAATCTTCATCCAGTTCCAGGAAAAATCATGATGTTATGAGGCCGTTGAGCCTACTAACGTTTCCACTAAAGTAGAAAGTGATTCTATTTCAGCTGGATTAGCGACTGCGGGGCATTTATAGGTTATGGGTTTGCTCAGTATATATGGTGAAATATTGGTGCAATTTTAGTCCTAAATAATCGGAATGGGAATGAGTGGTAATTATGTGCTAAGAACTGATAAAATAGATGATTTTATGGTCAGCATTAGTGGATAGTCCACTAAAAGTGGGGTGCTGCCTGGAGTGAATTTGGTGATAAAGCTGTGGGGTGCTCTTTTCTTCCTTAATTCTTCTCTTTTTTCTGCATGATTCTTATAAGGAAGCTGTTGTGTGTTTAAAATGTATCAGTACCTTTTACATTGCTATGTACTAACCATGAGTATATGACGTATAATTTATTTTAAAGATTTTCCTGAATGCACAGCTACATTTATTACATATATTCTACATGTGTATGTATATATATTAGTCACAAGCAAAACTGAAAAATATACTCTGTTTTTGAAGAAATTTTTAGAAGTGGATTGAAGTCTTTTTATGGTCATCTTTGATTTGGCTTGTGTATAATTTGGGCATCATACATGATGTCAAATTTATAAAATAACATTGAAATGAATGACCTATCATTTTAGATGTGTCATAATTTTATATTGCACTTTGGATTTCTGTGCGAATTTGCTAGTCAGGTTGGTGAGTCTGAATTATTCTAAAGTGAAGGAGCATATACAGTCCTGTTGTTTCAGATTGGCGGGGCCTGGAAGCTGTGGCTCGCTGATAAATCTTTACCTCCTATGTAGCATCATCCTGCAGCATGTTTAGTGCCATTAAAACCTCTCCTTTGCCCCCAGCATTAACTGTCTGAATTTGTGTGTCTGACATTGAATAAAATATTTGTTTCTTACCTTGGGCAAAGCTCAGAAATTCAGCACTGAAAAGCGAATTTCAAAGCCTTTGAAGCCACATTGTTACTGTCTGTAACTTTTAAACTTAAGATTCTAAAATAACAACCACCATTACTAGAAATTTCTATCATTTTGTAGACATACTGCATTTACAATGATAGATATTTCCATTGACCCACACATATTCTTTTTGTTACAATAGTTTCCAAGATCTTCCAGTCAAAGCTAACCATGGAAAGAGTTGTTTTTACTTACTGTAAACAGGAAGTGGTTCTTAACCCTATCAGGCCCCAAACTCCTTTATTACAGAAAATATTTTGAGACTTCCCATTTACTATCCTAACAATATGAACTTCATAGAGAGTATAACCTGCTTATAGTCATCATAATTAAAATTTGGGGTCACATCCTACTTTAATATAAAGATGATATTAAGGAGACTTTAAATTTGAAATTTATGTTTTTCAGCGTGTAAATTCTCAAGCACCTCTACACAAGAACACGTTGTCTTTGCTTCCACTATTTGATGCTGCACTATGAAGGCACGTGGTGCAAATGCAGGTTGCTACAGGTGTGCTGTATCAGGTATCCACGTACCATTAATGGCATTGCCGTCAGAGATACGATTTTTCTAAAATGCTAAACAATTCCCGGTAATGTTCTAAATAAAACAAAAGATAGTCTTTCCTTGATTTACATGGCAATTGCATTTTTTTGTAAGAACTGGCATATATTAAAACGTTGCAAAATACATCTATGTGTCTACATATGTATGGTAGTTACAATTTAAATAATTTTAATTTGATCTTCTTCCCACATAAATATGTGTTTGCGCGTGTGTGTAATGGAACTATGATTTATGTGTAGATCATCATAAATAGGTTTCAGTGTCCTGTGGGAAAATGAAAAGTTGTACGGGATGCAGAACAATTCCTTCTTGTTGTGTGGAATTTTCTTACGCATCGTGGGGCGCAGAATCTATAACACCTGTACACTAAATATAATCAGCACATCTGCACGTCAGCCAATTCCCAAAATGCCTCTAGGATGCATTGTTATCTCTGTTAATTATATGTGCTGTAGATATTTTTTTCTACTTCATTTTGCCACTTTCTTTCTACCCTCTACCCACTGTAGATTGACTTTCACTATGTCTTCACTTATGCAGCCCAAACCCAAAACACCATATTGACACTATTCTCACTAGGGGCCCTAAGGAATGTAAAGTTGCTAAATGCAAATTGTATAATAATATAAAATGTAATTGCTCATCATATTTGACTTTTAAGCAGCCTTAGGCATACTTCCTTCATTCTCCAGCTGAACCACCTCAATGACTTCCATCCTAGCACGCTCTTTTGATGTCCTTCCCTCTGCCTGCTCTCTTTCAGTTTTCTTTGCTGAATCTTCTTCTAATTAAACTTTAAATATTGTGATTCCTTCGGGCTTGATCCTAGGCCCTTTCTCATCTTACTCATCTGCTCTCATGGTTAGAATTTCCATCTAAATGCCAATGACTTCCTGTATTTTTATCTCTAGGTTGAGATCTCTTTTCTGAGCTCCAAACTTGTATATTAATTCAACTGCCTACTCTGTGTTTCACATGCATCTAAAATGCTATACATCTAAAACTGAATTCATGTTATTCCACCCAAAACCTGGTGTTTTTCCAGTGTTTCCTGACTCAGTGAGTGTAGCAACATCTGCCCAATTCCTCATGCTGGAAGCCTCGGTGCCATTCTTGACACCTCTACCAGATCACACAACCAATCCGTTACCAAGTCCTATATATCCTACCACCTAAATATCTTTTAAATCCATCAACTCTTCTCCATTTCTGTTGTCAACACAGTAGTCTGTTAAAGTTATCACTAATTCTTGCCAGGGCTTGTGTTGCAGATGAATCCTTAACATGTGTTCTCATGTGCTCTTGCCTCTTCTAATCACCCGCTCTACACAGATCAGTCAGAGTAAGCTTTCAGAAACATCCAAATCTCATTATATTGCCCTTTCTAGCTCTTTGGTACATTAGAGAAAGGGTCTGCAAGATATGACCCTTGGGTCAAATCTGAACCATCTCCTATTTTTGTAAATAAAGTTTTATTGAGACACAGCTATGTCATTTGTTTACATATTATCTATGGCTGTTTTCGCATTACAGCAGCAGAGTTGAGTAGTAGTGAAAGAGACTGTTATATCCTGTTAAGCCTAAAACTGGGCAGATTAACCAGTAAGCAAGATATGCACAGGCTTTAATTAAGCAAGGCACACATGGGCTGACTTGTGTTCCCTTACTAATCTGTAGTGCACAATTTCACATAGATGTGGCAAAACCCACGTGAAACTGTGCACTACAGATTAGTAAGTAAGCACAAGTAAGTCCGCGCATACCTTGCTTACTGAGTAATTCATCCCTGCCTAAAATATTCACTATTTGACTCTTCACAGAAAAGTTTGTTGCATGTATTAAGCACATATTGAATGTGTAATAAATATTTAATGAATCGCTTTATATACCCGTTGCTGTCAAGTCGATTCCAACTCATAGCGACCCTACATAGTGTGCTGCACATACACAAATAGCTCTCCTTGCTGTTATGAATCTTAAGGTGCTACATGACTCTATAACTTTCCTTGCAGACAGAGACTTCATGTGAAGTTCTGATTTTGGGTTCTGTTCTGACTTCAACCATGTGGAAAAAAAATTATGCATTTAGCACCAATGATAAGAGAACCCCAAAAAGAGTATTTGAAGTAGCTTTCAAGTGTGTACTCTTGACAGCCAGCTTCTGTTAATCTGCCTCTCACTCAGACGCACTCACGTGCTGGCACCTAAAAGTTCTGATATTCCTTTTGAGTGAATGCTATGTTACTATGTCAGATTTTCTAAAGCAGGTTAACAGTCCTCAAGGCAATTTCACCATTAAGTAAATATTTGTGATGATCCCGCATGTTCGCTTTTGGGTTATGGTTGTAAGAGGTCCCTACCAAGTCGATGAGTCTACATCCAAACCCTCTAGAAGGTGGCAGCAACGTTTATGTGAATAAGCTGAGTGGAACTTTTTCAAAATGTCCTGCCAATTGAAAGTGCACAGATACTCATAATAAAAGGATTGCTGATAAGTTTGATTTTATACTGGCGAAGGAGATACCTATTTAATAGATGAAAGCTTTTTTTTTCGTACTATGGTCAAGAAAAATGATATGATGAGTTGCCGTCTTGGAATAATGGAGGCCTAGACTTTTACACTAATGCAAACAACAGATGGTTAAGTCCCTTTAGTTTTGACCTACTTTATGATTATTGTTACATACATTGTTATTATCATCGCTATATACATACAGCATCACTTTATTGCATAGGTAGGTTATGATTATTGTATTTAGCAGTTAAATTCTCAAGACTACCTATCAATTCTCAAGAGTTCTTATATTTCATATTTATGAATCATTTTTCAGGAGACATAATAGTCTTTGAAATATAAATTATTTAAGGATGCCTTGTTCTGGAAACCATCTAACTAGTGAAAGGAAAGGGAATTCTTCAGGAAAGTGTAAGAAGTTTTTAGCTGACACAAAGCCCAGGCTGATTTTTCAGACAATTAGTTTTTTATTCAGGACATCCCTTCTGCGTGAATACTCTGAAGTACTAATTCGTTAAAATAAAAAGCAATTTTTTTATTGCACTGTCTCCAGGTCTCTGCGGATAACTAGGTAGAGAATATCCTGAAAAAAACAGATATTTATTCTATTTAAAGTTTACCTGAAAGACAATGCGATGCATGAGCGAGATACTAAGGCTGGTAGAATCCATGTGTATGCCTCTGTATATGTTATCATATAATTCCCAATGTAATTTCTATGAGATCATTACTGTTGACAGTCCTGAAGCCCATACTGAGTTATCCTCTTCCTCTTGAATTATTCTTTCTAAACTGTTATATATAGGCCTTCTTTTCTAATGTTTAATTATATCACTGGCCTCTTCCTTATCTTCCTCCTTGGGAGAGTCTTCCTATTATCCTAAGAATACTTCACTTCAAAAAGGGAGTGATAAGTGGTCTGCGAGGGAGAACAGGACTGAAATGTTTAAATCAGGACTGTGAGAAAAATTAACGAATTTGGCAAAATAATACATATACACTATATATTTATTAATTTTTCTTCAAACTGTTCAGTGTTTCTGATGGTATCACGCATTATTCAAATTGACCTAAAGCCATGTTTCTCCGTCTTAAATTTTTTTTTTTTCATCAGCAAGCTATGAAAAGAGTTCTTTTAGCTGTAGCAAATCTCCTCAGCAGTGCATTTGCCTTTACTGCTTGCAGGCTCCCCTTTGCTTATCCAGAGAACAGCTGAGTCTGGAAAAGAGAGAAAGAAGTTTTAAAGACATCACATCAATGTCACACGAAGGCATTGATGTGACATCTCTATCCTTTGGGCTCATACATCCTATGAAACTTCAGATTTGAAAGACAAAAGGGATATCAGGAGGAACAGCATAAATTTGAAATGAGAAACACATATAGCGAAAAAAAAAAAAAAAACTCTACCCACTTCCCCCCCACCCCAAATGGACTTGGGTTAAAGAAAAAGCCAGAATAGCACTGAGATTTGAGCAGATGTATACCAATTCTGTACACCCACATTGCATTAAAAATTCACTGGAAGGCTTTCATATGTAGCAAATACCTATTGTGTGTTTACCATAGATGTACAAGGCCATCTTTTCCTCAGATCAATCCATTACCAAGTGATTAATGCTTTGTTTAATTATACATTGTCTAACAGCAGAATATAGTAAATAATTTTAGGAAACAATACTTCAAAATTGCAGTTAGCTCAAAATTTTATAGATGTCTTGCCAAGGTCATTTATGATCCTGAATTTCTCTGTGCTTACTCCAGCCCACACAGTTAGAATTTAAAACACACACACACACACACACACACTCCTCTCAGCCTAATCCCATAATTCAGTTACTTATATAGGCACATATTTGAATATCCCTCCCTTAAACCAAAAGTCAAACCCATTGACGTTGAGTTAATTTCAACTCGTGGCTCAGGGCAACCCCATGTGTGACAGAGTAGAACTGCTCCATAGGGTTTTCTTGGCTATAATCTTTATGGAAGCAGATCACAGGTTTTTCTTTTGCAGTGATGCTGTATGGGTTCAAAACGCTGACCTTCAGGTCAGGAGTTAAGTGTAAACCATTTGTGCCACCGAAGGACCTCATCCCTCCCTTAACCAAAAACCAAACCCTTTGCCATTGAATGGATTCTGACTCATAGTAACCCTATAGGACAGAGTAGAACTGCCCCACAGGGTTTCTAAGGAGTGGCTGGTGGATTCAAACTGCTGACTTTTTGATTAGCAGCCAAGCTCTTCACCACTGCACCAGCAGGGCTACATCTCTCCCTTAGACACAAGAAAATACAACCTATGCTCCCACACAGCACTTAAAATGGCAACGATTTTCAAATTGTGTTAGCTTATTCTTAGTAAGCTTGTTTAGTGGCCTATGGGCATATCCAATTTTGACCACCATCCCCCCCAAAAAAGGTCAGTTAGACATTGGAGATGTTGAATAGTGCTATTCAAAGTTTAATTTAGATTTTTTTCTCTGTTATTTTATGGACATACTGTTATATTACTTACAATGTCAATAAGGTCAGCTGCTTATGAATAAACATAATTGAATTATTTTAAGGTCAGACTATTTCATGGTGTGATATTTTTCAGATCAGAGGCAGAGATAAAAAGCCATAAGTTGCCCAGAGCTTCCCTAAAGCACACGTCATTAATTTAAAAAACTAATTCTTACCTCCCTACTTGTTGGTTTTACATAACAGTACAACATCTATGTGGAATTAAATTGTCTACTACATGTTCTTAATGTTTTATTTTTATTATTATTCCAGGGGAAAATGTGAAACATATGTTGAAGCTGGGATTTGTTTGCTTGTTTGTTTTCTTTCCGTAGAAAAAATAGCTACTCCAAGTCCATTTTTTTTTTGCACAACAATGCACAGTTCTTAACAACCAATACGGGAAAAGAAAAAAAAGGTTATTCTAAAGCAGGGAGGAGAGGTAAGAATATGGGAGGAAATTTCAGATCAGAGCTTATCTAAAAATAAGAAATGCCTTTAACAGGTACTTTTGTAATTTTAAAATATCTTACCATTTACTAACATCCATCATGAATTTTCCTAATTCAGTATTTCCTTAGGGTTTCTGTCTTTGAGTAAAAGACCTCTTTTTTTAAACAACTTCAAGACAGTAAAAAGATTATTTTGAAGACTTCCAATTTCCAAGATACCCTTTTCTCACTGAATTTAAATATCCGTGTTGTTAGCATAGTGGTTAAGAGCTTGGCAGCTAACCAAAAGCTCAGCAGTTTGAATCCACCAACTGCTCTTTGGAAACCCTATGGGGGCAGTTCTACACTGTCCTTACAGGGTCACTGTGAGTCAGAACCAACTTGAGGGCAATGGGTTTTATTGAGTTTGCACACACACATGCACACCCACACACATACACAAACACCGATTCATAAAAATCACTTTAGTTTATCTCCAAGGTTGATAATCCTTATTTCTGTGTTAGATAATAAATTTTAAAATGTGAAGAAATAGAGTGCAATTTGTTTTCAAAGCAATACATAGCATTACATTTCAAAGGCTTAAATCAAAGCTTGGTTTGCCTGCTAATGTGATTAATCACCTACCAATACATATTGTTTCTTTTAGCTGTTGTGGCTTTTCCTCCCTGTTTATATTTTGCAGAGATTTTACTAGAAACTTGACCTTTTGTTTATATTTGTCATTCTGCTTAGCAACAAACACTTTTACAAAAGGTAGACAATTGCCTGTGACAAATTGATTGGTGATTTCATTAATTCATCCAGCAAGTCATGATTGGGAGCCCTGGTGGAGCAGTGGTTAAGAGCTTGGCTGCTAACCAAGCTTGGCAATTCGAATCCACCAGCTGCCCCTTGGAAACCCTCTGGGGCAGTTCTACAGTGTCCTCTAGGGTCTTTATGAGTCGGAATCGACTCGATGGCAACGGGTTGGTTTGTTTGGTTTTGTATAGGACGAGAGCTGTGCTGGGCACCGTGTCTAGATATAGAATCACAATCCATGTACTCTAGTGTGTTGCAATCTAGAAGGGGGCAGGGGGAGTAGAACCATAAATAGTTAAATGAAATGTAACATGGAGTATGTTGTCATTCAAAAAAAATACATTCGAAATCATTAAATTGGTGTGTTCTGCTGTGTGTATTCTCAACAACAGCAGCAAAAATAAATTAAAAAAGAAAAATACATTCAATAATTTTACCTACAAAGAACCAACAACTGCATTTTCATACATACTATCTCATGTTGTGGAGTAAGTATTATTTTAATTTTAGAAATTAGAAAAGGTTTTGGGAGGATAGTTATTACCCAAAGGTCACAGGGTTGGCTAAGTGACTGAGTTGAGAGTAGAATTTTCTATCCCTGATTCCAGGACCAAGTCCTATACCACAGAGAAGAGATTACTTAGTTAAGTCTGGTGAAGGCAAGATTCAGAGAAACTGGAAAAAATGCTGGTTTAGCTGGTGCCAGAAGATAGAACAGTAATTCGGGATGTCTGTGTAGGAGGGGAACAACCGTGATGGAAGAGGCCAAAGGAACAAACTGCAGAGACTTGAGGACCTACGTTGCGTTTTCAAACTAGGCTGGCACAGAGTAGACACGGACCCAGTAGGAGGTGAATGTCAAGATGAAAAGGGAACAGCCAGCTGGGATCAGAGTGGAAAGGGTCTTGAAAGCTTCAGCAAGGCATTTTTTCTAAGGAATTTTCTATGGTTTATCTAAGAAAGGATAATGGGCTGAAAGTTCCAACAAAATAAATTTTGCTAACAGTTTTTGGCACAGCTTGTTTTGTAAGATATTGAACAATGTTCAAATAATTTAAACATTATGATTTAAAGCTGCTTACTGGAAAAAAAATCATCACTTTGTGGAACTTTTTTAGGTACCGTTGAGTTGGTGCCTACTCGCAGTGACCCCATGTACCACAAAACAAAACAATGCCCAGTCCTGTGTCGTCCTCACAATTGCTGTTCTGCTTGAGCCCATTGCTGCAGCCACTGTGTCAGTCCATCTCATTGAGGGTCTTTAGTCCTATATATTTTACCATTTCTAAAAATATTGTCAGTTGTTTTTCTAGGGATCACTATTATTTTTGGAGATTACTTCTTTATGCTTTGGACATACATAAAACATGTTCTTTTTGAGTTTCATATTTGAGATATATTTAGTATCTGTAGTTAATCCACTTTATATATGCTAAATTTTATCTTGTATTTGGCATTTTTCATTCAATTCAGCAGTATTTATGATAAAAGTCATGTGATTCTAGCACTGTATCTATGCTTAGTAAACTAATATTTAATGATAACTGTACATAGAAAAATCCAACTTTTATGAGCTGCATGTTCACCACAGACTAAATACGTAAAATCTATGGTAGTGCATTACATGGAATTTTATCTGTGACTCAACAAATCTATTATTTGTTTGAGTCCTAAGAAATAATTCCTACTGGGGTCATGTGATTGAGTAATTACCTTTGGTGGCGTTTGCCTTCCTAACTTTCGTTTCTTATTTTGATTTGTCCCACCTTTCTTTGTTTTTTTATCCAGGCTGTCATAACTATTTATTTATTTATTTTGATTATTTCATTGTGATTTAGTTGAAATTTTACAAAGCAAATTAATTTCCCATTCCACAATTAATACACAGCTTGTTTCGTGAGATTGTTTGCAATCCCCTCAGTGTGTCAGCCCTCTCCCCTCTTCTTCCCTTAGTGCAGCTTTCTTGCCTTTTCCTGCTTTCTGAACTATGTTTTTGGGCAACTGCTGCACTTTAGATCTCATATGGTTCATTATTCTGAGGTTCACCTTCCTCACAGATGTTATTGTTCCCTTTATTGACCTGTCTATTAAACAATAAGACGTGATCTCTGGGAGTGTGTTCAGTTCCAGGTTTGAAGGGTGTCTAAGGGCCATAGTCTCGGGGGTTCCACCAGTCTCTATCAGACCAATAAGTCTGTTTTGTTTTGTTTTTTATAATGAATCTGAATTGTGTTCTGCATTTTTCTCCCATTCTATCCAGGGCCTTCTATTGTGATCCTGGTCAGAGTGGTTGGTAGTGGTACCTGGGCGCCATCTAATTCTTCTGCTCTCAGGCTAGTGGAGGTTGTGGTTCATGAGGTCCATTAGTCCTTTGGACTAATTGTTTCCTTTAGTATTTGGTTTTCTTCATTCTTCTTTGGTTCGAATGGGAAGAGACCAACAGTTGTATCTTAGATGGCCACTTGCAAACTTTTAAGACCCCAGTTGCTACTCAACAAGGTAAGATGTAAAATATTGCCTTTATGGATTACATTATGCCAATTGACCTAGGTGTCCTCCGAGACGATGGTCCGAAGCCCTCAAGTCCAGTTCTTCAGTCCCGCAAGGGGTTTGGTTGTGGCTAAGAAGTTTTCATGAGTGTGCCCCCTGTGCACTCTATTATATATATGGATATATTTGGAGAATATAAAAATACATATGTAGAAATGTCCACTGCTTAACTCATATATGCTTGTGGCTCTACTCCCATGTGCCATCCCACACATTACATATTTGCCTATGTATCTACCCATAGATTATTATATGTCAAGACTGTTGCAGGATTGTATATATAATAGTGTTTACTGTTGTTGCCTATTACTCTGCCATACCTCTCGGTATCTTCCTTTGCCTTGATCATGTTGTGCTGAAAATAGCTGCCATAGCAATTTCTGTTTTCTACTATGAAAGTTCAGAAATATGAAGACAAAAAAAGATGATGAAGGAGGTTCTTGTTGCCTTTCTGCCACTCTTCCATGGTAAGGATCAGGGGAATGGGAAGCTGAACTTTAAAGAGGTGATATACCTGATGGATTCATGGGATTGTATTTCTTACTGTAACTTTCCAGCTGGTTCAAGTTTCTAGTTAAAATAAATAAATAAGTAAACAATGAGGAAAAGTTTATAAAAATATATTTGTTTGTTTTACTGTATTTCTTGTATATAGTCCTAAAGGGGCTTTTATTCTTCCTATAGCTTAACAGTCAAACAAAGTTCAGGGCAGAGTTTGACAAACCATGGCTGCTAGTTAAATCTGGCCTACCCTCTGTTTGTGTAAATAAAGTTTTATTGGAATACAACCACGCTGATTCATGTATACAAATGAATGTCTATGACTGCTTTTGCCATATACTGGCAGAGTTGAGTAGCTGATACAGAGACCATCGGGCCTCAAGCCTATCTGGCCCTTTACACTGGTTTAGGATAATAAAATTTTAAGTGCAAAGATTAATCTACATGTGATAATATGTAACATTAAAGGTTTTGTTGCATTTATCCAAATCATTTTTGAAATTAGAAAATAAACCAGTGGAGAAATATAATTCTAAAAAGTGTCATCAGCTTACAAATTTTTGGGTGGCTTTCTCTGACCCTGTAAAGAAAATACCTATTTTTACAGAACAAAATCTTTTTAAATCTTTCTGATTTATAGAAATAGCATAAACTTCTCTCTCAGTAAATTTCCACTAATAAAGATGCACCTTAAACACAAGCTATTGTTGTGGACTTAGTCAACTTTTCCACTTGACAATTTTACTAAATTACTATAGGTTACTTTTTAATAAAAGACAGTAGAATATCCAATTGATATTCTCCAAACAAGGGTTTTTGGAGTTCCCTGCTGCTAGGTGATTCTATGCCCCAGGGGCTCAAAACTTCGCAACAGAAAGTAAATTCCAGGCTTTGGTCTGCTGATAAAACATAGAAACCCTGTCTATTTCCATTTATCAGGTCATGTGTCAAAATGCTTACTACTTGGTACTGGAACATGATCTGGGGAACTGGAACATGGATGGCAGCTAACAACAATAACAAAAAGAGGCCAGCTGCAGGCAGTTCTTTGTGCATAAATTGACATGTTTTGCACCATGTAACCATTTATTTTAGCCACTTCTGATTAGACCAGAAATTGGTGCCTGAGCCAATGGCAGCCAAGCATGGATTAACCATTAGCCTCTTATGAGAACTCTACCCAAAACGAACATTCTATATTGAGTAGTATCTAACTATTGACTTAATCAGATATTTTCCCTAGGAGAGTTAAAACTAGACAGATAAAAGAACAAAGAGTGGTAGAAAAGACTAAGAGACAGAATATAGATGTTTACAGAGAACCTTAGGAGTTGTTCACAGGAAATTAAAATAAAAAGAGCAAGAATGAAAAGAGAAGAGAAGGTCAGGGCAGGGAAGGGAAGGGAAGAGCAGGAAAGAGAAGGAGAAGGGAAGAGAAGGATAAATAAAGCACAAACAGGCAAAGAAAATAAAGGCATCGAGTGAGAAGAATGACAGTGAATATGCTCAGAAGCAGACTACACCCAAGAGGATGACTGCGAGAGTTGCTGATGTGACATTGGAGGTGCATGTGTGTGTGTGTGCATGTGATATGGGAAGCATTCCTTCTCCTTGACTGTATTTATGTATCACCCATATATCTCCATCCATCTTTATAAGAAAGCTTATCATCTAAGGTCAGTATAGCCACAGACATCAGAATCTCATGAATATGTATAGTTAATTAATAATTTTCATAAGAGAATGCAGAGGCACCACAATACAGCCCTATTTATAGTTTAACCTATACAAAACCGTATTATTTTCTGCTTTGAGTTTTGTTTTGTTTTTTGATACCGTGTGTTTTCATTAGTGGAAGCACGCTGAGGCCTGGAGTGTGTTTAAATTTTTGGTTGGAAATATGGATTTTGAGAAATATTATTTGGGAATACATGAGTCCCACAAACCTCAGGGGGTTCTCATGTGCCAGGATTGGTGGGTGCCTGTCTGTCCCGCAGATCATGGGTGGCAGGATTTATTGTGACACACACATATATACCAAAAAACAAAAAACAAACAAACAAAAAAAACCCACCAGAGCTCCCTAACTATCACAAGGAAACCATAAATATGCTCACAAGGCTTATCTAGCTGTATAGAAGCCAAAAGAGACATTTATTTTACCTGTTCAGACTTCCTGGATGCAATACCTCAGGTTTAAGGCTGATACCCCAGCTATTTTGCTTCAATAAATGTTTCTTTTGCCATTCACCATTACACAAGTCCCCAATGGAGGGCAGCAAATACTTTTAGTGAGAAAAGTACAGTCCCAAGAAACCTGAGAGCTGGAAAAAGTGAGTGGGATACTGTATGTCCCACAGGTCATGAAAAGGACCGTCTGAAACTCAAATGTCTTCTGAGGTCAAGCAGGTTAATGAGTGGGGTTGTCTGGATGTGGGAAGCGATAGGCAATGGTGAACAACAGAAAAAGGCAACTTCTAATCATCTCCAGCTGATGGTTGTGTCACAGGCATATAGGGCCTGTGTTGCTAAAGCTTCTAATTTTTCAAGAGAAACTAGAAGTCTCCTGTTTTTTAAATGTTGGATCTTTTTTTTTTTTTTTTAAGAAAGAAATAGGATGCAGGGCAAAGAAATATGTGCAGGTCAGATTTGTTTTATGATGTTGGGTTTACAAGTAATAACAAGCTGTTTTTTGATAGCACTGTTGAAATGGCGGTCTGTTTTCAACATAAATCAGTAATGATTTTCTATGACTTTTTGTCTTCCAAAAAATGACCTAGATCCTGGCTCAGCTCATGAAATGGGATTTCACTGTGTTGTTCAGATTTTTCTTTTTTTTTGCTGGAAGCTTCCAAGGCCCATCTCTGCAAGAGATGCAGTGATGAGTTGTGACATGCATCCTGTGCATCAATTGTCAGCATGAATGACATGAAAATGAAAAGTTGTCATTTTGTACCAGAAACCTCTTTGCTTTATTTCCTGTTGTTTCAGCAGTCCCAAGTGATGGTGGTGTTTGGGTGTGGATCAGGGCTCTTTACCTTCTATCTAAGGATTTCATCTGAAAATAGGAAAATAGCCGACAGTAATTGTTAATCTTTATGTCACCCTCACCTATTCTGTTTTTCTTTCTTTTTACTTATTCTACCTGAATTCTTGTTAAACTCTGTACTACTTGTAAAATGGTTTCCCGTGTTAATATTATTCTCTGTGACCACTGCAGGTTTTTCTATTGTAACCATTATGATTTACTTTTTTTTTTTTAACTGGACACAGAGGCAAAATACAGTTTAAATAACATTTTATATACTTTTATTGAGTACTGTAACTACTTGTATGCATTCCCTAAGAAAAGTTGTTGATGTTGTTGCCATTGAGTCGATTCCAACTCATGGTGGCCCCGTGTGCACAGAGTAGAACTGCTCCATAAGGTTTTCAAGACTGTGACCTTTTGGAAGCAGATCAACAGGCCTTGTTTCCTAGGTGTCTCTGGGTGGGATTTAGCTGCCAACTTTTTGGTTAGTAGTCCAGCATTTAACCATTTGAGCCACCCAGAGACTTGAGGAAAAGTCAGTACTAGCTTAGTTTTGTTTTTAAATGCCAATATATACATACGTCCAGCTTGTAATTTGATATCCAGGGAACTTTACTTTTCATGTGGCTTCAGCAAATGACAAGTTAGACTTGGTTACCTCATTTTTATCAACTTAGTGTGTTTCCTCATTTCCTTAATATACACAAACCTTAAATTTTTGAACTCCTTTTTATGGTGGGGTTCAAAAGTTTATGAACATTTATAAACTTTACTGAAATTGGCTATGAAAGTTTTAAAGATTAATAGTAATGAGTGGATGAGGGGTAGTAAGGTCAAGGGTTTCAACTGAAGACTAGACTTTTGGAAATCTGATATTCTACTAAGCTTTAGCTATTAGAGAAGGTCATAATAGATTCTCTCACAAACAACAGTCCCATCTGGTAAAAAAAGTACCAGAGAAAGGGGCTGAAAATAATATTAGCAACAGGAAGACATTTACTAAAAGTAGGCACGCTTATAAATCAGTCACTTGAAACATTTATTGAACAACTGCTCCATGTACATGCTTATATTGTGGCATGCTCTGAAGGAGTAAGATGAGACTCTTGAACTTAAAAAAAAGAAAAATTGTAATATAAGGATAGAAAGTGTGTGGGTGTATAGTGGGAGCAAATTACAATTTTCAATGCTTTAAGGTCAGAGCGTCTAATATACCATCTTAAATCTCACCATTCTTCACATTCAATAATACCAGTGCCACCTAATGTTTGTTTGGAGTCCCTGAGTAGTGCAAACAGTTAATGGACTTAGTTGCTATCTGAAAGACTGGAGGTTTGAGTCCACCCAGAGGTGTCTCAGAAGAAAGGCCAGGTGATCTACTTCTGAAAAATCAGCCATTGAGAACACTATGGAGCACAGTTCTACTCTGACACATGGTGTTGCCATAAGTCAGAGTCAACTCAAAGACAACACCATACTTTTCACGAATAGCACACCCACGTAAATAATGCATCCACACATATAATGTGCACAGCACACCAAGGAAAACAATGTGCGAAGAGAGTTGTGTGATTGGCAAAAAAGTCTTTATTTGCATTATTTGCATAAAAATACGGTAGTTTTTGTTTATTTTTTTCCTGCTTATAGCACTTTCTCATTTGATTCCACAACAACACTTTGATGCAAGAAGTGCCATTCCCATATTATGCTCATAGAGAAAGCAAGCTTCAAAGGTTTTGTGTTTTTCCAAGCACACCCAGCTAGAAAGAAAAATGACCAGAAATGGAGCTCTAGACTTTTTTGCACACCCAGTACTCCTCCACGCTACCCTCAGAAATGGCCAACCCATGGATTGCGCACAACAAATATTTTTCATCAACACTTTGCGAATCCTTTACTTCATTTGGCTTATTGATTGAACAAAAGAAAAATAGCAACTACTTTCAAATGCAGGCACATATATGTACTTTTGCACAAATATCAATATCAAATCGACGCTATAGCTAGTATTTATGAAAAAAAATGACAAACTGCACATACTCTAAAGTTCTACAACTAACTGTTCTTTTCCAATCCTTTATCAGTGTTTGTTGTAATGTCATTGAAGATTAAGTTGCACCAATATCATCTTGGATTCTTGTGTAAAATGCTTATTCCTGAGCATGAGACCAAAACTGTTTATTCAAAGTATCTGTGGTAGGTCCCAAGAATAAAAGACACATGAGGCACACTGAAGTCTGAGAGCTAATGCTGGCTTACAGGGTTTAGGAGCTTTGGGTTCAGGAGATCTCCTTTATAAACTCACACTTTTCCAATTCTGGAAAAGAGGTAAATATTTTAAAGAAAATGAATAAGTCAGTAACCCTACCCAAGTTCTTGTTGCCCTTACTCAAATGTAGTTGACTACTTTCTAGAAATAAGAAAGTTTAGTTCTTATGTGATTTGGGGGGAAATGACAGGAAAATCAAGCAAACAAAACGTTAGAATTAGACTTTCATCCAGGGAATAAGCTGACAAGCTGACATGGTTACAAGTGTAGATTGTAGAGATGGGGCCCAGAAGGCTGAATGTAAGGGCTCTAAAGTAAAAATATCATTTAACGTCTACTGGAAAGCCAAAGAATCGACTCAGTGATAATGGGTTTGTTTTTTGTTTTATTATCATGATGATTATTATTGGTTTTGAAGGCCAAAACAGAGTTGGGGACCCCTCACAGTGTATATGACTTGTAATAAAGCAAAAAAAAAAAAAAAGTAGAGGCATTTCATTGAAACATTAAGGGGAGAAGATTCTGAAAAATTTTAATTATCAGGGAATGATAAATGGATTTTAATATACAGTCTTAATATTATTAATTTAATTTATATAAAATGTCATCGATAATATTTTGTTTAATATACTCTTCAGGAAACAATATCTATAAACGCTCCCATACGTACTTTTCAAAAATTAATCTCTACGTTCTAATTTTCCATCGGATTTTAAGTTCCTATGATACACTGAATTTTAAAGTTTAGACTACTAATATGAATAGTCTTCATGATAGCAGGAAATTTTTTGAAAGATTTTAAGGGAGGATCTGACTTGATGGACAACAAGTTATAACTTACGGTTGAAATGAAGACAAAGTCTTACAAGACTAACCTAGAGATCGGAAGCTGGGGCATGAGGGCCACTGTGAAACTCTGAAAAGTTAATAATGTTGGAAATTGAAAGAAAATGCATCAAGAGAAAATAACATTTGGTACTTGGTGACATGTTGAGTGTCAGGAATAAGGGAGAGAGAAGAACTCCCGATGGGTTATAAAATTACATACCTGGAGAGGCAGAAGGACAATGTGGATGATAACCCACTGCCATCAAGTTGATTACGACTCATAGTGACCCCACAGAGTTTCCAAGGCTGTAAATCTCTATAGAAGCAGACTGCCACATCTTTCTCCTGCAGAGCTGCTGGTGACCTTTCAGTTAGCAGTTGATCTCTTTAACCACTGCACCAGATGGGAAGCATAAAAATTAGGAGAAATTATTTCTTAAAGAAGAGAGCTCTATCCCAGATGTAGGTAATCCTAGCTATTGAAACATTAGAATGGAAAAACTCCTGGACATGTTCAAATGCACCACAGTGAAAAAGAAGTAGGAAGACCTGAAAACAGAGATATTTGTGAGTCACGGTGATTAAAAATGTGCTAGTGAATAAAGTCCTTAAAAAAGAGTGTGTATAGCGGCGGGAGGCAAACCAAATCACTGGTCCTTCTATTGTAAGAACGAAAAGGATCTTATAATGAACATATAGAGTAATAGTATGTCTAGTCAAAAAGGGAAGTACAGTAGGATTTCCCTCCAGTTGGGGAGCATCCTGGAGGAAAAAAATAGCAAAAAAATATCCGAAACTATAGAAAGATGGGCTGTTGGTGCTTTCAGAACTGAAAAGCTAATCTCTCTGGTTGACAATGCAAACACACAATAAGGAATTACATGCGAAATACACTCTAAAAAACCCAAGTAGATGTCTGCATTTCCTCCCTCTTCTGTTTTTGAACTTGAGCACATTCAGAGTAAGCAAGGAAGCCAAGCATATCATGTCCACGTCACATTAAAGGAATCGATTAGATCTCTCTGATAACAACATGCTTTGGGTTCATAACACATTAATCAATCAAGCATTCAGTCTCAAGATCGCTGCTTTTTATTAAACTAGCAGATATTTCAGAATTTTCCTCAGTGCTTACACACGTGTAGATTTCCTAGAGGAAAGATGGTGATTACAATCCCCCAAATTGATTTTCCTGTTCGGAGTTCTAATTACCAGTTAATTGCTCCAATCTGACAGCAGTGGCCCGGACTGGTAAATGAAAAGGCAGACATTTCAGCAACCTCAAATTAGCTGGGTGGTTTTCCCAGATCTGTGAGGCACCCCAGCATTGGTGCGCCTGCGCTTCTATGCCATGCTACCAGAACTGCCCTGGTGATTTTAGAAAAATAAAAATAAAAAAGGTAATTGGAAACAGTCAGGCAATTTCTGTGTGATTTAAACTTCTCAGTGGGCAGAGGCGAGCAGTGGGCTGAAAACAAACACTAAACCCAATTACAATCCCACACACTGTGAGGGGACAATATAAGGGCACTGGAACTGTGCCTGGACAACCATTGCTGACGGGTGGAGGCTGTGAACTGTCTGGGGAGGGTGATGGAATAGAGGACAGGTTGTTTGCTACCAGAATGATGTCCTCCTGGGAGGGGCAGCCAGTATTCAGGAAGTACAGAAGCAAGTAGAGTTATGCATTAAGGAATGGAACCTCTGAAGATGTGAACTGTTTCTTCAGGGAGTTATAACCCAGTGGGGAAATGGATGAGTAATCTGACAGTTAAAATGCTGTATGACAAGCACTGGTAAGGAGTCCCTGGATGACGCAAACAGTTAAGCACTCGACTACTAGCAGAAAGGTTGGCAGTTCAAACCTACCCAGAGGCACTTAGGGAGACATGCCCGGCAATCTGCTTCTGAAAGGTCACAATCTTGAAAGCAGTTCTACTCAACTCAAAGGCAGCTCACAACAACACCATGATAAACACTGTAATAAAGGTCAATGGAGAGAGTTGTGGGAACACGGAAGAGACTGAGTTTGAGGTACAAAAACGGGGTCATCCATTGACTCACACAATAATAATCATAAAAATGGATAGTAGTAGCCATCCAATATATTGGACAGGACTTTATGGTTTTCACAGCACATTCATAGATTATAACTTTCTTTGGTACAACAGTGGGAGAAAGTTAGGGAAAGTATTTTTGGCTTCCTCTTATAATATCTTCCTGGACAATCTACTGAAGGACATACTAGTAATTAGTGACAAGGGTGGTGTCACTTTTTTCGTTGTTATAATCCAGTGCTCTTTCCACACTGATTAGTCTATGTTTTGAATAATCACTTGGGGAATAAAGAGCAAGCAGAATTAACCTTGAATTGTGCCTGTTAGATAGTGCATAACATAGTAAAATTGGGAAGACAAAACAGATTGTAAGTGGAAGATGGAACAAGATTCAGTTGAAACATGACTTGAATTATCAATGTTGACCTCCCTAGCATTTTTCCTAGAAAATAGAATGGTAGGCAGAAAGAAGTTGATGTATTTTCTTTAAGTTTCTTAAAAGACACACCATCAGCTCTCCCTCTCCAGCAATCTAAGTAAATGCTATTGAGTGTAATAGTTAGCAGCCGTAGGAGTAAACCCCAAAATAGACAAATGGTCAAGAATGAATGAAACTCTATATGCAAATAAGCCAAGCCTTTGCCTATGTGCAATTCTTGTCATGTAAATAAATAGTTAAAAAGACATGTATCACCAGTTTATGATGACAGTTTAATTAATGCATACCAAACATACTTAGTGAGCCCTGGTGGCACAGTGGTTAAAGTGCTTGGCTGCTAACCCACCAGCTGCTCAGCAGGAGAAAGATGTAGCAGACTGCTTCCATAAAGATTCACAGCCTTGGAAACTTTGCGGGGCAGTTCTCCTCTGTCCTATAGGGTCGCTGTGAGTCGGAATCAACTCGACAGCAGTGGGTAACGTGCAAAGGCATGGTCTGACACCTTTGGTATCAGAATGTCAGTTGGATGACAGGCCCCTTGATGGCAGTTATTAGCAGAGTGAGTCGTGTTCGGTTGGTATAGAGGAAGAGTGACATCCAGTGGCTGGTTATATCGCCACTCCTGGACACCCTCAGGGAGTGTGCCTGATGGTAGGAAAGGGTCGTTAGGAGCACCTAGCAATCTATGTCCAGTACACTTCTGTGGTAGGTGATAGTGAAGCTTGAACAAAAAGGGTGATTGGCCTATGGACTCCAGCAAGGAAGTAGTGTTTTTATGGTGTTAATATTAGAACATGAAGGGCATGCTGATAGCAAAAAGGAAGTACTATGACTTAATCATTACTATTCCTTACGCTTAATTCTCTCTACCACCTAGAAAAAACTCAGAAAAGCTTTGTGAATAAAGGAAAGAGCCCTCTTCTGTGGGGACCATGGTCTTGGGGAACACCTAGCTCGATTGGCATAACACAGTTTATAAAGACAGTGTTCTACATTCTACCTTGGGGAGTAGCGTCTGGGGTCTTAAAAGCCTGTGAGCAGCCTTCTAAGATACTCCACTGGTCTCACCCCTTTGGGAGCAAAGGAGAATGAAGAGAACAGGATACAAGGAAAAGATTAGTCCAAAGGACTAACGGGCTACAGCTACCAATGCCTCCACCAGCCTGAGTCCAGGACAGCTAGATGGTGCCTGGCTACCACCGACTGCTCTGACTGGGATCACAACAGAGGGTTCTGGACAGAGCTGGAGAAGGATGTAGAACAAAATTCTAACACACACAAAAAAAGACGAGATTTACTGGCCTAAAAGAGACTGGAGAAACCCCAAGAGTATGGCCCTCAGACACCCGTTTAGCTCAGCGGTGAAGTCACTTCCGAGGTTCACCGTTCAGCCGGGGAGTGGACAGCCCCATAAAACCAAATGGGACTAATGAGGCACAGCAGTCCAGGGACAAGAACTAGAAGCCGGAAGGAGACAGGAAAGCTGGTGATAGGGAACCCAGGGTTAAGTAAGGACAGTAATGACGTGTAGTGGGGTTGTTAATCATTGTCATAGGGCAACATGTGTACTGTTTATTTTTTATTTTTTGCATATACATAATATACAAACGTATGCATATACCCATATATTCACACATATTTACATAACTATAGACATATATGCCTACATACATATATACCTGCACATATATTTTTTGGTTGTTGTTGCTGTTGTTTCAAAATTATATATGATGCCATAGCAATTACCAACGGTTCCTTTTTTCTTGTATATATTTTAGTGACATCATTTACCTTTGTCAAGCTTTGTATACTTCATTCTCATTTGTTGTTACCTTTCCCATCAACAAAAGTAGCAAGTGTCTACTGTTTAGATAGTGAATCCCTCTCTCTCCCAATCCTCATCCCTGGTAACCACTAATGAACATTAGTTTCTATACTTTTACCTGTTCGTGTCACTTCATAAAAGTGAGAACGTACAATATTTGTTTTTTTTTTGTGATTGACTTATTTCACTCAACATAATGTCCTTCAGGTTCATCCATGTTCCAAGATGTTTTGGGAACTCATTTTTATGGCTGAGTAATAACCCATTGCATGTATGTACCATATTTTACTTATCCATTCTTCCGTTGATGGGCACTTAGGTTGTTTCCATCTTCTTTTTTTTTTTTTTTTTAGTGTGCTTTAGGTGAAGGTTTACTGAGCAAATTAGTTTCCCATTCAATAGTTATGCAGAAATTGTTCCATGACATTTGTTGCAATCACCTCAATGCAAAAGCTTTACACACAGAAAGAAACATTCTCTGATGGTTACCAGGGAGACGTGAGGGAGGAAGGGAAAATGACTAGATAGTAGACACTTGTTAACTTTGGTGAAGGGAAAGGCAATACACGGGGTGGGGGGGTGGGGGGGTGGGGGGTGGATGGAAGTCAGCACAACATGACCAAAGCAAGGGAAGACGCTGAGAGTTACGACGAATGAAAATAGGGAAGTCAGATGGTAATGGAGAGAGTGCTGTACTAACTGTTTAATGAGAAACTATTTTGTTCTGTAAACTTTCATCTAAAGTGAGAATAGCAGCACAACTGGAAGAGCATAGTCGATGTCACTGAACTGTGCATGTAGAAATTTTTGAAACGGTGTATCTTTGGCTATGTATATTTTCACCAAAAAAAAAAAAAAGGTCAAGAAGGGAGAGGGTTGACATGTCATGGGTTAATCAATGTCATAAAACAATATGTGTACTACTGTTTAATGAGAAACTATTTGTTCTGTAAACCTTCACCTGAAGTACAAAAGAAAAAAGGAAAGAGCCCTCTTAACACACATACAACTATCAAGCCAGGTACCCTGATAATGAGAATAGGGTTACAATACATAATGCATCTTGGATTAAAGATATACCTCCTTGCAGTGCACAGTTACTAAACTAGCAACAAGAATGGCTTAAATGGACATGTCAGGCTATAAAACCTATAAATAAATTTCCCCAAACTTAGAAATAGTAGTGTTTTACTTCTTCGTTTTTGATTGATCTTCTTTTTCTTTTAGCTTGAGAGGAAAACCAGTCTCTGAAACTTTGAATATTTATTTATTTATTTTTTATTGTACTTTAGATGAAGGTTTACAGAACAAGTAGTTTCTCATTGAACGGTTAGTACACATATTGTTTTATGATAATGGTTAACGACCCCACGACATGTCAACACTGTCCCTTCTCATTCTTGGGTTCCCTATCACCAGCTTTCCTGTCCTCTCCTGCCTTCTAGTCCTTGTCCCTGGTCTGTTGTGCCCCATTAGTCTTGTTTTGTTTTATGGGGCTGTGTAACAGTTGGCTGAACAGTGAACCTCAGGAGCGACTTCATTACTGAGCTAAAAATGTGTCCAGGGGCCATACTCTTGGGGTTTCTCCAGTCTCCGTCAGGCCAGTAAGTCTGGTCTTTTTTTGTGAGTTAGAATTTTGTTCTACATTTTTCTCCAGTTCTGTCCAGGACCTGCTGTTGTGATCCCGGCCAGCGCAGTCAGTGGTGGTAGCCAGGCACCATCTAGTTGTACTGGACTCAGTCTGGTGGAGGCCATTTTAGTTGTGGTCCATTAGTCCTTTGGACTAATCTTTTCCTTGTATCGTGTTTTCTTCATTCTCCCTTGCCCTTGAAGCGGTGAGACCAGTGGAATATCTTAGATGGCTGCACACAGGCTTTTAAGACTGAGATGCTACTCACCAAGGTAGAATGCAGAACATTTTCTTTATAAACTGTGTTATGCCAATTGAGCTAGATATTCCCCGAGAGCATGGTTCCCACAGCCCTCCGCCCAGTAATTCAGTCCCTCAGGGAGTTTGGATGTGTTTATGGAGCTTCCATGACCTTTCCTTGTACCAGTTGTTCAGGCTTCCCCAGTATTGTGTACTTTCTTACCCTTCACCAGAGTTACCAGTTATCTATTTTCTATTTAGTATTTTCCTCTCCCACCCCTCCTAACCAACAAAGATTGTTTCTTTTTGTATGTAAACTTTTTCATGAATTTTTACAATAGAGGTCTCATACAATATTTATCCTTTTCTGACTGGCTTATTTCACTCAGCATAATGTCCTCCAGTTTCACCCATGTTATGAGATGCTTCACAGATTCATTATTGTTCTTTAGCATTGCGTAGTATTCCATTGTGTGTATGCACCATAGTTTGTTTATCCATTCTTCTGTTGATGGGCATCTAGGTTGTTTCCATCTTTTTGCTATTGTGAACAATGCTGCAGTGAACATGGGTGTGCATATGTTTATTTTTGTGACGGCTCTTATTTCTCTAGGGTATATTCCTAGGTGTGGGATTGCTGGATTTTACGGTATTTCTATTTCTAGCTTTCTAAGGAAGTGCCATAGCATTTTCCAAAATGATTGTATCATTTTGCATTCCCATCAGCAGTGCATAAGAGTTCCGATCTCCCCACAGCCTCTCCAACATTTGTTATTTCCAGTTTTTTTGATTTGTGCCAACAATGCTGGGGTGAGATGGTATCTCACAGTGGTTGGAATTTGCATTTCTCTAATGGCTGGTGATTGCGAGCATTTCCTCATGTGTCTGTTGGCCACTTGAATGTCTTCTTTGGTGAAGTGTCTGTTCATTTCCTTTGCCCGTTTTTTAATAGGATTATTTGTCTTTTTGTTGTAGAGGTGTTGGATTTTCTTACAGATTTTAGAGATTAGATCTTTGTCTGACTTGTAATGCCCAAAAATTTTTTCCCAGTCTGTAGGTTCTCTTTTTACTCTTCTGGTGAAGTCTTTTGATGAGCATAAGTGAAACTTTGAATATTTAAATAGAGGTCGTCATCATCTGTTAGGGTTGCTGACTCCCATTGCAAATGTGTCTTAACAAGGAGAAAGGGCTTGCCCCTGCCTTTGAGTAGTTTATATATCTACATTTAATTAAAAAAATTAAATCTAACACCTATCAGTGTTACATACATGTACATATTTGCATGTGCATATTTTCACGGAGAGAGGTGTATTATCATGTGGAGGATGTGTTGGCTGCACTTCTCATTCTGCTCAAATAGAAAGAATATCCAGATAGTGATGAGGAGGAATGGATGCATTTTAGCAAGTTTGGGCCTGTGATTCCCTCTTTATGGAGAATAATATGAGTAAAGCTAGAGGTGAGTCTGAAAGCTATCCATAAAATAGATGGCCAAGATCCAGTCTAAAACTTTAATGACCCCACGGGACCACTGTTACAGTCCACCCTAGCATCTGCTACTCCTACCTTGCAGCTCTTGGTCCCATAGACTGTATGTATGAACATACAATGATGTGAGTAATGCCTTCTTTCATTCCCACCAAAGCAAAGATCGAGTCTGTTTCTTTTTTCAACTCTGTATACCCCTGCCTTTCACACACAGCAGTTATTTAATAAATATATTCTCACCTCCAGAATCTAGAGGGAAAATCCACAAGTAGGAGAAGGGAAAGATGACATAGGCAAATAGACTGGAAATGGGAAGATCACAGTTATGTTGTGGTACTATTCAAGCATTGAAATGATTAAAAAATCTTCAGAACAACATCAATAAACATTAAGTAAGATTACAAGCTAAAAGGAAGAAAGGCTAACGTAAGAGAGTAAACAAGAAATGTGAGTGGTGTTTCCTGCAGTTGTGCAGTGTAGCAACCCAGTTAGAAATGGCTTCATGAAGGTGGGGCATAAGCTGCACCTTAGGGAATTTGAATAATGGAGAGAAGAAGGGACTAAAGCCATTGCTGTTGAGTTGATTCTGACTCATAGCGACCCTATGTTCCAATAAATGGGCAGAGTATGGAAAAACTCATGGCAACCAACATAAGTAGGACACATCTTGAAGACTTCCCTGGAGGATATTAAGGAATAATTGGGACCATATTGTAGATGAGTACTTACAAGCTACAATGTTTGAATTTTGAGTTGTGGGCTATGACTTTTAAGAAAACTCTAAGGAATGTTAATTTGGTCATGGGTCCCTAGTGGCACCAGTGGTTAACCACTCAGCTGCTAACCAGAAGGTCGGCAGTTTTGAATCCACCAACCGCTCCTTGGAAACCCTGTAGGGCAGTTCTACTCTGTCCTATAGGGTTGTTATGAAGGCAGTGGGGGCAATTTGGTCATGATATGCAGGATGAATTCTAAAAGGGATATACAGGAAAATGAGAGTTCATTTAAGAACCGATTATAATAATCTGGGTTTTATTCCGCATGGATGTGAAATATGATATTGACAATAAAAAATAGCAAGATGAGATGAATGCAAGACAGACAAATTTAAATGAGAATTGGTAAGACCTAATGACTTTGGAATCGACTCGATGGCAATGGTTTTTTTTTTTTTTTAATGGTTTTTTGGTTAAGTAGTCAAAAATGGCCAATCCTAGTTCCTGGATGTGATGACATTGGTAGAGAAAATTCAGGGCAAGGAGCTAGTAGGGGGCATGGAGAAATATTGAAATATTGGCTTGCTTGGAGAGTGTCTTGGTCATCTAGTGCTACTATAACAGACATGAAGTAGGCTGAAAGTCCAAAGTCAGGGCATCAGCTCCAGAAGAAGGGTTTCTCTCTGTCGGCCTTCTCATCAATTTTTCCTTGGACTAGGAGCTTCCCCGGGTCAAAAGGACTTGCTCTGCTCCCGGCACTGCTTTCTTGGTGGTATGAGGTTCCCTCATTCTGCTCGCTTCCTTTTCCTTTTTATCTCTTGAGAGATCAAAGGTGGTGCAGGCCACACCCCAGGGAAACTCCCTTTACATAGGATCAAGGATGTGACCTGGGTAAGGGTGTTACAGTTCCACCCTAATCCTCTTTAACATAAAATTACAATCACAAAATGGAGGACAACCACACAATACTGGGAATCACGGCCTAGCCAAACTGATACACATATTTCTGGGCAGACATAATTCAATGCATGATATTCCACTCTTTGGCCCCCCCAAAATCACATCTTTGCAACATGCAAAACATATTTACCCCATCATATCATAGCAAAAGTCTTAACTCCAAGTCTAAAATCCAAAAATTCCTCTTCATCTATGAAATCTAGAATACAAGTTATCTGCTTCCAAAGATACAATGACAGAACATGCGCAAGCTAGACATTTCCATTACAAATGGGAGAAACTGGAGGGAAAGAAGGGATAACAGGCACCAAGCAAGTCAGCAGAACACATTACATTAGCCCTCAAGGCTTTCAAAATAATCATCTGTTCTCTGAGACAATTTATGCAATGGCCCTGCCCTCCAGACTCTAGGTTATTGGCCACACTCTCCAGATTCTGAGTGGAGGCCCCTCCGCCCTGGGCGTTAGCTCAGCCTTCCAGGCCCACTGGGACAGCCACTCTACTCCCTTGGCTTTAGGATCATCATTCTCCCAGTTCATCTGAGTGGCAACTCCACCCTTAGAAACACCAGAGGCCATGGCTCCACCCTTTGAAGCCCCAGAGGTCCTGGCCATACCTTTCAAGACTGAGGCAGCTTGGCTTCTTGTGTTCCTTGTCTTCAGCTTCTGCTTCCTGGTTTCTTGGCTTCTTGGCTCCTCAGGCCTCATGCCTGCATCTGCCCTGCTGGGGTAAGTGTTCCAAAGCTCTGTAGTTCCACAAATAAGTGCCTGGAGGCACCCAACTCCACCAGGAAGCTTCCTTCACACAGGCACTCAGCTTTCTTGCTCCATGGGTCGGCTCCAGCAGTGTCTGGCACTGGTCTCCTGGTTCTGTTGCTGCCACTTCTCTGCCACTGCAGGTTCTCTGCCACTGCTGCTTCTCTACCCATTCACAGTTTCAAAACCACTTCCACATTTTAGGTATCTGTTAGAGCAGCACCCCATTCCTGGTACCAAATTCTGTCTTAGTCAACTAGTGCTGCTATATCAGAAATACCACAAGTGGATGGTTTTAACAAAAAGAAATTTATTTCCTCACAGTAAAGTAGGCTAAAAGTCCAAATTCAGGAAGTCAACTCCAGTGAAAGGTTTTCTCTCTCTGTTGGCCTTCTCATCAGTCCTCCCCCAGACTAAGAGCTTCTCCACACAGGGACCCTGGGTCCAAAGGACTCTCTCTGCTCCCAGCACTGCTTTCCTGATGGTATCAGGTCACCCTTCTCCGCTCAAAAAATGTGTATACTAATTTGGCTGGGTCATGATTCCCAGTATTGTGTGGTTGTCCACCATTTTGTGATTGTAATTTTACGTTAAAGAGGATTAGGGTGGGATTGTAACACCCTTACCCAGGTCACATCCCTGATCCTATGTAAAAGGAATTTCCCTGGGGTGTGGCCTGCCCTACTTTTTGTTTCTCAAGAGATAGAAAGGAAAAAGAAGCAAGCAAAATGGGGGGAACTCATACCACTAAGAAAGCAGCACCAGGAGCAGAGCATGTCCTGTGGACCTGGGGTCCCTGCGCAGAGAAGCTTCTAGTCCAGGGGAACACTGATGAGAAGGCCAACAGAGAGAGAAAGCTTTCCCTGGAGCTGATGCCCTGAATTTGGACTTTTAGCCTACTTTACTGTGAGGAAATAAACTTCTCTTTGTTAAAGGCATCCACTTGTGGTATTTCTGTTATAGCAGCACTAGATGACTAAGACAGTGATAGATACCCCATGATGTTTGATAATTCAATTTGATAATGCAGAAAAGAGACTATGTCAGGCCTCTGGCATATTCAATTAGGGTTACTTCCCTGGTCTTCTCTACCTTAGAAAATGCAGCATTGAAATTTAATACTTATATGTACCATTCACTCATTTATTTATTCATCAAATCTCTGAGTTTATATCATGATCAGGCACTTTTCCAGAAGCTGCAGATATAGCAGGAAAAACAAAAAAGAAATAAAGATAAAGTCTAGTCTTCTTGAGGCTTATAGACCAGTGGAAGAGAGAAGAAAAATAAACTAGTTAACTGAAAATATGTATAACACAATTTCAGGCAGTGATAAATTATTTAAGAAAAATAAAGCAGGATAAGATAATGACAAGATTTGTGTGGGGGTGGCTGTATTTTAGATTCGAGAACAAGACCTAAGTGAAATGAGAAAGGAGAGAGAGAGCCCTGGGAAGATCAGGGAGAGAAAGCATGCAGCCTGTACAGCAAACACAATGTCCATGGCAATGAGATTGGCAAATGTAAGGAACAGCAAGATGGCAGGCCCATGTGGCTGAAGTGCATGAACAAGGGGTAGCAGTCAGAGCTATTGGTGATGGTAAGATCACATAGGTCCTGTGAGCAACAGTAAGGAGTTTATATATATATATATACACATACACATATACATACGTGTATGAGTGTGTGTATATATATGTATTTTTTTTCCCTAAGTGTGATGGGAAGTTATTGGAAATTATAGAACAAGGGGGTAGCATCATCTACTTTGGAGGAAAGTTACAGTCCCTCACTACAGTTGAATAAATGCTCACTAAACCTCTGCATTGTGCTTCTCTGTGTCTCTCATTTCCTCCACTGCCCCCTAATCTGCTTATGAGTGTTGTACTGAATTCTATTCTAGGTGAACTAGATTCTTATGCAGCAAAAGTATTTCAAAGTCCAAGGAGAAAAAGTACAATTTTAAAGGGCTTAGGAAGCGGGATGTTTTAAGAAAAAGAAATAGAAACTTCTAGTGCTCTACACCTTTTCCCTACACCACTTTAAATAGAAGAAAAAAAAGAGAATCCCACCACGTGTCATTAGACACTGTTTCATTATTTAGACAAAGACACTGGTGATTACAAATTAATGGTGGAGACTTGGACTTTATGTTAAGAACAAATGTAGCAAAGACTTTAAATTGTGGATTGGCATCTACATAATGAATCTATTTAACAAAAATGTTGTGAGAATTTTTTAGAAAAAAAATTAGAACATATGATACTTTACAAGTGTCTGCTAGAAAAACCACAAAATCAGCAGCAATAATTTCTGGCAGCCAAGATACTGCAAACAACTACTTCCAAAAGAGAGTAGCAGAAGAGCCAAGGGTGACTTTATAACTATGTCGTTCATAGTATTTTACAACTTGTTTCTCTTTAGCTAGTCATGGTAGTTCTATCAAACAAACCACTGGAACAATTTATTAATAATCATTCATTGTAGCCCTGTTGGCAATCTGCTTCCAAAAGTTCACAACCATGAAAACCCTATGGAGTGCAGTTCTCCTTTGCATCACATAGGGTCGCCATGAGTCAGAATGGACTCAGTGGTACCTGGTTGGTTGGTTGAATCTTAACCTTAAACAGTAGGTATTGTACACTGCCTCCATATTCTTCCAGATACGAAAGCTGATACTTAAGGATAGTAAAGGACTTGCCCAATGCTACTCAGTGAATAAGTACCTGAGCCAAGACTGGAACTCAGATCCATCAGGTTCCAAAGCCTCTGCCCTTGATATCTTGCCAGAAAACAGCAGAGTAGGGAGGTTTTTCAGAGTATTAAATACATTGAAAATAAAGAGATACTATGTTTTGCAAAAAAAGTTTATATGTATATATATATATTATTTGAGAAACATGTAGCTCAGGTAGTTAATCTCATGGCTCCTCCATAACATTAGTTTCCTAGATAAGAAGGTGCTGGTTTCTCCTTTTGTAAATATTAGAGTCAAATCAAATTATCTTTGGAATAAATTAAATAAACCAAATTACCTTTAGATATTAAACGAGCATATTAAAATAATGATAATGACAGGAATATTTTCAGTGGAATATTCAGATCAACAGTTTAAACCCAAAGTATTTATAACTTCAGATTGTTGTTGTTGTTAGGTGCCATCGACTCGGTTCCAACTCATAGTGACTCTTTGTATAACCGAACAAAACACTACCTGGTCCTGCACCACCCTCACAATCATTGCTATGTTTGAGCCCATTGTTGCAGCCCCTGTGCCCATTCATCCTGTAGAGGGTCTTCCTCTTTTTCTCTGACCCTCTTCTTTAGCAAGCATGATGTCCTTCTCCAGGGACTGGTCCCTGCTGATAACATGTCCAAAGTATGTAAGACTAAGTCTCGCCATCCTTCCTTCTAAGGAGCATCTAGCTGTACTTCTTCCAAGATAAATTTGTTTGCTCTTCTGGCAGTCCATGGTATAGTCAGTATTTTTCACCAACACCACAATTCAAAGGCATCAATTCTTCTTCAGTCTTCCTTATTTATTGTCCAGTTTCACGTGCATATTAGGCAATTGAAAATACTGTGGCTTGGATCAGGTGCACTTTAGTCCTCAAAGTGACATCTTTGCTTTTTAACACTTTAAAGAGGTATTTTGCAGCAGATTTACCAAATGCAATATATCCTCCAATTTCTTGATGGCTGCTTCCAAGTACATTGATTGTGGACCCAATAAAATGAAATCTTTGACAACTTCGATCTTTTCTCCATTTATCGTAATGTTGTTTATTGGTACGGTTGTGAGAATTTTTGTTTTCTTTTTATTGAAGTGTAACCTGTACTGAAGGCTGTAGTCTTTGATCTTCATCAATAATAAGTGCTTCAAGTTCTCTTCAATTAGATATATACTAATTCATTGACATACGCTTTTTTTGTTCAGTGTTTTTTACCCTTCTGAGAAACATATTTCAAAATGTAATTAAAATTAAACATACTTTTTTATCTGAAAAATATTGTTGAGATACATTTTTCCCTCAATTACTGTTTCTTTGGAAGGTTTATTCATCACTGAAATCGATTAAAACAATGAGAGATGGGAACCTCTCTAAGGCTTTAAGTATTAGGTTTGCTTTTGTTGTTCAATTTTAGTGAAACAATGTTCAGATTACTAAGTTAGAAGGCACTTGTATTATCGTTAATATGTACAAATGACATCATTGTCTGCCTGATTTTTGGCCCCAGATGCACTCTCTGGCTCTTTCAAAGGATCCTTTAGTATCACATAAATACAAGGGGTGGCGTAGCTAAGAGAGGTACTTCAGGATCAGGAGGCAAGGGGAAGTGGAAAAGATGATTCTTTGACATCTTCTGTGACTTTGTTTAGTCATTTATTTTTGTTAATTGACAGAGCTCACTAGAAATTTGGTAGAATATGAGTAATCCATGGTAGGAAAAAAAAAAAAACATAAACAGTTGCTCTGGAGTCAATTCTGACTCATGGTAACCTTATGTGTGACAAAGTAGAACTGTGATACATAGGGTTTTCAATGGCTGATTTTTAGGAAGTAGATCATCAGTCTGTTCTGAGGTGACTCGGGCGGGGGGACTCAAACCTCCAACCTTTTCATTAGAAGCCAAGTGTGTTAACTATTTACACCACCTAAGGACACCAATCTGTGGTAGTTGGACATATTTATGAGGACAGAAAAGTTCACAACTGGTCTCAGATATTTGGGAAGAAACAAAAAATATTCCCTTAAGAAATTGCTATCTGTATTTGTCTATCTCTGGACACACTTGTATTCACACATAAATACAAGTATTCACAACCATATTCAAAACCCATAGTCCATTCTGTAAACACTTTATAGAAAGGAGGAAAATGTGTGTCCACAAGAAGAGTCAGACTTCATAGATGGGCTAGATCTTGAACAGGGCTTTGAGGATGATTAGCATTTGGTAATGGGGAGCTGTAGAGAAGCAGAAGGGCATTATGGTGAAAATAGCTAGGTAAAAGCAAGACTCAGAGGCCAATGAGCATCTAATATGTGCAATTCAGCCAGAAGACCAGCCTGACTGCTATGAAGAGGCTGCCTATAGGAAAGGTGCTAAAGGGTCCTGGCTACAAGGTGAGGCTAGCTGATGAAGATTTAGACTTGCTTTAATAGGTGAACTGTTTATGTAAGAACTATGATGGAAGTGGTATTGTAATATTCACATGGTGTGTGTAGTATTGCTAAGAGATGGATGATACGCTGGCTTAGATGATGGCAATGGGCGTCGTGAAAACAGAAAAATATGAATAAGATTCTTAAGGACCAACAGAATTTAACTGTATATGCGCACTAAGCTAGTGTTTTTAGTTGTTAGTTGCTGTCAAGCCAGCTCCGACTCATGACAACCCCACGTGCACCGGATCATAACGTTTCCTGTCCCTGTGCCATCTTCACAGTTGTTGGCACGCTTGAGTCCATTGTTGGGGCCACTCTGTATTTTGAGTGCCTTCCAACCTCGGAGGCTCATTTTCCAGCACTATATCAGACAATGTTCTGTTATGATCCACAGGTTTTCTTTAGCTGGCTTTCAGAAGTAGTTCACCAGGTCTTTCATGCTAGTATGTCTTGATCCGGAGCTCCACTGAAACTTGTCCACCATGGTGACCCTGCTGGCATAACAACCAGCATAACAGCAACACACAAGCCATCACAGTAAGACATACTGACAGATGAGTGGTAGAAGCTAGTATAGGCAGAAAATTGCTGTTGTATAGAATAACATATTACAACCACTTCTTAAGCAAGTAATTTGGCATCTTGGACTTTTCCTTTGCCTGATTTACCTAAACAAGAATCATAGACATTTGATTCATCAGCTGCTCACCAAGTAGCTCAAGGACACACTTCCCCCCACCTTGTCTCATCACAATTTCTTTACAATATGCACATAGGTATCTCCCCTTTGGGGTTTTGAAGAGATTTTGGGGTTTACAGGAAGTTTAAAATCTTTCTCTCTGAACTTGAGATTAAATTGTTATTTTAGATTCAAAACTTTCTCCTGCACATAGCAGATGATTCATGTAATTAAAAGAGATTTGAGTCCCAGATGTTTGTGCATTTGTGATCGCAAACACTTCCCTCGGGGAGTCATTCTTGTTGCAGCTAGAGACACAGTGGAAAGACAGCCCCAAAGCGAGCACCCAGCGTCAGTTAAATTCAGATGTCAAAACTGGCTCTTTGGTGACAGCCTGGAGTGTAACATGGTTACCCTAAGTCTCACATCAATTTCTGAGTTTTGCCAATTATGATATTACAAAGTCTACCTAACAAAGTGTGGCATTGTAACAAATGACCACTCTCAATGACTATGCCTCCTTTGCTCACTAGTGGCTGAGGAGTTTTTTTTTTTTTTTTTAAGAAAGCAAATTTCCACTCATTCTAGAGAAATCTCAGTAGAAGAAAAAAAAACAAAAACAAAAACAGTTACCTTAGAGTTTTCATGGTGACCCAATGTGTGTTAAAGTAGAACTGTGCTCCGTAGGATTTTCAATGACTGACTTTTTGGAAGTAGATAGCCAGGCCTTTCTTCCAAAGTGCCTCTAGATCAATTCAAACCACCAACCTTTTGGTTAGCCTCGAAGCTTCTTAACCATTTGTACTACCCAGGAAATCCCCTTAGTAGAAGACCAAAACAACCCATTTTTGTCGAGTTGATTCAAACTTATAGCGACCCTGCAGGACGGAGTAGAACTGCCCCACAGGGTTTCCAAGGAGTGACTGGTTGATTCGAACTGCTGGCCTTTTGCTTAGTGGCTGAGCTCTTTAACCACTGCACCACCAGGGCTCCCTAATAGAAGAAGGACTACAGAAGAATGGAGATACTCTCCAGGAATTGAGGTGTTAGATAAGGAGGTAAGACAAATATCATGAAAAGAATTTGCAGTCCTGGGTTGTTTTTAAGTGACAGACGAGTGGTCTGGACACTGTATAAATACTTTCCTTTCAGAAATAAAAATATTTGTTTACACATTTGACACCTATGACAGTATCATCTGTTCAGCTTGCTGCTTTACTTAAAGGTTCATGAATGAACCGATATATACTTTTTTTTTTGTCTTTTTATCACTTTTTTTCTCTGAGCTTCGCTAACTTGCCTTGCCAGTGTGCATAGAGGAAGTGCTGGGCAGCATTTGGGCTTATCTGAATGTTCATAAAGATTTGCAATGGCCTGGGCATTCACATATATTGGGAAAGAGCTTGGAGGATGCTGTTTTGTTAGAGGCCGTTTTTACTTGACCTCTAATTATAGATATTTCAGTCAGAGTAGTGGTATGACTTTGGACAGCACGAGAATTACCAGCGGGACCCAGAAACATAGCTTTAAGACAAGTTGCGCAGGATTAGATTTCAACACTGGGATGTGCTTTTGAATAAGCGTGGGTTTTGTTCCGTGGGCAGGGATTTTCTCCTGCCCTTCTCTGCTTTCAGTGACTGTATGTGAAGCGGTACCCTTCTACATTTTTAAGGGGTCAGCTTGAAAGTTGCCTTTTGCCAGCTGAGATTTGAGACAGATCTGTATAAATTAGGAAGGGATTTTCTGCATTTTCCCTGAACTGAAAGCAGAGTACCTGAATGGCAAGCTTTAGAAGGAAATAAACTGGTTAGTATCTATGTGCCTTCCGCACACTGCCCTTGAGAAACGCATCCTAATAATTATGGCTTCAAGTTAAGATGGTTATAATAACACCAAGCAATTTTCATTTTGGTGTTTCACAAAGCTACCACCTTTCCAGAGCACAGTTCTAAATTTTAATATCTTCCTGTTCTGGCTGATTAGCCAACAAATGAAGTTAAATAACAAGCTTTCAGTCAGAGAGACGGCGCAGAAAGAAAACTGCCCTCTGACAGTCCTGCTCATAATCATGGGAAGTGGGGAAGGCCTGAGACAGATTTTCTGGGTACCTGTGTGTTGTTTTCATCTATACTCATGGAACTGCTAAATGGGTACTGTGGACAAGGAAATGGAACTGCAGGAGGTGGTCCCCATGGGCTGGACAGGTTTTTAATTTCAGAAAGTTGTGTAGTGTTTTCATGAATTTTCCCTCATCTTTCAAAAGTATTGCCATGTGACATATTTACAATTACTCTTAGAAATAAAGCCTTTCTAATTGGGAAGGTAATGCTAATGGCCTGAACATCCGTGACTGGTTCCATAGCGACCCTATAGGACAAAGTAGAACTGCCCCATAGGGTTTCCAAGGAGTGGCTGATGGATTCGAACTGCCAGCCTTCTGGTTGGCAGCCGAACTCTTAACCTCTGTCCCGTCAGGGCTCCATATAATTGGTAGCAGTGAATAATTTTAAAGCGTAAAGATGTTTTCCCCCTTGGCTCAGTAACTATTAATATCCAATGAAAGGGCACACTGACATCAAGGGGAACACAGTCTCCTTGCCTTTCCAATTTCATTTAACATTACCTGATGACTTCCAGGAAAGCCTCGGCATAATTTCACTTTTTCCCTAATATCCTCACCCTGCCTTCACACTTCCACTCTTGGCTGTGCTAATCTACCTAGGCCCAAGGAAATAACTCTAATTGTGTTGTTTTCTTTCCTAAAATGTGTGGCTTAAAGGTAAGAAAAAACTGCTTGGCAACCTTAACTCCTCGTCCCTCCACCGCCCACAATTTCTCAGTTCTTCCCAAGAGTGTGTTTTCCATATGCAGAATTTGATACGGTTCCATTTTTAAAAATAGCAGCTATTTAAACGGGAAAAGCTTTCCCTTATATCATCTTCAAGCCAAATGTTTTTCTCAAAACATACATTCTATATTTTCTAGCAGAGGAGATGGATTCTAAATGGATTCAGGATTCATTAAATCTCTGAGTTTTCTGTGGGTTGATGCATTTAACAACTAGGTTCACATAAGTGTCAAAATGAAAATACAGGAATTAAGAAACTATCCCATGTAAGTGCTATATATATGTGTATGTATGTATATATAGTGCAATATGTATGAATGTATGTAAAACCAAAAAACAAACCCATTGCCATCAAGTCAATTCCAACACACAGCGACCCTACGTGACAGAGTGGAACTGCCCTATCAGGTTTCCAAGGTGCGGCCAGTGGATTCGAACTGCCAACCTTTCGGTTAGCAGCTGAGCTCCTAACCACTGCACCACCAGGGCTCAATATATGTATATATATATATATATATATATATATATATATGTGTGTGTGTGTGTGTGTGTGTGTATGTATAGCCAACATTATTTTTGAGCTCTTATTCTAACATACTTCTTCTTCCTTTCAGTTTCTGTTCATCTGCAAGTTTTGTGAAACCTTGTTCACCTATGTCACTGGCAAAAATGTCCTTAAATGTTTGGTATAAAGTGCCTACATTTGGCAAGAGTTGCAAATTAGATTTCCTGTTAGCTAAGTGACCTTGGGCAGATAACCTCCTCTCCCAGAGCAGAGGATTACTCATCTGTGAAATGAAGGAATTGGGTTAGAGAATTTCTTAGGGATTTCCCTCCATTAAAAGTTTTATGATCCAATATGTTTTAAAATGTTATGCTGAGTTTTAAAATCTTTTTCTTCTGGGTGCTAAGAGAAGGAAAGGCAGAATATACGTGGGTGTGAACTGATGGCCATTACCTCCCTCCTCCACTGATGGAAGAAAGCAAATCGGCAAACACTGGTCCAAAACTCATACAAAATGGACAAGTGAAGTATAATCGTTTGCCAAACCTTGCCCTGATGTATGACAGTGGCTCCATAACTTCCCAGGAATCTCCCCTGCTATCTGTTTTTTCCCTAAGATATAGAAGCCAGCCATTAATAGACCAATTATAAATAATTAAGACAAATTAATTTTGTCTCCAGTATGTCCCCCTCTTTTCCTCTGTAGAAAAATTACCTTTGATTCTACAAGAAGTTCCCTTCTCAGATATCTCCAGAAGTTCTCCTAATAAAACGGAGTCCTTAATCTTCTAACTTTAATGTTACAATTTATTTTTGTCTTTAAAGGTGAGTAACTTGTAGGGTTTTTTCCCCCTTAATATTGCTTCATTAGGTCATATTATGTATCTGTATTATGAGGCCCGGTGTGGTTCTAAAATTGTAATATGTGGTACAATTTATTCCTGTCCATGTCTTAAACTTACCAATTAGAGAATTCAGATTTAATTAGTAGGAAATGTTACCCACTTCAAACTAAGGGCAAATGAGAAGTAACTATAGAAACCAAAGCTTTCCTAATCTCCTGAGAAAAGAGAAAATAAAGAGAGCCCCCACCGCAAAATGTGGTGAATCATCTTTTTTCTATGGAAAGTTATGTCCTGATAGCATAGCTGAAAGGCAGATCATTCAGAACACATGTTTATGTAGAGCGATATTGGAAATATTGTATTTCTTCATTCAAAGATGTCTCTGTGTTAATTATATGAAACCATGGTGGCTGAATAGATAACAATGGGTTGGCTTCTAGAATACACATTTAAGAAAATTCTTCTGGCACTTTTCAGTTTCTTAGTACTTTGAAGTCTTAGCTATAGCCAGGCTGTTTGTCTGTGGTCTAAGAAGCTTTCCCGGTTTCCTCATCAATACGACAATGCCAATGATGCCTTTTCTTTCTTGTGAATTTGTATGGCTGATGTATTTGAGTATATAATTATACATTTATACTCAAATATATGTAAATGTATATATATATTCTTATTTACTGTATTTTGTTGAAACGTATCAAAGGCAGGCAGCAAATAACATCTGTTGGATAGCATTATTGTTTTCAAAATGTATATGCAAAGGCAAGATGGTGCAAATCCATAACAATTTGAGAGATTAATTATTTAAGTTGGTTTCCTTTAAGTGATGTACATTTTTTTTTTTAATTATTACCATGTGTTTTGAAAACAAAAGTTAAAACCAAATATGTGGAATCCCTACAGTTACACAAAACACAAGTTGAAACAACTTTACGGAGTTTTACCTAAAAGTATTTTGTCAGCCCATTCCCTAAATTCACAGATTAGAGAATGGGGCTACGTGTAATATATTGAGGTCCAAATATTCAAGCTAGTCATCCTGACTGAGCAAAAACCCAGACATTTATTTTTCTAATGTCCAAAATTCTCAGTAAATATAATTTCGATGGAGCTCTGTATGATATGCTCAAAGTGTTCATTTTGGTGACATTTAGTAAAATTAGTCACATAAGTTATAATTATTTACTAATGCTTTTATACTGATATTTAGTCTGGCCGTAATAAGAAGAAATTTTCTCTCAGGTCAATACTTGGGAAAAAAAATCATTTCTCACATTAAATAACTAAAACTTTGCAACATGTTAAATTAACCTTTCTTCTGGTGTCTTATTAGCCTTGGTGAATTTGCAGAGGCTTTCTTAAACCCTCTTTGTGTACTGAGAGAGAGAATGCTAAAGCACTGTTAATCAAATACACTTCCAGCTGAAGGCCTGTAGAGACTTGGGTATAAATCGGTGTCTCTGTAGCAACTGACAGCGTATCATTTGAATCTTTCAACACAGAGACGTTAGATATGAAGATGCATACCTATTTGAACCCCAAATCCTTCTGCAGCAGAGGTATGTTAAGATATTTATGCACATCTAAACAACCTCTAAAATCCTTTAGATTATTTAACTCAACATATAATATATTGGTGGTTTGAAAATACTGTTCAAGCATTTTTAGCTTAGTATGCATGTGGTTTTAGGTAAGTCTATGTCTGTTCCTTACTGTTTGTTGTATATTTCCCCAGTAAGTCTTTTAAAAGTCAGTTCTGTGTCACTGTTTGATTCTAAATAACATTCCTAGAACACTGCAGTATCTCTTTGAGTACTATTGATTGGATTGGTTAGAAATGCAGTGTGTTCTATCCATATTTTCCAAATCAATAGCTTTTTTTTTTTCTTTTTAAGCATCAGGCTAAGTATCTCACCATTACATTAATCCTGAGTTATTTTAGCTTCTAATCTGGTATTTTAGACTATTCAATTAAATAAGATTATCAGTATATGATTTACATTTCTTTCTTGTTCTATTGTTATAGAACCTATGCATAAAAACCATTAGACCAACACCAGAAAACCAAACCCCTTGCCACTGAGTCGATTCTAGCTTGTGGTGATCCTATAGGACAGAGTAGAACTGCCTCATAGGATTTCCAAGGAGCACCTGGTAGATTCGAACTGCCAGCCTTTTGGTTAGCAGCCATAGCTTTCAATCACTACACCACAAGGGTTGGGTACATTTTGTCTTACTGAAGATTTAATTACTTTCATGTCTAAGTTTAGGCAAGAGGACTCACACCAGTATTTTCGGCTAACTCTTAAAAATTCTAGTATATAACCAAAAAGGTTGGCAGTCCGAATCTACCAGGTGCTCCTTGGAAACCCTATGGGGCAGTTCTACTCTGTTCTGTAGGGTTGCTATGAGTCGGAATCAACTCAACGGCAATGAGTTTGTTTTGTTTTGTTTTTTTTAATTATTATTATTGGTTTATAAAACAATAGCTCATATTCCAATTAAAATATTTAAGTGCCTGTAAATAAAGTTTTACTAATATGTACTGTCATGAGATAGAGATACAAATGTATAGCAAAGATGAAGAAATTACTAAGATCACTAATTCTGCATGTAGCAACATATATTAGCCTACAGCAAATGGTTCGAACAAAAGTACAGTCATACCTGAACCATTCATACATGATTCTGCCGATTTAGGAAAATCCACAGAAAAGAAATGTTGATAGAAATGTACTTTTTCAAATATTTTCTTCCTAGTCTTTCATGTGGCTATGCATCAAATTTTTATGCTTGACAAAGTCTTTTGGAATATCATGTTTTTTAAGGATTATGGTTCTAACAACAACAGATATTTTGTCTTATGTGCAGTTATAAACTTCCCTGTTGACACCAAAATACTTACATGTTGTTGACCTATTATGGTTTCCTTTTATGACAGTTTTAGAAACAACAGCGCTTTCTTCTAAATTATATAAACCCAAAATACCAAAACCAAACCCATTGCCATTGATTCAATTCCGACTCATAGCAACCCTCACAGAGACAGAGAAGAACTGGCCCAGAGGATTTCCAAGGAACAGCTGATGGATTTGAACTGCCTATCTTTTGGTTAGCAGTCCAAACTCTTAACCATTGTGCCACCAGGGCTCCACAAACAATAATATACAAAGAGAGAAATTAGAAAAATATTTCAGGTTGTCAAGAATGTATTCTGAACTCTCTATTCAAAAGCCCTTCATTTGACATGACATTATGTATTTGGCGAAACCCATAGGACAGTACAACACAGAGAGTAAACCCTAATGTAAATTATGAGCTTGAGTTAATACTAATGGATGAGTATCACTTCATCAGTTGTAACAAATTCACCACAGGAATACAAGACGTTAATAAGAGGGGACACTGTAGCAGGGAGAGACGGTATGTGGCAAATCTCTGTACTTTCTGCACAATTTTTCCGTAAACCTAAAATTGCTCTAAAAAATAAAGTCTATTAAAGCATGAAAAAAGTATATCATTTGTATACAAAAATAATTAAATTCAGATTCACATTTAAAATATTTTTTTAAAAAACAATGTAATCATTTATGGCAGGATATATATGGTAACAAAAATGACAGTTTTTTCTTCTTATTCTGGAGAGATTTGCCCCAACAGAGTAGCATGATGATAATAATTTTATTATTGTTTTTTAATTTCTCACCTCTTTATTTCTGCCTTCCTGAGAGGACCGTTCCCACTAACCCCAACTCTTGATCCACCTCTGCCCCTAAATCACTGAGATGTTGCTATTTTTCTCATCCAGCTCTCATTTCATTTTTTTTTCACTTTTCCTATTTTCTATTATACTCACGTTAAGATAAAATATTGCTGAGTTACAGCAGAGACGGAGTAAAATGTAACCACAATTTAGAGCATATTCTTGGATTTTATTTGGATTAGCAATTTAGGGTCTTCAGGGAGTCATTTAGCATTTTTGGGTTCAGCAGATTTACTTACTAAAGCCTTGCTGTATACTGGTATTTTTCAATCCTGGCTGCACTTTTGAATCCCTGGAGAGCTTTAAAAAAAAGAAAAAACTAAACAAAACAGAAAAAAAAAAAACCACTTATGACCTAGTATCACATCAGACCAATTAAACCAGAATCTCTGGGGACTGGAATTTTGGCTTCAGTGTTTAAAACATCTCCACAGGTGACCCTCAGATGCAACAAGAGTGACAAACCACTGCTCTATACAAAAGAACAGGCCGTTCCCTTATAAATGTTAGTCATAGAGTGTATTAATACGTCATCACTAGATGGCTAGACAATCGCTTGAAACAAGAGGATAAATAAAGCCCTTCAATAATTTAGGCTATTTGAAGACAGCTGTTATTTTTGTCTCTTGTCAATACAAATCAAGAGGTAAACAGGTAAAAGTTCCAGGGCAGTGATAAATTATATTTATAGCTTAGTAAAGTAAGGCCTAGAGAGAGACTTGATGGTGCAGTGGTTAACTCTCTCTGCTGCTAACCAGAAGGTTGACAATTCGAACCCGTGAGCCACTCTGCAGGAGAAAGATGTGGCAGTCTGCTTCTATAAGATTTACAGCCTTGGTCTCGGGGAATGTCTAGCTCAATTGGCATAACATAGTTTATAAAGAAAATGCTCTACATTCTACCTTGATGAGTAGCGTCTGGGGTTTTAAAAGCCTGTGTGCAGCCATCTAAGATACTCCACTGGTCTCACCTGTTTGGGAGCAAGGGCGAATGAAGAAAACAAGTTACAAGGGAAAGATTAGTCCAAAGGACTAAGGGACCACAACTACCACAGCCTCCACCATACTGAGTCCAGGACAACTAGATGGTCCCCAGCTACCACCAATGACTGCTCCAACAGGAATCAACAGAGGGTCCCAGACAGAGCTGAAGAAAAATGTAGAACAAAATTCTAACTCACAAAAAAAGACCAGACTTACTGGCCTGACAGACTGGAGAAACCTTGAGAGTATGGCCCCCGGACACCCTTTTAGCTCAGGAATGAAGTCACTCCTGAGGTTCACCGTTCAGCCAAAGATTAGATAGCCCCACAAAACAAAATGAGACTATTGGGGCACAACAGTCCAGGGACAAGGACTAGAAGGCAGGAGGGGACAGAAAGCTGGTAAAAGGGAACCCAAGGTTGAGAAGGGATAGTGTTGACATGTCGTGGAGTTGTTAACCATTGTCATAAAACAATATGTGTACTAACTGTTTAATGAGAAACTATTTGTTCTATAAACCTTCATCTAAAGTACAATAAAAAAAAATTTACAGCCTTGGAAACCCTCTGCGGCAGTTCCACTCTGTCCTAAAGGGTCGCTATGAGTCGGAATCATCTCAATGGCACTGGGTTTGCTATTTTTGGTGTGTATATATATATATGTATATATATAATGTGTATATATATATATATATATATATATATATATGCACAAAAGGATATCTTTTCTATGCTGATCCTCCAGTGCGATTTTTAGTTTCACAACTTAGGAATCCTTTAAGTGAAATATTTACCTGGTAAGCAGAGAGTCTATCCAGGGTAGGGTGGGAAGGTATAACACAGGCTAATTCTGAAACTTCTACCTCGTCAAGCAGTTTACCTGAATATCCTATTGGAAGCTGTCAGTGTCCTCTTGCACAATATAGTGACAGCAAAGCGTCTTCTAACTATCATTATCCTAGTCTATGACAGTAGTCCTGGTGAGCAACACTCTCAGTTGTCGGATTATGTCATTTAGAGACTACAGCTTCAGCCAGGTAAGTTCGGCATTAACCATGTTATTTCTCTTTTTTCCTTTGTGTGAGTTTTTTAGTAGTCAACCATTATCATTAACTCAAATTTCTTACAAGCGAAACATAAAGCAGGGAGGAAAAAATAAGAGAATCAGGAGAAAGAATGCAGGAGAGTCCCCAGAAGCATAGTCATATCAGGTAGCCCACTGTTTAGTCACACTGAACCAAGCCATTTATTGTTACTGCTTTCATATATAGATTGTAGAATAGATGAATCCAACCAAAAGGGACCAATGAGCACTGTTGGCTCACAAAATGTCAATTATTGTAGGCACGAAACATCACTTAATGACAGATACATGAACAAACTAGATGGAGGAAATTAGTGCCCCTGAGTGTTTCCAGATTATACTATCACCTTACCAGTTGCCGTTGAGTTGGTTTTGACTGATGGCAGCCCCATGTGTGTCAGAGTAGAACTGTGCCCTATAGAGTTTTCAATGGCTGATTTTTCAGAAGTAGACAGACCTTTCTTCCGAGGCTCCTCTGGGTGAACTCCAACAGTCAGCCTTTCAGTAAGCAACCTCGAGCTTAACTGTTTGTGCTACCCACAGACTCCACTATCACCTAGTACTGTAATAAAATGTTAATACTCATTCAAGGTCAAGTTAAACTCCATGTAAACAGCTTAAAATGTGTAATTATTTGCCTTAAAAAAAGTAGAGATTGCTTGCAAATAATTAAATAGTTTGAAAAAAAATCTTCTTTCTTTTTCATCAAGACCTCTACCTTTTGCCCATTCCCTTCCTAAATACTGACATTATTTTGAAAACTTGTTCTCAACCTGGGGTGATTTTGGCCCTCAAGAGACACTTGACAGTGTTTGGAAACACTTTTGGAAGGGGCACATGCTTCTGGGATCTCATAGATAGAGGCCAGAGATACAATTAAACATCTTACAATGTAGCCCCCCACAACACGTAAGTATCTGGTCCAAAAATGTCAATAATGCCCAGGTTGAGAAACTCTGTTTTAGAGTAAACAGGGAGAGTGAATAAGCTGGCTCTCAAACGAGTCGATCTTATTTCATTGTTACTCACTCCTTTCCATAACCCTTGTGGGGTAGAGGACAGTTCCCAAATAGGAGAAAAAAATGGGGTTAGAAGATGACCAGTGAATTCCGCCTTGCCGTCGTATTCAAGCTGTTCCACACCTCAGGTAATCCGGAGCAGAACTGCTGCAACTTGCTTGGCAGTTAACTAGCATTTTCTCATCCATCATCACATTGGATCTTCTCAGTTCTTCAAGGTTGTAGGACAGGTACTGAAATTAAGCCATATGTAAATTAGAGAACAGAGACCTTGGGACAGTCCTATCAAGGGGAAGTGGGGAGCAGTGGAAGAGGTCCCTGGGTTCAGGCAACAAGAGGGTGTATTGCCTGTACAGAATTTAAAAAATAATAAAATAAACCAACTAAAATTTACTCTGCTTATTATTACCAATCTGTGCCAGTAATTCTAAACGATGTCACTGATAAGACATTAGGCCCCATGGGGACAGACCTCTAGCAATGCTCCTCTGACCTTGGCCCGTACCTTACCCCAAATTAAAATTCGGTAGGGAATAGATAGTGTCCTGTGATGGTGCAAATGGTTAACTCACTCGGCTGCTAACTAAAAGATTGGAGGTTCAAGTCCACCCAGAGGTGACTTGGAAGAAAGGTCTGGTGATCTACTTCTGAAAAATCAGCCATAGAAATCCCTATGGAGCACAGTTTTACTCTGACACACATGGGGTCACCATGAGTCGGGGTTGACTCGATGGCAACAGATTTTTGGTTAAGGAACAGATATGAGACAAAATTCCATATCTGATATCTCTACATGGAAAGCTTTTTCACCATCCCAGGCTAAATCATATAATTAAAGTTTTATAAACTTTTAGGGAAAGAAGAATTGAGCCGTTAAAATATTGTTAAGTCCAAAAGGTTGAGTAGATTAAATATTCATAGTGGTACCTTGGATCCAGCAGACTCAGGCAACCTTTTTACCCCAACCAGCGATATAGAAAGCTCTCCCTGTTTTTTTACTGGCTTTTACTGCAGACGGAGATGATTGGCTGAGGACTTCTATGGATCTTTTATTTTGTCACAGGTAAAATAATGTGTCATAATTGTGATCACAATCCCTTGCCATTATTCTATGCCTTTCATTTCCTCTCTTTTTCTTACCTCTAATTCTAACCCCGCCACACTCATTAGGCCAAATGTATCCTCCCTCTATGCATTTTCCAAACTTCCAACCTACCCAATACCCTCTATGTGACTTTCCTTGTGAAGAGAAAGATAAATGGCAGTTGGCAGTATGAAAGATAGCTCCTGACCTTTTCATGATGGAACTGAAGGCTAGAGGCTGGAGTTGGGTGTGCATTTGGCACAGCACTAAAAGATATTCCCTGAGGCTATGTCAGCAGCCTGCCAAAATACGACTCGTTGACCAGCATAAAAATACTCCTTAGGGCAAGAGGAAAAATATGACAAGGCGAGAGGTAGGGTTTGACATGATACAGATTTGGGAAAATGAAATGTGACGATTGCTAATAACACGTAGTTCAATGAAAACTTGCACATTCCATGTTCCCAACAGGTATTTAATACTGAGGTGTAAAAAAATGTGTTACATGTAAAATCATGTTGACTGCTCTATATCTATCTCCATTCAACTAAGGGAACATTTATAATAATAACTTATGGGCCAGATGTTTCAGTTTTACCATATTTTAAGAAAATTTTCTTCACCCATGTTACATAATCACTCTTAAGAACTATGGCTGACTGAGTAGGGATTATGTTTATCTGTGTTACTTAAGGTAATACCTTCTGTTAGTCTTTCAATGGAAAGCTTAAAACAGATGAAGTGAAAAGGACAGCAATGCCTGCGCTTGCTTTACTTGAAAACAATGCCCCTAACCAAAGCTTGCTGAAAGTGAAGAAGACCTGAAGCACTTACTGATGAAGATCAAAGACTACAGCCTTCACTATGGGTTACAACTCAACATAAAGAAGACAAAAATCCTCACAACTGGACCGATAAGCAACATCATGATAAACAGAGAAACTAATGAAGTTGTCAAGGATTTCATTTTACTTGGATCCACAATCAATGCCCATGGAAGCAGCAGTCAAGAAATCAAAGGACCCATTGCATTGGGCAAATCTGCTACAAAAGACCTCTTTAAAGTGTTAAAAAGCAAAGATGTCACTCTGCGGACTAAAGTGCACCTGACCCAAGCCATGGCGTTTTCAACCACCTCATATGCATGAGTAAGCTGGATGACGAGTAAGGAAGACCGAAGAAGAATCGATGCCTTTGAATTTTGGGGCTGGCAAAGAATATTGAATACACCATGGACTCCCGGAAGAATGAACAAGTCTGTTTTGGAAGAAGTACACACAGAATGCCCTTTAGAAGCAAGGATGGTGAGACTTAGTCTCACGTACTTTGGACATATTTCCAGGAGGGACCAGTCCCTGGAGAAGGACATCATGCTTGGTAAAGTAGAGAGTCAGAGAAAAAGGAAGACCCTCAACGAGATGGATTGACACAATGGCGGCAACAATGGGCTTAAGCATAACAAGGATCATAAGGATGGCACAGGACCGGGCAGTGTTTCCTTCTGTTGTATGTAGGGTCGCTCTGAGTCGGAACCGACTCAAGGGCACCTGACAACAACAACATCCAAAGCTATTTTGGTATAATAATTTAATGAGATTTTTGTTCAGGATCTCAAACTCCTTCTCAAAGTCTGGATTTTCCACAACGAAAACTTTATCCTGCTGTGAGCAAATATCACCTATTTGGCATTTGGGGTGTGCACTTTCAAAATGGGTGACATTTAATGTAGTCTGTGTAACTTATCCATCTTTCAAGTAGGCACACATCTCTACAAGCTTTTTCAAAACATGTGTAAGAGTGCTATTAGGAGTCAAACAAAATGGCCCTACCAAACTTGGCTTCACTAGGTTCATCCAACTCTTCTATCTAGGTGAAACCTCTGATAGTGTTTCTTACACAGAACACTCAGTAATACTGTTTTTGTTTTGTGATCAGCAGAATCCATAAGGACTGGAGTTAGCAGGTTCTTCCCAATTCTAACTCGTTGGCAGTATCTGTCTTGGTGATTCTTCTGTTGGCTTATTTCCTTAGAGATGAGAGCCTTTAATTGTGATTCCAAGCTACTAGATTATGAACTGATTACTTGCAGAGAAATGCTTAACTCTTTGCTGCCAGTGAAGAGAGGGGTTTTTTCGTTAGTGTGAACTTAACAAAGAAACCTAAATACGCATTTGTTTGCAATCTGCGTTCCTGCATGATTCAGAACATTAAAGATCCCTTTTTAGTGGGATAGCATGGTCAAGGAGATTCCAACTTTGATTTTTCCTCTGGCCAACCAAGTGACAGACACTAAAGTCAATTGGCTCTTTGAAACACCCCACAGTACAACCTAGGTTGTGATATTTCCCTTTAGAGTTTTCCAGCTAGCTAGAAAATCTCTAGATATGTCATTATTTCTTTCTCTTTATTTTTAACGTTTATATAAATTAGAGGGGGGAGGTTGGTTTGTGTTTTCCCTTGCATATTCTGTGATTAATTTGAAGATTCAGGAAATGTATTATTTAAATCAAAAAGTTATTTCAATATAAATTAAACGCAGAATCACACAGCATTATTTTGTTGTATTCATATGACAAACGATCTTAGTCTGAAGGCCACTGGCTTTATAACACTTGTTAATAAATAGGAATGGAGAGGAGTGTGCCTCGTTTATATTTTTGTCTGAAAAATAAGATTACTGTATTAGAGTTTTATCTAAGGCCTAAATTCTTACTAGGGAGTTAGAGGGCCTAAGTGAAAAATGCTATTTTTTATAGTTCATGACAATAATTAATTCTACAAGGCACCGAGCATGCAAACTTTGATTTTTTTAAAAATATTTTTTAATTTATTTAACAATTGTTCATTAATTGTCTACTGTGTGGTAAGCACTGGCCTAGGTACTGAGGGTACCACAGTGAATAAATCAGAGTCACTGCCCCTTTGAAGCTTAAATTCTACAGAGGGGTGGCAGATAATAAACAAGTAAACATAAGCACATTGAGTATTAATGAGAGAAAAATAAAGCAGTGTTAGCAGGGTTGGTCATGTCAGAGGTGTGAGAGGAGAAGGTCTCTCTTATAAAAGGCGATTCCAGCAAGCCTCTCTGATATGAGGATGTTTGAGCAGAGACATGAAAGAAAATAAGCGAAGAGAGCAAGCCTTGTGGAAATGAGGAGGAAGAGCGTTCCAGGCAGAGGAAATCACAGATGCAAAGGCCCTGTGGTGGGAAGGTTCTTGAAATGGTTGAAGAACAGCGAAGAGTCCTTTTAGCTCAGGGGCTAGCATGGCTGGAGTGAAGTAAGTAAGGGGGATTTGGTATGAGGTGAAGTCAGAGAATTAGCCAGGCTGTAGATCATCTAGAAGTTTCTATTAATTCTTTCTGACATGGAATTTAATACTTTTTTTTTTTTGAGGGGGTGGTCACTGAAGTAAAATCAAGCTTGTAAAATAGTATTTCATAAAGATGGGCTATTACAATGCAGTTAAAAAAAAACTAATATTTAAAGGTGAAAAATTAAATCATAGTAGCATTTTGTTGAAATAAGCATATTTTGCATCTGTCCATATTAAAATGACAGAGTCTTCATAATGGAGCTTAAACGTCGCCTAAAACAACCATCCTTCAAATGCTTGACCTCTCTTTTCTATCATGGTTTTTTTCTATCCATGGTTTTCTCACTTTTAATGATGAACTCATATCTTCCATGACTACCTGCTGCATCTTAGACGGCTATAGGTGACAGATAGTTCTTTCTTGTATTAGGCCAGAATTTGTTACATGATAAGTTTTATTCATTGGCAATTGTTGTTGAAGCCATATGGAACCGTATGAAATGAGAATAATCTCTTCTGTCTTGCGCCTATGTCAGTTTTACGTCGTCTATAGTCGTCCTCGTGGCTCAGTGGTTCAGTGCTCGGCTGCTAACCAAAGGTTGGCAGTTTGAACCCACCAGCCACCCCACGGGAGACAGATGTAGCATTCTGCTTCCAGAAAGATTACAGCCTTGGAAACCCTATGGGTTAGTTCTACTTTGTCCTGGAGGGTGGCTATGAGTTGGAATCAACTCTACGACAACGGGTTTTTTTGTATTTGTAAAGTCATCTAGACTAGGAAGAAACACCTGGTGATCTACCTCAGAACATTAGCCAATGAAAATCCTACAAATCACAGAATATTTTTTGAGACTTCGACTTGCTTACTTTGGATACGAGGAAGAAGATCATCAAGAGGCATCAATTGCTAGGGAAGGACATATTGTTTGGAAAAATGGAGGGCCAGGAATGGCGAGAGAAACCCTCAATGAGATGGACTGATACAATGGTCACAACAATGGGCCCAAACATACTGATGACAGTGCAGATGGTGCAGGACCGGGCAAAGTTTTGTTCTTTTCTCTCTTTTTTATTTTTATTTTTATTTTTAATATTTTATTGTACTTCAGGTGAAGGCTTACAGAACAAATAGTTTCTCATGAAACAGTAGTACACATGTTGTTTTATGACATTGGTTAACAACCCCACAAAATATTAACCCTCTAAATTCTCAACATTTTTTTTTTTGGTGAAAATACACATAGCCAAAGATACACCATTTCAAAAACTTCTACATACACGGTTCAGTGACATTGACTATGCTCTTCCAATTGTGCTGTTATTGTTCTTTTATACGTGGGGTTGCCATGAGGCAGAACTGACTCTACAACAGCTAACAGCATAGTCTTTTCATAATGAGGAACCAAGAACCAAAAGCAATGCTGTAGATATGGACTGGACCAGTTTGGGAAGAATAGAATGGACTTATCCTTTTCACATATGCTTAAAGCTTGATGAGATACATATAATTAAATTACACATTTAAAAAAAGAAAAAAACCTGTTGTCGTAGAGTCAATTCCTACTCACAGTGACCCTATAGGACAGAGTAGAACTGCCCCCGTAGGGTTTCCAAGGAGCGGCTGGTGGATTCAAACCTTTTGATTAGAAGCCAAGCTCTTAACTGCAGTGCCACCAGGGCACCACCTGTCATTATTCTCATTTAATTCTGCTATATCCTTACGAAGTCATAAGTTAGGAACCATTTTCGGTATCATTATGAATAGATTGCTGAGCCAGGAAGACGGCCAAAACTGTAGTCACCAATCTGTTTCCCAAGTGGTTATCTAGTTAATGAAGGCCTAAAGAACTACTGTCCTAATAGCACTTGCAGGTAGCGCCTAAGCTTGAGTCTTACTGAATTGGCAGTCACATTCTTCTGTTGAGTCATTAAGCCTGCTGTTAACTAAGGACCTTCAAGTGTTTTTCACGCCTGTTGTTCCATGTGTACCTATCAGGTAATTGTGAAGGGTGACTTCGATCCAAGGGTTGGACTTCATTTTTATCCTCTTTGAATCTCATTTTATTACACCTAACCTGTCACTCCAACTTTTAGAGCTTTCTTAGATCTTGATTCTGTTATTCAATGGCTGTGCTAATCGTCAATCCTCTTAGCTTCAATTTGTTAAATATCTTCATGTTCAATAAGAAAAGCATTAAAGAAAATTGGGTCAAAGATGGAAGCATAGGATATGTCATAAACTCTGCCTGGCTGACACAAGATCATTTAGACAGGATCATTCGAGCAGTTTAATTTCTACCTGATACATCACAGAGTCAAATTTCTCATATGCTATATATGCCTCATAATTCTTATCCTATCCACAATCTGGTAATCTTATTGAAAGAAGTTGGAAAGTCCTTGAATGATCTCTTATTGTGAATCTTTTTGTCTTTACTCACAAACCACTCCCTTAAATAATCTATTCTAGATTCTTGCTCAAAGTATACATCATAATCACTGACACATAGTTTAAGGATCCATTTTCTCTCATTTTGAAGTGCGGAACTTTTCTTAACTTCGCAATGTGCCCATTGGTTTTCATGGATCCACAAAAATCATTGAGGGTGTGTTTAAGCTGTTCCTCTGGTAAAACGGAAAACTATTAACAATTTGCTTGCGAAAGCTGGGCAATGAATAAGGAAGACCGAAGAAGAATTGACTCCTTTGAATTATGGTGTTAGCGAAGAATATTGAATATACCATGGACTGACAAAGAATGAACAAATCTGTCTTGGAAGAAATACAGCCAGAATGCTCCTTAGAAGCAAGGATGGTGAGACTTCGTCTCATATACTTTGGACGTGTTATCAGGAGAGACCAGTCCCTGGAGAAGGACATCATGCTTGGTAAAGTAGAGGTCAGAGGAAAAGAGGAAGACCCTCAATGAGATGGATTGACACGGTGGCCTCAACAATGGGCTCAAGCATAACAACGATTGTGAGGATGGCGCAGGACCAGGCAGTGTTTCGCTCTGCTGTATGTAGGGTCACCTGATTCAGAACTGACTCAATGGCACCTAACAACAACAACAACATTAACAATTAAACAAACACTTGTATTTGCTAGATTTTAATTTTTGACCAGAAAAGCATTCAAAGAATTTACTGGTATAGAAACTAGTGTCCTATCATTAAAATACTAAATGCAATTATGCATAATATAAATTAAACCTTTCTACACACTATTGTCACTTGCAGTTTATTGTTAGTAAAATTTTTAAGGCGGTTCTAAAGTTTGTTCAAGCCGTTATTCGGCAGGAAAAATAGAGTGCTATGAACTAGGTTTCTTGTGCTCCTGATTTTTAGTGTTTCTTTTTAACAGTAAATGCAATTTCTATCTTCAGTTTCATGGATAGTAGTTGTAACTTTTCTTGAATAAATGTTTAGGAATTGGGCTTATAATTCTATTATCACTATTATTTTAATAGAAGATACAGAAAAATCAGAACATACAGATTATATTTTGTGCATTTGAGGTAATAAAACCAAACTAAAAAAAGCGAACTGTTGCCATCGAGTTGATTCTGACTCATAATGACCCTATAGGACAGAGTAGAACTGCCCCATAGGATTTCCAGGAGTGGCTGGTGGATTCAAACTGCCGACCTTTTGGCTAGCAGATGAACACTTAACTACTGTACCACCAGGGCTCCTGAGGTAATAAAGGTACAGAGAAATTATATAATTGGTCATAAGGTATCAGTTTACATAATTCTTGCTTTAGCCTCAGTGGAAATGGTTTCTTTAGGTACCTGGTAATGAAATGGAGCCCTGGTGACACAGTGGTTAAGAGCTTGGCTGCTAACTAAATGTTTGGCAGTTTGAATTCACCAGCAGCTCCTTGGAAACCCTACGGGGCAGTTCTACTCTGTCCTATAGGCTCTCTATGAGTTGAAATCAACTCGATGGCAACGAGTTTGGTGAGTAATGAAATAAACTTTGCAAGCTACCATTTGCAGATACCATACTAAGCCTAAACACTCTCTCTGTAAACCAGGAATTCATCGTCCAGATTCAGAGCTAAAACATATACTGTAGTAAACATGACACGGCTCACAACATGGTCAGTCTTACTATAATGCAATTGTAAGCACCATCACCAGGAAAACACTGAGAACTGGTTATTACAGTTGAAGCATTATGGAAAGATGCATTGAGTAGGTAGCATTTGATATGAGACTTGAAGGACTGTAATGGTTTAAGTTCGAAAGAGTGGGAGGGTGTTTCAGGTGGAGGGAACACAGTGATGAGAAAGTGCTCTATGCTGGGCTGAAGTGTGAGGTCGGGTAGAAGGAATTAAAGGAAATGAATAGTACCAAGCAATCAACCACATAATAGATGCTCAGTAACTACCTGTTTAATAAGTATTTGAATGAATGCATGGATGGATGTGATGGTTGGTTAAGGCAATTTCATCGTATCACATGTCAAAAGAAATTTAGATTTTATAATTTAAGTGGCAGGGAGCTACTGATGGCTTTTGATCAGGGGAACAGCATGAACAGTATTTTGAGCCCCTGAAACATTTGAAAGCCATTTAAAAAGTGCCTTTTATTCTTTCTTTTAGTTGATTTTGTTGCCACTCTAACTCTCCGTGTGACTCTGAAAATTATCATCTGAATAGGCAACATTTGACAATAGGTGTTGATAAGGTGAATATTAAGTCACCAAACAACTTGAAGTCTTAGGTAAATACCTCTTAAATAGAGGGTGGAAGCTACGTAAGAAGCAGTGAGCATAGATAAAGCCCCAAAGGGATATATCTTATGTCCCAGAGTCCAGAAACTGAAACGGTTACAAAGAATTTATTCAGAGTAGTCTTGCCTTTCGTTCTCAGGTAACTTGTTCATATTTCAGTCAAGTTTGTTTCTGTCAAAAATACTTCCATCTAAGAGCGCTTTGTTACCCTATTTTGTCTAAAAATGTAGATTTTCTCTTTAGTTTCTAGTGCTGTATTTTGTGCAAAAAGAACCATCAGAGTCACCCCTATTTTTGGTAAGCTCTGAGGTTGGTATTAGAGGAAGAGACTTGAGATTTCTCTATCAGTTGGGAAAATCCTTTTTCCTTTTAAGAGTTTATTAGGTTATTTAGCTGCCACTAAGTTTAGCTTATAAGAAGAGATGGAACCAGCCTCTGAAACTTTCAGGCTGATCCTTTCATTTATCTAAATTCCATTTCTACTTCTGCAGAAAAGGGCTAGATAATAAATCCGATCTTTCCTCTACAATAACAGCTCCCACACAAGGACATTTATTATAAAGATACCTAGGATAGAATTATGGGGGCTGGAAAGTGCCTTAGAGACCATCAAGTCCTTCCTCTTAGCTTTACAACGGAGCAATGTGAGGCCCAAAAGATTAAATTATTTCCCCGAAAGTAACATCAGTAGAAAGGTACTATGTAAAATTGAAATAGGTGAGAACATCGTTGATTGAATAATGTGAACATGCCTCTCCAACCTATGGATCATAGGTTAAGAATTATAGATATTCTTTGGCAGGGTACTGGGCACTCAGAGAATCTATACAGATGCTGGGTAACTGAATTTTGACAGGAACCAAGAGAAGCACAGCAGAGCCATGGGTTTGCCACAGAGCAGTCTGCAAAGGATATTCCCTCTGGCACCATTTTCACTAACCATTCATTGTCCACTGATGCCATTATGGTCCCTGGCCCCCAAGGAATAGCACTTGACTACACCAATCACTCTCTGATTTGCCACTGCAACCTCTGCTCTAGCCCCTGCCCCTAACATACTTGAACTGACACTGCATATGTATGTGCCTCACTCCCTCAAGATTCAGATTCCCAGGTAAGAACATCTTATTGGCCAACTTAGAACAGATGCAATGCTCTCACTGATGGGGCTGGGGGAATAGTCAGGGAGGTGGAGCCCTGCCTCTTGCCTATCTTGAGATTCTCCCTAAGTCAGAAATGTGTTTGGATATAAAGTAGTCATAAAAACAAGTGCCCAGTATAGCTCTGTGCAATTCTGCATGTAGCCCTGTTCTTCACAGACTCGAAAAGCACTCCCAATCCTCACTTATCAACATGCAAGTTTCCAAAGACCAGGTTGTTATACGAAAATCAATGTTATGCAAAAATGGAGGATAACCACACTGGATCACAAAATGGAGGATGACTACATCATTACATAACCACCAAGTTACGTCATTACATAACTGCCAAACCGCTGAGAATCACTGCCCAGCCAAGTTGACACATGACCTTAGCCATCATAGCTTGCATTACTCTCACCTTGCACCTTGGCGTTCTTTACTGCTAGACATGCATCATTAACGTGCAAAATAGTAGGATAGTAGATTTTTTACTACGGTTGTAAATGCAAACTGTTGGATAACCAGATAGTTCATAAGTGAGGAGTAAGTAGGTGTAGTCACAAGGCTTGAGTAGCACATACTAAGGCAGCATGAATCAAAATGTACAGCTAAATAGGAGTCCTGAATAAAAAGGCAAAGTCATTGTTATTGTTTTTCTCCTGCCAGAAGCAACTAAACACCATGTTGAACATTTAAGTCAGAGTTTCTCAAAGCATGTTGGAATACTTCCTGTACCAGAACCATAGGGTTCTTATTAAAGCCAATACATCATCCTCCAACCCAGACCTGCTGAATCAAAATCTGTGGGGGCCAGATAGGGATACACTCAGAATATTTGGAATCATTAATCTATGAAGAACAAAAAAAACAAACTCTTTGCCATCAAGTCAGTTTTACTCACAGTGACCCTATAGGACAGAGTTCTACAAAAGTTCTTTGAATCATCGACCTTTTGGTTAGCTGCTGAGAGCTTAACCACTGCACCACTAGGGCTCCTTCATTAATCTATAAAACCAAAATCAAACCCATTGCTGTTGAGTCAATTCTGACGCATAGTGACTCTATAGGGCAGGGTAGAACTGCCCCCTAGGGTTTCCAAGGCTGTAAATCTTTACAGAAGCGGACTGCCACATCTTTCTCCCCCGGAGTGGCTGGTAGCTTTGAATTGCTGACCTTTCGGTTAACACCCGAGCACTTAACCACTGTGTCACCAGGGCTCCTTCATTAATCTATACTCAGGGTCAAATATCTGTGTTCCTGCAGGCTGTTATATCCTTTCACTAACTCCCCTGACTTACTGCCAACCACCTAGAGAACTAGAAAGTTAGCTCCAGAAGTGGGGAAAAGTGTTTGTTTTGAATTTCTGGGTGCAAAGTCAACTGTTTAGTTGCTGTGTCTTTATGCTTTGCAAAAGCAGAAAACTAAAATATATTAGGCTGCTACTATATGCTCATTGGGGACATTGGTAGTTCAGTGGTAGAATTCTTGGCTTCTCTGAAGAAAACTTGGGTAGATTCCCGGCCATTGCACCTCATGTGCAGCTACCACCCGTCAGCCAGTAGAGACTTGCATGTTGCTATGATGTTGCACAGGTTTCAGCAGAACTACCAGACTAAGATGAACTAGGAATAAAGGCCTGGTAATCTACTTCTGAAAAATCAGCCAGTGAAACCCCTATGGATCACAACAGTCTGATCTGCAGCTAATCTTGGGGATGGTGCAGGACTGGACAGCATTTGTTGTGCACAGATTTGCCGTGAGTTGGGAGCTAACTCCATGGCAGCTAAAAACAAGAACAACAATGTGATGATCACATCAGGTTGAAGCAATTTCTCTGTTAACTTGGTGCGGTGGTTCTCAAAGTGTGGTCCCCAACCAAGCAGCATCAGCATCACAAGGAAATTTGTTAGAAATGCAAATGATCACCCACATCCTTCCTTCACCTCTCGGCTGGCCTATGTTTTAACTAGCTTTCTACATGATTCTGATGCACACAGAATTTTGAGAACCCCTGCTCTAAGCTGCAGTTTCTGTAATAGAAAATTGATAATAATTTATACCTCATAGTTGTAGTTTATATTATGTTCTATTGTCATTACACAAATAAGACAATGTACCAAACAAAGCACTTAGCCCAAGGTAAGTGTTCAACGGTAAGACTCTCATTGGGTCTATATTTCATATTTTAGGGATGCTCTAATTTTGTAATTGCTAAATTTCAAGTAGACTTCACAGGTTGCCTGTATTATAAGCAGTCATATTAGAAGTTACAAACAAAGTTTATAGAACAGATCCGGATGGTGTCAAATTAACAAGTGAAATGTCAGTTTCTTTTTACTCCTTCATTTTAAACATTAGGACCAGGCTATCAATGTTTCTACTGTCATTTAAAGTCATTTTATGACTTTTCACGGGTGCCTGTCACATGGCATTAATAGGTTTACAGGGGCTTTACATTTCTTAATACCAAATGGGGGCTAGTTTCTTTGGGCTGAGTACAATAATCTGTACCTCTTCATCTTTGACACCTGGATAAAAATCTCTGAAACTTGGACCTGTATTTGTTTTTCAAAATCAATCATTTTGCGACTCAAGTGCCTGGTAAGCGATGTGTCTTCTCTGTGGAGTGAGAATTGAGATTGAAATACGTGGCAATCCCACTAGAGGGTGACCTTTGTCTAAATCAGGGTGCAGCTCCACGGAGGGCATCCTCTGCAGCCATCTCAAGATCAGCCTGTGGTGCTCGTTATTCCAGGTGAGGGAGAGGCTGACAGGTGACTCTGAACTGCTTCCAAATAATATAGTAGGCTGGTGGGGGCATTGAAAACCAAGCCGTCACATATTCTCAGTTTGTATTCTAGGGTAAAATCCTTTATTAATAAATGCAAGTCCCAATTTTTAAATTCTTTATCAGTTTTAAGTCTACTTCTCAAATATTCTTTAAAAATTATAAAAAAAAAAACAAAACCCTGAAGTCTTGAGAAACCAGAAACTTTCGTTTTGTTTTGTTTTTGTTTTTTTAAGGATGTAGGATTTTGTTAAGTTCCATTTGTGATTTAAAATAAGACAGATTTTCTAGATACCAAAGAAAGAGAACACAATCAAGATGTTCAGACTGTGATCAGAGGCTTGGTTTAGATCCAACCCTAAGAAATTAATAATGAACACCAGATTTGGTTTCCCCTTGATAATTTGATATAAGAAGTAAAATATTTGTAAACGCTATCATAATAATTCTGCTAAAATCTCCCAACTAGACATCAAATTTCAAAGTTTTGTAAAAACCTTCTCAGTAAAGATTTTCTTGTAACATTTAAAATTAACTTCACATTTTACAACACCGTTAATGCAAAGTAGTATTTATCTATTCTGGATGTTTTATATACTTTCTTGAAATTTTTTCTAATTTGATTTTTAATATTTTTTTAAATAAAAATTAAGATCTTAGGATAGTACAGATTCTGTTAAGACATATGTAGATTTTACTAATACTTGTGTTTCTCAGAATTTTTAAGTGTTTCTAGAACACAGTTGTGCTACCAACCAAAAAATCAATTAGCCTCCTGCAAAACAAGGCTGCATTAATTAAACTCGAATTCCCAGAGATAAATGATTTTCATTTTTAGCCACCTCTACAAGAAAAATATTATCTAATGGAATGTTTATCTGTTAAAACAGGAAAGATTTTGTGTGGCATGAATCAGTCTAACCTGGTTCTTAACTTGCATCGAAGTTCACAAGGAGAGATTGCTTTTGGAAAGAGGCAGGTCTTTGATGGACAGGTGGTTTTAGCATGATTGTGTTCTTGAAGGAACAGACCACAGACTGAATGGAAACCTTTCTTCCTAGCATAATAAACCCAATGCACTCTCATACTAAAATCGTATCTGTGTATAATTGCATTCTATTCTTACATAGAATTGATAAGAGCTACTCTGATAATATTTACAATTCTATTTCATGAATTATTTATATTAGAACATTTATTCTTAGGTTTTAGATTGGGTATTTTTCAAGTAATTAAATACTCCCATTTGAAAACTATAGAAGCCATGCTTGAAAGTTCTGGGTGGTTTATGTTCAGGCATAGACTCTTTTAACTAACGCAGCGTAAGGAAACTGTGGAGGTAAGCTCCCATTGCAAATCAGAGTTAGAAGGGGAATATGCAATTTAATTACTTCGTGATGATGGCCACCCAGATATTCCCTCCGATTGTAAACTAATTGAATGAATAATGTGCCTAATTGTCTGTCACCTGCTAAGATGTGACAGTCCCTGTGCATATGGGAAACAACTAACAGGCAGTGTCTTCAAAGAACCAATTCTCTCTCCAGTTTAAGAATAAATTGCCCCGATTCTTCTGAATTCCTTGAAAGTTTAACGCTTCAACACTGTATTCTTGGCCAACAGTTTGGATTCCTCCTCTTTAAGGTAAAGATTAAGAGGTAATTGACAGGCATAGAGAAAGCTAGGAGGAAATGCAAGGGTTAAGAGGGTGGGTACTATGGGACGAGGACTGTGAAGTCTCATTTTATTTTTGTGCATCTTGGTGAAAAAAGGCAGATAATGTTAGCTGTTCTAAATATCTTTAGAAAATCTCCTCTGCATTCTTAGTGAGCCAAACTCAGACAAAAATGTCGGTCATTTACGTTTCCAGACATTTCTATGATTTCCGTATTATGAGTAGTAATGTTTCTATAGTCTTCATTTCTGTAGGTTTAACGGTTAACTGCTCAACTATTAGACAAAAGATTGGAAGTTGGAACCCATTAGAGGCACCTGGGAAGACAGGCCTGAGGTCTTCCAAAAGGTCACAGCTTTGAAAACCCTATGCAGCAGTTCTGCTCTGCAGCATATGGAGGTGCCATGAGTTGGAATTGACTCACCCGCAACTGACAGCAACCACAGATATGTACGTACATAGATATTTTATTTCTACCTGGTTTCTTCCAACAATGTTGATGTGTCTCATATAATATCTTCCTGCCCAAACAAAGTACTTTACTTAGGCAGAAAGATATCATTGCACTAATTACGTACTCTAATTATGTGGCTTAAAAACATTAACCAAAAAAAAAACCAAAAAACCCAACAAACCCGTTGCCATCGAGTCAATTCTGACTCACAGCGACCCTATAGGACGGAGTAGAACTGCCCCTTAGGCTTTCCAAGGAGTGGCTGGCTGGTGGATTGAACTGCTGACCTTTTGGTTAGGAGGAGAATGCTTAACCACTGAGCCACTAGGGCCCCTAAAAACATTAGAAACACTAAAAAAGAGAGGGCAGCAAGGAAGAATACTCTCTGGGAAGAATTCTATTATAATTCTTGACAACAAAGAATAATTAGGGTTTTCTCTACTTATTTATTTTGCCTAATACGTGGCATCTGTGAAGCAGGAGTACGGACACGTGTATGGATCGCCCTCCACCAGACATTTGCAGTGACATTCTGACCCTCTAGGGGGCAGCACCTGGACCAGTCCTTACAAGTCCAGGCAGCCTGTTGTTTTTCGTTGTCATCCTGTCCTTTCCACTCAAGGCAACCGTGTGTGTGCCGAGTAGAACTGCTCCGTAGGCTTTTCAAGGCTGTGACCTTTTGGAAGAAGATCGCCAACCTGTCTTCCCAGGCACCTTTGAGGAGTTCAAACCACCAACCTTTTGGCTAGTAGTCGAGCACTTAACTGTGTGCCCCACCCAGAAGGCACGGAACCTGTCTCTAAGCTAGGATGGAGTCCCTGGGCAGTGCAAACGGTTAACATACTCAGCTGCTAAAGAAAGGATGGAGGTTTGAGTCCACACAGAGGCACCTCGGAAGAAAGGCCTGGCAGTCTACTTCTGAAAAATCAGCTACTGAAAACCCTATGGTGCACAGTTCTCCTTTGATGCGCATGGGGTCGCCGTGAGTCAGAATCAACAGGACAGCAAACGTAATCGGTAACCTGGGATAATCATAGCATTTGTCTTTAAATTGGGACGTTTTCAAGAGTAAAATTAATCTGGTTGGAGCAAAAGGCAAAGCACAGCACTATTCCAGGCACAGGGGCGTATATGGGCACCTGGCTCTTACCATGTTATATTCTCCAAACATGAACCTCCCTGAGACACTCAGTGCCTCTGGCATTAGGAGGGGTGTTTGTTGAGCTTTTATTATGTGCCAGGTACTCTTCTACATACTTGTGATGCATAATTGAATAAAACAAAGATTCTGGTACTCATGGAGGTGACCTTCAAGTGGAAATAACAAAAATATGTATATAAATATGTATAAATATAACAATTGTATATATTTTGTAAGAGAGAAACTGGTTGGACTACTCTGAGGAAGCAAGAGGCAGGTTGCAGTATTAAATAGATCCTTCAGGGTAGGCCTATTGAGGTGAAATGTGAACACAGACTTGAAGGAGGTAGGGAGTGAGTCATCCAAATATCTGGGGGAAGAACATTCCGGGCAGGGAACAACTAGAGCAAGGACTCTCATGTGTGAGAATGTCTTATGTGTTTGAAGAACATTGGGGCAACCAACGTGGCTGACCAGAGCAAGTGAGGGGAAGAGTAACTGGAATTCAGGTCAGAAAGGTGAGGGGAGGCGACCAGATCACGTAGAGCCCCGAAGGCCACTTAAGGATCTTGACTTTTAATTTGAATGTTGTCGGGGCCTTCATATCTTGCCCTGTGTCTGCATAAGTAAAGCAGAGAGTGCAGTAATTGCCCACTAATTATGATGCCCAAGTTGAATGGTGTGGAGGAAACCTGACTGCCTTTTTTTTTTTTCAGTAACAGACGTTTGATTTGGTCTCAAGTCCACCCTTTGCAAGTAATGCTTTCAAGTCTTCATTTATTTTTTGCTGCAGAATGATGTTATACATCTGTGTTTAACTCTACACTGACTTTCTGTCAGCTACCTTTTGCATTTCCTACACTGTATACTGGCACTAGGCTCACATGCTCCTTTGTAGGACTGATTATCTGCAATCAAGCCCTGATTAAGAGAGGAAAGGAAAAAAAAATATAGAAAAAAATACAGAGAAAAAATAAACTATCAGAAAATAGCCCAAATATATTTTTTACTTGACTTTGGAATGTCTACTCATTACCTGTGAAAATGAGGGAAGGGCGTACCTACTGGCTGTGTTTGCTAGACTGATATTGTTATGAATTTGTTTTTCTGGAGCATTCCCCAGGAAATGGTGGGGGTGGGAGGAGAGAAGACAGGGAATGAGCAAGCATTCCCTCTGTATTAGAGAATTATAGATATGAGCGGACTCCCACATACATTCCTCATCCAAAGTACTGACAAGGTGAGACTCTACTGATATGAAATACCTGGATGAGGGACCAGGAAACTATGGTCTGCTACCTATTTGTACGGCATGTGAGCTCAGAATAGTTTCTGCATTTTCAAATGACTGTAAAAATCCCAAGAAGAAAAATATTTTGTGACACTTGAAAAGTATATAAAATTCAAATTTCAGTGTCCATAAATCAAGTGTGATTGGAACACCAAACCCAAACCCACTGCCCTCCGGTTGATTATGACTCAGAGTGACCCCACAGGACAGAGTAGAACTGCCCCATAGGGTTTCCAAGGCTGTAAATCTTTATGGAAGCAGACTGCCACATCTTTCTCCTGCAGAGCGGCTGGCGGTTTCAAACTGCCGACCTTTTGGTTAGTAGCCGAGTGGTTTAACCACTGTGCCACCAGAGCTCCAGCCACACCTGTTCTTTTAAGTATTGTTTGTGACCGTTTGTACAATACAATAAGAGTTAAATAATTCCACCAGGGACCTTGTGAGCCACAAAGCCTAAAATATTTACCACCTGGCTTTTTATAGAAATAGTTGACAACCCCTAACCTGGATAATCTGAGTGACTTTTCCTAATTTTTGTTCTGGGTCTCTAACCTATTAGTTTATTAATAGCTACTCTCCTAATGAAATCTGTGTATTGTATAATGACATTATCTTCCAAGGAACATTGAAAAAAGAAACATACATTAATACCAATGCACTAATTAAATTGTTTATTTTGAAATAGTGTATTCAGGAACGGGTGAAAAGGAGAGTAAACAAGTATTTCCATTGTTAAATGAGTTCAGCTCTATCAGCTTCTACTCATTTATGTGACACTGGGATAACATATAATGCATACTATCAAGATCCACCTGGAGCCCTAGTGGCACCGTGGTTAAGCGCTACGGCTGCTAACCAAAAGGTTGACAGTTTAAATTCACCAGCCGCTCTTTGGAAACCCTATGGGGCAGTTCTACTCTGTCCTACCAGGTCGCTATGGGTTGAAATCGACCCAACTGCAATAGGTTTGGTTTTTTGGTATCAAGCTCCACCTAGTTAGAGAGATTTGTTAAATACTAATTGTACGGATATAATTTTCAGCCATGAAAAAATGTTTCATTCCCTTCAGTGAATGACATTTGTTATAAGTTTTGTGAAAGTGTATGAGTGGCTCTGATTTTAACTTCATGACAGAATTCTTCCTGTTTGTGTCTTTTATGTGAGTAGAACTATGTATAATATCCAGAAAGAGTGATGTATCTCATCAAATTGCACAGAATTTTTTTTTAAGAATTATCATCCTTTAAAGCACCAATAAGAAATTTTTAAAGTTTAATCTTCAACAACAATAAAAATTTGCAAATCCTCAAATCCCAGGGGTGATAAAAAATAATATTTAGAAATAAAACACTTCAAGATTTTAAGTTGAGAAGGTGAAAATAAAATGGAAAATGAAATGTGCCAATAAAACTTTATTTACATAAATAAGTGGCAGGTTAGGTTTGTCTTAAGGACTGCAGTTTGCCCACTCTGATCTAGAAGCTCTGATGTTTGCTTCAACAACATTGGAATTTCTTGAGAGCTGTTATTATGAGTATCTTTCTGGTGCGTAATTGCTGAGAATTTCTACTGTGGAAAGACATTAATGCAGGAGATTATCTGGAGTGAACCTGCAACATCCCTGCCCTTATCCCCAAATCCCTCTCCACCTTGATTCAGTTATCTTTTTGAAACAAATCTCATCATGCTATCCCTTTGTTTAAAAGTCTATGGGCTCGTCTTTACTTATTAGAAGTCACAACTCCACAGCATGGCCAGTATGATCGTCCTCATTCCATCTTCAGCTGACTAAAAGGACCTGAGTTTCTATCACACTTGCCCACGACTCCTACCTCATAGAGCTTTTGGGAATTTCCAAAATCCAGTTCTTTTTCCTTCCAAATGGAATAACTTTTTCTTCTTCAGTTGGCAAGGTCCTATTTATCCTTCAAGACTTAACTCAAATGAATCACATCTTAAAAGCTTGCCTCTTCTCCTAGGCAGAAACAGCTGTTCCCTCCTCTAGACTCCTACTCTGGTGCCTCCAGCATAGCATGTAAAGCACTATATTGCAATTGCTAATGTAGTGTTTGATCCCCTCTGTCAAAGGGGGACTGACTCTTAGAAGGCAGGGATTCTATTTCATCTACTTTTGCATCCCCAGCAGCTAGCATATGACTTGCAAAGAGTAGATACTCAAATATTTGTCAAATAATGAATGAATTGGGTAACATTTTAAAAAAATAGAAAGAAAAATAGGCATCCTCAGTGTTCCTACAAGTTTAGCTGTCCATATGTCAGTCAAAAGTTAGTTTCATTTTCGATATGTTCATATTGCTTACACAGTAAGGACACTTGCTGACTCACATTGTATTTCAGTCCCAGCATTCAAATGTCCTGTCTATTAGTTATGCTGGCAAAACACAGATTATCCATTTCACCTCACATACAACATGGCTGATTTTCTTGTTGTTGTTAGGTGCCATCGAGTCGGTTTCGACTCATAGTGACCCCATGTACAACAGAATGAAACACTGCCTGATCCTGCTTCATCCCCACAGTCATTGCTATGTTTGAGCCCGTTGTTGCAGCCACTGTGTCAATCCATCTCATTGAAAATCTTCCTCTTTTTCACTGACCCCATACCCTACCAAGCATGATATCTTCGATATCTTTCTCCAGAGACTGGTCCCTCCTGATAACCTGTGCAAAGTACATGAGACTAAGTCTCACCATCCTCGCTTCCAAGGACCACTCTGGCTGTACTTCTTCCAGGACAGACTTGTTTGTTCTTCTGGCAGTCCATGATATATTCACTATTCTTCGCCAACACCGTGATTCAAATACATCAATTCTTCTTTGGTCTTCTTAGTCATTGTCCAGCTTTCACATGTATATAAGGCAATTGAAAATATCATGGCTTGAGTCAGGTTCACCTTAGTCCTCAAAATGACATCTTTGCTTTTGAACACTTTAAAGAGGTCTTTTGCAGCAGATTTGCCCAATGCAATGTATCATTTGATTTCTTGACTGCTGCTTCCATGGGCATTGATTGTGGATCCAAGTAAAATGAAATCCTTGACAACTTCAATCTTTTCTCCATTTATCATGATGTTACTTATTGGTCCAGTTGTGAGGATTTTGTTTTCTTTATGTTGAGGTGTAATCCAAACTGAAGGCTGTGGTCTTTGATCTTCCTCAGTAAGTGCTTCAAGTCCTCTTCACTTTCAGCAAGCAAGGTTGTGTCATCTGCATATTGCAAGTTGTTAATGAGTCTTCCTCCAATCCTGATGCCCCGTTCTTCTTTATATAACCCAGTTTCTCAGATTATTTGTTCAGCATACAGATTGAATAAGTATGGTGAAAGGATACAACCCTGACACATACCTTTCCTAACTTTAAACCACACAGTATCCCATTTTTCTGCTGGAACGACTGCTTCTTGGTCTATGTACAGTCCAACACCATCCCATAATTCCTATTTGCTAATACTAATGTCCTCCTGACAGTTCCTGCTGGTGACCGCTGTATCCTCTGGTCCACTGTCTCTCTTGGCCATTGTTTCTGTTAACATCATATTAGTTGTCACTCCTGTTATTTAAAACCTTTTTTTCCTGCACAATGACTTCTTCAGCTAAAGAGAGAGCGAGAGGAATCAAAACAAAACAAACAAACCAAAAAAAAAAATGGATTAATGTCATCCATCCTCAAAATATGCATGCTTGTATGTGTACTATTATTTATTTTTAAAAAAATTGTAACTTCCAGTTAGCTTTCATCTTTAAAATTGTTAGTCCATCTTATATTTTTCATTCTGTATTATTATAGTTCAGTACAGTTATGTGCCAGAAATTCTTTGGATATCCTTCACACTAGCAAATATGTGCTTGGCTACATAACACTGAGACCCAGCTCAGGATAAGCATAAAGATCTCTGTATCTTGTCTGCCCTCTGTCTACAGACACAAACTTCCATACTCATCTCTTTCATCATTTCACAACAGTTCACAATTTTAAAAAATCTAAAATAAAGATCTTATTGGGAACATATTTTCCAGTGTTAATGTGCAGCAAGGACAGATACACCCCTGGTTTACAAAGCAAAAAAGGTCCTCATACGCAACATTTGTTATACTGCAGCACTTTGTTATGTATATTTACATAGACAAAAATTCATGTATGTTCCCCCAGTCCTAAGCAACGTGTTGAACACTCACTGGATACTGCACATTCCGGCGGTAAGGTGAGTTTGTATTCTTTTCTTCATCAACGGACTCATGTAGGCTTTCGACTTGACCTTCTCTCTGGACTGTTTCTTGGACAATTAGAAGGAAAGAGATGTCACTTAAAGACTTGACAAAAAGCAACGGATTAGATCTATTGTAAATTTTTAAATGGTGAAACTAACCTTTTTTACAGTTGCTTGTTATATCCAAGTTTAAATACTGCAGTAGAACACAACCTCCTTGGAGGTTGGAAGTGATATTGTCTTTACTCCTGAGTCCCTGACAGCTATTGCAGACCCTGCCATTTGATGGTTGCCCCCTTAAGTGTTTGCTGAATGAATAACAGACAAGCTTGATGAAAGAACTTGTTTCCCATCATCTGCCATGTACCCTAGCAGATCTCACTTTCTAAATTGCCTTTACCAGCAGCTTCTTCCAGGCTTCCATCTTCTGCAGGTACTTGCTTATTTCTTATTTTGGGTCCATTATCTGATAGGTAAGAGCTTCTGCGTCACCTGCTGCAGCATTAGCAGGATTCAGTGGCATGAATGATGCCAAAATCTCACCTTGGCGCCACAAAATACTTATGCACTGCAGGAAGTTTAGTTACCAGAACAAACCTAGGAGGCAAAATATAGACAGTCTACCAGAATGAAAAGCGTAGTTGCCTATCTAAAATATTTTCCAAAAATGGCAAGATGTGTAATGCTGTTTCTTGATCGATTCCAACTTATAGTGATTCTTACTGATAGTTCAGAGTAGAACTGCCCCATAGGGTTTCCAAGGAGCGGCTGGTGGATTCGAACTGCCGACCTTTAGGTTAGCAGCTGAGCTTTTAACTACTGAGCCACCAGGGCTCCATAATTGTTGCTAGTATTCAGAAAAGAATATAATTGAAGTTAGAAAGGGTAGCAGAATATGACTAGGGGATGCAGTCTTGTAATTTTAAGAGTTTTACTGTGTGAATGTCACATTTTAGAAGGAACAATATAATCTGCATTGGACGACATTGACCATATGCTTCAAGTTTAAATAATCCTTCAAGTTTCGTACAGTACTCATTCCACTGATGATGGACTGCTTTCTCAGTGCTCCTGCCTACCTTTTACCTACCATCCCGCAAACTCTGCCGGGTACGTTGTAGAGTTTTCTTCTCCTTCCTGAAATTCATCAAGAGGAGGGAAAATCATTTGCCTCATCTACTTACTTAGTCACTTAGTGCAATGACTCTTGCCCAGGCTTTCTAGATGAACATCTTATCTAGCACATTCCATGGGTATTAACATTTTTCTGGGGAAATCATCACTGAACTAGAGAGAGTTTTGAGTTATTTCTAATAATAAAAGATGGTCTTTCTAGGCAGATGAACACAGAGAATGTTGCCTGGTGATTTGGAACCTAGGTTTTGACTTTGACCTTACTTGTGAACATTACTTTAGAACAGTTTCAAGCTTAACTCAATAGCCCTCTTACCACAACCCAGTTCCTGAAGTGAATGGTAGTGAGTTAGTAACTGTGAAGAAATTGCACAAAAATCACTTATTAATTTTCCAGATAATTAATGTCTGCCGTATTTGGATAGTCTACTTAAGATTCTGAAGACAGTATACCAAGTTCTCACATAGAGAGTTAGGTTCAGAGGAGGCTGGTGTGAGAATGTTAAACATATTTAATTGCAGGGCATTTAAAAAATGAATTGATTTTAACAATGTTCCAATACCGTACACTATGCCTTGACTTTCTTTTCTTCCTTCATCTACTGTACACATTTACAGCTGATTGATCTTCCCATTATTCATAACACTTTCTTTGTAGGACACTGTCAATGAATCAGTCAGTCCAGACCCTTCCTGCTTTTCCACCTTTACCCACACCTATATGCATGCAAAAGCTGGGCAATGAATAAGGAAGACCGAAGGAGAATTGACACGTTTAACTTAGGATGTTGGCGAAGAATATTGAATGTATCATGGACTGTTAGAAGAATGAACAAGTCTATCTTGGAAGAAGTGCAGCCAGAACGCTCATTAGAAGCAAGGATGGCCGAGACTTTGTCTCACACACTTCAGACATGTTATCAGGAGGAACCAGTCCCTGGAGAAGAACCTCATGCTTGGTAAAGTAGAGCATCAGTGAAAAAAGAAGAAAACCCTCAACGAGATGGACTGACACAGTGGCTAAAACAATGCGATCAAGTATAACAATAATCGTGAGGGTGGTGCAGGACCGGGCAGCATTTTGTTCTGTTGTACATAAGGTTGCTATGAGTCTGAACCAACTCAATGACACCTAACAACAACACCAACCTGCACCTATAATCTTTGTGAACACTCTGCCGAGGCAAATATGTCCTCCACATTCCACTTCCACACTTACGTTCTCACCATGGAATCCACCTAGAATAGACTCGTCCATTCTCTCCACATAAGCATTGATGTTTCGAGACCTGGCCAAGTTCTACCTTGATCATAAAGTCTTTCCAAGCCATCTACAACTAACACAATCTCTCCTCACAAAATTTTCCATAGGAGTAGTTTTCCATGCAATTCACGTAGTCAATAAAAGACATGAATGTTTACTTAAGTATTTTCTTATTATTTAAGTTTTTACATATTAATTTTTCCCTAATTAAATTGTACCTGTACAGAAACAGGAGAAGATCTTATTCATTGTGATCTCTACCTTTCCAGTCACAATGCTGTACACATAGTAAAACCAAAAAAAACAAACCTGTTGCCATTGAGTCAATCCTGACTCATAGAGACCCTATAGGACAGAGCAGAATGGCCCCATAAGGTTTCCAAGGAGAGGCTGGTGGATTCAAACTGCCGACCTTTTGATTAGCCGCCAAGCTCTTAACTGCTGCACCACCAGGACTCCATACACATAATGGTGTTCAAATATTGATTTGATGACATCTTATCTTTTTCTTCCTACTAGAATACAAACTCTGTGAGGGCAGGAGCCCTACCTTATTTTGATTATTGAGGAATCCCAAATACCTACAATAGTGTCTAACACAAGGTAGGCACTCAATAAATATCTGTTGACTGAATGAATATTGAAGCGTATGTTAATAAGTAAAATGAAATAAGCTATTTATAGTATCAGTTCTCAATAAACATGACTGAGAAGTCTTTTTTGTTGATGATGTTAAAAGTATAAAACATGGATATTAATACTCATAGGCTCTTAGGTTGAACAGCTATTTCTTTTACACTGCATTCCACAAATAAAAGCTGAAACATTCACAGAGAACATTTTTAAAAACCATTTATTTATTCATTCATTCACTCACTTAACAGATATTTATTGATCACCTACTGTGTGTTATGCTAGCCACAGGGAACCCACAGGCAAAGCTGGCTCACAAGGGAACATAATTTAGTATTCCTGAAACCAATAAACAAAGAAAAAACAAAGGGGCAGGAGGGGTGTTAATATAATGAACAGTGATTTCTGGAAGCCAGGGAGATGAATGGAGAATGCTACATAAGCCAGGATGGTCAGTGACTATGACTATACCCCTAGAAGTTGCACAACATGCCAGCCCCGAATTAGGTGAGTTTTTTAGTTTCCTAGTGCTGCTGTAACAAAATATACCACAAGTGGGTGGCTATAAAAAACAGGAATTTACTCTCTCACAGTTCTGGAGGCCAGAAGATCAAATCGGGGCATCAGCTCTAGGTGTGGGTCCCTCTTTGTTGATAGCCCCAGGGGATCCTTGTCATTTCTTGGTGTTTCTTGGTGCTTTTTGGTGTTCCTTGGCCCTCTTTGGCATCTGTCTTCTCCCTGTGTGTGTCTCTGTGTCTATTCTGCTCTTTTTATAACACAGAGGTGATTAGGTTTAGGACCCGCCCTCCTCTGATATGACCTCATTAACATAACAAAAGAAAGCCTCTGTTTTCAAACAGAATTACGTCTACCAGTACAGGGACGAGGGCTTCAATACCTGTTTTGGGGGGACACAATTCAATCTATAACAGTGAACCTCTCACTGTACTCAGTTCTATAGAATTTCTGTAAGGAAGTATGGCCAGTCTCTAAGGTGCTGTTCTCAACATGTACACCATACAATCACATGTAAACCCCTAATCAAAGCATGATTGTCTTAATTATCTAGTGCTGCTATAACAGAAATACCACAAGTGGATGGCTTTAATAAATACATTTATTCTGTCATGGTCTAGGAGGTTAGAAGTCTGAATTCAGGGTGACAGCCCTGAGAGAAGTCTTCCTCTCTCTGTTGGCTGTGGAGGAAGGTCCTTGCCATCAATCTTTCTCTGGTCTAGGAGCTTTTCGGTGTGGGAACCCTGGGTCCAAAGGATGCACTATTCTCCTGGCTCTTGTTTCTTGGTGATATGAGCTCCCCCACCCCATCTCTCTGCTCACTTCTCTCTTTTATATCTCAAAAGAGATTGACTCAAGATACAACCTAATCTTGTAGCTTGAGTCCTGTCTTTCATTAACATAACTGCCTCTAATCCTGCCTCATTAACATCATAGACGTAGGATTTACAACGCATAGGAAAATCATATCAGATGACAAAACGGTGGACAATCACACAATACTGGGGAATCATGGTCTAGCCAAGTTGACACACATTTTTGGGGGACACAATTCAATTCATGACAATGATACTGGCAGTTTATATTTTTACTATAAAGGTTTAGTCTTTAATAGAATATGAATATTTTCAAACATTGTCTAATTAATCCTCTAACATTTCAGTGTCCACGGGAGCTGTGGCAGTGGTTGTTCATAGAATTGTTCAAATTTTGCACCGTTACGTTGCCTTAGAGTCCTTCACCTTCTATTTTGCAAGGTTAAGGTTTGACTTCCATTCTAATTTTCTGACACGTGCTATCTACCTATAAACAGTATTAAGAAGAATATATTTAAAAGGAGGGTTAACCTTGATGGAAATATCGCATTGATTGAAGGTAGGGTTGCATAGCCAATTATTGTAATTGCTGTCAATAAGTTGTACACCTGTAAAAAGTTGAATTGGCAAAAATTGTGATAGATATATTTACAACAAAAACCAAAAAAAAAAAAAAAAAAAAAAGGAGCAGCTGCTGAGGCTACTTACGTACAATCAAAAACCTCTTGGGTTTGGTTTGTTGGTTTGGAGATTTTTGGTCATGTTTTCACGGAACATCCTAGTTAATTGGAGTAATATCATGTTTAGTGCTTCTGTTCTGCCTCCTAGTTCGATACGTAGTGCCTGAAGTCTTAAAAACTTGTGAGTGGCCATCCAAGGTGCAATAATTGGTCTCTATTAGCCTGGAACAGCAGATGAAGAAGGAGAGTCAGGAATAAGAGGAGAATGTGGAATATGTGACTAACTGCCTCCACAAACAACTGCTTCCTTTGTCGTGAGACCAGAAGAATTGGATGGAGCACAACTGCCATTACTGAACATTTTGATCAAAGATTCCATAGAAGAATCCTGATCAAAAGGGGGAAAATGCAGAAAAGGATTTCAAATTCTCATGGTCTCCCAGACTTCCTGGAGCCATGAAGGTTGGATGAACCCTGGAAACTACTGCCCTGAGATAATCTTTAAACCTTAAAAAAAATATGCCTTTAAGTCTTCTTAAACCCAAACAACAGTTTAGCTTAACTAGTAAAAAATGTCTGCCTTGAGCATTATGCTCTTTTAAAAACTATCTATATGGGATCAAAATGACAACAGCAACTCAAAAGATTAGACAGGAACCTTAGGGGGCAGTGGATTTATGTTGATGGAGGAGGAACAACTCAGACAAGGCAGATGAGAATGGTTACCCAACTTGAAGAATGTGATCAGTATCACTAAATGCTACACATAGAAACTGTTGAACTGGTGTATGCTTTGCTGTGTATATTCTCAACAATAACAAAATAAATAAAATTATATAAAAAATAATAAAATATTTAAATAAAGTGCTCTAACTTTTAAATAACTAAAGACAATACAATTATATATGTATATATACATAATTTGGGAACTCTATATATATTTCAATTTTTAAGAAAATATCATTGATAATTTGAATCTTTTTACTAATTTATGATAAAAATGTCTAGTGATGTTGGTATGTTCATTATTTATTTATTTGTTTGTTTTTTTTGGCAAAGAATACCAAACTCCCAAATACAGGCAGAGCATAATCATTGCTCTTTTATGTCAGACCCATGTTTCTTTCACTAGAGCATTCCATCTCTGATAGTGTGAAGGGGAAAGGAATCTATTGGTTAATGACAACTGCCTTCTCTGCTACATCTTCAAAAGAATAGGGATTCATCCTCATTTAATCCTCCCTCCTAGCAGAGCAAAAAGAAATGCCTTAAATTCACCTCTTTACTGTTCCCAGTTATAGAATCCCATGATTGATAAACAGGTCTGAATTCACTCTATTCATCTCCCTCATGGTTATATGAATTCTGTTACTCATTGTTACAATTCCCTTCGTCCTTATTGTTATTAGATGTTGTTGAGTCGAGTTCTGATTCATAGCAGCCCCATGTGACAAAGTAGAACTGCCCCACAGAGATTTCTTGGCCGTGATCTTGACAGAAGCAGATCGCCAGGTTTTTGTCCCACAGAGCCTCTGGAAGTGTTTGAACTGCCAGCCTTTCAGTTAGCAGCTGTCTTAGTCATCTAGTGCTGCTATAACACAAATACCACAAGTGGATGGCTTTAACCAAGAGAAATTTATTTTCTCACAGTCTAGTAGGCTAGAAGTCCAAATTCAGGGCGTCAGCTCCAGGGAAAGGCTTTCTCTCTCTGTCGGCCTTCTCATCAGTGTTCCCTTGGACTAGGAGCTTCTCGGCACAGGGACCCCAGGTCCAAAGGATGCGCTCTGCTCCTGGCACTGCTTTCTTGGTGGTATGAGGTCCCCAACTCTCAGCTTGCTTCCCTTTCCTTTTATCTCTTGTAAGATAAAAGGTGGTGCAGGCCACAGCCCAGGGAAACTCCCTTTACATTGGATCAGGGATGTGACTTTAGTAAGGGTGTTACAGTTCCACCCTAATCTTCTTTAACATAAAATTACAATCACAAAATGGAGGACAACCACACAATACTGGGAATCATGGCTCAGCCAAATTGATACACACATTTTTGGGGGGACATAATTCAATCCATGACAACAGCCAAGTGCTTAAACCTTCATCACCAGATCTCCTCCTTCATTCTTAGACTTCTAATAATAATAATAATAGTTAACATTTGTTGTGGGCACACTTTGCACCAAAAACTGCTGATTCTTGTCCAATCCAATAATTCCATGGAGGCAAGTACTTTGGTTTGGAAGTTGAATGACTTTCCAAGATCATTGTTCTTGAAAGGCCAAAGTGGGAAACAAAGCCAGGTCTATTTAGTTTCCAAATCTTCGATGCAGTCCGCCTCAGAGTCTGCTGTACTCAACGATCACTGGTTTTTGGTCTGTTATTTTCTCTTGGGTTCCTTCTGCCTTAATGACGTTAATAAAACTGCATTCATATTTATTGATCTCCTAATATCAAACCATTTCCTGATCTTTCCATTGATTTAGTTGTTTTTATCTGCATGCTTAGGGAGCACGCAGTCCTCCACGGACAACCTCACTGAAGGCTATATTACAAGGTGTGGTTACACTTGATAACTTGTTTCCAGTTTTCCTCTTCAGAGATCCATCCTTTAGTTGGCCTTTTCAGTTGCAGCAGCAAATTGTATTGATCAACGGAACAGAGCAACTGATCTATGAAACCAGACACAAACGTTTACATAGTTCAGTCTGGAAAAAGAAATATGGCAGGCATAGGGTCAAAGTCTCTACAGTAATAAAAGGCAGCAGGGATTCACCGATGGACTGTTTATTTTTCTCCTACTGTAATAAAGCATGAAAATAAAAATTATTTTTAAAAGGCTTAGATGAATTAATGATTGAAAACACGTGCCTTGGAGTCGACCTCCAACCCTTTGCCCTTGATATCAGAAAGAATAATAATGTCCCTGATATATTATTCTGAAAACTGTATCAACTTTACTCCTTTTAGCAATTTTGGGGATCATTTTTTATGGGTTTAGCTGGTTCACTGACTGGGAATAGAATAGATTCCTACTAAAATAAACTTATGAGAAAAACTCATTACAAATTTTTTTTGGCCTCAACTCAGAAGTCTATAATGATCATTATCCTCTTATGTTTTAGTGGTGATCTTGGAACCACTTCCTTTATTGACTAGGACATTTATTTTTTTTTCCAGATAAATCCATAAGAAATTTAAAGGACTCCCTTCCCCTTCCCCTAAATTCTAGTCCTTCTGTCAACTTCATTTATTCTTCAACTGACAGTATTTCCTCGACTGTGATTTGTCTTTGTTCTAGGAATGCACCAAGTTTTTAAAAGTAATCTGAAATTGGAAAACAAAGCAAAAACAGACTACTTAAGGAAAAAAAGATAAACATACAACATTAGGGAAAAGTACCCTATAGACATTTGAAATGAGAATATTCTACAAAAGGACAGAAAGCACCGTGTAAACTTATGTTTATAACACTTAAGCTTTATTTTGCCCAAGAATAAAAAACTGCAATATTTGACCTTTCAGAAGCAGCGGTGAACACAAACCAAATGTCATCTAGTTACACAAGCCAGAAACCAACACATTATGTTTGACACTTCTTTTCCCTTAGCTGCCATATACAATCATGAAGTACTGACTGTTTGACCTCCTACATATTTCTTCAATGTGCCCTTTTCTCTCTATCTCCACCTCCATTGCCCTGGGCTGAAAGTCTCTTTTCTCTTGCCTGCTACTGCAGTAGACAACCCAGCATTCTTATATCCAAACTGGCACTCTTCTAGCTGAGTTGGCTTTCCAAATGCATATCCGACTGTCACAAATTCCTGCTTGAAAATTTTTAAAGTCTCCTCAATACTTTTAGGGAAAGACCAAAACACTTTACCTGACCATCTGGTTTTGCTCAGGCCTAGCACCCAAATCGCAACTTCTACTGCTCTCTCCTTCATGCTTCACATTCCAGTCTTACTGTTCTATTTTATCCTTCAAATACTCTGTCCCTGTCCCTGCCCCAGGACCTTTGCACATGATATCCCTCTTTCTAGGAATATTCTTCACTCTGCTTAACCTAGTAACTCACACTGATGGTTCAAATTTCAGCTCAGAGTTTGACATTTTTCCTGATCTACCAGGCTATATCACATTTGTTTGTTACTTATTCTCATAGAAATAATTCTGTTTCTTATGAGAATTTATCTTATTCTGTAATGATATGATCATTAATGTAAACATTTGTCTCCCCTACCACCCTGTATACTTCAGTTTTTCCCTGCTCTTTTGTCTGAAGATCAAGAACAGTGACTGGCAAATACTAGGAGCTCACTAAATATTTATTGGATAAATGAACGCATGAATTTCAAGCATCATTTATTGTTGTTGTAATTGTTTTTAGGTGCTGTCGAGTTGGTTCTGACTCATAGCCACCCTATGTACCACAGAATGAAACACTGCCCGGTTCTGCACCATCCTCACATTTGTTGCTATGTTTGAACCCATTGTTGTAGCCACTGGGCCAGTCTATCATGTTGAGAGTCTTCCTCTTTTTTGCTGACCGTCTGCTTTACCAAGCATGCTGTCCTTCTCCAGGGACTGGTCCCTCCTGATAACATGCCCACGGTATATGAGATGAAGTCTCACCTTCCTTGCTTCTAAGGAGTATTCTGGCTGTACTTCTTCCAAGACAGATTTGTTCGTTCTTCTGGCAGTCCATGGTATATTCAATATTATTTGCCATTAGCCATCGTTAATTATAGAATAAATAGAAACTTGTTTCCTTGTGTTCACAGTATTCAGATTTTCCAACGTATTATTCAATATCTGGGACAGAAAGTTTAGTATTTGTAAAGGTAGATTTTCTTTATTAACCAATTTTAAATAACATAATTCATTGAATTTCATAGTGTCATGCTTTCAACCAACAACCTGGAAAGTTAAAAAAATATAATGCTTTAAGGCCTGTAAAATATGAAAAGATAACATGAAAGAATTGAGCGCTAATTTGGGGAGAATTAAATTCATAGCAGAAGTGAACTCCAGTGGTGTCAGCTTCATCTACTTAGAGTTATTTAGCCAATAGGTTGACATTTTCCACTCCTCAGTTGCTGTTTTTCCCCAGAAAGTATTGCCTCTCTTCTTACTTTCCAGGTCTCTTTCTCAGTGTTCGATGTTTGCCCTTTTTGTTAACCTTTGGAATTACTGAACAAGTTGTTACTAGAATGTGGAGAATCATGACCAATGTGTTTCCAGCTAATAAAGCCAAATCAGGAGAAAATAATCCTCAGGGTTTGATCTTAGTACTAAGTGGCTTTTATTCTGGTTTCTTCCACACATTCAGTGCTGGTGATTCTTATCAAATACATACTTCTCTCTTATTCCAATAAGATGATTTATTTGATGCTCTGGGGAAGAAAGTAAACCCCTTTCATCTGGGTTTATTTCATTATGTTTTCAACATTATTAGCAATAGTAAATATTTACTAAGTCGCAGCAAGATGTAGGTGAAATATCACATACATAGAAATACAACCATTTTAATCTATCACTTATAACTTGTTTCCTTCAAGACTTAAAATTATCATCTGTAGCTTGAGGGCAATGCTATTTGTCTTCTTAAAGTATTTTCAACAGCATTGTTGGATCAAACAACAATAATATTTGTGAAGGTTCTTTGGCAATCATAAAGTTCAATATACTTTACTATTACTGGATGAATATGGTATTCTAAGGGCACTGGAGAACCTGCGTACATGCCTGTAACGTGACAGTAGTAGTAACGTCGGAACCTGTACAACTTCAGGGGAGATGATACAAATCAAGGTCAGCCCAAGGTGATCCCTGTTATGTGGAGGTTAGACATACTTCCACTCTCCCACTTTTTTTTTTTTTTTTTTTTAACAATTCTGACACCAGCTGTCCCTCCCATGGCACTCTCTATCTCTTTTCTGGGTTCGATAACCTGCTGCAATGGCCACACAGAACTCACAGAACTCATACTTACTGTTAAGTGGTTTATTAAGGAAGTAACAGGTTATGACTCAGGATCAAGGTCCACAGGCTACGTCTCAGGGTCAGGTTCAGGATCAGAAAGCATGTAGGAAAAGCCTCCCTTCTTAAGTGCAGGACAGCTCTCTCAGCTCCTCTCAGCTCTGTAGGGGTCCTCTTGGCCCCCTGAGGACAGGCTCCTCTAACCCCCTCAGAACAGGCTCCTCTTGAACCTACCGTCTGTCACCACCAACTCTGCTGCAAAGCCCCTTCCAGGCCTGTCACCACAGGCTCTGACACTGAGCCCCTTCTGGGTCTCTTGCTGTCTTCAGTGTTACAGCCCTTGACCTGTCCGTGTTACAGCTCTTTTAGGAGATTCCTTGCCTCCTCTCTGTCTCTGCTTCTTCTTTATTCTTTCTTCCTTTTGCTTCTTCCTGCTTCTTTCTGTCTCAAAAATCTCTGTGGGGTTGGCTGCATATATACACAATTCCTTGTCAATTTCAAGGCATGGCCCCTCCCAGTGGGGACCACAAATTGACCAATCCCCTCTTGGTAGGTCACAGACACTTCATTTGCATAGTTGTCAATAGTCACTTCATTTGCATAGTATATTGACCAATGCCTGAAAGGTACATACCAATCACAGAGCAGGCTGCAGCCCAGGGCCAGAAAAAACTATCAAACCACAAGTTGTTTACAGCTTACCCAAGAAATGTCAATCAACCTGGACAAAAGTAACAAACCCTCTGGGGTAGAAAACTAGGGCAAAGGTAAATTCCTCAGGACTTAGGGGAAAAAATCTCTCTAGTTGTTTTTCCAAAGATTCAAGGCAAAAGGCCAAATAAAGGAACTCATTTCACCGTAATGCCCATCACTTTCCTAAGGAAACTTGCATTTTAAAGGTTGAATAAACAGGCACTTTTGATGCATTGTTTTGTTTAGTTTGTTTTTTCTTTTCTACTAGTGAATGGGTTTTGGCTAGGTATACTTTTATTAGATAAAGTTCACAACACATGTGCTTAATATAAAAAGTTGTATGGAAAAGTCTAATTTAAAATAGGGTTTAAAGAAAGTAGAAGCTTGTAGATGCATGTAGGAACAGGCCAAAGGAGAGAAATAGATGGAGGCACAGATAGAGGAATATTACTGAAGTACAGTTCAGAGTTAAGTGAAGGGAAACACTGATGAAAACAATACATGGTCACTCATAAATTTTAGCAGATGAAAGTCACAACTAAATATTTGTCACTTTGTGTTCAATTATTCAGGACATAATATGCTGAGAACTAAAAGGAGATGGGATAATTCTTAAAGGAAGATAAAGCAACCAGAGTAGGTTTTTGTAGAACATAGCAAGATACTGAATTGACCCCTGGACACCCTTATAGCTCAGTAATGAAGTCTTTCCTGAGGTTCACCCTTCAACGAAAGATTAGACAGGTCCATAAAACAAAACGATACTAAATGGGCACGCTAGCCCAGGGGTAAGGACAAGAAGGCAGGAGAAGACAAGAAAGCTGGTAATGGGGAACCCAAGGTCAAGAAGAGAGAGTGCTGACATGTCTTGGGGTTGGCAACCAATGTCACAAAACAATATGTGTATTAATTGTTTAATAAGAAACTAGTTTGCTCAGTAAACCTTCAATAATTTTTTTTTTAAAGATACTGAATTGATATATTCTAACTATATTAACTGAAACAAAAATAAGTTTTTGCACAGAAAATTCTGTTCTTGTTTTGGCTGACAAAACATTCTAGTGCAATGAATTAAAAATGTCTGCCACCAAAAGTGAGAATATCTTTGTCTAGTTGGATGTAAAAGAACTGAGCACTTTCTGCAGCATGCGCTCTATTCAGGAATGTCTTAGTTTCTCCTTCTCCCCTCCCCACTACCTCCATTACCATCACCATCATACCACGATCACTAAGAAAACAAGTTTTTATTGCTGTTATTTTTCCCCCAAATGGTTTGGAATCCCTTCATTATATACTCTTATTTCTTAAATTATATCTGTCTTTATTTCTTTCTTCTATTTCTGATATACGTAATGTCTAACAAAACTAACCCAGATAGACCATCACATCAGGTCCACTACTATTCCAAATTCAACACTGATAAGACCTTAGGTAAAATCATTAACTTAGGTTATAGGATAAAATAGAGGCTAAGGGTGACTCCTTTTTGAAATCCTTTATCCAAATGGGCTTAATAATTTTTCTCCTCTTTTCTTGAGGGTCATTCATTAAAGAATCAATTTTGTTCTGGAACTATTTTAACTCTCCCTTGTGATTGCTGTTGTTAAGCGACATCCTTCTCTTTGATTTCCTTTTAGAGCTGTATTGTGATGACAGGTGGTATAACTAGTGATTTAGAGCTCTGGCCTTAGACTTGGACAACCTGGGCTCAAAAACCTGCTTTGCCACTTACTATCTGCCTTCTTCTTCATGCTCTACATTCCAGTCTTACTGTTCTCTTTTGTCCTTCAAATACCCTGTCCCTGACCATTGTGTTTGTAGCTAATAAAGCAGAATCAGGAGAAAATAATCCAGCAAGATATTTAACTTTAACATCATCGTGTACTAAAAGGAACACTATGAGATAATGCATGTAGAACGTTTAACATTGTGACCAGCTTATACTGATAAATAAGTAAATGTTAATGATTATTAATTCTCACCTTAGTTCTCCTTTTATTAAATTTATATTCACATACAGCATTGTTTATAGTAGACGAGTGTTTCTCAGACTATCTGTGGTGGACAGTATTTTTTTCCAATCTTTTGCAGAGAGATATTTTCATGAAACATAATAAAATCGAACTATTAGAAAAATGTAATATAAAATACCAGCCCCGAGCTTCTATTTTTGTGTTTTGTGTAAACATACTCCTAAATTGCTACCAGGGTTTATAAACATTTACCCTCATTCACTGTTTTTCTCACTAGTTTCACAGTAGAACAGAAATAAATAGTTTGCATATACGTAGGGAGTCCCTGGGTGGCGCAAACAGTTATGCACTTGACCACTAGCCGAGAGGTTGGTAGTTTGAACCCACGCAGAGGCACCTCAAAAGACAGGCCTGGCAATGTGCTTCTGAAAGGTCACAGCCTTGAAAATCCTAAGGAGGAGTTCTACTCTGACACACTTGGGATCACCATGAGTCAGAAAGGACTCGGCAACAACTAAGAACAACAATGTAGATGTATGGTTATATATGTATGTCTGAAATTTGACTTAGTATGACTATAACAAAGGTATAAATCACTAACTGAATCCGAAAAACTCTTAAATGGAGGATGAGGCACCACTGGCAATCTGGTTCTGAGACATCGCTCATCTCTACTTTGATGACGTCTCAGTTTGTCAGAAGAAGAAACTCCTTTCACATCACTGTGTGCAACTGTTGTCTGATAACGTTATTTAATCTGATGGTCCAGAAAATTTAAAAAAACTCATGGCAGCACATTTTCTTGATTATATTCCATATATGCAGTTTGATTCTTTTTATATAAAGCACCATCTATTTAAAGTTTTCCTTTTAGGCAAAGTTCAACATAGTTAATATATGACCCTACATATGTTGGAGAAATATACTCTTGGGAAGCTGATGTGTGATAGAATACTAGATCTGAGAGCATCTGATCTGATAGCTCAATTTTTACTTACATCACCACCCACCATGATAGCCTCATCCATTCCAACTCTTCCTGTGGGGTTTTATGAGAGCAATGAGTTGTGTTATTCTGGGGCAATTGCTGGCAACAGATGGAAACTAATCGAATTTCTGTTTTGTTCAATGTTCCTTTAATTGATCCATGGGGGGGAAAATGATGTGTGCAGTTTGGGTGAAGGAGAGGAAAAATTTATTTTGAGTACCCATGTTTTCTTGTTTCTTTTTTCAACTCTTTTAAGGATATGCTTTTCTTTCTTTACTTTTTTCCCCTTGCAATTATATTTGTATCTTCTAAGTAATGTGTCAGCTCCGCCAATGTGATTGTATATATAATTCGTTCATTTCCATCTATATTGTTTTCCATATATAGATATAAAAATTCAGTTGCCATGGAGTCAGTTCCTACTCATGGTGACCCCATGTGTATCAGAGTAGAACTATGGTGACTCCATGTGTGTCAAAGTAGAACTATGCTCCACAGGGGTTTCAATGGCTGATTTTTCATAAGTAGATTGCTAGGCCTTTATTCTGAGGCACCTCTGGGTGGACTCCAGCCTTCACCCTTTCAGTTAGCAGTCAAGTGGGTTAGTTGTTTGTACCACCAAGAGACTCTGAATATAGATAGAGAAGCAAATAAAGGGCAGCAAGATGAGGCATGTATTTTCTGTTTCAGTTGAATAAGTAATTCAGTTGAATTAGTAATTATCTGCGTTAGTTATCAATTTGCCTTAATGATACTGTCTAACATCCAAGCACAAAACCTGATTTGGCATATAGCAATAAGTGTATATTGTTTGTGCGTCTAGGCTCAGGTCGGGGGGCATGGTTAGGTGGCTCTGCAGATCTTGGCAGGACTTGATCACATGTCTGGAGATAGGCTAACTTCAGTTGGGACAACTTGGCTCTTTCTCTTCCAGAAGGCTAGCCCTGGCATAGGCAGTGGAGGAGGCACAAGAGGGGGCAAATCCAATTGCATAAGTGATGGTTGAATCTCTACTTTCTTCTCCTTGGCTCCCAGTGGAGGACACTGCACATTACTTGCTGAATGGGAGGAAAGAATTGGGCTGTTTTTGAAGTTTATCACACTATTTAAAAAAGTAAATCCTCTCAACTGAATAATGTGATAAGTAAGAACAGTTAAGTAACTATATTTTTCTTGATGAAAATAAACATAGTTTGACAATTTACTTAACCCCTCTGTTCCTCAGTGTCTTAGTTATCCAGTGCTGCTGTAACAAAAATACCACAGGTGGATGTCTTCAATAAATAGAAGTTTATTCTCTCACAGTCTAGTAGGCTAGAAGTGCGAATTCAGGGCGCCAGCTCTAGAGGAAGGCTTTGTCTGTCTGTCGTCTCTGGAGGAAGGTCCTTGTCTTCAATCTTCCCCTGGTCTAGGAGCTTCTCTGTGCAGAAACCCTGGGTTCAAAGGGCACACTCTGCTCCTGGCACTGTTTTCTTGGTGGTATGGGGTCCCCCGTCTCTATGCCCACTTCTTTCTTTTATATCCCAAAAGAAATTGACTCAAGATACAATCTAATCCTGTAGATTGAGTTCTGCCTCATTAACATAACTGCCACTAATCCTACCTCATTAACATCATAGAGGTAGGATTTACAACACATAGCAAAATCACACCAGATCATAAAATGGTGGACAATCACACAGTACTAGGAATCATGGACTAGCCAAGTTGACACACATTTCTGGGGGACACAATTCAATCCACGACACTCAGCTTTCTTCATTTCTAAAATAGGGATAATAATACTACCAACCTCCTAAGAGTGTAATCAAACAAAAACCAAACCCATTGCCATCGAGTGGATTCCAAGTCATGGCAACCCCATAGGACAGAGTAGAACTGCCCCATAGGAACAGCTGGTGGATGTGAACTGCCGACCTTTTGGTTACCAGCCAAGCTCTTAACAATAGGAGTGCAGTAAGGATTAAATACATTGATTATGTAAGGTGCTCAGAACAGTGTCTGGTATAGAAGTATGCACAATTTAATTTTATTACTATGATTAATATTAGGTCGAGCTATTCACTGCTCAGTACTAACAAACACGTGAGGATGATGTACGGTTATATCAATACTGTCTCAAACTCATTTATTTTGTGATATTTTTTGCTAATATTTATAGCACTGGCACCATCTGTTCTTGTTACAAGCATTATTATTTTAGAAATTTACACATGTCTATATTCTAGAGAAAACAGATTTAACATTATAGAACTAGTTGGAACATATTTTTATTTATAATCTCAAAATTTCTTACTTTTAGATGTGCTCTAAATACTTGAAATATATTATTTGATTCCATTTGCTTACTTTAATACATTTTGTATTAAGAAATGGTAGCAAGTTTTAAATTCTAATTCAGTAAATCTGCGGTGGGGCCTGAAGTTCTGCATTTCTAGCAAGTTCCTGAGTGATAAAGTTCCTCCTCCTCCTGAGCAAGGATATTCATATATAACGAAGCTCTGTAGAGAGACTTGGAGGAGTCGCTGGTGGTGCAAATGGGTAAGAGCTGGACTACTAACTGAAAGGTTGGCAGGTCAAACCTACCCAGAGGCTCCTCAGAATTAAGGCCTGGTGATCTGCTTCTGCAAGGTCACAGCCTTGAGAACACTATGAAGTGCAGTTCTACTCTGCACACATGGGGTCGCCATGAGTCAGAATCGACTCAACGGCAACTAATAACAACAACAGTATAGAGATTTAGATCACACACACACACACAAAACACAAACCCGTTGCCACTGAGTTGATTCCGACTCATAGCGACCCTGTAGGACAGAGTAGAACTGCCCCATAGGGTTTCCAGGGAGAGGCTGGTGGATTCGAACTGCCGACCTTAACCACTAAGCACTGTAACACCAGGGCTCCTTATATCACACCATGTATGTATACGTATATATATACATACATATATACACATATATATTTTTTATATCACACTATATATATATATACACACATACATATCCATATACATGTATCTGTATGTGTGTATAGATAGATAGATATAGAGAAGAATATTGAATATACCATAGACTGCCAGAAGAATGAACAAATCTGTCTTGGAAGAAGTACAGCCAGAATGCTCATTAGAAACAAGGATGGTGAGACTTTGTCTCATGTATTTTGGACATGTTATCAGGAGGGACCAATCCCTGGAGAAGATCATCATGCTTGGTAAAGTAGAGGGTCAGTGAAAAAGAGAAAGACCCTCAACGAGATGGATTGACACAGTGGCTGCAGCAAGGGCTCCAACATAACAACTATTGTGAAGATGGCTCGGGACCTGGCAGTGTTTTGTTCTGTTGCACATCGGGTAGCTATGAGTCAGAACCAACTCAAAGGTACCTAACAACAACAGCAAACAGAGAGAGAGATTTCATATAGAGAGAGAGTTAGCAATTACATAATCTCTAAAAGTTAAATAGTATCTTCAGTGGCCAAAAAAATTTGCTTTCATTTATAATTTTGTTCCCCTGGAAACTACTTAAGCAATGACTTCTGGCCCTATAAATATAAGTACTTGTAGAGACTGCTTTGTTAGTGAGAATATTCTTAAATTCATAGGTCCGATAATCAAAGCAAAAGCTGTCTCTTAAATACATATGTAATTATAGATTAGTTTGAAGTATAAGCACAAAGAAGTCACTATTTTTCTTCTCCCTAATGAGTGTTAGTCACAGCCCAATATTATAAATATTTGATTACATGGAATTTAAGTTAAATAAACGGATTAGTCAACTTAATTTGCTGCTTTTGAGTGTTAACTACCAATTCTTTTCTGTTTCAAACTTCATGACCGTAGAATCCTCTGAAAGGTCTGAATAGTCTTTCCTTTGTATGTAATCTTAAGAGTGCTTTGCATTACTTTTTAAAGAGGGTCAGAACAGTGTCGTTAAATGATACAATGGATTTTAAAACTGCAAAAGGTAAAGGAAGCTGGGATAAATTTCTGCTGACATCAGAATAAACTCTTTAGTAGAGTGTTTCTCCAAAAAGTAGAAAATGAGAAGAAAAAAAGAAAAAACAACTAATTGAGAATTCAGATTAAATGGGTAATTGGGATTCCCATCTAATGGTATATCTACTTAAGTGTGAAACCTATTAAGAATAATTAAATAACTATACTCTTCGTGATACAGTTAGCATTTGAGTTTCACTTTTTGACTCAATTTATACTTTATACACATAGTTACCGTTTACTACTCAATTTATGGTTTATACATGTGTTTCATCTCTATTATCTCATTTGATATTTGCAAGAAACGATTGTAGTTTGTTATTCCAAGGACTCGGAATCCGAGGCTTCTTCTTTCTCTCAGTTTAAACCTGTGGAGAAATAACTCTTAACCAAGTCCAGTGTCTGGGTCATCATTGGGCTGTTGGTGTGAGGGGACTGAGTTTTCTCATGGTTCTAGAATATAAAAACAAAACAAACAACAGTTGCTGTCTAGTCCATATGACATTTGATGGCCTCATGTTTGTCAGAGTAGGGTTTTCGGTGGCTGATTTTTTGGGAATAGATCACCAGGCCTTTCTTCTGAAGAGCCTCTGGGTGGGTTCGAACTGCCAAACTTTTTGAAGTGCTTAACCATTTGTACCACCCAGGTACTCCAAGACGTTAATAAAATATTAATAGCTTTCAATTATCATGCATAGTATTATGGACTACTTGCTGCTGTATATCTAATATCATTTCTCTATTTCTCTTTTTAATTTATTTTGGAATTGCCTTGTATTACAGGAAATATTGTAAATTTGTCAGAAATGTCCCTTTGTGATGTTTTCCCCCTGAACCAGCGAGGTGGTGGTAGTGGTGGTAGGCAAACTTGGCGATACTAACCAAACATAATTTCCCTTTAGTCATAGATAACATAGATAAAGTTAAAGCGACGACTTGAACAGTTCAGGGAGTTTTGGGGCCACTACTTGCATATTCTTGCCAGAAGCCTAGGCTCATAAGAGAACATAAAAGTTTTTTTAAGGATGGGATCTTAACATTCTGATTCAAATTGTACACATTTGCATACATGAAAATATGTGTAATCCAAGGTTAATTTGGGAATACTTGGCTCCTTAGATATTTGATATTGGATTAACAACACTTCCCCTCAGTTTCCTAGGTTTGAAAATCCTCAAAATTTATGTTAGATCAGAGTTGGCAAACCTTTTTGGTAAAGAATCATATGGTAAACACTTTAGGCCTGTGGGCTATACACTGTCTATCTTAACTACTCACCTCTGCCTTTGTAGTGTGAAGCAGTGATAGACAATATATAAATGAATGGACATGTCGGTTTTCCAATAAAACTTTATTTACAAAAACAGGTGGCAGCCATATTTGGTCTGTGGATCATAGTTTGTCCATCACTAGGTTAGATTCTCAGGGTCACTTCTGGTTCTTAGTTTATAGTTCCCCTAATTTAGCTGGGTTTATGTCTAATTCAAAAGAGCCCTGGTGGTGCAGTGGTTAAGCACTCGGCTGCGCACCAAAAGGTTGGCAGTTAGAACCCACAAGCTGCTCCTTGGGAGAAATCTTCCATAAAGATTACAGCTTTGGAAATCCGATGGGGCAGTTCTACTCTGTCCTGTAGGGTTGCTATGAATGGGAATCAACTAGCCAGCAGTGGGTTTGGTTTTGTGCTTTTTTGGTGTGGCTAATTCAGGGTTATAAGCTATGGAACACCGGCCCTCTCTTCCCTCACCCTCTCCTTTCATCTTGAGACAGAAGCCTACCTTTGTACATGCAAATAGTCCCTCAGGGTATTTTCCCAAACAAAGACATTTCCGTCAGAAGAGGAATTCTGCTGCTACTGATAACGTAGCAAGCACGCTGCAGATGGTGCTTTCATTTCCAAAAAACAACCGCAACATAAAAGGAGATATCACATTTTTGTTTAATTGTTGGGTTTTTCGATTCTGTGATTTGATGATTTACTTTTGGCACTGATGCAAATTAATATTTAAGCTTCTGCTGGAACTCAACCACTGTTGATTTTCTTGTGGCGATGGTGGTGTTTCTAAATATAGGTGTGCAAGATGAGGAAAAAGGCACATCAGACTCCTCATCTACCTCACTGTGGCAATTTCTAGGAGTTTGTATTGAAGACTAAATTTAAATACACATTCTCATATTACCACTGCCAGCTTTAGAGTGTTTCACTGGTACAATCATCGTATTAGTAAACTCTATTAAAAAATAAAAACAAAACTTGCCATGTAGTTGATTCCCACTCAGGCAGACCTCACGGTGTCAGAGTAGAACTGTGCTTTATAGGTTTTTTTTTTAAACTGAAAATTTCTTATTGAGGTAGTTGTAGAGTCACAGAGATCCTTGTACACTTTACCCAGTTCCCCCAGTAGTAACATTTTGTAAAAAAAAAAAAATTGCTGTTGAGTCTATTGCGACTCATAGTTACTGTTTAGGACAGAGTAAAACTGCCCCGCAGGGTTTCCAAGGAGTGGCTGGTGGATTCCAAATGCCGACATTTTGGTCAGCAGCCTTAGCTCTTAACCACTGCGCCACCATAGGTAAAATAAGGAGCCCTGGTGGCGCAGTGGCTAAAGCACTCGTCTGCTAACCAAAAGGTTGGCAGTTGGAACCTACTAGCTGCTCCGTGGGAGAAAGATGTGGACGTCTGCTTCCATAAAGATTTACAGCCTTGGAAACCCTATGGGACAGTTCTACTCTGTCCCATAGGTTGCTAAGAGTCGGAATCGAATCCAGGTACTAAGTATGGTTTGGTTTGGTAGGTAAAAGTATCACAACCAAGAGATTGACACTGAAAGTCCATCAATCTTATTCAGATTCTCCAGTTTTAATGTACTCCTGTGTGAGTGTGTGTAGTTACTTCTATGCGATTGTATCACTGGTGGGGGTTTGTGTATCCACCACCACAGTCAAGACACTGAACAGAGACAGATCCTTCTAATGACATTTTTCAGCAGTAAGCGTATAAACAGATACAGTTCCCTGGCAAAGAGGAGCCATTCCTCAAGTGCTCCATTTCGCCAATAGTACTTCTCTCATAACACTTCTCACACTATTTTATATAATTGCTCATTTATTGTGTGTAATTCCTGCTAACTTATATTCTCCACAAGAGCAAGAACACTGTCTGGTTTACAGTCATTATTATTTGATTTCAGTTTCCCAGAGGCAACCATTTTCAACTTTTCTAGATGTTTCTTTGGGTATTTATGCTGAAACTTCTAAACAGTATGTTTATAATAACTTAATTTTTTAATTTTCTATTGAGACAATGTCAATTGACTCCTACTATGGTCAATAAGTATTTGTCTTTCTTATATTCATAGAGTTTTCAATGCCTGATTTTTCAAAAGTAGATCACCAGGCCTTTTTCCAGGCACCTCTGAATAGACTTGAACCTCCAACCTTTTGGTTAGGAGCTGAAGTGCGTTAACCGTTTGCACCACCCAGGGACTGCTAGTCAACTGTATGTAAACCACAAATCATTAGGGCTGCATTGATAAGCTTCCTGGGGTTGGTTCTTTCTGTAGTTCTCTTGCCACTCTCCACTGGAGATCTCAAACAGGAGAATCAAAGGCCTCAGCTGAGCCCCCTTTTCCACGCAATACTGAACACCAAGAACAAGTGCCACTATTACGAGATTTGATGTAGAACACTGCATTTCTTCCTTTGAAATATCAGACCTACTAAAGATCTAAGGTTTTATATATTTTTTATAGTCATAATCTTTATTGAAACATACTATTCAAAATATTTCCTTGTGATTCCTCTGTATTCATTTTTTTAATAAATAGATGTTATTTTTTGAGTAGATTTAGGTTTACAGAAAAATTTCACAGAAAGTATGGAGAGTTTCTATACTCTTCCTTCCTCCTGCGCACAGTTTCTCCTATTATTAACATCTCGCATTTAGTGGGGCGCATTGGTTACAATTGACAAACTTATATTGATATGTTACTATTAACCGTAGTCCATAGTTACATTCAAATTCACTCTTTGTGTTGTACAGTTTTATGGGCTTGGACAAATTAAGGTTTTGATTTTTACAGGGGAACCATATGAGGAACAGTGGCTCCTTTTACCACTGTTTCCACCACTCTTTGTTTGCCCACCGTGGAGCCTGGGTGTCAGGCGCCATTTATTCTCGTAATTGTGCCATGATTATGTCAGCTTGCTTCACTCCTGTATAAAAGTGGTCATTATAGGGCCCTGCTGTAGCCATGATCCCTGGAGAGCTCATCAATTCCCATTATTCCAGGTTCCACCTATATGCTAATGACTTTGCAACCCAGTCTGTCTCCCTAAAGCATATTGTAGGACCCAAACACAAAGCTATGACCATATTAACTGTACAATTACTGTCAAGAACATCTTGTTTATGTTGGTCATTCTCACTTTTATAATTGACTTCCTTAGAGCTCCAAGATGGAAATATATTACATAGAATGATTTAGTGTGAGATGTCCTTAAGGTATAGACTGAGAATGAATGACTTCTTCCACATCAAAGGTCTTCATTCTCTTTCACACTGAACTTAATTTAGTGTGGAGACAATACATTCCTGATTTCTGATGGTACTGTAAGCATCACACACCATGTCTTGTACAGTTTAGTAGTGGTCATCAGATGAGAATGAGGGTCAGACTATGTATGGGTCTATGGTTCCAAAGCAGGGAGGTCCTGGCATCTGTAGAGAAAATTTGGACATAAGTGACCCCCTCACTATCATAAGCTGGGCTCTGGGCAGAGACCTGAGGCCCTAGTGCCAGGCACCAGCCTCTCTGACTTCCTCAGAGTGATCTACCAGGTCAGCTCTTAACCAATCTTACTCCTAGTTGGTTGGAGATGGGTTTTAGCTAGTAAGTACTATGCTTGGATACCTTGGCCTGCCTTAGTAACAGGACAATTGACATGCCAATGTGTAATCTGTTTGTCCTAGAAGGTGTAGCTTCAACCAACATGCTGTATTTATTAGCCTCTTGGGAATAAGCCATATTTATAGCCTTCCATTTCCTTATCTTCATCTCAACTATGTGACTATGCACCGTTTTATCAGTCTTTCCTCTGAGGCATGACCTGGAGATTGACTCAGTGAGACTAGTATTAATAGAGAACCAATAGGAGGATATTTGGAGAAACAGAACAGAGTGGAAGGCCAGCACATTTATTTGAATGGGATGATATTCCAACGTGAGGTAGCATCATCTAGAAGAAATGAAGGGGTAAATAAATTCCTTGCAGTGGGAGCTAAGTCTGTCTTTTGGCTATTTTAATCTCAACATATTAATCAATGTATTAAATGAAAAACGTTTGCCATTAACAAAATCTGTTCACCTTGGAAAACTATTAACAATCAGTGAATTAGATAGAGTTGATGGACAACCTGAGTACATTGTATCTTGCAAAAGACACCGTTTTGTGATTCACAGTCTCATGGTTAATATTTAAAGAAATTTTCTACACACCATAATGTGTGTCAACACTCAGAATTTCTGATTACAGTTAGCATAAATCAACTCTTAAAGTCTTTATTTTTTAACTCCTTAAAGTTCTGCATTATTCATAATGTGTACATTAAATAATTTTCTAAAACAAAAGCAAGGTTATTATTTCATCCAATGATAAATTCCATTATGATGAACTGAAAACATTAGGTTTTATATATATATATATTTTAAAGGATTAAATGATCAGTGGCAATAAAGCTCTCTTTTTTGAATCTGTATTTTAAGTACGCATAAAAGAGTAGGAGTTTGAGCTGAATTAAAACAGCTACAAAAAATATTTAAGTGATTTTCATGATCTATAACTGGGAAAGTTGAATTTTTAAATTATTTTTAATAGAGGGTAACCATACATGCTTATGTAGGTTGCACCTTATGAATTTGTCAACAAGAATGGTATTATATGTATTATTATCATTCTAAAATGATACTTTTTAGCAGTATAAAAAGTTATGCATGAATAGGTGCATCGACATGATCGTTAAATAATCATATGATAGTAAGCTTGATGCTATGCATTAGTCAATGGAGATTATGCCATTGAGCCTAATGGTATTTAACACACGCTATTCTTTCCAAAAATGCTGGTGGTTTTCATGTCAAGGCAGCTTTTGATGTTTATTTGCAAGAGTTCCAATGGAACTTCAAACCATGGAATTAGGTAATTATTTTCTGTTCCTGTCACCATGACCAACTAACATGACACCTAGACTCAGCTGGCTATACCGTAATGGCTCTGAGGGGCAAGCTTGTGTGCCAACTGATTGTCATGACTTTAGTTTGGAATTTCAGTTTGTAGCTTTGTAGGTAAACTGTATCACCCTCTATTATCAGTGAATTCATTTAACAACAGGCAACTGGTAAGATATGCATTTATCCCTATTAAAATATTTACAATAGATGATAAACTACCTTAAATATATGTTTTATTTTTGTTTATTGTGACAACACATACTACTTTAATGTGATCTTTTTTTTATCACACTCTTCTTGAACTGTATTGTGTTAAAGTGGAAATTATTTTAAGTTCGGTCATGCATTCTGTTATTAAAGGACATCCATACTTTTTGACTACATATATTCTCCAAAGCAGCAGATACTTCTCTTCCTACTGTACATAGGGGGGAAAGAAAAGTGTGGCCATTTACTGTGTATAGAAAAGATGTGTTTGATCATTTCTGCCAAAGGGCTGACTCTTTGACCAATAGTAGATGAGTTTCTGGACTAATGAATAGAAACCTACAGAATGAAGCTCTTGTAGGGAGTTCTGGTTCAGTGACTAAAGCACTTGGATGCTTACTGAAAGGTTGGTGGTTCAAATCCACCAGCCACTTCGCGGAGGAAGATGTGGCAGTCTGCTCTGTAAAGATTTACAGACTTGGAAACCCTATGGGGCAATTCTACTCTGGCCTTTAGGGTCGCTGTGAGTTGGAATCCACTCAGTGGCAGTGGGTTTGGTTTGGTTTTGATTGGAAGCTCTCATTCCTTCCTCTTTCTTCTCATTCTTTTCTCTCCACAGGAACTTTTTACCCCTGAATGCAAGTTCAAAGAATCTGTTTTTGAAAACTATTATGTAATCTACTCATCCATGCTGTACAGACAACAGGAATCTGGTAGAGCCTGGTTTTTGGGATTGAATAAGGAAGGGCAAGCTATGAAAGGAAACAGAGTAAAGAAAACGAAACCAGCAGCTCATTTTTTACCCAAGCCATTGGAAGGTGAGTGTTGTATGTGCTTTATCCTTATCAGATTAATTACATTTTATTTTTCACATTGATAACTCTGCCACGGCTACAAGCGACTCTCATGAGTACTGGGAATGTCCTTTATCTTGATCTGGGTGGTGGTCACACAGGGGTCTACTTAAGCTGTGCATTTAAGATTTGTGCCCTTTATGCCCTGCAGATATAAACGTCCTCTGCCTCCTTCCCATGCCTCAAATTCTCATGGTCCCAATCCCTCTAGACTCTAAATAATTATAATTAGTTGATTTAAACATTTTTGTAATCTTATTTTAAATATCTGAGAATATAGGTATATTAGAAAAAATAAGTTTGAATTTATGAATTCAAGAGTATTTACCAATTTTGATGTTATCTAGGTAAAAGTAGTTCTCAAACTTGTGCGTTAGTATAATTACAGAAAATGAAAGAATAATAACTTGACTTTAATGAACTTTTGCTGTTTCATGTCATCATTCAGCCTGCATATTTGCTGGCCAAATTCAGTTGTAACACTACCTTCTTTACTAAAATAATTTCTCTACGTTCACTTTTAAACAATGAATGAAGCCTTCGCATTTAGTGTCACCAGATTGCCAGAGAGCACTTTAGAAAAGTTTTGTTAATCAGAAACACTTGTACCTTTCTCATTGATGATTCTATCGGAAGTATCATTTACTTTCACCTAAGTAACTTATTTTTTGAGAATTACACAAAATTTATTTTGAGACTCTTCAAGAATGTTTTTTATTTGAATACTTGGCTTGCTCTTTTGCAGAAAATCAGATCTCAGGGAACTGAATAAACAGTTTATCTAACTAGCTCAGACCAGCTTGATTTTCTTTTCTTTTTCTTTTTTATTCTTACAGGAAACCTTAGCCATTAAGAAAAAATACATACTGGTTTTATAACCCATCTTCTTCTATATAGGAATATGATAATTTGTTGGTTTGAATAGTCACTTCTTAATTATCTGTGTGTGCATAATTCAGTTTTCAGTTTGCTTTAGTTTGGACAACCACTCTTGTTGGTTAATACCATCTGTAAAATTTCAATGTTGCTGACTTACAAACACCTTAAATTAAATTTCCCTTTAGAGCAATTCATTGAAGCCCAAACTATTAGCCTCCTGGGCTTATCTAAGATAAAACAAGTAATGCCGGAGTCTGAAATATGAGTGGAGTATTCTCATTATAGGGTAGATTATAAGGAGAATTAGAGTGGAAAGAAGAAATTAAAGAGTTTCTCTCTTCTTCCAAATACAGATTCATGACTCGATTTTATTACTTTAAATGAAATTTAAGGCCACAAACTCACATTCAAATGTAAATGAATAAGAAGAATCTAGGTCCATAGCAGCTCTAACGAAGATCTTGGTTTATTTGCCACCTTGCATTGTCTCTTTCCATTTATTTTGTTTTCAATATTGACAGCTAAGAATTGGCTAACTTTCTTGGCTACGTGAATGTAATGAAAACCAAAAGGATTATCAGTACTTTAATATAACTTAACTGAGGAAAAATTTAGAAACCTGCTATTTTTTATATCCTGTAGGAAATATCCGAGGCTCTAAACGTGTAGTATGATGATATTACTTGGTATTTCAATCATAAGTTGAACTGATGTGTGTGTGTGTATGTGTGTGTGCGTGTAAGAAAGAGAGAAGCAGTATTTTTCATCATGTTTTCAAACAATTAGCAGACAGAAGTACTCGAAAAACAATTAAAGGGGCACTCAAATAACAAAGATTATCACATAGTATATTTGTCAGAGGAAATTTAGTTTCAAACTTTCAAAGCCCATAAAGCAAAAAGCCAAACCAGTTGTTGTTGAGTTGATTCCAACTCATAGTGACCCTATAGGACAGAGGTGAACTGCCCCATCAGGCTTCCAAGGAGTGGGTGGTGGATTCGAATAGCTGAACTTTGGGTTAGCAGCCATAGCTCTTAACCACTGCCCTACTAGGGCTCCTTCAAAGCCCATAAAGGATGAAAATTACATCATTGGAAATGTTGACACAAAGTGAGTACTTTATTAATTACTGATGTTTTAGGCATTCCTGTCTCTTTTACAACCTCACTGCATAGACAATCAAGGTCAGTGAGTTGATGCTATTGTCTCCTAATTTAATTAGTAGTGGAGTGAGAGATGGGAATGGACTTAAAAGATAATGGATTAGTCCTTTTCACTGTCTTGCCAAGTCATTTAATATAGCCCTGATGTACATGTGCACTTTCAAATAAGTAAACTGCTGAAAAATTATAGGATGCCTTGATACAAAAGATCAAACTCTACCGCCTTGTACATAGAGAACATAGAGAATGCCTATGGTAGTTTAGCCTAAGTAAACATAAGGGCTCTTCATAAAATATCTTAAACTTTCAAAGTCTAAAAAAAGCAGGTTGGGCAGCTGTAAGTCACTTGTATTTCTGAGGGCAGATGACTTCAACTCGCTGGTTTTCCCTAAGCATCAGTCACTCTTAAATGTCCTTTCCTAGGATTTCCTAGTCATTTTCTAAAAAGCCACACAGACTATTGGGATTAATTATGTCACCAGGTATTATTCACACAATTCCTCACAGCTTACTTAGACATCAACCCCAGTTGCCCTCCAGCCATTGTGTGCCTCTGCCTGATGTAACATCAATTATTAGATTTGTAATAACATACCAGAAAATGAAACATGAAAAAAAAAAAAATGACACACAGTTGCCTTCAATTGTTTAAGGGTCTTTTTCAACGATTGCAAGATGGGATGTCTAAACAACCCTCTCCAGAAGGCCCAGGTTTAAAGGAAGCAGGTTTTTGTGTGATTGCTTTGTGTAGCTTTGAAGTGGACACCACCATGACTATGTTGCCTTTCATCCATTAGAGAGAAAAATAATTTAATCATTTGCAGTATAAATGCCTAGTATCATAAAGTTTAATTGGAATGAAGGGTTCAAGTGTTGATATTAGTATAGAGTGGAAGAGAGGTTTGAGTTTTCCCTGCTGTTCAAAGAGAAATAGGTTAAATGCTTGTCATTCCCCTGGAGTGTGTGTGTGTGTGTGTGTGTGTGTGTGTGTGTGTGTGTGTGCTATCACAGGACCACAAAGAGGCCATAGTTCCCATTTAAACCTTCTTTCCTGGACAAAAAATCCATGCACATTCATGTATATCTATCAGACACCAGATAACGTAGAGGAAAGTAATGTCTTCTGTTTGGGGGCTGGAAATTACTGCTTTAAACAGGAATTTCCTCTCAAAGGGAATTTACTTCAAATCTCAAAGCAATCTCAGATTCTCAAAGCAGATTGCTTTACTTGAGGGAAAATAGGAACAGGCAAACTACTGACGTTTGTGTGTGCAATGTTGGGCCGTTCCTGAGTCTAACCAGGCAATATTTCCTTTCCTCCTTTCTTCATGCCTTTCTCTGTGTCACTAGTTGCCATGTACCGAGAACCATCTTTGCATGACGTTGGAGAAACGGTCCCGAAGGCTGGCGTGACCCCAAGTAAAAGCACAAGTGCGTCTGCAATAATGAATGGAGGCAAACCAGTGAACAAGAGTAAGACAACATAGCCAGATCCTCACAGGTGTTGTGACTTATTCGTCCTGAGCACAGTTGAGTGATTTATCCTTACAAGACATTCCTGCTCCTGGGGCTGAGGAGCACTGGAAGTAAGCAGATGCTTGCTCTTTGCTGTCTCAGAACTTCCTTGTCGCACATGGATAAATCTCAACCTGTTGCACCCCCCACAGCAAGAAGACACCTGGATAACCAGCTAAACTCAGACCATGGAATGCCCTACCAGATATGGAATGCCTTTTTAATATATTTTCTGTGACTGTGACACTTCATGTGAATGACATACTTCACAAGTACACTTGATAACTTGCCTGCTGACAGTTACCCATATTCCTTTTTGAGTCCTGTTTCAGCGAAATCCATGTGTTTCAGTTCAATTTTGTAGCACACCAATACTATTGAGTAATTTCTAGTTAGACGCTGTAAAACCTGTGCTATTAGGGATTTCTCTTCTTCCCCGTTTTTACAGGGCTGCTTGCTCCACTGTCTGTGACCTTTTGCAGGGATTGTGTTCCTCGAAATCTCAAACGTTGCAGTTGGCTGAGTTTGGAGAGCAATCAGGGAATCAGGAAGCCTTCTAAACCTATTATTCCAAATTGCATCTATAAAGATTAAAATTGATGAAACACACATATATGCTCTATCCAAGTAGCAGATACTGTGCCCCCAAGGTCGGCATTGGTGGGGTGGGAAACGGGTCAAACACACCCCATGGGAAGCTCTCTAGGATTTGTGTTTGACATCCCCCTATAGTTTCTTTGTGTGTGTGTGTGTGTGTTTTATACATATCACAAGCTTACTGGTAATGGTAACATTTGCCTTGCCCAGCGAGCAAGACCCACTGGTTTTTGGGAAAGTGGGTCCAAAGAACTCTGTAGGCCTTGTAGGCCTGATTAAGGTTCATTTTTCATCTACTAATTCTCATTATTTGGCAAAAAAAGAAAAACCGATAATTACAACCTACACGAATTACGCTATCTAAATCCATTTCATATATAATCCTGTTTTTAATGAACTGAACTTAATGCCATCCCAGTTTTTGGCTGCATCCCACTCATACTCAGCAGAGCATGGGCAAGGCGGCTGTTGTGTTCTTTTCTGCAGCAGCAATGCAAACGTTAGTTATAAATTAGACTTTAATATTTTTGGTGTTTAATGACAAGTTTTTAAACTGGACATATTAGGAAAAAACATTTTTTTTAGCTCAGCATGCTGAGTCCAGTACTGTGTATTTCTCCAGTACATACCTCTAGCAGCCCTGTAAGGCCCCTGATGCCCAATGGCTGGGTTAGAGGTGCCTTGCCGTGCTCTCAGAATACAGTCTGTTGAATTGTTCTAGATAAAAATAAAAGGCAAATCAACGCATTCAAACATCAGGGTTTTGGTCCATTCAGTTTATTTGCTTCTGTTTTATTTTGCTTTCTTAATTTCCTTTTTCATTTAATACTGTTGAGCTCTGAGCTTAGTGAAGACTACTAAGAAACGCCCTGAATAGTTGACTACACAGTGAAGATACCATGCAAAGTGTTCAACATTGGAGATAGAGTTGCAAAACGTTTAACACTAAACTGTTTGGAAATGTATCTGTTAATTCTCTGTATACGTAATAAAATCCAATGTTTTCTTCTCAGAAGAGTTAATTAAGACCAAACCGAACCTCATTTATGGAAAACTGTATGTGGGATCAATGTGCTGGCCTCTTGTTATTAATTCTGTGTGGATCATGACCCAGCCACCATTTTCCTCCATCTGCGCTGTGTTTACTGGGAAATTAGTCACTGCTTTTGTTAATCTTCATGGCAATCTTTGCCCAACATTTAAAAATTTTGGCCTGCTTAGCTGATTAAAGATTTAGTATAAATTTAACTGTTTATGCTTATTTCATTTTCATATTGGATTCCATTTTAATAAATAAAAAGTTAGCATAAAGTTTGAGTAGAGTTATTGCTGATAATGCTAAATTACAAATATAAGAAATGGTTCCTTTGACAATTCTTGCTTTCTTGTTACTCCATTTTTAAGCCTGTTGTTTTAAACAGGAAAAGTTCAAATACATCAGATAAATTTTATTAGCCAATTGTTTAGAGATGACATAACTCCCATAATATGTGGAAAAATATGAATAATTTAACTAGTGATTCTAATTAGACGAGCTTATAGACACTGATTATCCCACTACACTTATAACACACACACACACACAAACACGCCCCTATCAAGTGACTCCACTTATTTGTTTTCAGTAATCAGCCCTACTTGCTGATTTCTTTTTCCCCTGCAAGCTTGCTTATTGGTTAAAGTTAACACAAGATTTAGTTTTGTAAATGACTAAGATTTATGTAAACACAAACCTCTGTTTTGTTTTTGTATGGGTTGTCGATAAGGGCATTTATCCCTATGAAATGATGTCAAAATACTTTCTTCTAATACGTTTAGACATTTTGTAGAGGGGTCCTTGTTATTTGTAATTTAGTTAGATCATTTATTTTGTGTCTGGTCTCATTTGCTGCATGGGAAGAGGATAGCACTGATGAACTGCATGTAGTAGGACCTGTGTATCAAGAACTGTTGGTATGTATTACTAAATTTACATACATATATGCAAAGAGTTTGTCTGCATTGTACAGTTTCTGTGTCTAATATCATTTGTTGTATTCATAAATACAACATACTGAATAAAATATTTATATGAAGTCATATTGAAAAACATCAAACAACTTTATGTAACAAAATGGCATTGCGCCACCCACAGATAGAGAAGTGTCATGTAAATAAGTTGGTAAACTCAATTTCTCCCCCTTTACCATGCCAAAGAAAATTTTAGCTCTTTGATGATACCTCTCTTGCTGTTTTTTGGGGCTAATACTTCATTTCTTTTTTCCCCTCAAAAATTAAGTTTGCTGTTACTAAGTAAGTGTAATCTATCACTATTGACATTCTGTATAGTGAATCTGAGGGAGTTTATTTGTCTTCACAGACCGTGTGTTTTGTACCTCCGTGTACATACATTGATTGTATTGAGTCTCTATAGTATCCCATTCCTTTTGCATGTATATCTGTTATGGGAAGGTTGTTTCTACTGGTTTATTATGGTAGTTGATTGCTCCACCCCGTCCCCCAACAATGCTTGGGAATGTTAATTGTCCTGATATTTCTAGTGACGTCATTTCTGTTTTCTAATAAGTTTGCTTTCTAAAGATTTTGCTACAAGATTTGAAAAAAAAATATAGAAGAGATGCAAATGATTCACCCTATGTAAAGAGTGAAATGGAATGGATCATTATTTCATTATGAATCCTAGAGAATTAGAGATGCAGTAGAAAATCATTTTCTTGTCCTGAGTGTTTTGGGGTAAGGCTGGCTTAAGGAGATCCTGTTCTAGTCTTTCTAATGGTTTGCCTTATGGTCAGTAAGCAGAGTTTCTTTATCACAGCTGGCCACTTGCTTAATTAATGCCTAAAGCACTAAAACAGTCTATTTTTCAGGGTGAACAAAATCATATTTGGTTCTCTTAAAAACAAAAACACTTTCTTGTTCTTTAACTTAGACATGTACCACTTTATTTAAACTCTTCTCCCTAATATTACAAGCATCATTAATATTTGATACTTCCCCAGGAAGGAGCAACTTAAGAAATCCAGTTTAGAAAGAGGAGAAAATAATTAAAAATTCTTTTCAATTTTATTTCAGAACAAGGCTATATCCAGGGGAAGTAACTACATTAAATACGGGATTGTTTTTCAAAATACAGTCAAATCAAAATCCAGAATGTGAATTGTGTTACTTTAGAGTTAAATAGATTTCATAGCTTAGGTTTCTTAGCTTACAAGATGACACACGGGGCCATTGATTCTGTTGGATACCAAATGGGGTTTCAAAAGTTGTGATCACTGAGTCTGAAAACAAGGGGTGAGGTATATTTTGTGTTGTTTTGTTTGTTTGTTCTTTGTTTTCTATTTCATTCAGTCTAACGATGTCTGCTGGCTGAGACTGCATTTGCATTTGAGGCAGTGAAGGCCATTCCTTCCAATGTGCTGCTGGAATCTAGATTAGGCAATGAGGGTATGCCTTAGGGCCTCAGGTGAATTTTATTCAAAGGTCTTTGCCTGAGAGATTCTTCAGTGTTGTTATGCCAAGTAAACAGTAGAGTTCCAATACCACTTGTAAACTTGTTGCATCCTTCTCAATTGACATTAATGCCACTGGAACTTCCCAAAAGCAGGGACTTGCCAATGATATTTGCATATTTTCCTACCCATTATGAGTTTGTCCTTGCCCTGCCTTTCTTTACAAGAGATTTCTCTCTTAGTAACAGAGTCAAAATTCAAAGTAAAACATCACATCTAAGAAGTGTAGAACTTATGCCTTTACATGTAACTATTTTTCTAATCTAAATTGTGTAAATTAAATCCCCTTTTAATAGATTGATGTTTCGATTGCAAGTCAAAACCACACACACTAACACACACGCAATATTCCAGTGGACATAAAGAAGTAAAAATAAACTGTGTCTATTGTTATAAAAGAAAAAAACTTCATTAAATTTAAGGTAGTTGTGGTATCATGTGACTTAGGCTATGCTTCCCTTTCGGTTCTATAGTAGTTAAACTTCAGAATATAGGCTGAGTGTAATATATTTTCAGCTTTGTCAAACAATTTGGATAAAACACATTCTGAACTTTATGATAATTTCTCCAGGATCTAAATGTTTTTTCTTAAAGTCATAAATGCTGAGGACATTTTCGACACTTTTCTCATATAAGAATATTAAAAGAGCAGCACTTCTGTTGTTGCTGTTGTTGTTAATGAATAGGAATTACAACATAGAGAGAGTTGTATGAAAAATAAGATACACCTGAGGTTATATGATGAGACATAAGGAACTATCAAGGGAAGTTCCTGTAGAGCAGAGATTGGCAAACTACTGCCCAGCTCTTGGCCACATCAGCCTGTAACCTGTTTTTGTATAGTCCAGAGCTAAGAATATTTTTGTTTGTTTGTTTTTAACATTTTAAAGTATTTTTAAAAAAAGCAAACAAAAAAACATATGACAGAGATGTTTGTAACCAAAGGGGTTTAAAAGATTTACTGTCTGGTCCTTTGTAGAAAGCCGAGCACTATAATAAGGGAACCTGAATATCACATGTATTATGACAGAAGAGTAATGTAATGAATTTCCATGTTGTTGCATCAAGTAAGTCAACAAAATTGCTACTGAACAATTATAATAAGTTTGAGGCTTAAAATGTTTTGATAGAGAAAAGCATATAATCTATATCACTTACATTTCCCTCATTCTACAAAACTGATACATCGACATACTCAGTGACAGAAATACAACTAATATGGTTGCATTCCTTGCTCTCAGGATAGAGATAATTTTATAAATCTATTAAAAAATGAGAACATTATGGGAAATTTTTAATGATTAGCAAATTAGCACTATACAATCAGCATCAGTTAAATTTTCTCTTAAAATAATTTTCAATATTAAAATTTTAAGTAACTCAGCAGATGCTTTCCTTATTTTTTGGTCACTTGGCTTATGAAGTCCAAGCCATGACTCTAGAATATTTACATTATTAAAATAAAATTTCCAAATAAAAAGTTTCATCTTAAACAATACAAAAATGATTTTGCCATCTTATTCTAGAATTTTACAGAATGTAATTCACATTTAGGGGGAAAAACAAACACACTTTTTTTAACTTGAAATGATTAAACATTGCCTAAACTAATCTGTGTAAGTACATTTAACTGTAAATATGTAAGGGAAGTCCCAACCGTACATTTTCATAATTCAATGTGAATTTCATACAAAGCAAAATTTCACCATTAAGAAAATAAAAACTTTGTTTCTACAACTGAGTGAGTATTTGTAATTACTATTTAAGCCATTTGTAGAATTTTTTTTTTTTTTGTCCTCTCGGATTTTGAGATTGGTACCATTTTGTCACAATATCTCTTCTTGACTTCTTTGCATGATCCTACTTGACTAGTAAGTAATGTATCCTTTGAACAAGAGCGTCTTGTAAGGCAAATTAATGCATATTTCATGCTCTTCATATACCTAATTAGGTATTTTCTTTTCCAAAAGGCCACGTTACCAGGGAGCAATTTAAATAGTGAATAATCCTAACTCCTGCCCAGTATAAAAAATATGATCCTTTAGTTCCAGTAACCTAAAATGGATATCCCTGAACAGTCATTCATTTCTCTTTTTTTGTTAAGGATGGGTAGGTAAAATATATATGGACACAATGTAAGTTATGTCACTATTTATTAAAAATGTTAAATTGTACATTTTTCATAATTTCTTTCTTCATCTTAAAGATTCTTCTTTTATGAGGTTAAAGTGAGAGTTGACCAACAAATAAATGGCTAAAAATGACTAGTTTTTTCCCTTCTAAAGCACCAGTGATCTGGTCTACCTCTGGTCTTGTCCCCTGACATGGCTGCTCATATGCATTTGTCTTCATTGTTCTCCTACGGAAACTGTGTGATGTGGAATTCTGGAAAAATCTGATCAGTGGCTTTACGTGGGATATGTCTTTCCCTTAGATTCTAATAGGGTCTTTCTTGCTTAGAGATGTGCATTTCTAACAACCATGTAATACAGAGTTTCTCAACTTCAGAACTATTGACATTTGGAGTCAGATAAGTCTTTGATGTGGGGCTGTCCTGTACATAGCAGGATGTTTAGCAGCATCCTTGGCCTCTATCCACTAGATGCCAGTAACATCACCTTCCCCAGTGTAACAATCAAAATTGTGTGCAAGCATTCCCAAATGTCTTCTCTGGGGCAAAATTGTCCTAGTTGAGAACCACTGATGTAATTATGGGAGGGAAATTCTCTCTAGTGTTATTTGCATCTGAGTTTGCATAGCTTGTTACTAATGGGTACCCAGATCTCTTTCAGGCATTCAGAAATAGAAAAACATACAATAGTCTGTTTGACCTGTCCTAGTGGTGATTATACATGGCTTCCTTTGCATTTATATGTTCTAATGGTCTACGGAAATGAAGAATCCAGTCCTCTCCCATGTGACCATTAAGGATAGTCTGTGCCAACCCAGATTTCACAAGCATTTCCGTTCCATCCATCCCAGCATTCACAGTTTCCACAGCTACATATTCCATTCCCTGCAATAAAATGTACAGAAGGATCATTATCATGATATAAATGCAGCAAGTTAAAATGTTAAAATAAACCACAACTGTCCATAATAAAAACCATTTTATTGATCTTCAACAAATGTTCTTATTGTGCAGAGGTCTTTACATTTTATTAAGTAGCTACGAGAAATTTGATCTTTTAAACAATTAATGGCATTTATTTGGTACCACCATCTATATAAAACCAAAAAACCAAAACCGTTGCCATTGAGTCAATTCTGACTCATAACGACCCTACAGGACAGAGTAGAACTGCCCCATAGAGTTTCCAAGGAGCAGCTGGTGGATTCGAACTGCTGACCTTTTGGTTAGCAGCCGAGCTCTTACTATCCATCAAATAGTAACCATCTTGTGTTGTTCCAGCTCGACTCCCATGTCGTATTTTTGCTTTCCTTTAGAGAGCTAGTTATATTTGACTTATGAATAAACATCGAAAAAAATAAAGCTGCTTAACACAATACAAGGCAAGCCAAGAAATATCTAGAAGAGGAACCTTGTAAGGAGGGGCAGAAAATGAATGTCTAGCTTAATGACACAAATATCCACCTTTTATCTTAAGCTAGACACCAGAAGAACAAACACATACTTCTTTATTTCCCTTCTAACTTGTTAATACATTTTATAAGCAATCATTAAGGCTGAAAACTTAGGATAACAGTAGTTATTACACTTCTCAGTCTGTTTCATAACCTCTGCGTGTGCGTGTGCGCACACACACACACACACACGCACACACACACACACACGCACACACATCATTCCTTAAAAACAACCAACCAACACTTCAACCATCTTTGAAGTGTTGGTAATTGGGTACAGTTTAAAGTGATATTCTATTCCCTGCACCATGCTCACAATAAAATGGTTGTCAAGATAATTCTTTCCTCTCCTCAATATTTACCTTCATAGGTGTGAGTTTTCAGGGGCAGAGGGAGGGCAAGAGAAACTACTTTGTGGAAGTTTCCCAACAATCATACCAATTGATTTCATTCTTTTATATTCTTCTATTCCTGGGAATAATTTGGCTTATTCCCAATGCCCGCCTCCCCTTGTTTAGTTACTTCATAGGAAGCAATGGATCTTGATTACATGGAAGTTCTCCTGTTCTTCCATCCAAAGCATTATGTGGTGGATATAATCTGGCTTTATTGTAAACTGTGGCATAGAACGAAGAAGAGTGGGTTAATACTGCACCTGTACAAATAAGGCCATCATACTTATCGCAGTCCCTGTCATCACAGTCACAGAATTCCCCGGAAATGTACCATTCTTGGGTAGAACAAATGCACTTTCCACAGTGACAAGAACCTGAAATTACAAAGAGTATTAGTCACAGACCCTGTATAACCAAAGGTTTCAGTCTAGAATAGAATATGGTCGATGCACTGACAAAGGTAAAAGCTTTTTGAATAGCCGGTGGCTCAGAGGGGGGGCTTTCCTGACTGTAATTCACAAAGGTTATCCAGGAAAGGCTTCATTATAGATCTAGACAGTTGCAACTAGCCTTGAGCAAATGTTCCCTGGCTGAGTCTGGAGAAAATGTCAATGAGGGTGAAACGTGGCTAATGCTTGTAGCTAGCCTTTCCAAAAGGAGTTAAAAAATAACTGTATTATTCTTTAAATTGAATTATGCTTTAAAAGTGTCTGCTATTTAAAGGAATCTAATAATAAGTTCTATTAAGGAAGATGCATCTTATAATCAGAACGACCTCTAAATTATTGTACTTGTAATTTTGGAGTTTTGTTTACATGGTTTTCTGAAAGTAGGGGCATGCCTGTATATTGAGTGCCTAACTGAACTGCTGACAGTGCACACACACAATAAGGCATGTATGTTCTGCTTATCAGACACCCGTCCTCATCAGTCCCTGTCATAATTAACCCCCCTCAAAATGTTCACCCTTTATGAAGTTCCAAGTTTGACCACCTTTCCCACTGTTTCTCGCGTTTCTCCTATGATTTCCTACCAAATTAAAAAATTTCCCCTTTGGGTATTAAAAATAGGTTGGGTTACTGAGAAACAATTTTATTAATGATATCTTTAAAAGCAAAGAAAATACACTGTTTAAACGGTCTCACAAAGAGAAGAAAATTCTCTCAGTCTAAAAGTCTTTATATAACAGGTTATGAGGCCTCACATGGCAAAATTACTTCTACAACAGCAGTAAAGACAGCCAAGAACGCTGGTAACCTTAAAATTAAACACACAAAGGGTTTCTTCTTGCTTGCGTTTGCTAGAGTTGCTTGTTCCTTCCTAGTATGCTTCCCTGTTTCTGAAAGAGGGGTATCACTAATATTTTCAGGTCAAAAATCACTTTAAGAGAAAATGAGTAGACAAAATCTTGACATACTTAACAAAATTCCAGACTTGATAAATTCAGAATATACTGGGGGAGGGGAAGTAGGAAATAATCTAAACAATCTAGTATTTAAAAATGGGTTAATAATCTGGATGATTAACATGATTAGGGAAGTTATCGTTGTTGACATTTTACGAAAGGAGTCACGTCAATGTGTCCTAAGCATCAACACTATGTGATATTTCATGTCATGGAAACTGCTACATGCATTTTAGCTGTAAGAATTCCCAACGGTCAAATTAAACTCTCATCATTCCTCGCCACACTTCTCAAAGCAAGGGAGATACATTTATATGCTGAGAATCGTATTTCTAAATATTTTTAACTTCTTGCTTGGCCACAGCATGATTTAACTTATTCTTGACTTATGTTCCTCAGCGTCTAGGCTGATTTTCATGTTCTTGGGCAAAATCTAGACAAATGTCAGTTCTGATGACTGAGAGCCTGGTGGTTTCTCAGGACCCACTGAGATGGCCCTCCTAGGTCAGTTTCCAAGGAATGGTGGCTCCCTCTTGGCCTCATCCAGGTACAAAATTTCCTTACAGTACAATTTTTTTTCTCCTAATTTTAAAGACTTTCTTTCAAATTTCCAGGCATGGAATTGTTCGACCCTCAATTGCTTAACAAATGATTAGCAAACATCTGCTAATGAGGAAAACTCGTGGTGTGTCATTGACAGCCAGACAACTTTTCTCAAAAGGCATCCTACTTAGTGTTTTATTTCCATCATTACCCATTGCCCTTGAGTCGATTCCAACTCATAGTGACCCTGTAGGACAGAGTAGAACTGCCCCATAGAGTTTCCAAGAAGCCCCTGGTGGATTCAAACTGCCAGCCTTTTGGTTAGCGGCCGTAGCACTTAACCACTACACCACCACGTTTTCCATCATTAGAGGAAGATTAATTATTTGGAGAATTTGCCTGTTTTTAGTTGTTTCTAAAATAATTTCTCCTTTACATTGCAACATTATCTCTACAACAACAGTAAATGGTTTTATACATCAGCGTACTCCACGATATTCAGGTATGACACCTAGAATATTTTTTATTTATATTTTTTAAATTTTGTTACAATTCATGAACAGATCTCACGTTTCACCTTAAAACTCAACCCCTGCCTTTAGAACTGTTCCAATAACTGCTCTTCCTTTGGGAATGCTTTAGCTTCAGGCCATAGCAAAGTATTTTCTTAAAACTGGTAAGCTCACCTAAAAGTTAATGCGGTATATATTAACAGACCATTTGGAGAGTCAATTCCACTTCCCAAAGTTATTAGTAACTGAACATTTTGGAAAGAAAAATGAGGACTGACTTTGTATATCCCATAAAGCACTAGCTTTAAGTCAGCCTTTTTTTCCAGCTGTGCTGTGCTTTCCTCCTTGGCAATGTTCAGTGCATCTTAGAGATAGGACATTTTTCTACTGCTTGTGATACTAGGAATTGCATAGCATGTAACAACAGCGCAGTGTGAGAGTTAATAGGACCAATTATAACACCTTCTTATAGACAGCTCTGGCTGTTTTAATCAAAAACAGGGGTCAAATTGCCTCTCAGGATGGGGATACATTCAGGAAGGGGATTGTCAGACGGGCATAGGCTACATGACTGTCAAAAGGTAGGCAATTGTTCAGCTCAGCTGGCTGGGACTCACTTATGCTCCTGAGACTCAGTCCAGCCCAGGCGAGCTGGCTGGTGTTCTCAAGAGTTCTAGTGCAGTAAGTCCGTGTTCACAGCCCCATTAATCCATGCACTTTCTCAGTATAAGGACCTTTAAGAATGCTCTGAATCCCTGTGCTTCTTACTGGCTTCTATTCCCGGGGAATCAGCCACTTGTCCTCAGAGCACCCTATGACTTAAGAAGGGGAGAGAATAAAGTTCTTTTGCCATTAAAGATGAGAAAATGGAAGTATATACAGAGAGGATAAGCAAATTGCCCAAGCCCCACAGGCAACAAACCACAAATTTAACCTGAGATTTTGATCTGCTTCAGTGTACTCTTGTGTTCACTTATCTGTGATGCCTCTCACAGTAAAAACATTCATATCGCTTTAAACATGAGTTGTTTGTTCCTGCAGAGCTGAGTTAGACAGCCAGATTGGATGAGATAGCTAGAACACTTGGCTAAGGTGAATTTTACAAAGCAAAATTTTGGCACTTACTCTTCTCTTGCAGTGGTGGAGATGGTGGGTGTGTGCGTGTGTGTGTGTGTGTGTACTGTGGACTTATTAGGATGATGTGGGACCCTACAAATACCATCGTGAGGATTTAAGAAGACCTTTAATGACAGATGCGTCAAGCCATTGCCATATAGCAGCGTCTTTAAAAGTATTGGAGGTGATTACCTGGATCTAGCTTCAAGCAATCAAGGCGAAAGGGTTCTTGTGTGTACTCTTCGATCCAAATAAATAAATTCCCGGGCAAACAAACAAAAGCTTATGAACTATATCATGTATTCTGTAAAGGTAGCTAAACATAGGGCAGACCTGGCCACTAAACTCATCTCTTTTGGGTATTCACAAAAACGATTTGAGCCTAAGGGCAAGGCACCTTGTCAGTTGCCCCACTGATCACATCGGCATTTCTTTTCCACTCATCTAGCCTGGCAAAATGCTGCAACCTGACATCCCAGCAGGCAGTTTTCACTATTGTACTAACTACTCCATCTGTTATGAAGGTCACAACAATGTATCTTGTTTTAAACTTTTCTATGGAGTGATTTATTGTCTTGGCTATAAATTTGTAAAGAAATAAAACGCTATTTCTTCATCGTCTCCTGAGGTGACAGCTTTATTCACAGCTCACGGGAAGCGCGTGTTTCAGACTAGTCTCTGTGTGGAAACACTTGGCTCTGTACTGGCCACTAAGTGGTGCGCCATGACGCTCTCAATGCCCACTGCTCAACACCTGCTCCATAATCAGAGAGAAAAAACACTCCAGACGTCCTTTGTGATAATCAGGGTCAGGGGTTTGCACTGAAAAGCCTGAGAAAAAATTATAGGAGATTCTGACAAGACCATGAGATCTATCAAAAAAGTACATTGTCCCAGTCATATAATTTGGAACAGATTTCTTTTTTTGACTATCATGTTGAAGAGTCTTATTCAACTTTGTGAGCTACTTTTTCTGTGGGTCTCATGGTGGGGTGGAGGAGGGTATTCTCCGTAGCGAGCAGGAGTAACCTCACCACCCCCACCATCCTCCGTGCCTACGATAGATCACAGTTCCATTATCTCAGTCCTAGTCCCTTTCTGGAGCCCTGGTGGCACAGTGGTTAAGCATTCTACTGCTAACCAAAAAGTGGGCAGTTCGAATCCAACCGCTGCTCCTTGGAAACCCTATGGGGCAGTTCTACTCTGTCCTATAGGGTCACTATGAGTCAGAATCGACTCAACAGCAACGAGTAGTCCCTTTCTTCTTCTACAACCCAGTACTGATATCTCCAGAATAGGATGAAAGAAAGCAGCCAGCATCCAACTGGTGCCTACGTTATGAATGCCCGTTGCTAGCACGAGCGCTAAAATGTGCAGCCTTGGGGCAGCTTTTACGTTCCCTTTTGAGTTTGAAGACTCTAAAACTCTCCAGTCTGTACCTACGGAAGGATATACACGTGTTTTAAGGCAAATATGCTTTTTCAATCCTTTATTGAAGTCTGGATATATTTCTACCACCCAAAGCAAACAATTTGAAAAGCAGTAACTGGAGAGATTTTGCTTTGTTTTATTCCAGGAAATGTCTTTGGGTCAATATTGTTAATTGGGTTTTTTTTTTTTTTTTTTTTTTTGGCATTTTCTACATTTATGATGCTAAAAATTGAGACTTTCTCCCCAGAATGTAATGACTTTAATTAGAATGCTTATTTTTTGACACTGAAACTAATCTGGTGAGCATGGCTGTGTATGCTTGTCCTGTACCTGCAATTGGATACGACTTAGTGAAGACCTGCTAACGGACAATTTTAATGGTTTGATAGTTTGTCTAATAAATACACACGCACACACTGGCTGATTTTTAAAATAAATAAATGTAAACAAGCACTCTAATGTTTCAGTATAAATAGGTGTTCTCATTGGGTAGAGTTTCTGTGAAAAGTTTATATCTTTACTCCAGTGATACTGCTATTATGGAAAAACTAACCAAAAAATACCTAAATTTTAGATATCTGTGTTTGGAAATAACTGCCTAATGCTCATAAAAATAATACACCTGATGCAGAAAAATGAACCATCCTCAGTATAGTTTTTAAACTTAAGTCACTCTCTGATCTGATGACATTTCCTTTCCTCCCTTATACTTCCCCCTCACAGGTTAATTCCACCCCTACCTACTCTCCTGCTTTTCATGGTTGACCGCTTCCTCCCAGGTCCTTCCCCTTGCCACCCTTTGTCTTTCTCTTCTAACGTCTTTTGCCCCCTTTTTGGATCTGCCAGCATAGCTTCAACCAAGAGCAGGTGCTTTAGGAGCCAAGGCCCCCAGAGAACAGAACTTGTATAAGGTTTGTTCAGGGCTTGGATTAGATTGAATGTAATGGAGGAACAAACTGATTTCTTTAAACTTGTTAGAGTACCACCTGACTGCTGTAATTGCATTAGGTTGATGGCTTCTTTTTCTAAGCACTGAAAACACAAATCCCAAGCACACATTTTCTGGAAGCCAAGGACATGGTTGTCTATTGAAATAGGTTTGTTTGCATCAATTGCCAACCTTCCTCCAGCACCATATGTGGTCACAGCGTCCGTCTGCTTTTGACTTTGAAGTTCTGTCACAAAGCCTCTTTCAACCTGATAGCATTTACACTGAGGGACAGGTTAAGGAATATCTGCCATTTAGGGCCACATTACCCATGGCACATCTTGATTCCAAGTACTCCTTCATGTACCCCAGTGTCACTGGTGAGGGTCTATAGTGACACTAGTCTGTCTATCTGATTCACATTTACTTCACTTTGTCTTCCTCAAAAAGATATTTAAATGCTAATCCTGACCCAGGGTAGATGTCTGAGGATAGACGCAGCTATAGCCAAGGCTGTTGCTTGTCTGAAAAGAGGGGTTGTCTGCCTACAAAGGAGCATGGAGGCTACTGAGTTGAAGAGGAGGGTGGAGAAGCTCCTTAAAACACAGTTCCCATGCAGGTCAGTCCCTGAAGATTCTGTGAGAATCCTGTGCACTTCCTGTGGGTTCCTGGGCACTAGTAAAGAAGAGCATGACATCATCTTAGATGTTGCCATATGCACCATGACAGCATGATTTTGAAAGTCCCTTCAAGAAATTTATACTGAAAAATCAAAATCAAGGTGTCTACAATTTAATCTAGAAATATGCTTTGCCCCCCAAAATAATTCAGGTCTAAGAGTGTGTGTGTGTGTGTGTGTGTTGGGGGAAGGGTATTGAGAAGAGTTGCTTTTTCTTGAGTCTGTTTCTGTGGTAAATGCTTGATTGGGTGAGGGACTTCTTGTCAATCAACCTGTAGGTTATAACCATTTATCATTAATTTTTTTTATATTAGATTATACATGCATGCTTGGAATAATTGGTGATTTTTAGTGCAAAGGAAATGGCACCAAAATTTTGGGATTTACATACTTTTTCTTTTTAATGAAACTAAACATTTAGTCTCCTTTTATGTCTTTTTAAAACTCCAGCCCCCCTCTTTCACACACATTTATCGACACAATTTACCTTCAGAAGTTTCAGTAGGGAGAGTTGCTGGCAGTTCAGTCAATTGTGATCACTGCCGTTCTGGGCTATGCTATTTTGGAAGTGAACTCAGAAAGTATCCTTTGCTTTTGATTTTTTTTTTTTTGGTCCATTAAGTGCCCACTATATTATGTTGTCCTTTCTTTTCTTTTCTTTTTTTTAACAAAAGCACTAATTTCATTCAGCAATAATGTTGCTCACAACAAGTGACTGAAAATCATTTTGTACAAAACCCATCTCACACATTTCATTTTCTTAGATCCTAAACGTCATGTGGTTTATTTTCAAGCTTCAAGTTGGCGCAGGCTGAGGACGACATGGTTTTCATTCACACAAAGTGCAGTCTAGAAAAGACGGTTGCTACTTGCCGCTCTACAAACCATGTGTCAGATCAGGAGTCCAGTCCAAGCACCGGCACAGATACTCACCCTTTCCAGAGCACAATATGCCATCTGCTGACTCACACAAACTCTTGCTTTGTTCTTCCGTCATGTTGCACTTCTGCGGGTGCTGGCAGAGGGTCCCAAACCATCCCTTCTCACAAATGCAGTGACCACAGGAACATGTACCATGGCCTGTGAGGGAGGGAGCAGGAGGTGCGTAGGTGGGGGGTGAGAGAAGGAGAACGGGTGAATAACCAACTGAATCAGAGTGTCTACAAAAGAAATATATAAACCTCAGAGTCTTGTTTTTTAAACAAACACCCTTTCCCTTTTTCATAGCCAGTGTTGCGTGTGATTGTTTAAAAGGCCTTCACAGCAGAGCCCTAGCTTCCTCTTATTCATCTGCATGAAGGTAGCATAGGCGATGGACTCAAGAGAAAAAGAAACCTTAGGATAGTTGAACATGGAATTATACTATCTTTTCACAATAATAAATATTTCCTCATTTGCATTTTTATCCGTATGGAGTCTTAGCACTGTTCTACATTGTACATTCCGAGACATCCACACGTTTGCAAGGCTAGTCACGTTCCCATTGCTTGCAGTGTTTATTGATTGTCCTCCTCTTGCTCCCTAATAAAAACAAAAGGTTAACTTCCATGCCAATGACATCCAGCATCATATTACTTTACTCTCTACTCACTAATAAGAACAGATACGGGTGTAAGTAATAGCTTCATTCAATTTTTATTATATAGAACTTTAAAACAGCGTGAGACTTGGGTTGACATATGACACAGTTTTTCCTCTTTTTGATTCTGAGATTGGCCCCTGGTTTTTGTGATCTGTTTATCTTGTGGTATGTATACACAATATTGTATTTGTGACAATTATATTGGCATATGTGCTTGCTTAGTCACTTGCCACCAACATCCCAGTACATCGTATCATCTTCCATTTTATCTTCTTGCTTCCACTAGCACTTTATTCTTTTACCTGATATGTGCACTACCTTACAGCCAGATCTCTCAAATCCGCTATATGTTTGGCAAAGATTTACTGAATATCTATTATGAACAGAATATTTTACTAGGCATTAGGGGATAAAAAGTCAAGCATGATGGACGCAGCGGTTCCTGCCCTACTCCCAGAGGCACATATAGTCTTCATTCAGACCAATCTGGATTTGTTGACGTTATGTGTCTTGACCATTTGCTTTGCCTGACCTTCAAGAGTAAGCCATGTTTCTTCTTCCCCCTCCTACACTCAGCTCCACACAAGGAAGGATCAATTATTTGCAATACATTGTTATGATTAATTAATTTAACTACTCATGAATCCAGATAATGGTTTTCCATAACACATGATCATCTGGAAGTTAAAAGAAAGCAAATGGGGTACAAATTCAAAGAGAGTTTTCTTAAAAGACATATTTCCAAAAACCTCTCATCCATAAGCTGTTTAATTGTATTTAATCTCACTACAGCCCATTGAGTGGTATTATCCCTATTTTACAGTCAGGAAACTGAGGCTCAGAGAGATCAAGTAATTTTCCCCCAAATCGCATAGCTCAACCGCACAGGGTCAGGATTTGACTCTAGCTCCTCTGACTTAATGCCCCCACCTTTTTGCATTGTGTCACATTGTGTCTATACTGCATTTTGGAAATAAACAATACTATCAGTTTGAGACATCCATAAACCAAAAAACAAACCAGAAAACAAACCCACTGCCGTCGAGTTGATTCCGACTCATAGTGACCCTATAGAACTGCTCCATAGGGCTTACAGTGCTGTAACTCTTTACGGAAGCAGGCAACTACATCTTTCTTTCCCAGAGCATCTGGAGGATTCAAACTGTTGACCTTTCAGTTCGCAGCTGAGTGCTTAACCACTGTGCCACCAGGGCTCCTTGAGACATCCATAGCTTTTTCTTAACGCACATCCTTCCAAAAGCACTGCAGCATTTGAAGGTAGACATTTGACATTCATGGGCACTTTCTCCTTAAAACTATCTCCTATATTGACTTTCATGATGCTAGGCTTTTCCTCATCTCTTTAACAATTCCCCTTTCTCTTCAGCTATTCTTCTGCTTTCTTTCTAACACAAAAAATGTAGACACACCTAACTGTCTATCCTTAGTCATCTTCTTTTACCTCTCTATAATATTTTCTTCAAAAAATTCATCAGATCACAGGATTTAAGACCACAAATCACAGTGATCACAGGGCTGTATCTCTAAATCGCTCCCAACCTCCACTACTGTGGTTGCATACCTTGTGTCCTATTAGTATCCTGAATTACAATTCTGGATCTTCATCTACATATATAATTTTCTTTCCAAAACCTACCCTTCTGTATTGCCTATTTCTCTTAATGGCTCTATCGTCCTTCCAATTAACCAGTCAGAAAGTTTTGAATCTTACTTGAATCTCCCTCGCTTCACTCATCTAAAAAGTTGCCAAGTTCTGTTGAAGCTATCTCTGTAATATCTACTTATATCGCCCTCCTAAACCTTTAAAAAAGCTTCCTAGCATGTCCTGCTCCAATATTCTTGCTCATGGCTTCCTATTGCACACCTCTGTTCACATCACAGCCTTCTTCTCCAGCCCTTTTTTGACTCCCTGATGCTTATGACGCTTGGCTACTAACTCAAAGTTTGGCAGTTCAAATCCACACAGAGGCTCCATGGAAGAAAGACCTGACAAAGATTGGGGGGAAAATAAAAACATTGCCATGGAGTCAATTCCAACTCAGAGCAACCCAATAGAATAGAGAAGAACTGTCCCATAGGGTTTCCAAGGTTGTAATCTTTACAGAGGAGCCCTGTTGGTGCAGTAGTCAAGAGAGAGGCTGCTCACCAAAAGGCTGGCAGTTTGAATCAACCAGCCACTCCTTGGAAACCCTATGGGCAGTTCTACTCAGTCCTATATGGTCACTAGGAGTCAGAATCGAACTGATGGCAATGGATTTTTTTTTTTTTTTTTTTGGAGTCTTTACGGAAGCAGACTGCTATATCTTTCTCCCATGGAGTGGCTAGAGGGTTTGAACTGCCAACCTTTTGGTTAGCTGCAGAGTGCTTAATCACTGCCAACACCAGGGCTCTTTCCATAAAGATTACAGCTAAGAAAACTCTATGGGGCAGAGGAGTTCTGGTCAATACAGTGCCTTAGATACATGCACCATAACGACCCCCTGACAAAAAAGACTTGAGAAACTAGGTAAAATAGACACAAGAAATGACCTGGGGTCCCAGAGCATCAAGCAGAGAGTTAAAGAAACAGGTGAGCACCATTTGGAAGGACAGACAGAATGAGTTCAGCAGGAAAATAGAGATTCACAGATCGACTGCACCTGGCCCGCCGGCGGGCACGGAGCAAACAGCGTGGTCATTTTGGGATGGCATCTGAACTACAACCCAGAGTGAGGAACCCAGGAGAATGACTGCAAAGAGAGCAAGGCTAGTGGCAGACATTCTGTGCAAACAACCAGGGCAGAAACAAGGTAGGTAGGATGCAACCAGGGACAGGGCACCCCTGGGGGAAGCGCAGGAGTGGTATAGCTTTGAAATTAGGGAACTATGGGGAAGTGCCTCTAAAATGAGTGAAACAGACTGAGTCATCTGAGCCCTAGAGAGGGAGAAAGTGTAAACAGGGAGTGCGCAATTACGGAGAAGTAGAGAAGCAGAGCAGCAGGTGAGAGCTCCAGCCCCTCTGGTGAGTTCAAGAAGGGAGAGAGCTAGGTATTAGTGCAGGGACTGCTTATTGGTGGAGGCACCCAGCCATTTATATTGGAGCCACTCCGTGAAAAGTCAACCCACAGAAAAACTAGAACCCCCACCCCAGAATTGGCCGTGTGCAAGCAGTAACCCCAACTGCCATCAGCCTTAGAATGTTCCCTGAGGGGCAAGCACACTGATCCAAGCCTCACAAGCTTGGTCCCGCCCACTACCCCCTCCCTGAGGCACAGCTTGCTTGCATTTATATTCCCAAGCTCCACCCACCACCCCCTCCTGGAGGCTTACACTTGTGCTTTCAAGTCCAACCCCGCCTACCACCCCCTCTAGGAGGCGCCGGCTGCTCCTACTTGTACTTGCAAGCCTGGCCACGCCCACCACCTCGTCCCTGAGACATAGCAGGCCCTAGCTGATACAGGAAAGCCCAACCAGAGCCACTGCCTCTCCCTCAGGAGTAGAAAGAAAAGGTCAAGACTGGCCATGAAATACAGAAGGCTCTTGCTGAGGCACACAAGCCCAGCCACACCCACCACCCTCTCCTGGAGGAGCAGGCTGCTTGCACTTACCTGCACAAGCCTGGTCATGTCCGCCACCCCCTCTTTGAGACACAGAAGGACCTAACTCATGTGTGCAAGTGCAACCACACCCATCACATTTCCCTGAGGTGCAAGAAGCCCTCACTGAAGGTTACAAGCCCAGACAGGCCTACCTTTCCCTGTGCAGGCACTCACATGTGTGTGTTAAAGCCTGGCCCGCCCAACCACCCCTTCCTGAGGTGCAAGCAACTCATACTTCTTGTGTGAGCCCGGTGCAACCACCTGGTGACTGGTAAAATGTGCACACTTACCCTTACTACCTAGCAACCAGTGGTACACACATACAGAGCTCAATCCAGGACTGGCAAGAATGGTCACTGCACCCATGCCCTGGTGACTGGCCAAACAGACACATCACCTCATCAGCAATACCAGTCACATCCTGACAGGCACCATTTTCACCCCTGCCAAACAATCAGCAGGAGCTCCTAGTACCCACATCCAACATCTGCCCAGCTGTACTACCACACGTCCCCTACTCAAACAGTTCCTGCAGTTCATCTGTACTTTCACTGAAACCTCTCGATACCCCATCACCTACTGAGATGCCAATTTGTGCACGAACAGTGGGCTTGCCCCACCCATTTGGATAGCACTCCTTCATAGCAAACATGGAGATGTCCTGACCTGACCTCCAGAGAACACACTAACAGCTAGCACCAACTTGGAAAGACCTCATGGTCTCACAAGGGCTGTGGAGGGATCTTGACCACCTGACACCTGTCACCCAATATCAGGGGAAGAACTTGCTCTCCCACCTCCACAATCCAGTGAGGGAAGACGTACAGGCCTAACCACAGAGGACGTACACATGGGTGTTACCCACCATACCTACTAATGAGAAGAAATCACTCCCAGCCAAAAGATACCACCATAGTCACACATAGATCAGAACCACAAAACAACAATTAAAATACTACAGAGGAAGAAAGACATTCTAAAGTGAAGGAGAAGAAACAAAGATCCAGATGCATCAAAAAAACAAACAAAAAAACCCAGCACAAAACAAACAAATGCACAATCAATAAAGAACTATAAATAAATAAATTAACACCTGAATGTCTCAGAGACAACAGACAATAAAAATCATATGAACAAACAAGATAAGATGCCTCAAACAAATAAGCAAAATAAAAGGTCAGGAAATGTTCCTGAGGAAGAAATGTTAGTAGAACTACTTGATAAGGAATTCAAAATACATATATAGGGTCCTCAGAGAAATCAAGGAAAACAGACAAAATCCTAGAAGAATTCAGGAAAACAATACAAGAACAAAATGAAAAAATAAATAGATAATTAAAAACCATATAAAAACATAAACTAGAAATCCAGAAGTTTAACAATAAAATATCAGAAATGGATAATTCAGTGAAAGGACATAGAAGTAGAATTGAAGCAATGGAGGAAAGAATCAATGAAATAGAAGACAAATGCCCTGATACTAATCTGTTTGAGGAACAAACAGAAACAAAGAATGAAGAAAGCCTAAGAGAACACTATCAAGGGGAAGAATTTGCACATAATTGGAACTCCAGAAGATGAGAGAAAAAAAAAAGGCACAGAGAGAATTTTTGAAGACTTATTGACAGAAAGCTTCCTTAATATCATGAAAAATGAGACGTTTTCCATCCAAGAAGCACAGTGAACCCTATACAGAATAGGCTTCAAAAGAAAATCACCAAGACATATTATAATCAAACTTTCCAAAATCAAAGACAAAGGAAGAATTCTGAGAGCAGCTTGTGAAAAATGAAATATCACCTACAAAGTGGCACCATTAAGACTAAGTAGTGATTTCTCAGCAGAAACCATGCAGGCAAGAAGGCAATGGACTGACATATATAAAACCCTGAAAGAAAAGAATTGCCAACCGAGAATCATATATACAGCAAAACTGTCTTTCAAATATGATGGTGAAACTAGGAGATTACCAGATAAACAGAAATTCTGGAATTTATAAAATCCAGACCAATCTTACAAGAAATATTAAAGGGAGTCCTTCAAACAGAGAACAAACAACATCAGAAAACAACCTGAGATTAAGACACATGACAGCATCACGCAGATACCAACAAAGACAAGAAATTCTAAAATATAAAATAAAGCTGCAGAACTGAACACAGGAAACCAGAGATGCCAATCTATAAACAACAACTTCAAAACAAAAAAGGGTGAATAAATGGTGTAGTTATAGAATTTCCATTTGAAGAGGAAGTCAAGGCAATATCAAGATATAACAGACTGTTTTAAACTTAGGGAAAAAAAAGGTAAATTTCAGAGTAACCACAAAGAAAATCAATGAATCTACTCATCAAAGTAGAGAAGAAGGAAATCAAAAAGACTCAGCAAACATAAAATCAACAACTATGAAGGAATAAAAAAAAAAAACCCATAAACAAAAAGAACTCAGGATAGAAAATTAAATGTGACAAAGAGACCATTAACACCACAATAAAAAGCATAACAAAGTGGCAGCAGTAAATTCATACCTATTGATAATCACACTGAATATAAATGGTTTAAATGCACCAGTCAAGAGACAGAGAGTGGCAGAATGGATTAAAAAAAAATGACCTATCAAAATGTTGGCTACCAGAGATACACCTTAGACACAAAGACATAAATAGGTTAAATATCAAAGGATGGAAAAATATATATCATGCAGGCAGTAACCAAAAAAGAGCCAAAATGGCAATAAAATCTCTGATAAAATAGACTTTAAGTCAAAATCCATCATTACAGATAAGGAAGAGCATTATATAATGATTAAAGGATCAATCCACCAAGAGGACATAACCATAATAAATATTTATGCACTCAGTGACAGAACTCCACAATACATAAAACAAACTATAACAGAACTGAAAAGAGAAATGAATAATTCTTAATTTATTCTATGAAGCCAGCATAACTCTTATACCAAAGCCTGGCAAAGTTACCACTAACAAAGAAAATTACAGATCAATATTCCTCATGAATATAGATGCAAACATTTTCAACAAAATTCTAGCCAACAGAATTCAACAGCATATCAAAAAAATAATACATCATACTCAAGTGGAATTCATAATAGGGATGCAAGGATGGTTCACCATTAGAAAATCAATCAACATAATTCACCACATAAATAAAACAAAGGAAAAGAATCACATGATCATTTAAATTGACACAGAATGAAGGAAACCAAAGACTCAAAGAAGAAACTAGCCCACAGGACTGACAGCCCACATGAACCACTGCCTCATCTAGCCTGAAACCAGAAGAACTAGATGGTGCCCAGCTATTGGTACCAACCATTCTGACCAGTGGCACGATAGAAGGTCTCTGATAGAAAGAGAGAAAAATGTAGAACAAAACTAAAATTCCTACAAAAGGCCAAACTTACTGGACTGAGAGACACTAGAGGAACCCCCGAGACTATTGCCCTAAGAGACCCTTTGAACTTGGAACTGAAGCCATTCCTGATGGTCACCCTTCATCCAAATCATAGATTGGCTTATAAAATAAACAATACCACCTGTGAATAGTGTGCTCCCTTAAATAATCACCTATATGAACCCAAATGGTCAACATTTACCCTAAAACATAGAAGAGAAGCTAAGGAGGGGCAGGGAAGCTAGATAAATGGAAACAAAACATAAAGAATGGAAATAACGAGAATATTGACACATTATAAAAAATATAATCAATGCCATGGAACAAGTTGTACAAAAACTGTTAAACGGGAACCTAATTTGCTAAGTAAATTTCACCTAAAACACAATAAAATATTTTAAAAAAAGCTTATGGGGCAGTTCTTTTGTGTCACACGGGATCACTATGAGTTGAAATCGACTCAACAGAACCTAACAACAACAATGCTTATGGGAGGTCCCCGGGTGGCACAAAAGATTTGCACTCAACTACTAACTGAAAGATTGGCAGTTTGAATCCATTCAGTGGTGACGTGAAAGAAAGTCCTGGGCTTCTACTTCCTTAAGATTATAGTCATTGAAAACCTTACAGAGTGCAAGTCTGCTCTGAAACATGATGAGTCTCCTTGAATCAAAACTGGCTCAAGAGCAATGAGTTTGGTTTGGGTTTAATGCTTATAGGATGAGGTTCACCTCCTTTAGCCTCTCTTACATTTTAGGCTCCTGAAAAATAGAGTCTCAAACTACTTTTCCAAACTTTCTCCTTCTCTCCCCTTCTCCCTTTCACATACTTCTTGATCTAACCTAACTGACAATGTTCCTTGTATAAAAATTTTCCACACCTTCCTGGCTTCATGCCCTGCTGAGGGAGGAGTGCCCTACATGTTAAGTCCTGCTTAATTTTCAAAGCTCAGGGAAGATGACTACCTTGCTGTGAAGATTTTCCTACTCTGAATTTCTATACTACTTTATTTTTACCCTCCACTGTGGAAATTTTTTGGTCTTCCATCTTGTGATATGTAGTGATTTATCGAGTAAATCCATTACTTGACTGTGAATTCCTTAAAAGTAGGAATCACTTCAGATTTACCAGGGCAGCCTACAGAGTTCCAAGCACGCTGCCATAGACATAGTGGGTCCTCAAAAGAAACACTTATAAATTGAAGTTATTTTTAACAAAATCCCCCTCTTATTTGTTGTTCACAACAATGAAAACTCTAAAATAGCATGAGTTATGTTAAAAAAATAAATAAAACAGAAAACTGAATCAAGGACATATTTACAGATCATCTGGCTAATGAGCTGTTGCTCAAGGGGGATGGGTAGTTCTTGAATTGTCTATTTTAGTTTTTTACTTTCTGCAGAGTGAATTTAGAGTATTGGTGCTTCCTGTGGGCTTTTTTTCTTCCGTGGAGTGGCTGGTGAGTTGGAACCACTGTCCTTTCGGTTAGCAGCCGAAAGCTTAACCACTGTGCCACTAGGGCAATCTGTTTCTGTAAAGATGACAGCCTTGGAAACCCTATGGGGCAGTTCTACTCTATCCTATAGGGTTGCTAAGAGTCGGAATCAACTTGATGGTAACAGATTTCTGTTTGTTTGGATGCGCTTTGTACTTAATGACATGTTAATAAATACATTATATCCTGGTTTCGCCAGTAAAACCAAAACCCGCTTAAAGTTCAAATCTCCTTTAAAACTTCCATAAAAATTGTCAGCTTTTTGGAAGCAGATAATCTGAGGTACAAAAAATATAAGGAAATCAGAGTTTCTGGTACCAGTCCCATAAAGCTGTGGACTTTCCAAACGTTCATGTTGCATACTGATCCTGCATTAGTAAGAAAACTGTTATGAATTTGACATAATTGATATTAAGGAAAATTATGTAGAATCATTTAATCTGTATTGCATGGAAAGGTATACTGCCTCTGAATTATGATATCATTGAAAATAACCAGATCTTCAACAGCAAGTAATTTAATATACATTTTATGTGCAAGGACATAGATTTGGTTTTCACTGATTAGCTCATTTATCACATCTTTCCACAAAGTTAAATTGGCATCTAGCCCAGACAATGGCCAAAATGCATTGTTTAAATGTTTTGACTTGCCTTTTACATGACTTGCCTATAATTGCTTACAACTAAAAGAAAAAAAAATTCTTTCTTCTTTATAAACTCTAACAACTTAGTCATCCATTCAGGAAGTATTTTTTGTGCACCTATTATCTGCCAGGCATTGTACTAGCAGTTTGGGACAGACTCGTGAATAACATAAGTGTTAACTATACCTTCATGGTGCCTACAGTCTACTGGGGGAGAAAACAAATACCAAAGAGCAAACAAATACATGGGGCTATGGAAGATTTAGAGGGTGCTGGTATAATCAATGGAGCCCTGGTGGCACAGTGGATAAATGTCAGGCTGCTACCCAAAGGTCGGCAATTGATTCTACCAGCCACTCCTTGGAAACCCGATGAGGTAGTCTACTCTGTCACATTGGATCACTATTACTCAAAATTGACATGACAGCACACAACAACAAGGACAGTATAGTCAACAGTGAGAACACCGTCGATGACGGTATTCAGGAAAAGGCTCAGTGACACCAAGGGATGAGCAGGAGCCAGGTTGCCTATGTTCTAGGACCAGAGCTTCTAGGACAGCAGAAATGAAAGAGAGGAGTGTGGGGCGTGGATGGCACTCAGGCAGTCACCTGGCCAGTCATCCCTGGAGGGACAACCTGCAAATTTAGGTAAGTGCCAATTACCTGAGGTGGTACACTTAAGAACTCAGGGGAAGGGACTTGTGATGTTAAGATGCAACTTGAAGACAATCTCACTTCTGCCTGTGTTATCTAGGAAAGGAGCCCTGGTGATTCAAACTGTTAAGGGGCTCGCCTGCAAATCGAAAGGTTGGCGGTCTGAATCCACATCGCAGTTTTGAGGAGAAAGATCAGGCGTTCTAATTCCGTGAAGATTATAGCCAAGAAAATCCTATGGGGCAGATATGTTACATGGAGTCATTATGAGTCAAAATTAACGTGACAGCCCACAACAACAACAAGGGCTTGGCCTGAGTGAGTGGCCTTCCTCAACATCAGAAACCCAGCCTTACTGGGGAGTTGCTGAATTCACTCTCGGGCTGTCTGATTTCCTTCAGACTGCAGCTCTGCCCTGAAGAACTCCCTGGAGAAATGTGAACTGATTGTGTAATTAAGAGGTGGTTCTTCATTATCCCTCTTGTTTTTTAAATTGGACTCCTGGGCAGCTATTCCAGGAGCACAGAGGAAAGAAGAGAAGCAATAAGCAGACCGATTCTTATTCTCATCCCGCTTCTATGGGGTGCAGGAGAGATGTCACTGTGTTAGCTTGTATTGTTACTGTTTGCTGTCAAGTTGATTCCAAACTCATAGCCACCCTATATGACAGAGTACATACTTACCCATTGGGTTTCCTAGGCTATAATCTTTATTGGAGCAGATTGCCAGGTCTTTTCTCTCACAGAGCCCCTGGTGGGTTCAAACCACCAACCTATTGGTTAGCAACTGAGCAACTTAACAATTGCGCCACTAGAGCTCCTTCTACTTTACCTACAAACAAAAAAAAAAAAAAACTCGTTGCCGTGGAGTTGATTCTGATTCCTGGTGATCCTATAGGACAGAGTGGAACTGTGCTCAAAGGGTTTCGCTGGTAGATTCCAACTGCTGACCTTTTGGTTAGCAGCCATAGCTCTTAACTACTGCGCCACAAGGTCTCCATACTTTACCTACACAGCCTCTTATTTTTTCAGCTTTATATCATTCCCATGGATTCGTAGTCTTACCTTCCATCCTCCTGTCTCCTCCACGTTGTTCTAAATACATTTGCACCCCTGTTCGGTCCAGACCATCACAGGATTCCTGCCATTGACCCATAGCTTAGATCCTTCCCATTTAGACTCTTTAACCTTTCACTGTATTGATCACACTCATTGCTTTAAAGGTTACTCAAAGATTCACTCCCTCATAACATTAATTTTTATCTAGCCACTTTCTTTTCACATTTTTTCCCCTTCTTTGGTTGCAGTCTAGCTCAACTCGTCTCTCTCTGCTGAATATGCAACTCTACCATTTTCCATTGCATCTCCTTCTGGCCCTCATTAAATAAATCCTACATCCTCACTCCTTTTTCTTCTCCCCTCTCTCCTCCTCCGTGGTCTTTTTGTACAAGTCTCCCTAGGAAATGTCTGTCACTTTTGGCCAATCCTTACGTGGCAGGGTAACTCCTAAGAGCAGCCGTAATGACACACTACACAACACTCTACAATATCTTAGCTATCTGTCATCCTTTCCCTTGCCATCTCTCTAAAGAAGGAATGGATGCAGAATTCTTCTCTGCAGATATGCTTCCCTAATAATCTTCACCCATTTCCCATCTAGTAGCAATAACCCATTCTCTGGACAAACTTCCTAGCCACACTCTCTAATAAGTCAAGCCCTTTATCTGTAAAGTTGCCAGCAACAGCTTTTTATCAGCATTCATCTTAATCAGCCTCCTTATAACCTTTCCTATAAACCAAGTCCTTTAATTAGCAATTCCCCTCCAAGGCCTCAGGAGTTAGCCTGCTGCTGCCTCCTCTTCAAGCCCTTGTTCCTCATCATTTCTTTATACTTCTCATTACAGTATGGCCTTTACACTCCCAAAGCTTGTATTAGATTAAAACAATTAAACATACATGAGCAAAAATAGAAATATACTTTCTTTACAGAATCTTAAAATGCATATGCCACAAAAAAAAAGAACAGATCTTAGAGACTGTCGTGCTAGACAAAGAACGTGATATTTTCACAGTGACTTGGTTAATAAGAAATCCATGCATTTATAAGTCACATAAAATTTTTATTAACAGGGATGTTTTGAGAGGGTCCACATATGGTCCACATATGGACCTTCTATAACCATTGGAGCCCTGGTGGCACAGTAGTTAAGAGCTATGGCTGTTAACCAAAAGGTCAGCAGTTCAAATCCACCAGCCACTCCTTGGAAACACTATGGGGCAGTTCTGTTCTGTCCTACAGGGTTGCTGTGAGTCAGAATTGACTGGACGGCAACTTTTTAAAAAATTTTTATAACCATTGCGCATGACTCATGAGTAAGTTAATTAGATGAAGAATGATCTTACTTCATACTGATTTCTTTTTGCTGGTCGTTCTCGTTACTCTCATTTTCAGGTTGTAATTTTGGTTTAATCAAAACTGAACTGATTAAAATTATGTAATTAGTTACATTCCACTTCAGGTACAATTGCTAATTTATCCCAACCTACCAAAATTCATTTAATCATATTGAGTTTATTATTAGGACGATGGATAAACACCAGTGGCTATTAATTCATGTGCACCTGCTGATTAGGTAGCTTGTGGATGGTTTCGTTTTACTTATTTGTTTGTTTGCAGAAATTCTCAGGCAGCATCAGGGACCTGCACTGAGTTCTCAGGCCACATTCTGGAAACAAGGGGTTCTAGTCCATCCTGCCACGTGGAGGGCCACAGAAACTATGACTCAGGATCTGGTGGTGAACGGAGAAAATTGTCTAAATTACTATTCTCGGTTGTGTTCTCCCCTCAAGCCACACCAGGGGGAGGTTGTTAATATGTTCCATGACATTCACATTAGCAAGATTAATCCCCCCGGCTGCCATATGATGGTGAGAATAAGAGCTTTGGACAAACTTCCCAGAGATGTGGAAACACAGATATGTATGCTTCCAACTTTCTTCCAAAACACTTTGTAGCTGGAGTAGTGGGATGAGTGAGACATCTATCCTCTTGTCTGGAGATAACCACTTCAACCTTCTACTTTCCACTTCATATAGAGGGCGTTCACAGGCTGCCCGCCTGGCACAGGGTACCAGGCACATTGCGTTCATTATGTTTCATTCTCACCACAAAGCTGAAGAGTGGGCATTATTATTCTTATTGTATGCTTAAGGAAACCAAAGCAAGAAGACCCAATGACCTGCCCAAGCGACTACAACTAGTAGGAAATACAGCCAGGATTTAAATTCCAGTCTGTCTAAACCTAGAATTCCCATTCATCTTGCTGCTTGACACTGCCTCTGTACTGCTGAAAAGAAGATGATTACTTCCTTTACTCACTTACTTAAATACTGTATGAACAAATGCAGAAAAGCGCACGCACACACACGCGCACACACACACACGCACACTAACGCCCCTGAGAATACCACAGGATGTACGTAGACTTTCTCTAGACAAATTAACAAAGTAAATAAAGAAAATTTATAAACCTAGATTTCAACAACAATAAAAATGTCCTATCCCTCAAAAAAAAAACCTAGAAATACAGCAAATTGTCATCAGATACATTATTTTTGGATGATGGATTTATAGGTGATTTGTATTTTGTTTATATTTTTTCTACAGTCTTTTTAGTGTTTTATGTTTAACATGAAAACTTTAATTAAAAATATTTTATAAAGTCCTGATATCTAAAGATGAGCAAGGCAAAATAAATGGAGGTAAAATAATGTCTATTATAAACGATAAATGAATAAGTAGTTTGAGAATTTAAAAAATCCTTACTGGGAATGGGTTCAAGACAGTATACAATACTGGGGAAGTCAGGACAACTTGACCAGGGTAAAATCATAGAAGCTTCACAGACACATTCAAATGCCCCAAAAGACTGAGCTACTGGGCTGAGGTCTAGGGACCATGGTCTTGGGGGACATCTTGCTCAACTGGCATAACACAGTCTATAAAGAAAATGTTCTACATCCAACTTTGGTGAGTAGTGACTGGGATCTTAAAAGCCTGCAAGCAGCTATCTAAGATACTTCTACTGATCCCATTCCGGCTGGAACAAACGAGAATGAAGAAGATCAAAGACATAAGGGAAAGACTAGTCCAAAGGACTAATGGACCACAGCTACCACAACCTCTACCAGACTGAGCCCAGAACAACTAGATGGTGCCTGGTTATCACCACTGTCTGCTCTGGCAGGGATTGCAATAGAGGGTCCTAGACAGAGCATGAGAAAACTGTAGAACAAAATTCAAATTCACACACACGTACACACAAAAGACCAGGCTTGCTTGTCTGACAGAGACTGGAGAAACCTTGAGAGTATGGCCTTCAGAACCCATTTAACTTAGTACTGAAGTCACTCCTGAGGTTCACCCTTCAGCCAAAGATTAGACAGGTCTATAGGGCCAACAATAACACACGTGAGGGACATGCTTCATAGTTCAATCATGTATACGAGACTAATGGGCAAACTAGCCCAAAGGCTAAGATAAGAAGGCAGGAAGAGACAGGAAAAGTGGACGAATGGTAACAGGGAAACTGGGCTGGAGAAGGGGAGCATGTTGACACATCACAGGGTTGGCAACCAATGTCACAAAACAATTTGTGTATTAACTATTTAATGAGAACTGATTTGCTCTGTAAAATTTCACGTAAATCACAAAAAAAGAGTAGCTGAGAAAGAGCTGTAGGTACAAGAAAATGAAGTAAACATATTTATTTGATATACACAAAAGGTTCCACCTTTAGGCCTTTGCTCAACATTTTCAAGTCTGAACTGTTCTTCCCATCCAATTTCCACATATCCAAATATTAGATGTTGAAGGTCCAAGTCAAATTCAAATTGTAACTCCAACTTGAAGAATTCTCTGATTTAAAAGTGAAAGAAAACTGGAATTTATCTATCTCTATTTCTCTCTCTCTGTCTCTCATAAATTATTGCATCCCCAAACCTAGCATAAAAGTTGATACTCAAGACCTACCTTTGAATAAATTATTAAATTATGAGAGACACAATTAAGTTCAGAAGAGACAGAGAGTAAGAGACAAAGCAAAAGAGAGAGAGAAATAATATCCATGAGAATTGTACAGACTTGAAGAATAGAGAAGCACATGAACACTTACAATACAATGTCATTGTGCTATAATGAAGGTATTACAATATGCTGGAAGTAAAAAATAATTTCAGAAAGGCTTCCTAGAGTATGTAAATTGAGGTTGCATCTGGAAGAATGATTAGGGGTTAGTCAGAAGGAGAAGCTAAGATAAGGAATAGAACATCAGATAAAAGGGGAAAAAAATCACAATACATCCAATTTTCTCCATCTTTATCACCCTCTGTGAAGAAACTCTTTTTCCAATAAATGGAGACAATTGGTATAAGAAAAGCGTAGACTTTCCCATCCATCCAGTGCTCAAACCACACATGAGATTCATCCTTGGGTCTATTCTCTCCTCAGTCACATCATTCACTCATGATTTTCTGTAAATGTTGCTTGTAAAACTCCTGGGGGGAGGGAGAAGGTCTTCCTATGTTCTGCTAAGCATTCAGATTGACACTTGACAGTAGTCTCTTCAGAAGGATATAAGAACCTTATCCTGCCAGCAGGACAGCATCAGGCATTCATCTCTGTGGGAGTCCTTGCAGCAATTCATTAGGATGACAGCTCATGTAGTTGTCTGGGGACCATCTTCTCTTCAGATAATACAGTCCAGATGCGCAGAGATGAGGTCAACATTGCATGAATGCTGGAACTTCTCTGACTTAGAAAAACCTCCATGCCTCACAAGAGCCAATATCTCTCTTAATGACTCTTTAATCATAGCTTCCAGGGACCCTACAAGGGACCTGCCTGTTGCAAGAGTCACAGCACTCATGGAAGCCCAAAGCATGGCATCCCCATCAGCCATTTACACTTCCGTAAAAACCGCATGGCAGCAGAGTTGTCTAACCTCCTCCAGCTTCACAAGGGGAAAGAAGAATCAAGATCAGCAACCCAAGGCTGATTCCTATGAGATGGAGGTCAGACATGCCTCCTCTCTCGGCCGTCTTTACCAATTCTAACACCAACTGTCCCTCCCCTGGCATTCTCTACTTTTCTTCTGAGTTCAATAATTCATTGCAGTGGGCACACATAACTCACAGACCATATTCACAATTATGGGGTTTACTAGGGAAGTAACAGGTTACCAGTTGCCATCTAGTCGATTCCAACTCATGCGACCCTACAGGACAGTGTAGAGCTGCCCCATAGGATTTCCAAGGAGTGGCTGGTGGATTTGAACTGCTGACGTTTTGGTTAGCAGCTGAGCTCTTAACCATTGTGCCACCAGGGCTCCCAATCTGCTGCAAAAGTCCTCTTTAAAGTGTTGAAAAGCAAGGATGTCACTTTGAGGACTAAGGTGTGCCTGACCCAAGCCATGGTATTTTCAATTGCCTCATATGCATGTGAAAGCGGGACAATGAATAAAGAAGACCAAAGAAGAATTGACACCTTTGAATTATGGTGTTAGAGAATATTGAATATACCAAGGACTGCCAGAAGAATGAACAAATCTGTCTTGGAAGAAGTACAGCCAGAATGTTCCTTGGAAGCAAGGACGGCGAGACTTTGTCTCACGTACTTTAGACATGTTATCAGGAGGGATCAGTCCCTGGAGAAGAACATCATGCTTGGTAAAGTGGATGGTCAGCAAAAAAGAGGAAGACCCTCAATGAGATGGACTGACACAGTTGTGGCAACGATTGGCTCAAGAATAGCAAAGATTGTGAGGATGGCACAGGACTGGGCAGTATTTTGTTCTGTTGTACATAGGGTCTTTATGAGTTGGAAGTGACTCGACAGCACCTAATAACGTAACAGGTTACAATTAAGGTTCAGATACACTAAGGATATAGTTCTTCCATCAGGACAGCCTTTTCTCAACCATGCCCACAGGCATACCTCTCTCTGGCCCTCAGCCTCTGCCCTGAGGGGGCAAGTGTTAACAAAGCTCTTTTAGCTCTGTCAATAAATGCCCCCTAGGTACCCCACTCCACCAGCAAGCCTTGGCCAGAAGGTACTCAGCTGTAGCTTTGTGATTTGGCAAACCTAGCTCACCGAGTGCCTAGAGGCACCCTACTCTACCAGCAAGCCTCTTGCCAGAAGGTGCTCAGCTTTCTCACTCTGTGAGCTGGGAAGCCCACTATGCCATCTCCTGCGGGTCTCCTGTGGGTCTCCTGCAGGTCTCCTGCTGGTCTCCTGCCAATCTCCTGGTTCTGCTGCCTCTGCTGCTGCTATTTCTTTGCTGCAGCTTTTGCCATCTTGCTGTTTGCAGTGTTACAGCCCTCTCTCTGTCTCCTGGGTCTAGGAAGGTCTCAGCACAGAGATCCCAAAATCACTAACATGGTTTACAAAATATGTCACATCCTTTACCCTTTTGCTTTCTAATCTCCAATCGTGAACGGTTTCCCTCGGGTCCTCAATGTTATTTGAATGTGTCATACTCTCCATTTTACCCACATGCTTTGGTACACCCTGTTGCCTCTGACTGATGTGCCCCACTCCCCAACTCCCTTCACCTTGGCTATGGTCTGTGTATCCTATTATCACTGAGTAAGAATTCCTAGTGGTACAAATGGTTAAGCACTTGGCTGCTAATTGAAAGGCTGGCAGTTTGAACCTACCCAGCAGTTTTGCAGACGAAAGACCTGGTGATATTCTTCCATAAAGATTACAGCCAAGAAAATCCTGTGGGGGCAGTTCTACTCTGCCACTCAGGCTCCCTATGAGTTGAAATCCACTGGACTACAAATGACAATAACAACAACAGGGTTGTTGTGACTCTTGAGTTAATATGTAAAGTGCATATTATGCATCATAGGTATTAAGTTTTGCTATTATCCAGATATGGACTTAACACGCATGTTAGGGAAGACTTTCTTGGGCCCCAGTCTATGTTAAACCCCCTGTTATGTATGTTTCCATTTAACTGGGGCTTCTCCTTTCATATCATTCACCTCATTGTCATCCTTTTGTCAATGTCTTTCTTTCAAGCTTAACTGTAAGTTCTGCGAGAGTAGGTACCTTGGTACACTGGAAATTCAGTGTTGTCCAATACACAGGAGGCACTCTGTACCGGACAACACTGAATCTCCAGTTCTGGCAAATAGTAAGTGCTCAATGAGTATTTGTTGATAAAATAAAGGAATAAGTGTGTACTCCAGCTTAAAACATGCAGAGTTTGAATACATTTACATATTGAAATATTTAATTAGAAATTAAAAAGAAGAGTTTGAAGCCAGGTTAATAATTGATGCTAAGAAGTCAACTTGGGACACGTTGATCTAGAAATAAAAGCAGAAGAGGCTGGGATTACTTAAGGGTGGCATACAGCAGACAGAAAAGATAGACAAAAGTTATTTCCAGGGAAATACTAAGATTTATTGGTAAGCTCTGAAAGATAAGCAGGAAAAAGTAATTCACTAAGTATGGGAGAAGTGAGAGAAGAAATGGGTGGAGAAGGTACATCTGAAATCCAGGTAGGAGAACATGTCATGGGAGTTGCAGTGAGGAGTAACTACAACTCCATGCTAAGAGAGGTTACATAGAATGAGAACTGAAAATCACCCATGGTTTAGAAAACTAGAAATTATTAGTGACTTCATGAGAGTGAATTACGTGGAGTAATTGGGGAGAGAGCAAGTTTCCATGTTTTTAAGACTTAATCAAGATGAATGCAGGTATACAAGTCAGAGGTAATGGCAATCAAAGAGATCATAAGTATTTCTGAATGCTCCTTACAAGCCAGGACGGTGAGACTTCATTTCATATACTTTGCACATGTTATCAGGAAGGACCAGTCCCTGGAGAAGGACATCATGCTTGGTAAAGTAGAGGGTCACCGAAAGAGAGGAAGACCCTCAACCAGGCCATGTATGTGTTTGGGGGATAGTGCAATGCATTAAATGGAATAAGTATGCAAAGAATAACTGTTAATTTAATTTTACACGCTATATACATAATGAAGAGTGCCTGGGTGGCACAAATTGTTAAGTGCTGGACTAGTAGTCAAGAGACTGGCAGTTCAAACTCACAGAGAGTTGCCTTGGAAGTAAGGCCTGGAAATCTGTTTCTGAAAGGTGACATCCTTGAAAACTCTGTAGAAAAGTTCTACTCTGCATGCATGGGGTTGCCTTGAGTCGGAATTCACCCATTAGCAACTAACAATAACATATACACAATGTGGATTATACTAAATAAGGAGAAAGAAAATTTTTGGGTAATAATGGGTATTTTTAGACAGACTGAGAAATACACAAACTTTCACAATGTATATTGTGCCTTGTGGAAATCCTAGTTATGGGACATGTTGGGAGTTCTTGAACCCCTCAAGTCTCATTCCATTTTCCATTTGTAAAAGGAAGAAACAGGAACAATCTCTTAGGGCTGCTGTCATGAGGACTGCATGAGATAAAGAATTGGCGTGGCATTTACTAAAAAGAGCCTTTGCCCTTTGCTCATACAGAAAGAAAAGAAGAAAAGATTTTTGGTCAAACCAGAAGTGTTTTATGGTTGGTTAGAGAGAGGATAGATAGATAGACTAGAAGTCTGAGGCAGACAGTGCCCCCACCGTTCATAAGCAGTACACGTGTTTTGATTTATTTTCCCCAATAATAGTGCTCAAGTTCATTATGATAATTTTCTTGAAGAGATATATTTATATTATTTTAATATGGTTCCATCTCAAGTTCACCTCAACTGTGCTGGAAACCTGGAAAGAATTGTAATCAGCATGCCCCAGTCTGTACAGTAAGAAGTCTTCCCATGACTGAAATAGAAGAATGTCGACCCACCTTCTCTGCCCTGGGTGAGGCTCAGGTAGACACTGCCAGCGGTCTACCTCTGTACCCTCACTTTTCTCTTACCTTCCTTGACTACTCTCTAGCTGCCTCATTCTTTCTTTGGAGACTTTAATACTTTCAGTAAACTCTGGTTTGGGTCTGAGAGCCCTCATGGAAACTGACTGTAGCTCTCTTGTGATTTTGTAGTTAAAATTAGGGTACATTCTTATTGCCTTTTTCATTTTTTTTTTAGTTTTTGGGTGATACTTTCTTCCAACAGTGTTTACAAACAGAGTAATAAAAATCATGTTATGCTATTCAGATGCAGCAAAACCTCTTACTGTCTTTATAGTACTTGGTTTAGACACAACCATCTTTATAGATAAGTGGCACTGTGGTTAAGAGCTCAGCTGCTAACCAAAAAATCAGCAGTCTAATCCAACAGCCGCTCCTCAGAAACCCTATCAGGCAGTACTACTCTTGTCCTGTAGGATCGCTATGAGTCAGAATTAACTCGAATGCAACAGGTTTGGTTTTGGGAACTATGTAGTTTTCTATATAAACCCTGAGGAGCCCTGGTTGCCCAATGATTAAGCGTTCAGCTGCTAACCAAAAGTTGGCAGTCTGAACCCACTCGGTGGCTCCTCGGGAGAAAGACCTGGTGATCTGGTCTGGTAAAGATTACAGCCTAGAAAACCCTATGGGGCAGTTCTACTCTGTCACATGGGGTCACTATGAGTTGAAATCCACTCGTCGGCACTTAACAACAACAACATATACCCCTAAATCAAGAGTTCAAGAAAATAAAGGTCATTACAAACCTAATTGTATATTGCTTTTAGGTCTAATTGCAAATAGCTTTTCGTTTATCTTCTTTGTAACAACAAATTTTAAAAGAAAAAGAGAGAGAAGCAGAATAAGAGAGGGAGGTGAAACAGACAGCATGCAGGTGGCATAAATAAGGCTGTGCGAATTGCTACCTCCACAGACCACACCACTGAGATCTTCACAGTGACGATTGTCACACTCGCACGTCTTGCCGTACACCTTGCGATCTCCTGGAGGGTAGCAGGTGCATTTACCACACTCACATTTACCTGAAAAACATAAAGAGACAGCACACTCTTTAGGAGATTAGCAGAATCAGGAAGGCCTTCAAGGGAACCAACATGCAATTAAACCAAAGCCTCCCCGACCAGTTCTAGTCTGTGCCTGATAATAGTTCCACAAGTAATATTTTCTACCACCTTAGGGTGAACTGAACCCAAAAACCAAACCAAACCCATTGCCATCGCGTTGATTCTGACTCATAGCGACCCTACAGGACAGAGAACCGCCTCATAGGGCTTCCAAGAAGCGAGTGGTGAATTTGAACACTGACCTTTTTGGTTAGCAGCAGAGCTCTTAACCACCGTGCCACCAGGGGTGAACTGAAGATCAAGCATAAATGCCCAGGAGGTCAGGAGTTGAAATGACCACTGCTGGCTCAAAAGTCCTTTATATTTGCTACTCTCTATTTTTTGGTTTCGTTCATCTTTGAAGAATAATTCAGCTGTTAAACCCTCTGGGTATCTCATATTCAACTTATTTTGATGACACTATTTAACATAGTCACTATGAGTCAGGACTGATTCGGTGGCAATGGGTTTATTTAACGTAACTGATTCGATTTTATATATTTAACGTAATTTAGCATTACGTGGTGATTTTTAAAAATATTTTTATTTCAGCTCTATCTGCTGCATGAGAAAAACATTTGCAGATACATTTCCAGGTTGTATATTTCGGTGATTATTGGAAGTCAATTTTATAGGTCATAGAACTAGTTTTAACATGGAACATATGTCAAACACATGACCTAAATATCTTTATTATTCTTGACTTAAAAAGTAAACATCTTTTTTTTAGAACAAGTTTGGATAGTTTTGGAATCTCTTAACTATTATCATCACAATGACTTTCAGCGTTATTTCTTGAGCAGTAACAAAGTGTCGAACACTATCATTCCTTGCATTGTATCATTTTGTTTTCATAATACCACACATTAGCTAGCATTATTATTATTAAACTGAGACTGATTGAGGCCATGTAACTTTCCATGGTGACCCAACTAATAAAGGATACATTCAAAAGTCATTTCCATGCTCACTTGCCTCTAAGTCTGTGCACCTAACCACTGAGACATACTGCATCTTAACATACTCATAATGGAGCATCAGGAGGCTCTATGGGAAAGTAAATTCCTTTTGCTGGAGGAATCGGTACTGGTTTGCCAGAAATTCAGCTGGGTGACAGCACTCCTAAGCATCTGTTATTCTCTGTCATTAGCCCAACCACTCGAATTACATAAGCCACTGAAATGATCGTAGCTGCTTCAGGGCTGACCCTCTAACGTTAGTCATTCTATGTGTCTCGTTAAAGAAATTCGGAGTTGGTGGATGATGGAGGAAAGAGAAATTAGTATTTAGAATCATATAATTTCAGGGCTGTAATTAAAGATAATCTAATGCAGTGATTCATAATCTTTTTTTGGCAGAAGTGGTGTCATCGTCCCTTTGAGAATCTGGTGAAAGCTACAGCGATTGACAGCGTTGTTTGGCTGCCCTTCGACAAGGCTTCCTTCCTACTTGGAGGTCGTCCCAAGTTCAGCTAGAGGCAGAGGTCTTCTCCCTTACTTCCTACACCCTGGTGGTCAAAACTGGGACACACCAGAAACTTAATCCAACTAGTGACTCCAGGTCCTTCTCTAGAAAATTATACCGACACACATTTACTTTTTATAAAATTTCTGGAGGATTCATCACTCTCCTTAAATTATTTAATTGATGAGGAAACCCAAACATATGGAGGCTAAATGATTCACTTAAGGCCAGATAACTGTATATTAGCAGTGTTGGCGTTAGAACCCAAACTTCCTGAGCCCTGATCATTTCCTAATGTGCATAAACACTACACTCATACCCTCATCTTGTGTAGATGTGTGAAGGTGCCCAATAATGCAGGATGGGGGGAAGAGGCGAGCTGTAGGACCATCAGTAGTGCGGCCCAGTACCTTTAACTAGTCCTTCATGGACTGCTATGAGAAATCACTAACATCAATCATTCCCAATTACAATGCATTCCCAATTACAATGACTACATCAATTTTTAAGTTTGACGTCATATTTATTTATTAATGGTGTAAAATGTAGTAACATTTTAAGAATTGATGCCTTTAAATTATGGTGTTGGTGAAGAATATTGGATATAACATGGACTGCCAAAAGAATGATCAAGTCTGTCTTGGAAGAAATACAACCAGAGTGCTCCTTGGAAGCAAGGATGGCAAGACTTCCTCACATACTGTGGACATGTTATCAGGAGGGACCAGTCCCTGGAGAAGGACATCATGTTTGGTAAGATAGAGGGTGAGCAAAAAAGAGGAAGATCCTCTACGAGATGGATTGACACAGTGGCTGCAACAATACGCTCAAACATAGCAACAATCGTGAGGATGGCACAGGACCCGGCAGTGTTTAGTTCTTTTGTACACAGGGTCGCTATGGAAGGATTTTTGTACACAGGAAGCCGCTCAGTGACACCTAACAACAACAACAGTAATATACCTTAATGTGCATTATCACCTTCTGCGTCTCTTCAGAAAGGATGAATTAAATACTGGTATGTGTGTTCGAACATCTACATTTCATCGTTTGCATGGGTGTAGTGCCTGTCTTCTATTTCTCCTTTGGACTTGGATAGCCAAGTGTTAATGTTCTGTCCTACAAACATTTTGTTTCTCAGTAGATTGTAATTCACTTATCTTTTTCAAATATCAGATTACCACAAATCATTCTGCAATTCTTTTTTTTTTTTTTTTTTTTTGGCCTTGTATCTATTGGAGATTTTTTTCTAAATAGCACATTATTGACACAGTGGCTGCAACAATGGGCTCAAACGTAGCAACCATCACGAGGATGGCGTAGGACTGAGAAGCGTTTCTTGTTGTACAAAGGGTCGCTATGAGTCGGAATAGACTCCATGGCACTCAACAACAACAACAACAATTAAGTGACCCTAATATAGTTTACAGGATGTAGTGGCTTCTGATGAAAGGCCAAAAATCATTCATTAGGAAACTCTAATTTATTGCAGATAGAGAGGCAAAAAATAGTAAATTCTTCATTCAATCCACATTTTAAATTGCATTGTTTTGCTGTTTCAGCTCGTAACTTTAGTTCAATCACTACTAAGACATTTATCTGCCACGTAAATTCATCCTTCAAGGTACAAAGTAAATTTCACCAAAGCTGTGACACTTGCACCCTCCTCCTCACTCACTTGCATCAATGCAGCAGAATTAACCACACTTCTCATGTGTCCTCATAATGTTTTGAATCAGTAGCTATTTTTTTATTGTTGTAGTTTAAGTGAAAGTTTACAATTGAAGTTAGTCTCTCATACAAAAATTTATACACACATTGTTATGTGACCCTAAGTGCTCTCCCTATACTGTGATAGCACACTCCTCCTTTCCACCCCTGATTTCCCGTGTCCATTCAACCAGCTCCTGACCCTCTCTGCCTTCTCATCTCACCTCCGAACAGAAACTGCCCATTTAGTCTCATGTATCTACTTGAGCTAAGAAGCACACTCTTCACTAGCATCATTTTATGTCCAGTCCAGTCCAATCTTTGTCTGTAATGTTGGCCTCGGGAATTGTTTTAGTTGTGGGTTGACAGAGAGTCCGGGGGCCATGCTTTCTGGAGTTCCTCCAGTCTCACTCAGGCCATTAAGTCTGGTCTTTTTACTAGAATTTGAGTTCTGCACCCCACCTTTCTCCAGCTCCATCAGGGACTCTCTGTTGTGTTCCTTGTCAGGGCAGTCATTGGTGGTAGCTGGGCACCATCTAGTTCTTCTGGTCTCAGGATGATGCAGTCTCTTGTTTATGTGGCCCTTTCTGTCTCTAGGGCTAATACTTTCCTTGTGTCTTTGGTATTCTTCATTCTCCTTTACTTCAGGTGGTTGGGACCAATTAATGCATCTTAGATGTCCGCTTGCTAGATTTTAAGACTCCAGATGCCACTCACCAAAGTAGGATGCAGAACATTTTCTTAATAAACTTTGTTATGCCATTTGACCTAGATGTCCCCTGAAAGCATGGTCCCCAGACCCCTGCCACTGCGACTCTGTCTCTCAAAGTGTTTGGTTGTATTCAGGAAACTTCTTAGCTTTTTCAGTTGTGCTGACTTCCCCTGTATTGTGTGTTGTCCTTCCCTTCACCTATGATAATTCTTGTCTACTATCTAGTTAGTGAATAACCTTCACCCTCCCTCCCCACCCTGTGTTTAAACCTTTTCTTGAGTTCTTGTAATAGTGGACTTATGCAATATTTGTCCTGTGATTGACTGAATTCACTCAGCATAATGCCCTACATATTCCTCCACGTTATGTTTCACGGATTCATCATTGTTGCTTATCATTGCATAGTATTCCATCGTGTGAACATACCATAATTTGTTTATCAGTTCATCTGTTGATGGGCACCTAAGTTGTTTCCATCTTTTTGCTATTGTGAACAGTGCTGAAATGAACATGGGTGTACATATATCTATTCATGTGACAGCTCTTAATTCTGTAGGATATATTCCAAGAAGTGGGATTGCTGGATTGTATGGTACTTCTATTTCTAACTTTTTGAGGAAGCATGAATCAATAACTATTGAACAAATGCATTAAAAAAATATGACATTTATATGTTGTTGTTGGGCGCCATCAAGGCGATTCCCACTCAAAGCGATCTCATGTGACAGAGTAGAACTGCCCAGTAGGGTTTTCTTGGCTACAACCTTTACAGAAGCAGATCTCCAAGTCTTTCTCCTGCGGAGTCTCTGGGTGGATTCAAACCATCGACCTTTTGGTTAGTAGCCCAGTGCCTAACCATTGCACCACCAGGGCTCCTTGGCATTTGTATAATCAAGAGTAAATAGTATAAGTAAACACATGGGGTCACTATGAGTTGAAATTGGCCCAACTGCAGCTGAATTTTTTTTTTTTTTATGAGCTTTAATGGTAGAACATGATTTTGGAATAGGATATCTCTCCATGGATACAGATGCATTTCCAGTTGCCTAAATACCTTCATGCAGAGCCCTGGAGGCGCAGTGGTTAAGAGCTATGGCTACTAACCAAAAGGTCAGCAGTTCGAATCCACCAGCTGCTCCTTGGAAATCTTATAAGACAGTTCTACTCTGTCCTATAGGGTCGCTAAGAGTTGGAATCAACTCAACGGCAACAGGTAGGGTAGGTAACTGGTAAGTATCTTCATTAGTGTTTCCTGCAGTTATATCAACTAAATATGTCCCTCAGAAAATTTATCATCTTTCTTCACAAACCTACTCCTCTTCCTGGTCCCCTCATTTGGGAAACAATCACCACCATCCAATGTTACCAAATCTAATGTTATATTTGATTCTTTCTTTACTCAACTGTTTTTGCTCTTTTAATTTGAAATTTCACAAAATCCACTTTCTTAAAATACGTATATGTAATTATGTAATTCCCTTGCATAATCCTTCTCATGGCCCCATGATACCTTAAAGAAAGAGATCAAATTCCTCAAGAGACTTCTCCACGCTTGATCCAACTCCCCTTTCCAGGTATATAACCATTGCTCATTGTGCACTCATGTTTCAGAGATTGTTTATGTGCTTTATTTCTTCTCTCTGTTGTCCAGGCTACCACTTTCTCTGCCTACTAAAATTCTACCCATTGTTCAACACTCACTTCAAATCTAGTATCCTCTGTGAAGGCTTCTTTGCCACACCAGTTCACGTGCCTGACAAAATTGCTCCCCTTCTCTGATCCCATAGCACTGTGTTCGCCCCACTGCTAGAGCATTGAACACAAATTCTATGCTAAGTAAGTGCATTTCTGAACCCCATCATTAATAGCAAGCTCTGTATGGTTCAGACTGACAGTCAGCTTTGTATCCTCTTTGCAGCCAGCAAAGTTCTCCATTAATGTAGCAGGAAGACACTGGCATACTGATTTATTGTCTTATTTTCTTGACAAGAAATGTCCTTCCTTTGTTTACTAAATGGCATTATTATTTCTATGATTGTTTTAATATTATTATAATACTACTGTAGCTCAAATGATCACCCTGTTAATAGTCTCATAAGTAAGGACCAAGAATGATGGAAGTCTGTATTTCTAGCCCTAATATGTGCTATTTTATATAATAAATTGAGAGGAAAATGTAAATAACTAGATTAAAATTTTAAAAATCCAGATTCAATTACATCAAAATATTTCTTATAAAAAATCCAAGTATTTATTAAGCATCTGTTTTGTATAAAGCACTAAAAGTAGGTGTGGGAATGATGCTAAACAAAAGATATGTAAGTCTGCACTATCTGTTACACTGCTTAGCTTAATCTCGTTTCACTATCAACCTCCTCCCAAAAAAGCTGTAGAATGATTCTGTTTGCAAATATTAAAACTTACTTGTTTTGGGAAATATTACTGACTTCTTTTCATGATAAAAAATTATTAATATTATAAAATTGAGCACTCAAATATTTTAATGATTTCTTCTTATAATATATATATATAGATGGCTAAAATTTACCAGATTGTTCTCTCATACTAACCTTAAGCCCATTCCTATATATAACTCTCTCAAACTCTTAAAAGTACTAATTAAGAAAGGAAGCTTAACAAAATTTCACAATGTTATGTATATATATTTTTTAACAGCATTACGTAGGAGAAAAATAATTCTGGCAATAAAAATCCACTCTGGGTTTATCAAATAATCTGCATTTGCAAATTTATCTGTACCCATTCCAAACCAAAACCCCTAGGGTTTTTAAGGCTATAAATCTTTATGGAAGCAGATAGCCATAGTTTTCTCTTGTGGAGTGGCTGGTGGGTTCGAACCGTCGACCTTTTGGTTAGCAGCCAATTCCCAACCTAAGAAATCCAGACCTCACTTATACATCACAATACCCTCAGCCCTGAAGAATGAACTGCCTTCAAAAATCTTTTCAGCATAATATTTGAAAAATACATGATATCATATAATATTTTTTTCCTTTTAAATTGGTGGCATATGGGGAAGATTAACCATTAACAGCAACTAGAAGAAGGAGAAGCAGGAGGAGTTGCTCAATAAATATTAGATCTTAGTATTGTTATTATGAGGCTGGTGGCGCAGTGGTTAAGTGTGCAGCTGATAACCAAAAGGTCAGTGGTTCGAACCCACCAGCCACTCCTTGGAAACCCTATGGGGCAGTTCTAGTCTGTCCTATAGGGTCACTATGAGTCGGTTATCGACTCAACGGCAAAGGGTTTTGTTAAAATTGTTATTTATATTTTTATAATAAAACATATGTTGAGAGGCTTGGATTTCAATTACTTACAAACATTTGTTCCCTTCCTTCCTTATTCTATTTTTCTATATAAAAAAAGTAAGTGCATTTCCTGATCCAGAATGAGATTATTTAAGAACATCGAATCATCAAATACACCTGTCAGCACAATAGCAGTGGCACACTCTCTATGACTTTATTTTCTTCCACTTTTTAAAATGGTAAAAACCACACTTGCAGTACATGCTCCATAGTTGGAGAGTAATTAGAGGCTCACATAAAACAGAAAAGAGATTAGCACTTTACTAACATAGTCCTCCTTTGCCTAAAATAATAGGTTTACCATAGCAACCTGATTGCAGTAGAAAAAGCTCCTGCCAAATGCATCCTAACCTCTCTTGAAGTTTCTATGAGAAGGAATTAGACACTTGAGAAAGATAATATGCTGTACCATATCATCTAAGTACAAATACATATATATGTATATATTGTGTGTGTGTGTGTGAAGACAAAGTAATCGTCCTTCAGACATTTGAGAGTTAAGAGGTACCTTTCACCTTCCATTTTAAAATGGTTGGTGAGACATCTTATATTCAAGCCACACTGACATTACAGATCGATTGCTAGCCAAGGAAGAGTTCTTCCTGACTTTTTAAATAGGATAAATGTCAATCCTTCTGCTTATGATTCCTTAGTACACAAGCTTTAAAGTAATCAGGAATAAACTAACTGAAGAAATTAGACATTTAAGCAAATTCTGTACTATCATATTTTCTGTTGTCTGCTCTAGGGTGTCTAAAATTGAAAATAGGAGATGGTGTGTCTAGGACTTGCTCTTCTCTAAACATTTTCCAAGGCATGGAGAAAAATATGAAAGAGGTCATTTAGACCTCCAAATTGGATTATCTTAATATTTCACCCTTATGCTACTTTTTAAAATAACACCTAAAATTGTTCAAGAAGCTCCTGATTCTCAGCTGACACAGCCCTGTCCATTGGGCAGTGGGCAGTGCACTGCGTCAGAAAAACAATTTTTGGGTTTCTGTACATGTTGTTGTTTTTGTTAGTTGCCATCAGATTGGCTCCAACTCATGGCAACATGCGCAATGGAACAAAACACTGCTCGGTCCTGCACCATCTTCACCGTTGTTGGTATGCTTGAGTCTGTTGTTGCAGCCACTGTGCATTTTGATTGTCTTCCAGCCTAGGAAGCTCATCTCTCAGTACTACATAGAACAACATTCTCTTCTGATCCACAGAGTTTTCACTGGCTAATTTTCTAAGGCAGATCGAAGGATTTACACATAAATCCTATCATACCCTGACCTATACTTGGTATTGACTTTTCTGACTCCATTTTGGAGGCCTGGTGGCTTTGAGGATAAGAGCTCAGCTGCTAACCAAAAGGCCACTAGTTCGAATCTATCAGCTGTTCCTTGGAAACCCAATCTGGCAGTTCTACTCTGTCCTACAGGGTCGCTATGAGTCATACTCCACTCAACAGGATGAGTTTGGGTTTTTTGATTTTCTTTGGGGGTTGGGGAGACTCCATTTCAGGTCATAAACCAAAGCCAAACCTGTTGCCATGGAATTGATTCTGACTCCTAGGTCATAAACAAGCACACATAACTGTAATTGACCATATAAGACTCTCTGGGATAAATGCTGAAGCAAAGAGGCAGGTAACAGATAGTATTCACCAGTGAAAGAGAGTCTTGTGGTTGATATGATCATAGAAAATTGTTGTAAAGAAAATGTTTCTTAAAGATGACTTTATTTTGGCAAAAAAGGAGTAGGGTGTAATTAGGCCCTAATCACTTTTAAATTCTTGCCTTTTTAATGCTTAAAACAAATTAAGAAGCATGAGTGAATATATCCCTGCTTTAGTACATATGCCAGGAGTGCTAATTAAACTTTTTAAAACAAGTGTGGACTTTCTCTCCAAATCAGGGGGAATTAGCAAATTTAGTCTGCAAATTGAACCATGGAACCAATAGAAAAATTATTTCCCATCACAAAAAATTAAGAAAAATATACCATACAGCAATATTTTCTGCTGATAACTTATTTTTTTATGGTTCTTTGTTTCTGCCTTTACCGATATTGACGTCCCCGAATCATAAAACATGAGGAAGAATATTGCATATATATGAGTGTCTATGCACGTGAAAACCAAACCCACTGCCATTGAGTCAATTTCGACTCATAGCAACTATATTTGTACGTGTGAATTTGGGGTGATAGAACATCATGTGAGCACTTACTCTCAAATGGTTCAGGGAAAAAAGCACTTTGTACTATTTTTTGCATCTTCCTTCTCAATTTGAAATTAATTTCAAAATAAAAATACTTTATAATTTAAAAATATATAAGTTAAATTTTAAACATAATTTTATCTATGTAGCTAATTTTTTAAATAAGGTCTTACCAATAATCTTGCATACCCCTATCCATAAATTCTACATTCAGTTTTAGAAAACATCCTTTAGCATAGTATTCAGAATTTAAGCTACACTTTCAATAAAGTTTTATCAAACATATGAAGAGCCTAGGAACTATGCAGCCAAAAGTTCCAGAAACCCAGTAAGTGTAAAGTTCACTGATATAGTAAACTTTCAACTTGCTTTAGCTCTGCCATTTTACATCACAGTTAGCAAAAATAGGATTAATAGGCCAAAGTTATAGGGAATCAGAGTTTAATACACTGTAATAAATAACATTCTACCCACCAGAGAAGTTCAAAATGGAATGTACTGCTATGGCATGGAATAAGTTATCATCACTGAAGGAATTCAAGCCAAAGAAGTAATCTTCTCATACAATTCGAGAGTTTGTGCTCTGGAGTCAGAAAGACCAAAGACAGAATTCCATATTCCATATCTACCACTTACAAGCTCTACAGTCTTGAGAAATAACGAAACCTCTCTATTTCAAAATTTTCAGAATTGGGAATACCTACTTACCAACTACCTTAATGGAGGATGGAGTAGAAATCTGTTTTTTTTTTAAGCATTGCTATTTGGCTTTTCTGCTCACCAAAGTATTTTGTTTATGGCAGAATGTTTAAACATTAAAAAAAAAATGAAGAAATATATAACTTAAAGAACAGAAGTGTTCTACAAATAGAACATATAACTTATAATTTTATATTGTTTACATATTTAGGAGTATTATATATAACATTTTTTCACACCTGGTGGTGCAGTGGTTAAGTGCTACGGCTGCTAATCACAAGGTCTGCAGTTCGAATCCACCAGCCACTCTTTGGAAACCCTATGGGGCAGTTCTACTCTGAGTCAGAATCGACTCGATGCGATGGGTTGGTTTGTTTGTTTGTTTGTTTTTAATATGTTAAACCTAAGAAAACAAACCAGTTGCTCTTAAATCAATTCCGATTCATGGCAACACCATGTATGTTAGACAGAGTAAAACTGTGCTTCGTAGTGTTTTCAGTGGGTTTTATTTCAGAAGTAAATCACCAGGCCTTTCTTCCAAGGAGCCTCTGGGTGGACTTGAACCATCAACTATTCAGTCAGTAGTGAGCATGTTACATGGGCTACCCGAGGACTCCCACCTAATATGTTACTTTCTCTGGTATAAACTTCTACTTTCTTTTCTTTTTGTCTCCTCCGACTGTATGATTGAGATAGCTTATGGTTTCTGTATCAATTAATGCTATTTCCTTAAAAAGTATTTTGTACCGAGATTATTTTTTGACAAACTCCTATTGCACATGAAAGTCCTATTTCCATTTTGTTTTGAACCTTTGAAACAAACTCTAGATTAGCAAAAATCCAAGATGCTCCTAAGGCACCCAAAATTTGAGCAGCAAAAATTCTAGAGAAAAGAGAACTTCAGGGAATTGAGCTCTACCTTCTGTAGAAATAATACCCTTGAAGCAATTTTCCAAATCTTAAACTATTTGGGTCAAGAGGTTGAAAAGCTAAGCAGAAAGTGCTTTGTCTAAAGGAAAAATAAACTAAGCAGAGCTTCTGGCTTTTTCATCCTGGTAGAGGGACAAAATTTGGAAATCAGAGACCTTCAAGAAATAGAGTGCTGAGAAACTCCCCAAGATTTCACTTTCAAAATCATCTCAGTTCCTGATTAGATTTAGGTAATCTGCCTTTACATAGTGTATCTGCCAGAAATAAAGCATATTTTCTCTTCAAGGAACATAGTAACATCCACAAAATTCTATAATTTTTAATAAACAATGTTTATACTCAATAATAATAATAAAATAACAAGTCTGTCAAAACATAGGACAAAATGACCAGAAACAAAAGAGAGAAAAAAATAGATAACATAGATAACAGAAAGAGATCTGAAAATGATACAGGTCCCCAGACTAGAATTGTCAGTCATGAACTTTAAAATAACTATGATTAATATGTTCAAGAAACTATGCTACTATACGGAAATATTCACCACGGTATTGACATCTATAAAAAAAAGTTAAGTGGAAATTCACTGGTGTTCATGATTCCATTTTTGTGGTCACTGTGCATTCTGAGTTCCTTCCAACCTAGAGGGTTCATCTTCTAGCACTGTCTGTATCAGACAATATTCTGTTGTTACCCATAAGGGTTTCATTGGCTGACTCTTGGCCTTTCTTCCTAGTCTGTCTTAGTCCGGAAGCTCTACTGAAACCTGTCTACCACAGGTGACCCTGCTGGTATTTGAAATACTAGTGAGGTAGTTTTCAGTAGTTAAGAGCTTGGCTGCTAACCAGAAGGTTGGCAGTTTGAATCCACCAGCCACTCCTTGGAAACTCTATGGGGTAGTTCTACTCTGTCATATCAGGTCACTAGGAGTAGGGATCGACTCGATGGCAATGGGTAATGTGGTACCTGTGAGGTCCAGAGGCATGAAAAGTGGCCAGTATATTGTTAAACCAACACTAACTAAAGGGTTAAGGGAAGGAGGAAGAGAAAGAGAGCATTCAGATGCTTGCAATTCTGTCTATAATAGTAATAGAAAAATGTCAGAAAATAAAGGCATTCAAAATGCAGATCCTTCATACAAGTCCTCGCATCTCCCTCACTATTGAAAATGTAGGATGAATAGTTTTATTTGCTTGAAATAGAACCTGAACTTACTTTGGTTCTCCTTCATATTATGAGTTAAACTGTGCTTATGTGTCTCTTTCATTCAAAGCTTCACTAAAATCAAAGGAGCAAACATGGAATTAAAAAAAAAGAAAGTCACAAGTAAATGCTAATTGTCAAAAGCATTCATACCATTGTTTGAAAAGCAATGTCTTCTTTGAAGTAACAGGAAATTGAAATATCAGCTCTGAAGTGAAATGACTTTTGCTTTCACCTGATGGTTATCAAAAGAAATAGACTATTCAATCATCCCAAACAATAATAGTTAACATCACTACTGCAAAAGCTTTTCAGGCAATGAAATAAAGGTAATAAAAGGGAACAAAGAAAGGTTAAGTGGCTAGACACCTTAAACATGATAAGCTCTACATCACACAAAAAGCAATGTCGGAGGAACTGAGATTACTTTTGTCTTGAGTCATCTTTGGCTCAAATACATGTGATTGCTTGAGCTACCAAAGCAGGGATTGCTCGCCCATGAGGTGTTACAGAATGAGTCATGGCATTAATTCCACTGGGATTTTTAATTTGCAGTTCTTTTTTTTTTCTTTCTCTGCTAAAAAATGACAACTGCTTTGTGGGAAATATAATTAATAAATATTCTAAATTCATTTTCTCCCCAAGTCTAAGATTCTTTTTGGACCTCGATTTAAGTTACAACTTTGTTTTTCGTCTGTTTGATTTTTGGTGGCGAGATGTGATTTGAAATGTGAGTTTTAAGTAATTTTCACTTTTTGAAATAGCATTACAAAAGATCTATGAAAATGAAGTGCGCACTACATGGGCTACAGCTTCAAGCAGTATGACGACCAAATGTTAAATTGTACCTGAAATAAATTATTTGTTCCACTGTTGGGCTTACAGGAAGTTAAGGCATTCTCTGAGAAACCCAAAACAAAAACAAGGGCTGAAACAAGAACAATATGCCATATAAGATCACAGGAAGAGGGTCCTGGCGGTAAAGGCCCAAGTCACTACTTCAAGCAATGAAGGTAAAGAAGCTGAACCTGAGACCCCTTGAGTCATCTGGGGACCCTGCCAAGAGGGGACTGAGGTCCAAGATCAATAGGAGCTGGTCAAAAACCAACACAAATCCTTGCTGAAGAAAAGTGTCCTCAACTGTGACAGATTTTTCAGAGTTTAGGATTAACCATAAATGAGCTCATAATCAAAGCCCAAAAAGCACACACAAGGAAAGAAGCTACCATGAGTGAAAGTCAGCAAAGAACAACAACCTTTTGGCTCTCTGCACCTCAGACTGGATACTTTCTAACTACCCATCTTGTCATTTTGTATGAATTACTTATTAGAGGTATTCTAATATCTGTATCTGATAATATCCATAATTGGGTCATTTTTGCATATGTCGTTGTTCCCATAGCCCTGTATTTTTTCTTATTGCCTTGACAGAATGACAGAAACAGAGGCCTAGCAAGAAGAGGGGGAGACAGAGGAGGGCACTTGCCCTTGGGCGCAAGTCCAAGTGGGCCCTAGATGAGGTCCAGAGTGACATTCTGAGGTGCCATAAATATGAAAGGCGCCTGACTGAGGTAGCCAGACAAGAGGGGGGACGGTGTTTCCGCTGACGCTTCGTTGCTATCAGCGTCTATTCATCTTGAAACTAGGTGTGGGGGGGGATGTGGGGGCGCAAAATAGAGATTGCCCGTGGGCGCTTGTTACCCTCCCCACGCCTCTGGACAGAAACTGCATATCAAAAGATTACAGATCTCTTGGAGATATGATTTTCCCCAGAAATGGCTCACCTATTGTAAGAAGATAGAGCAGTGTTTCTCAACCCTGGGCAATTGTGCTCCCCAAGGAACATTTACCAATGTCCGCAGAGGGTTTAGGTTGTGACAGCTGGGGAGGGGAGTTACTGGCATCTAGTGGATAGAAGGCAAGGATGTTAACAAACATCCATAATGCACAGGGCAATCCCCGCAACAAAGAATTATTTGGCCTAAAATGATAGTAGCACTACTATTGAAAAGCCCTGCAGTAGAGTGGGAGCCAATTACCTTAAGCTAATCAGTGATTGAGGTCAGCTGAAAATGAGTTGCATCTATCTCTTGTTCAGCCTCCCTCCCCACCCCAGATGAGAGCGTAAGACCTCGGGGTGTTTTATTCAGAATCTCATTTGACCAATATTTTTATTCCCCCTCTTTGCCACCCCCCCACTCTGATTCCAAACACGCTGGCATTTGCCCTTGTGCATACCCATAACACACGTGCACGTCTGTATGTTCACATGACAGTTACCTCATAAATCTTACTCTTTATCCTTTACGACTGATCATTTTCACCTATTCTAAGAAGCATTGCCTGCCACCCCTTCAACCCCTACGCTCAATTACCAGTTTAACGCTGGATTAGGTATCACTACAGTGTTTAAGGTAGAACCTGGGCAGGGACCTAGTCTGACAAATACTGATTGATCTAAAAAGTGTCTCAAAGTGTCTAGGTCAGTTTTATATATATATATTTTTAATCTAGGCTGCCCAGTTGTATCTTGTATACAATGCTTTTGAGGTCATTAGCACTTTTATTCCATTACCTGAGACTTTTATTCACTATTTAATGTTTTAATGTATACTCCATTACCCCGTATATTAACAAAAGTCACTTCCCTAGATGTTGCATCTAGATTTTTAACATATGTTAAAATATCAAACCAGTTGGTATGGCATGTGTGTCTTGATGGACCTGTGTTCCACAGGGTTATCAACGGCTGATTTTTTGGAAGTAGATCACCAGATCTTTCTTCCTAGGTGCCTCTGGGTGGGCTCAAATCTCCAACCTTTCAGTTAGTAGCTGAACACATTAATCATTTGCACCACCCAGGGACTCCTATAACATGTCTCTCTTTCTCTGTCTCTCTGTGTGTGTGTGTGTGTGTGTGTGTGTGTGTGTGTGTAAACAGATAGATAGATGTATGTGTGTGTACACATACCAACCCCAAAACCAAACCCATTGCCATTCAGTGAATTCCAACTCATAGCGACCCCACAGGGTTTCCAAGGCTGTAAATCTCTATAGAAGCAGACTGCCACATCTGTCTTCCGAGGAACTGCCGGTGGTTTCAAACTCCTAACCTTTCAGTTAGCAAACACTTTAACCACTGTGACACCAGAAAACAAACAAATCCATTGCCGTAGAGTTGATTCCCATGCCTTGCAGAGTAGAACTGTGTTCCATAGCGTTTTCAATGGCTGCAATCATTGCAGAAGTAGATCGTCAGGGCTTTCTTTTGCAGCACTGCTGGGTGGACTGGAACCACTAACCATTTAGTTAGCAGCTGTTATATATCGAATTGTGTTCCGCAAAAATATGTCTTCTAAATCATAACTTCTATGACTATGATTATAACCCCCTTTGGGAATGCATTGTCTTTGTTATGTTAATGAGGCACGATTAGTGTAAGGTGTGTCTTAAATCAGTCTCTTCTGGGGTATAAAAGATTAAACAAGGAACGAGCAAGCAGAGATGGGGGAAGATAGGGACCAAGCCACGTGGAGATCTCCAAGGAACCAGGAAACGAGCTGAAGAGACAAGGACCTTCCTTCAGAGCCGACAAAGAGAGAAAGATTTCCCCCAGAGCCAGCACCCTGAATTGGGACTTCTAGCCTCTTAAACTGTGAGAAAATAAATTTCTGTTTGTTAAAGCCGCCCATTTGTGCTGTTTCTGTTATAGCAGCACTTGGTAACTAAGACAGCAGCCAACTGCAAACCCCAGGGGCCTTACACACACATGTGTATCACACATGTACATGCCCAAAATTACGGAGTGCCTTTAACTTTTAAAAGTATGAGTTGACTGATTTTTTTTTAAAAAAAAGTTATTAAAGCAATACACAAATAATCATAAAGCAATACCAGTTCACCATAAATAAAAAATACAGAAGGCAGAAAATCTCCCCACTAAACTCATCTCTAGAGACAATTGCTCTTAATGTGTCAGTAAATTTCCTTCTAGTCATTTCTCTCCATCCACTTTTGCATGTGTGAGTAAACAATGCAGTATAATTTTACCAGAAAATATAACATAAATATTTTAGTAAGGAGTACCTTGGAAATGATACACTTTAATTAAGCTCATTCTTCTAGTAACCTTCTTTGTGACCTAAATTGTACTTTGACTTAACCCCAAAGCGGTATTCTTTCTTAAAAGGAGCAGATATACCTGGAACCAGCCCAAACCTCTGCTGTACACGTTTGAAGTCCTCCTGCTGACGGAATTTCAAGAGTAGATTAATTTACTTAAAGCTTGACAAATTGGCCATTGTCTCCCAATGGAGAGAGAATACTGAATTAGTCACTTATGTTAGTAGGGCTTCTCTAGGAGGAAAAAAAAAAATCCATCTTTACACACTAGTCTTTTAACATTGCACAGAAACTCTCACAAATGAGCTTCTTTTGTTTTGTGTCCTATCGAAGGAATAAGAGGAGCTGTAAGGTCCAGGAGGAGCTGACACACTTTGCCCCACTTCATTCAGGATTGTTCTAATGCTAGATCATTTCATAGAGAACCATTTGTTCTCTGCTTTATAAGGAAAGAAGCCACTGTTACGGTTTGGGCGGCTATAGCTAATTTATAATGGGAGTTATATACAATCAAATAAATCAAAATGAAAGTGACCAATAGTAATATACAGAATGGGCTAAGAATATATCATAAGATGCATTTTATTTCTGTTATTTGATAAGCAACTGAGGAGGCAAGTGGGATTACAACCTTGGTGCATGTCACACAATTAGACCATATACAGAGGGTCTGCACGTCATCAGATCAGCAGATAGAGGACATGTTTGATAAAGGCTTAAAATAATGAAGTTAAATAAAATATTAATAATAAATCATTCTATTAAGAAAAATGATGAATTTTATGCAACTCAAATTAATAACTGAAGTTATACTGAGTTGAGAATAGTAAAAAACCTCACTGGTTTAATACACCAAAAAAAAAAAAAAAATCAAAGTCAAATCTGTTGCCTTCAAGTCGATTCTGACTCACAGTGACCCTATAGGACAAAGAAGAACTGCCACATAGAGTTTCCAAGGAGCAACTGGTGGATTCAAACTTCTGACTTGGTTAGCAGCTGAGTTCTTAACCACTGTGCCACCAGGGCTCCAATACACCAAAGCAGGTAGCAATTATATTCACTTTTAAAACAGAATGCACACTTCACTGTGTGCAAGGCCAAGTCAAGCCATTTTCCTTTCTGCATTTTGGCTGGTCTTCTATGAGAGGCAATACTGGGAACATAGTCTAATCAACTTAATCAATACTGTTTGAGCTAAGGAGTCCCTGGGTGGTGCAAACAATGGTTAATGTGCTCACTGCTAACTAAAAGGTTGGCGGTGAGTCCACCCAGAGCCATCTTGGAAGAAAGTCCTGGTGATCTACTTCCGAAAAATCATACATTTAAAACCCTATGGAAACAGTTCTACAGTGACACAGACACCGTCCCCATGAGTTGGAATAAACTCCGTGGCAACTGGTTTTATCTGAGCTCAATAGCAGCCTGAGTGTAGATCTAGGATATATTTTATTGAAGAAAAAGAAGAAAATGTAAATAATGAGGCCATGAGAATTGATAATGTAGACCTGGAACTGCAGCAAGAATGTTAAACTACTTTCAAAGAACATTTTCAACTAAGGGTGAGGGTTATTCATAGAAGAAAGGGAAATATCACCAACTGTTACAAAAAATTAGAGCGAGGGCAGGTTTTGAAAAGTAAGTTGGTATGTCATATCCTCTGGATATCCAGGCTTCCCACCTCATCTCTCCAGGGCACTGCCAGTTTTCGCTTGTAACAACTGGTGGGAGAAAGCAAGGCCACCATACCAAGAACTTCACCACCCTAGTCAGCTCATCTACTAAAAAGCTGTACCTCACTGAGAGGTTGTAACCACCTGGTTTAGCAATTGAGAAACAAATGAATTTCAGAGGTAACAGTGGATGTTTTGAATGTTCAAATGTTTTATCGCTAAAGTGAAAGAGGCAACATATAGTGATTAGCTTTATAGAAAGGGGAAATGAAAGTTGAGTTTGCAGACATAGAGATATTGATAAGAGGCAGAGGGGAGCAGAACTTAAAATAAAAATGTCAATATCTCTCAATTCCAATACTGTGGTTTCCCTGCATTATCAATGCTCTAATTATATTTGCAGGAATAAGAAAACAACACAACAGAGATCTGCATTTTCTGAGGATAAATTATTAGTGCATTAATTTGACTAAACTTATCTTGTCTACCACCTTGCTTTTCACTGCATTTAAATATCCATGTCTAGCAACTGCTTTTTGCCATATGTCCACTCCTCCCACGTAAGAAAATAAAGAGAGAAGATAAACCAAACACCTCTTCTGTGTCATCAATCTAGCCTCAAGGAATTCTTTCCTCCTTTTTGGCGAGATCCTTGCCTTCACAAGCACCCTTTACTTTTCACCAGGTTCTTCATTCCTGGCATCACTCTCCCCTCAGTCATCTTCAGAAATCCAGACCTTGAAGATTAGACATCGTCTAAAGGAAATACATCACTCTTCTGCTCCATTCCTCATCCCTCGTGTCTCCTTCTCCCCTGCATGCTTTCCTAACGTCTGTGGAATGTGATCTTCACAGCAAGTCACCTACGTCCATACTCTCTTCTCTGAGCACTGCTTTTATCTTCTTTCTCTAACTGAAATCCAGCCGTTGCCCTGAGGACTCTCCCGGTCATTTCTTCTTGGTTTCCTTTTTGGGCTCTTCCACCAGACCTGAAGATCTTGCTTTGCCCCAAGTGTTGCCCTCAGCTTTGTGCACGCTCTCCCTGAGTGATCTCATCCAGTTCCAGGGCTTCAGAATCTATCTGCATGCTGAAGACTACATCTAACGCAGACTTCCCCTCCTTACTCACAGATTTATGTATCCAATTTATCACTTGAATACGATAAAGCAACTCCAACTTAAGCTGACCAAAAGAGAACTATTTATTCCCCCATGCTACCATCTAATCTGCTCCCCACAACCTTCCCTTTCTATGCAAATGACATGACTATACTCCTTGGTTCCCCTCTTTCACTCATATCTCAAATCCAAACTTTTGTTAAAATAGATCCCAAATATGAATAGTCCTACCATCCCCACTCCTCTCAGTCTATGCCACAATCATCTCTTTGGAACTTCTGTGATGTCTCTTAACTGGTCTCCTTTTCTCCACTTTTGGACCCATAGAGGCTGTCCATGACACAGAAGTCAAAGAGATCTTTCTAAAGCAAAAAAAAAAAACACATCGTAACACCTCCTCCGTCTTAAAACCTTCCAATGGATTTTATTAATTAAGAACAAAATCCAAACTTCTTTCTTTCCATGAACCTCAAGGCCTTCCACGGTCAGTTCTTTACCAAGCTCTACTCTCGCCTCCCTGCAGTCTTCACCCTCAATCAGTATGATCCAAAAATAATGGTCTTTTTTTGTCTCTTAACCCACCACTTTAGGGCCTTTGTACTTAATGTTACTTTTGCTTGTGTACTAGCAAACCTCTAAAACCGGGACACTTGGCATAATAAAATGGCTGACATAGGGTCTAAATCAAACCACCATTTTGTTACAAGCTCCTGCTTCTGCATTCCTGAGAATATAACCTTGATTTCTTCCCATTCATATGCATATGGCCTTGGGCCTCTGGCTGGGTAGAACCCAAAGACCTTGGCCCCCTATCAGTCATCTTGTTTAAGTGCCCTGGCTCTTGACCCAGGCTACTCTTAGCAAATAAAAGGGGGGGTCAGGAATGCAGATTAGCCACTCTTAGTAAATAAGGTTTGGGGTCAGGAAAGTGACTGTAGGTGGACCAGCTTACTCCAGAAAGAAGGTAGTTAAAAATAGAATTGATGATGAAGTACCCACCTTGTGGCTATAACCATGTGACCATCATGCACTACCCCACATTTTTACTATAAAAGCACACCTCTCCCTCCACACTTCGGAGCAACTTTGTATTCTCTACAGGGCTGCTGTCCAATTTGCAAATTGTTCTATAACTCAATAAATCTCTGTACTTTTATTTTAAGAGTACGCATTCTTACTTTTTGACACCTGTAATGGTCTTGCCCTGGACTTTTGCTCTCTGCCTCCTCCGCATTTATTTCTCAGCTCAAATGTCACCTCAGAGACGCCTTCTCTACCACCCATGTTCATTTCCTACCATATTACCATAGTTCATTATGCTTGTAGAACTAACCAATATTATGTACTGTCTTTAAATCTGTTTTCATGTTTTTGGAGTCCTCCTTTCCTGCAATGAAAACGAATGCTTCTTAAAACTTCTATCTGTCTTGAACACCAACGTGCCTCAATGCCTAGAACACTGCCTGACACATAACATGTGTTTAATATATATTTGTTGACTGGCTTTTGTTAATTATTTTGATAATATTTTAGGTACCACAGTTTAATTTATTCTCCAACTCTTTTATTGATCCCAGAAATCTAATTTTATTCTTCCTTTCTCTTAAAAAAAAAAGGAATCTTATAAAGTCAATGACATCTACCTAAACAGATTCAGAGGTCTCTCTTATCTGATTAATTTTCCTGATCTTTACACTAATAGTAGGCTTTCCTGTCATGATACTGGCTTCTGTTATTTAATAACTCAAGTTTCCTCATCTGTCCTGATCATGATCACTATATTAAGATAATTGTGTTGTACCCAGTTCCTTCTCTTGTATTCTGTGTGGTTATGAAGGAATGCTTTGTGAACTTTCTCCCTCCTTTTCCCATCTAGAAATTGATATATTAAAATAATTGTAATAAAGCACTTGGTAAAGGAGAAGACATTCACTGAGACCCTCATTGTCTTTATCACACCCCCATTTAGATTTTCCACATATGGATTCTGGGGCTGGAATCCCTGGAAATTTCCTGAGACCACAGTTCTACCAGAAAGCAATCTGGCCCGGCCACCCTTGTGTGACTATAACCAGTCAACAAGTGTCCTTCCCGGTGCTCCTCTGTAAAAGATGAGAGCCAGCTGTAGCCAAAACACACCTCGCATAAGCATGGCTTTGCTTGTAGGTGACTGTTATGGAATGAATTGTGTCCCCCGCAAAATATGTGTTGCAAATCCTAACCTCTATGCCTGTGGTTATAATCCCATTGAGAATGCGTTGTCTCTGTTGTGTTAACGAGACAGGATTAGTGTAGGGCGTGTTTTGAGTCAATCTTTTACAAAATATGAAAGGAGCAGACTAAGGAAGCAGAGTTGGGGGAAGAGAGATGATAAGACACTTGAAGAATGCCCAAGAGTAAAAGTTCAAAGAGACAAAGACCTTCCTCCAGAGCCCACAGAGAGAGAAAGGCTTTCCCTAGAGCTGGCACCCTGAATTCGGACTTCTAGCTTCCTAAACTGTGTGAGAAAATGATTTTCTGTTTTTTAAAGCCACCAACTTGTCGTGTTTCTGTTCTAGCAGCACTAGATAACTAAGACAGTGCCCAAACAGATGAGAAACTACAAATGGAAAAGATGTAATGGGTAGATTCTTCTTTCCTTTCTGAAAAAAAACAAAACAAAAACGATACTGAATAAACCTTTTAAAGAAGTTGTTGAAGGACAATTCAGTAGCCATAATAATTCTTCAACAAACTCAGTCATTTATTCACTCACTCATTCAGCAGCTATTTCCTGAGCACTTACTAGGTATCAAGTACGGTGCTCATTAGTGAGTAATTACCAAGTGCCAGGCATGTTGCTAGATACATCCTGCCCATTGTTTGAATTTCTCTCCATCATGACCCTATGAAGAAGATTCAGGTTTTATCCCTGTTGCGCAGATGAGACACAAACTTTGAGGACTTAAGGAATTTTTTCAAAGTCACATAACCAGTAAATGGAAAAGCCAAGATTTGATCCAATATCTAGCTTACTCAAAAGGATATGTTTTAAATCATTATGTTATACTTATGCTTATTTTGGACAAAAGCCCAAAACAGGTAATTAATGCTATCAGTTAGCATAAATGTATTCTTTGCTTTTCTATCAGGTTCAGAACTAAAACAAATCAAAACAAAAACAAACAAACAAAAACCAGAAACAAACTTTATATTATCTGCTCACAAACATTTGCAAAATTCAATTTACTCATTTTTAAAACAAACTAACCTAATGCTACTTCTTAAAAGAAAGAAAATAAAGAAAATGCCCTTATGCAATTAGTGTATATCTGGCAAAATGTAAACCCCTGGTGGGGAACATCAATTCAAAAAGCTTTAGGCATGAGGGTCTTATGAGAAAATTTAGACCCAACAGCAGCATGAACCTCACAGGCCAATGTGTTTTTCAAAAAACAGACAGCTCTCTCTCAGTCTTTCTCCTGGTCTCATTCTTGCTCCCCCTCTCTCCTCAAGCACTGAGATGGTTAAAATTGTGTGTCACTTTGGCTGAGTCATGATTCTCAGTGTTTATATGTGATCACTCCCATGATTGAATATGCTGTGAGTAACCAATCAGTTGAACGGGAGTTTCCTTGGGGGTGTGGCCTGCATCTGAGTGTAAGCAGACGTTCTGGCTTTTTGTTCACTCTAGATCCTGCAGCTGCTGCCTGTTCGTCTGACCTCTGGTTCTTGAGACTTGAGCTGTCAGTTTATCTGCCGATCTTCAGATTTGCTGATCTTCACAGGCTGTGAGCAGAGCCCTGCTCTCTGACCTGCCGATCTTGGGGTCGCCAGACCCTGTGGCTAAGTGAATTGGGAGAAGCCTCTATCCTGATCCACGGACTTGGGATGTTCCAGCCTCTACAATCACGTGAGCTGTTTCTTTGATACAAATCTCTCCCTATATATATTTATACGTTTTACTGGTTTTGCTTCTCTAGAGAAGACAGCCTAACACAAGCATCTTACACTTTATCAGGCAAATGAGACAAATAAACCTACAATTTACAACACATTATGATACAAAAAGAAGCCTTGGAGGCATAGTGCTTAAGTGCTCGGTTTCTAACTGAAAGTTCGGTGGTTTGAATCCACCAGCCCCTCCATGGGAGAAAGATGTGGCAGTCTGCTTCCATAAAGGTTACAGCCTTGGAAACCCTATGGGACAGTTCTACTCTGTCCTACAAGGTCACTATGGGTTGGAACAACTTGACGGCAACAGGTACGATACAACATGTTAAATGCAACCGTGGAACACAGAGATCTGGGTCCCAGCCCTGACAGCTTCTTGGAAGAGGAGACACCTGTGGTGAGTTTCTGAAGTTAGCCTAAGTGAACAAGGGGGAGAAAAAGAGCCTGGACTTGTCCTACAGCCTTGATAAACTTTAAGCTGGAGAATGAGAAAATCAAATTTGAAGTTTGGCAAGATTATCCTGGTAAATTGGAATGTACAAGACAGATAATAGAGACACCAGTTTTTATGTGCTTACAGTAACGCAAGTGAGAGATTGTGACCTGTGCTAAAGTTATAGCTCAGGCATCTCGAAGATTGGACACTTCCTCATTTGACTGGAAAGGAAAATATCTAAACAACTATAATATTCCCATAAGAATCATTTTCACCTATTCTGCCATTAAAGTATTTTTAAAACTCTATTTCTGATTCAAACTATAATCCATCCATCCATTCATTTGTTTATTCGATTATTTATTTCGGTTCCATACTCAAATTAATCTTATAATCTAATCAGAAAAGACAGAAATAAACAAGTAGAAAAGTATGTTTTCTCATGCAAACAAGCCACCGATACTAGTTGCTGATTTCTGCACCTTCTCATGTACTTCCTTCCGCTAAGTAATATGAAGATTCCCTTATGTTTTGAATGATTTACCAGTTCCAACAATTGTCTCATTTCAGAGTTCATCACAAAAAAGTGAATCAGAGAAACAGATGTGTTTTAACATCTGAATTTCAACAAAAATTAAAAAACCTGTGAACAACAAAAGTAAGCAGATGTTCAAAAGCCAACAAGACTCTAGAACTAAAATTATCCATTTCTTGATTCATATGTATTTCTTCTTTTCATCAATAGGAAAAAATGTGTTAATCATAATTTTAACTATGGCTTTTTTTTTCCCGATATTTAAAATCTTATGTTGTTCTTGCTGTTAGTTGCCATCAAGTTGACTCCAATCCATGTGGTGACCCCATGTGGAACAGAGTAAAGTGTTCCTTGTTCCTGTGCCATCTTTATGATTATTGATATGTTTGAGTCCATTGTTGGGGCCCCTGTGCATTTTGAGTTCCTCCCAACTTCCAGCACTATATGTGACAATACTGTGTTGTGATCCATATGATTTTCATTGGTTAATTTTCAGAAGTAGATTGCCTGGACTTTCTTCCTTGTCTGTCTTAGTCTGCAAGCTCCGCTGATACCTATCTACCATGGGTGACCCTGCTTGTGTTTGGAATACTGGTGGTGTAGCTTCCAGCATCACAGCAACATGCAAGCCCACAAAGCACAACAAACTGACAGAAGGGCAGGGGAAAATCTTATGTAGGTGTCTTTTATTTGTAAAGTACTCATTTTAAATTATTTATAATACACACAGAGAAGTACGTAAATGAGAGTACAGTGTGATGATTTTTCATAAGGTGAATATACATATGCAACCCCTACATGAAGAATTATAATGTTACCAAAATCCTAAGGTGCTCCCCTGAGCCCCCGCCCATCAACATCCAAAAGTAACCACTAATTTGCCTTCTATTATTCTAGATATGGAGCCCTGTTGGCATAGTGGTTAAAAGCTCAGCTACTAATCAAAAGGCCAGCAGCTGGAATCCACCAGCTGCTCCTTGGAAATTCTGTGGGGCAGTTCTGCTATATACTCGACTCATCTGCAATGGGTCTCACTATAGATCATTTTTACCCTTTTCAAAATTTGTATAAATGGAATCATACAGAATATACGCTTTGGTGTCTGGTATCATTGCTGGAATGATGTTAGACAACTGATTTTTGAAAAAAAAATATTGGTCAAGTATTCTGGAAACTTTCTAAATTTATTTAATATGTTAAAGTTTTGTCTGAAATACTTTCAGGAAATATGTAAAACTGTTGCCATCGAGTTGATTCCGACTCATAGTGACCCTATAGGACAGAGTAGAACTGCCCCATAGAGTTTCCTAGGAGACACTGGTGGATTTGAACTGCTGATCTTTTGGTTAGCAGCCTGAGCTCTTAACCCCTGTGCCACCAGGGTGTGTATATATATATATATGTATATAATCATGTCATCAGTGAATAATGACATTTTTATTTCTTCTTTTCCAGTCCTTAAGTCTTTTCATAATTTTCCTGTCTTTTTGAACTGAACAGGTTCACCAATACAATGATGAATATAAGTGGTGCTATTGGAGTCCTGGTGGCGCAGTGATTAAAGTGCTTGGCTGCTAACCAAAAGATCAGCAGTTCGAATCTACCGGCAGCTTCTCAGGAGAAAGATATGGCAGTCTGCTTCCCTAAAGACTTATGGCCTTGGAAACCCTATGGAGCAGTTCTACTCTGTTCTACATGGCCACTATGAATCAGAACTGACTCAACGGCAGTAGGTTTGGTTTTTGGTATCAGACATCTTTGTCTTGTTCTCAATCACAAGAGAAACACTTTAAACATTTTATAATTAAATATAATATTTTCTGTAACTCTCTTGCTACATAATGTTTTTCATCCTTTTTTGACTAATTCTCTTCTGTTTGACCAGTCTTCAATTAAACCTACCACTTGTTTCTCATTGTTAGTTATTGCATGGTAACATTGATTCTAAATATCTTTTAAAATTCTCTACCTTGTCATCTCTTTTCTTAAACATAGATTACATATATGATTATATCTGTAATTCCAATATCTGCATCACCTGCAGGTCTCTTTCTATTGCCTGTATTTTCTAATGATTCTTTTTTTTTTTTTTGTGGAAACTCTTTTTATTGAAAGAAGGATGTTGTAGAAGCTCTGGATGATATAATATTTCTCTTGAAACAATTTACCTTATTCTCCAGCAGGCATTAAAAATAGGGGTAGATCTCCCCAATCCAGTAAGGGATTGAGCTGATTCTAGCTAGGTTGCAGTCTTTGCTAGTTTTGATCTGTGATTCACCATATTTGTCTCCCAAGTATTGTCAAGACTCTCCGAAGTTCTGATCAATTTGTTAATTACTTTCTTCTTGGCTTCTTAGTCTCAAATTCTGCAAAATTCATGAACTGTCAAAAGGCTTAGGGAGAAAACTAGGACAAAGCATTTGGCTGACTTTTTTGCACATCTTACGTCTCCAAGACCACAGCCCCTCCAGGCCTGGAAGCCGTGGCAGCTTCAACCTTCTATACTTTGTCTCCACACCTATATGAGTGCAGAAAGTTTATGACTTCTCTTCTTCCACTCAAACCCTTTGCTGGATTTCTCACCCTCTCTCTCTCTCTGCACAAGAGAAAAATCAGTAAATAGCTTGAGAGGAAAGCACTGCATAGAATATCAGGATCACATCTAAATCAGCTTCTCTTTTCTGAGATCTTGGTCCCTCAAGCCCTGGTTGCCTCAACAGTATTCTAGGGCCTTCAGCTAAATTGTTTTGTGGGTATTTTCTCCAGCTTTTCTAGCTGTCTTTAGCAATAGTATTGGTCTACTAAAATGATGTCATCAGAGCCAAAAATAAAATCACTTATTAATTTTTTAAAAAAGTATTCATAGTGAATTTTTGCCATGCAAAACCTTGTACTAGATTAAAAACAAATTATTGACATCTTATTTTTTTATCATAGAGGATTTTGAAAATGAAAACTATTAATTCAAGTTAATCTATTTCCATTACTACTAACACTTCTCCTGTCTTTTAATGTTTTTGAAAGCTTTTATTATTTTTTTTGTAATGTGGCTCAGCATTCTATTGCACTTAACCATTTAATCACCGTTTTAGATACTTTGGTTGTTTTCCTTTTTTCCACTATTATGAATAAGATTGTATATCTATGAAAATGTTTGCATTATGGATTATTTGCTTAGATTCATTTTTTTATAATAAACCTATTGCGTCAATGGAGTAGATTTTTAAGGCGATTTAATTCATGTTGTCAAATTACAGACATTTTAAACCAAACCATGTTCCTTGTAGAGAATCCCTACCCATACTGAGTGTCCTAAAATTTTTTTTTCAATTTGATTTGTAATAAACGTTTAAATTTCCAATTTAATGGAATTTTTACCTATGTAATTTTGACTTTTTTCCTTCTAATAAGATATTCATTGAAGTCTTTTTACTGTTCTTTTGTGTTATTTATATATTTCATATAATATTTAGGCTTTTTCACATTAAGAATGATGAAATTTTTTTTTCTGAAATGAAATAATTATGAAGAAGCACCAATTACCATAATAGAACTTCACTCATAGAGAAACTCAGTGGAGTGGTAGAACATATGCAAAATTGGTACACTACAACAAAGTGTCTCTTGTCTTCAATATGGTGCTTAAAGTTCCCACTGTTGTGGATGTAAGGAAACAGTAAAAGCCAATGGAAACACCTCAATCTAATGGACAGTTGAGGACAACAATGAGCAATTCTGAGTGCACATTCATTGGCATCAACCATTATAAATTGCTCTCATTAGGCACAGAACAACATTATATTGCTCCATAGCAAAATTAGACACTGCCTCTGGAATCAGGTGGAAGAGAAATTCATTTGGAGGGAAAAACTAACATGAAAAGCCAAATACTAGGCTTTTCCTCTCGCGTAGGTTTCAGAAAACAAAAAGAGAAGAAGAGAAACTACTCCAGCAAACAAAAGATACGAAATGAAAGACACACATAAAGCTCACTTACCCAAACTCAGTGTCTGTATACATGTGTCAGGAAAGGCCACGTGTCCCTCCTCCATGCAGTGGCCAAAGGTATGAATCTTGAGGTGGCCATGCTATAGCCGCCCTCTGAGCATCTTCATGTCTGAGTGCCTATGTTCTGATTCTATGCCTTGCTTACATGGATGCTGACTGCCTCAAAACTGAAATCAGATAAAGTTTTTGCAAAGAGCTGCAGCATCAAGGATTATTATACTTGAATTTGCTGAGTGAGAGAAATAATTAACTAGAATGACGAAGCAGAATTTTATAGCATTGTGGTGGCAAAGGATGCTAGTTGTCTCCCCAATATGTTTGCCTCATTTCTTACTGACAACACTCTTACTTTGTTCTGGTTTACAATGTGCCCAAATAAAAAGCTCTAGCCCCTTGCTCACTCACAGCTAGGTATGGCTTGAATCCTGTCTAATGACCTATGAGCTAACAAGATATAAGCAAAAAACACTGGGTGGAGTCCTGAGAAGGCTTCTTTACAGAAGAATGACTCAGGCGGCAAGCAACTTTTTCTGCCCTTGGGATTTCACCTTCCTTTTTCCTGAAACACAGAAATGGTGTCTGGAATCCTAGAAAATATCATGAGAGCATGAGGTCAAGGATGTTCCCACCCTAAGAACAGCAAAGCCAAAATGAGCCTGGTCCTCTGATGACACTGTTGCCTTGCCACACCATCCCTAAACTGTATATCATCCGAATTCTTTAAAACAAGACCATCCTCCAAATTTGTTTAAGCCACTATTTGATTCTGTGTGTGCTGGGGGGTAAAACTATTGCCGTCGAGTTGATTCTGACTCATAGTGACCCTACAAGACAGAGCAGGACTGCTCCATAGGGTTTCCAATGAGTGGCTAGTGGATTCGAACTGCCGACATTTTGGTTAGCAGCCAAGCTCTTAACCACTGAACCACCAGGGCTCCGTGTTTGGAGGAGTGGGTGTCTGTTAATTATAGCCACGAAGAATTGCCAACTGATACAAATCTCCATGTACTCATTTAACTATCTGATCACTATTTTCCTTTGCTCCCTCTCTATTTTGATTACATTCTTCTTCTACATAAAATCCTTCCCGCCGAAACTGATTAAATATTCTCTCCAAGAATCTAGTTTTTAAGGCGTCACATAAATTAGAAATCCATCTTATACATAGTCTAATATTTCCATCAGGTACTTTGCATTATCTAACTTGTTCCTTTGTCAATTGCTTACTTTACACAAATGAGTAAATATCTATTACTCATCTAAAAAAAAGAGTCACTGGATTTTTATTAAACTAAAAATCAGAGACATGGTCAATTCAGGAATGAAAAAAAAAAGAATAAATTGGTATTATAATTGGAAAAATATCCAGAAGACACAATACAGTAATTGAGCTTTTTATAAACTATAAGCTTGCATTTACCCACTACTACAAATGTACACATAAAGATGACTTTGATTTCCAAGTATTTTCTGAATCCCTAAAAAACAAAATTGAATCTTTACCTGCCAGGTTTTGTCTTAAAAATGTTTTTCAATGTGGACTCGATGAATTTTATTTTCTCTGTTGTAATCTCATTGTGTGTATAGAGTGTTAGAAATCTGAGAATACCCTATTTAATAGCTTTGCTGTTACATCAGTATCCAAATATATTATAATAGTTTGTTATTACCATTTTGTATAGGGGATAATAGAAACTACTTCTACTATTTAATCTCCTTGCTGTCCTCTCCTTGAATATGTGGTGCAGTGAATTACTTAATAAGGCCCTTCTAGCTATAGTTTTTGTGACTGTCACACAATGAATGGGTGGGATTATGTGAATAAGATGCTATATCCCACCAAGGGGATTGGATAGCTTGCTGCTAATGCAAATATGATGCATGGGACCTTTTGGGGGTGGAATTATGCAAATAAGGTGTATGGAACCCTAAGGAGGGGATTTGTCAGTTTTGCCATCCTGCTAGGCTTAAAGGGAGACATGGAGAGAGAGAGGAGCTGTAACATGGAAGACAGTGAGAAATGGTGGCACAGCAGCAGCAAGAGGTATAGCAGCACCACACTGCAGGAACCAGGAGACCTGCAGACCAGCTGTGGTGGGGCTTGCTGACCCATGAAACCAAGAGCTGCGACATTTGCTCGACAAGGCCCTGAGCAGGGCCTGGCAGCAGAGGGCGAGAAGAAACTGTCCTGATCAAGAACTGTATTCTAAGTTGTTCCCATTACTTTTGAGTTGTTCCTGACTCCAAGTCTTACCCTGCTACTTCTGTAATAAACCACTTAACTGTAAGTATGGCTCGTGAATTCTGTGAGATGTTGCAGTGAATTAAGGAACCCAAAGACAGAAGGAGAGTACTGAGGGAACAGGGGTGGCTGATGTTCGAGATGATGGAGTGGGACAGCTGTTTGGAGAAGCTGGACATGTGGGACATCTTTAACCTCTGCCTCATAGGAACCAGCTTTGTGCTGATCCTTATGAAAGAAATTACTCATTTAAATATCATGCAGCTTCCAAATGCAGTTAATGGGATAGAACTGAACTTGAACATCTCCCTCTAGTTTACCCATGAAACTTCCATTTTTTTGTACCCTGGCAGTGAGAGGACACACTCAAATATCCACAGTGATCAAGCCTGCAAATTAACTGAGGGAAGGTGGGTGCACAGTAAACATTTTATTCTCCTTTTGTCTGTGCTACACAAGTATAGAGACCATTGGAGGCTGACACTAAGCTTCAGTGTGAGGAGCATTTGGAATACTAGGGGCAAAGGGGGCAAGGCTGGTGGCACAATGGTTAAGCTCTACAGTTGCTAACCAAAAAGTCAGCAACTGGAATCCACCAGTCGCTCCTTGGAAACCCTTTGGGGCAATTCTACTCTGTCTTATAGGGTTGCCACGAGTCACAATCGACTCAACAGCAATGGGTTTAGTGTTAAAAGAAAAAGCACGTGTCCTTCGAAGAGTGTAGTTTCCACTCAGCTTAGATAATATGGCCAGTCAGGCATCTGAGCCAATGTTGCCAGATCTTCCACTTTTTAAAAGGTGCCACCAATCTAGACATTGACCCAAACTTTTAAATGGCACTAACATTGGATGGGCCAAGTTAAAGAATTACCAGTTTACAAATCCTGGGGGAAAAAATAAGAGCTTGGTATTTATTACAAAGTTGCAGCATTTTTTCCCTATAAAACTAGATGAAGTACTGACACATAACCTCAGGGAGAGAGTCCCAGGGCCACGCATACCCTTGATAACACACAGGGAGGACTGCAGTTCTCAGGGACTCTTGATCAGATGCCCTAAGATATGAAAGGCCTAACACATCCAAGGCCCAGGAGGCAACTGAAGCCCCTGAGCTCAGAGCACCTGTCTGTAGGACTGTGTTAAGCTTTGGAATATGACATGCTCTTTATGCACATTTTTTTTCATTGTACTAGAGAGACAAAAATCTCTTAGTGTCGTGGACTGAATAATGTCTTCCCCAAACATGTGTCAACCCAGTTAAGCCATGATTCCCAGTACTACGTAGCTGTCCTCCATTTTGTGATTTGATGTGATTTTCCTATGTGCAGTAAACCCTAATCTCTGCCTGTTGTTAATGTTAGGCAAGATTAGATTATGTTTAACAGTATTAGGGTAAAATGCAACACACTTATTCAGGTCCCAGCACTGATAGGATGTAAGGGGAGTTTCCCTGGGGTGAGGACTGCCTCACCATTTACATTACAAGAGATAAGAGGAGAGAGAAGCCAGCAGAGAGGGGAGGGGTCTCATACCACCAAGAAAGAAGTGCCAGGAGTGGAGTATGTCCTTTGGACCTGGGGTCCCTGCACTGAGAAGCTCCTACACTAGGTCAAGATTGATGACCAAGACCTTCCCACAGAACCCACAGAGAGAGAAAGCATTTCCTGGGAGCTGGAGCCCTGAATCTGGACTTCTGGCCATCCACTTATGATATTTCTGCTATAGTAGCACTGAATAACTAAGACATCTAGGTTTTTATAATATTTGATTTTTTTATATCATTGATGCTTCATATTTCTCATTATGGGTTCCTTTTTCTAACATCTGTTTTTTCTATCCATTTTATTCATTAAATAGTATATCCATTTATTCATTAAATAATATATACTTTTAAAATTTTTTATTTATATTTATCAATTACTTTAACTTGTAATTATGTTCTTTAATATTTTTTAAATTTTATCTTATATTTGAAGTACTTATTTTATATATATATTTCAACTTTTGTTTAATTTGGAAATTACTTTAACATAGAAAACAGAGAATTGGCTACTTTTATTTTTTGTTGTGTTATTGTTAGCTGCAGTCAAGTCAATTCCAACTCTTGGCAACCCCATGTATGTCAGAGTAGAAAGTATCCTATGCTATATTATCCATTTACTTTATATTTATTCTCTTTAATATTACATAAGACATATAATATATACAATTATGTATAATATATTACCTTAGATAAATAGAGAGACAGAGAAGGAGATAGAGAAAGAGTAGATAGACAGACAGGTAGGTAGGTAGGTAGGTAGGTAGATAGGTAGATAGGTAGATGGGAAACAGAAAGAAGACGCCTAAATGGAAAGGTCTTTATCCTAAGAAGGCAAAGTTAAACAGTTTTTTGTCTATGGTTCTTTAACTGTTTAAAATAGAGCAAACTTGACCCTTTGCAAAAACTCTAAGCAGCCAACTAAATTGTAAAAGAATGTTGTCTTCCCACATTGAAAACTTTCTAATTAATTGAGGTGATGATTGATTTTTGGATTATTGAATAGTCTGTGAACACACACAAGCACTTCTACATTTATATCTAGATCATCTAGATTCACACATTTTTTGGAAGAAAATAACAGGGAAAAAATTATTGTAATGCAGTACTACTCTAAGTATTTTATAATGCATTATTTAATTTAATCTTGAAACATCCTTCCAAATGACAGGCTGCATAATTTGCCAGGCCCAATGCAAGATGAAAGTGGGAAGTTACCCACTCAAAAATTATTAAACATTTCAAGATGGCAACATCAGAGCATTAAAGCAAGCACAGCCCTCCTGAACTCCTGGCCCTGGGCGACCACACAGATTGCAAGCCCATGAAGCCTGCCTGTCTACCAGAGCAGATATTAATGCCCCTGTGTTAAGCTGAGGAAACTGAGGCCTGAAGAGTGTACATGGCTGTCCCAGACCCATACAGTAGGCCTGTCTGGCTCTCAAACAGCTACCCTTTACATTGTACCAGGAATTTGGGGGAATGAAAGCAGCTCTTCCACAGTGGTGATTATAAAGAACATTGAGAAAATAAAGCATTGGACCTTAAGTAAGACGGTAATGGAATGGAGAAATACATATAAAGGAAATTATGAAGGGGCTCTGTGGCGGGACCGAGAATAAAAGCCACAATGACAAAAATAGAAAAAAAATGGAGTGGGTTTAGAGATCATCTATTTTAACCCCTCTGTTGTACACACTAATGATCATGAAAATGGGGTGCAGGATCAGGCAAAGTTTCATTCTGTTATACATATAGGGTTGCCGTGAATCAGAGCTAACAATGCAACAGCATTATAGAGACCAAGAGACTAATACGGTAGGGAGCTTGTAAATTGCTAAAATTTCAAAGTCAGTTTATGGCATAGATGTGACCAGGTTCTGTTTCTGTGCTCCCCTTACCACTCAAAATATTATAAAAGAGGAATGCATATCTATCTACTTATCTATCTGGAGCCCTGGTGGTGCAGTGGTTAAGAGCTCGGCTGCTAACCAAAAGGACAGCAGTTTGAATCCACCAGCCCCTCCCTGGAAACCCTGTGGGGCAGTTCTACTGTCCTATAGGGTTGCTATGAGTTGGAATCGACTCAGCGGCAACAGGTTTGGTTTTGGATTTTATGTACTCAGAAGTATGCTAGTTATTTTTTCATTGCACAAATATACACAATTTACGTCAGACATTATAGAACTCAAAAGATGAAGATATTAAAATTTCTGCCATCAGCATGTTTGCATTCTAATTCCTAAGAAATATTCATACATACATACAAACCCATGAAGGAATATCACACACAGAAGACAGGCGTAAGATAATATATTGACTGACAAAAAAGATCTTTGGTGAAGTCCAGCAGTACTGATTTCAAAATCATTAGCCATAGTTCCTATGTCTGAAAAGTAGTAGTGAAATATGCACTAACACTGAATAAAATAAATAACAATGGATTGATTTTTCTTTCATTCATTCATCAGATATTCACTGGGGCACCATATTACTTGAGGTACCATGTACTACTCTAGGACCTGAGACCTCTTAGGTAAATAAGAAAAGTCTGCATCCTTCTATAATTTCTCCTCTAAAAGGTAAAATTTAATTCTGAAATACACAAATCAGTGTATGATATGATTTCAAGTAGTGAAAAATGCTATAAAAAATATATTCCAGGGTAATGAATACACAGTGAAGGGGGTTGGTGTGGTTTAGATTGAGTCATCTGGAACTTATATTGTTCTCCTGAAGTAAAAATGTTTTCTATGTAACAGACTCCCTAATATTTTGATTCAACTTTAATTTGAGAAAACTTACATATGATTAAAACCATATTATGATTAAATAATTAGATTTGATACATCTTATTCTTTAAATTATGACAAACAAGTAAGAAATTTAATCCTTAAACACTGAATGCCTTATTCACTGAAGGAAGAATTTTTCTCAAAAGCCATGAAGAACACTGATTTTCACGGGGTTGTTGTCTTTCTGAAAGTTGATTAAAAAACTAGTGTGTAAAGTTCCTGCTGGTAAGTATAATCATTTTCACTTGTGAATATGAGCAGGAAAGATTATAAGCTGTGAAGAATTTCCAGAACTTCTGTCCACAACAGAATGACAGGTCCACGTGCTGTATTTAAAATCCAGCTGAATGGATAAAAATAGTGTTTGACTTTCATAGTCATTATGAGCCATGGTAATTTATTGAACCCTTCAATCAGCAAAGGAAACAAAAGATGGGAAATGGGTGAATGACTCATTTCTTCATGTATTGTCTACATACTGTTATTCTGATAATTGGATGACCTGAAGTTTAAAAAAAATTGCATTAATGCATTTTAGAGAGGAGGCAACTACAAAATATTTCAAAAACAAAAACAACATGCTGTAAAAGGCTGAAAGAATTCAACTAAGTCATGTCTTGCAGTTGTTGTTATTAGGTGCCATCAAGTCTATTCCGACTCACGGCGACCCTATGTACAACAGAACAAAACAGTGTCTGTGCTCACAATCATTGCTATGTTTGAGCCCATTGTTGCAGCCACTGTGTCAGTTCATTTTGTTAAGGGTCTTCCTCTTTTTCGCTGACCCTCTTACTTTACCAAGAATGATGTCCTTCGTCAGGGACTGGTCCCTCCTGATAACATGTCCAAGCACGTGAGACAAAGTCTTGCCTTTCTTGCTTCTAAGGGGCATTCTGGCTGTACTTCTTCCAAGACAGATTTGTTTGTTCTTCTGGCAGTCCATAGTATATTCAATTAGAATATAATCTTGTAATTAAAAATGCACAAAGACTCTGCATGAAATGCAGAAAAATAAAGACATACTTAGACAAAATTAAAAAGTAAGAGATGAAAGCTCTCCTTATATCCAAAAACCCAAATTGAAATCCTGCACTTATTCACTGTAATAAAATAAGCTGTATTAAAATAAATCTTAAAAGTAAATCTTATTATCTAATTCCTTCTTAAATATTTTTGAAAGGTTAGCAATTTCAGAAACATCTGTGATCTCTAAATTTTCACTTGATTACAATTCATATAAAAGAGGTCAGAGGTGGCTCACCCAACCCCCAGTGACAATGAAAATTAGTTTATTTCTGCTTCCTGTGAAACATTTATCAGAAACTTCAAATATCATGGGTTCAAGCTGTTCTATCCCATGAATCTGAAAACAAACAAACAAAAAAATTTGTCTTACAGAAACATTGGCTAAGAGTTGAAAATATGGTATAGAAAATCTGAGATGTCTGAAATAAAAAAAAGTTCCTTTTTTCTATTTCTAGATAAGTTGTACAAAACAGAATATTTATAGTAGTATCTTCCAAATGTAAACAGCTACTTTAGATCTTGATTTCAGGAAGAGTGGATGCTCAGATGTGGGCTCCTGGTGGTGGGCGCTCAAATGGGAGACGGGAGCTGGGGACCTCTGAAAGCTAACCATCTGCTGTAAAGCACATCATCTATTTGAGTATAGCACTGCAACCATGTCCCTTCTCATTTTTCCTTGTCTATTAGTTGTCTTTTTTTAATGTCTAAAAATTAATAGTAAATGCAAACAGTTAAGTAAAACATGCAACACTGATTCTATTCATTAATGAAAGAGAAAATTACATTTTCCTTCAAAACAAACTACTGAAAGATATCAATTTCTATCTCACTTTTGTATTTCATAATAATTATTCCAAACAATCGATTCTGACTTTTAGAAATAAGATAAACAATAAATAAAAGCCTAACATATGCTAAGCAATGAGATAGTTCATTAAAATCCTCCAATCACACTTACAGGTGACTGGCTATTCTCTTCCTTTGTACTTCAAATACTGTCCCTAAGAGGCAGCAATGACTTGCACTACACACACTATGTACAAATTGCAAATATGATGCTTTCACTTTTATATGGCGCTAGATTACATTCCATTCCTCCCACATTTTCTATGAAATAACGTCACTGACTTTCTTTGAAGAAGGGGAACTAAGCTTCCAAAGGATTAGCAGTACACTTTTATCAGAACTTCTCAAAATACCCTGAAATTGTGTATTAAAAAAAAAAAAAAAGTTGCCCTCGAGTTGATTCCGACTCATAGCGACCCTACAGGACAGAATAGAACTGCCCCTTAGGGTTTCCAAGGAGCAGCTGGTAGATTCAGACAGCCGACCTTTTGGTTAGTGACCATAGCTCTTAACTACTAGCCACCAGTATTTCTGAAATTGTGTATAATGACATGGAAAACCTTATTTGATACATTTTTCATTACAGATCCTTCCTTTCTTCTACGCTTACATTATGATTTGGTAATATATTTTATGGTGTACTGTGAATATTCCTTTTAGATAGAGTTTATAACAATTCACTTTTAGTTAATAACTAAATGGGTGACCCAGGTAAGTGAAGCTTTTGTTATCACATCACTAAGCATTATTAAACAAAATCAGCTCAACTCAGTCATGCCTTGCTAGCAGTATTGGACAATGAGGAAGTGTAGTTGTTCATTTCTAAAGAACATGTTTCTCTATAGCCAGATATGGAAAATTCCATGCAAACACAGTGTAAAAGAAGTATTTGATAGGCAGTGATTGGAATATTTCTGTCTGTGTGATGCAACAATATAAAAATAACCGAAGGTTTTCAATTCCAAATATTTGGACTTGGCAGCTCCCATTGCTGATTTGATTTCATAGCAAATGCACACAAACACACATACATACATATATGCTTACTTATACACCGTCTTTGTATATGTATATATATATATATATATATATACATATATATATATATATATACATATATATATATATATATATATATATATATATATACACACAACACATTGAATTGAAATGAATTTTAAATTATTTTATTTGAGAATATCATCTCATGGAAGTCATTGAAAATGCCTATGTGTATTGCAAATTCAAGTTTAGCAAACTATTCTTTAAATAACTTCTGGTGCATCCTCCCATTTTGTTATTTTTATGAGAAATGCATAAAACTCTTCAGGACTAGGAAAAGGAAATTGTCTAATTAACATACATGGAATTATAATAGACCTAAGAAACTCTGTGGGGCAGTTCTATTCTGTCCCATAGCGTCCCTATGACTTGGAATCGACTTGACATCAACAGGTTTGGTTTTTAAAGTAGACCCAAACCTTAACATCACTGAGGAATTACTTTCAGAACTAAGTGAATGTGGTTATTTAATTATTATTATTATTAAATTAATATAAAATAAATCTAATTAAATTCCTTCATAAAACACTGGAGCCCTGGTGGCACAGTGGTTAAGAGCTCGGCTGCTAACCACAAGGTCAGCAGTTCAAATCCACCAGCTGCTCCTTGGAAACCCTATGAGGCAGTTCTACTCTGTCCTGTAGGCTTGCTATGAGTTGGAATCAGCTTGATGGCAATGAGTTTTTTTTTATTTTCATAAAACATATTTAATATAATGAACTACAATAAAATTTATCAAAGCAGTAAAATGAATCTTAGACCCTCAAATACATATCGTGACATGATATTTTCAGTACAAGATATTGCAATATCAAGATATTGGAAAATATTGCTGTATTGAGAATCTTCATGACTGGTTTATTAGACAGAGAAAGTGAGAAATAATTATTTTCTATAGTTTCTCTTTCCTACTTCTACAAAGCACAAGCTGAAGCTATCTGTAAGTAGTTCAACGCCTTCAAAAAATTCTGCTCACTTAGGACTAGAATTCACTGCCTCTAAAGAAAGTCGATGATAAGTTCCAATTTATTATTAAATGGTTTCCCTTTATAAAAAATACTCAAGGAATATAAGCAATATATTTACAAACCTATAGTCTGTAAGTGCTTAATTAGGCTTCTAATCAAATACAGAATATCTATATTTATTGAGAGTGCTATGTGCCAGTTAAGGAGCCCTGGTGGTACAATGGTTAAGTGCTTGGCTGCTAACTGTAAGGTTTCTGGTTGGAACCTACCCAGCAGTTCCTTGGGGGAAAAACCTGGCTATCTGCTTCTGTAAAGATTACAGCTAAGAAAACACTCTGGATCAGTTCTGCTCTGTCACATGGGGTGACTAGGAGCCAAAACTGACATGACAGCACCCAACAACAACATGTGATCGTTACTCCTGTTAGCCTTTGATGATCAATACACCGTACAAGTTTCTGATTCATTCAGCTTGAAAATGAATCAGAAAATTAAATGATAATAAATTAAGGTAACTTCTCCACTAAACAGTTATATACTGGGTGATTAAAAGAGTGAGCATGTAGACTGTCTTGTATACTTGCCACTGGATAATAAGAAAGTAACCTTTCTCCCTCAAAAGAAAAATGTTGTCAATGCTCAAAATTATATTTCTAGATTTAAATACTTTTCTATTCTGAATTGCCATTGGGAATCTCAGCTAAAATAAAGGACAAGCTGAAAAGGGAAAAACATTCTGAAACTAAATATATATATATATATATATATATATATATATATATATATATATATATATGTATGAATGGATAAAAGAATCAAATGGAGGCAAAAGTATCAAAATGTGAAAATGTGGTCTCTTGCTCCTTGAAAAAGTCTTTCAGTCTCCTCATGGAGGAAGTTGTTAACTCTTCCATGTATTATATTTTCTAATAGTTTGAAAAAATATGCCATTTTAAACAGAAACAGTTTTGTTTATTGGTGTTGGTAGTTAGGTAAACAATAATTGCTTCTCTCAGTTTCGTTGAGATACTGGCTGAATTATGCCAAAATTACGGTATGATGAATTAATATAAATGGTGAAGCATTCTACAGTCTAGATTTTCTTCAGTTTCATAGGAGAGTGGAAAATTACTCTAAGAACTGTTTACAGTCTTTGGAGAGGCTTAATATAACCAGCTTTGTGCATACGTAATTGTTATCTTCTATATGGTTTAAGTTTACATTAGTTATTAGAGTTAATTCAAATACACAAAGAAGAGCTATTCACTTAACGGCCTCTACCTGAGTGCGTTCAAGTTCAAGGCTGTGTCCTCGGTCCCTAACTTAGTAATCAGTAAAATATCTATATAACAACACTAATTGAAATGGGGTCACATTTCATACATGTATAATCCTTTGAGCAGATAACACAATTATACTCCCTTTAATAAACATTCTTATTGACTTTTACCCATACAATTATACAACATCGGAAAATCATTGTTGTGACTTAAATGAGCAATTTGCTTACGACTAAATTGGAGTTTATTTCAAAGAGATCATATTCTTATTCATTCTATTAAAATGGAAGTTATTTTTGGTTCTTTTGTTCAGTTTTATTTATCCATCTTTTTAATATGTATTTTATTTTCTTTTGTTTTGATTTTTATTTTTGGGGGAGAAGAGGTAGGGAGTCAGGGGTAGGAATATCCCGGTCACTAAATCTTTTGTTCGGTAGAATGTCTTGTGCCACAAAAGCTAGGGAAACTCTTACTTGCAGAGGCCACACACATAATTTAGGAAATCAGTATTGTTTTTAAAAAGTTTATGTGAATATATAAAACATCTCAGATTATTGTGTATTCTTGCTTTCTTTTGATTATACAGTATACAATTTAACATAGTCTCAATATAGCAGTTACAGTTAGAACATATTCATAAAGGAAAGAAAGAAAGGGATGAAGGAAGGATGTATGGATGGAAGGAAGGAAGGAAGGAAATCTAACACTTCTCTGTAAAACTAATCATTAAAAAGGAGTGCAACAATGGGAAAACAAAAAATTACGTACCTCCCTTTGAATGTAAGAAACATTAGCCTTCCTGCTATTATAGAACACTAACCAAACCCAAACCCATAGCCCTTGAGTTGATTCTGACTCATAGCGACCCTAAAGGACAGAGTAGAATTGCTGTATACCATTTCCAAGGCTGTAATCTTTAGGGAAGCAGACTGCCACATCTTTCTCCCAGAGAGCAGCTGGTGGGTTCTAACCGCCAGCCTTTGGCTTAGCAGCCAAGTGCTTAACCACTGTGTCACCAGGGCCCCTCCTTACAGAACACTAGCATAGCTTCTCTTTATTGCCTTAATACATACCCACTTGATGTTTGGGTGGATCCAGAGTGGCCCTGGATCACTCTTCCTTCAAACCATCCCATAGTGGCTTCCTTAGTCATTGAGGGCTCAGCTCACATGTCATCTCTTCTAAGTGCCCTTTCCTGCAGACCTCATCTGGCCCTCTTCCTGCTGTAATGCCCACTCCTCATTTGCAAATATTCACACTCAATCTCCCTGTCCTTTATAATTTTATTCATTGCTTTTATGATTTCCAGAAGGTTATTTCTTTTGTTTATTGTCTGTTTCCCACACCAGAATTTAAGAGATTTGTGAAAGCAGGTTTATTTCCTGTTCACAGCACAAAACCCACATGTAGAATAGTGCCTGGCACAGAGCGGGTCCACTATAAATACTTGTTTAAAGAATGAATGAAGGAAATGTTTGCAAAAACTCATTCCAAATGACTAGCCCAGTGGATTCTCTGATCTTTCTTCATAAAACTTCTCCATTATAATATTTCCCATCTTACTGGAAAAGTATCTTAAGCTTGTATATACCAAAGCTTAAAAAAACCCATTGCCGTCGAGTCAATTCCAACTCTTAGGGACCCTATAGGACAGAATAAAACTGCCCCATAGGGTTTCCAAGGCTGTAATCTTTACGGGAACAGACTGCCACATCTTCTTCCTGCCCCAAAGCTTAGATGCTTTATTTAATACAATCCCCTAAGCACAAAACTTGGATGCAAAGGACTTTATCATCTCTGCTCTTACTACTTTCTCCTTTAATGCCTCATTAATAAACAATCTGCCAATGATCCATCAAGTCTCGATGTTGATTTCCTCAACTAAACACTTCTTAATTAGGCTAAGGTGGTTTTCCCACTCACTCCGCCTACTGGAGTCTATCACCTTCCACTTTTAAACATCAAAATCTTAGCCCATTTACTCCAAGAAACCTAATTAAATTGAACACAGAGTTTTGCAGATTAGAAAATTTTAGCTGTAAGTTTTTGCTTTGACTGGTTAAAAGTATTTTAATTGACTTTGAGTAGAAAAAAATTCTGGTGAGGAGAGAGGTTAAATTTTTGCTATTTTCTATAGTTTCATTAACTCTGCCTATTGATCAAGATATTGGGATTAGAAGGGTTAAATTAATAATATTTCTTTATAAACTTTACTCTCTTAATACATATTTTTATTTACTGATATTTCACCATTTTATGCATTACCATGCCATGGTACAAGTGGAAGAAATCTCTTACCAAAATTAGTGTGACTGATGAATAAACATATGCACACCCACGCTCATTGCAGCATTGTTCACAATAGCAAAAAGATGGAAACAACCTAGATGCCTATCAACAGATGAATGGATACACAAACTACGGTACATATACACCATGGAGTATTATGCAACGATAAAGAACAATGATGAATCTATGAAGCATCTCAAAATTAATGCGGCTGACTATATGTAAACCTTATTTTCTTCCCTATAATTTGGGAAAGAGTATCTAACTCTTTTTGTGATGACTAAAACAAAACAAATATGTAAGAAGCCTAACACAATACTTGGCATCAAGTAGGAGGTTTCAAGCAGTCCCCGATTTTCTTTAGATTTTGTTACAATAAAACCCAAACCAAACTCGTTGCCATCAGGTTGATTCTGACTCATAGTGGACCCAACAGAGGAGAACTACCCCATAGGGCTGTAAATATTTATGGAAGGAAACTGCCACGTCTTTCTTCTGAGCAGTGGCTGGTGGGTTCCAACCTTTTGGTTAACAGCTGAGTGCCTAACAACTGCACCACCAGGGCTCCTTTTGTTACAATAGTAACCCTGAAATCTCACTGACTTACAGTAACAGATATTTATTTCTTGCTCATGTGACAAGCTGGCTGCAACTTTTCTCCTTGTATCTTTCTTATTCTGACTGAAGAAACAGCAGCCACTATTTATCTGTGACATACCATTCTTATGGCAGAAGGGGAAGAGCAAGGAAGCTGAGAAACCACATGGCTTCTGCTCAAAGCCATGATACTTACATTCCATTCACGTGTTGTTGGCCAAGGCAAGTCACATGACTAAGCTTGGTGTCAGGTGGAGAAATATACTCCCTGGCCCCCTTCCTCATGCAGCAGTATAAGTCACACGGCAACGTTTATGGACGGAATAACCGGGAACAGTAATAAAATTGCCACACCACCCCACTCCTTGCAATAAACCCACAACATGGTTTAATAACATACATTATTTTTGGAAAGCTTAATGCAAGATCGTTTAGGAGATTCAAAACAGAACAGAGCATGAACTTTCCCTGACCTAGTTCATCATTCCGTGGTCGCTTCTCCTCAGATGAAGTTGATATGAAAATAGTAAATCTTGACTGAAGGTGGACACTTTTAATATGAGGGTGCCCAACGTGGCTTATACAAACTCAAGTGGTAGTCAGATGAATGATGAGTGACCTACCCTGAGGCAGGTGCCCTCACCCTACTCTAATATGCATGCCCTCTTCGAAATACAAATCATGAATTGAATCATTCTTTCCCTTTCAACTGTCACCTGAAGCTAACCTCTTAAAATACCATTATCCCGTGGTTCTTGCCTGTCCCTAGACTAGCAACCTCAACATCACTTGGGAACTTGGTAGAAGAGAAAATTCTCAGGCTCCATCCCAGACCTCCTGAATCTAAAACTCCAGGTGATCCTGATACTCACTGAGGTTTGAGAACTACTGCTTTGGCAATTACAGCAATTATCAGATAAAAGCAATACTACCAGAAAAATTTAAACCAAGGCTAAACTTAGTCTGTGACCCAGGGGTTTTTCTCTCCTAAACTAATGCTTTACAACAGGGGCAATCTTGCTTCCAAACTTGAAAATCCGAGGGCCTGTTTTAAGAAAAACTAGGATGAGGAAAGAAAATAACATATCTTTCCCCAAAAAATTTATTTATTTTTTGATGAATGGAGGTAAAATTTAAAAAAAAAAAACTGTAAAAATAAACAAGCAATTTTGAAATCAGGACATTTGAAGATAAGCCCCTTAAGGATAGGAATTCTATCTTCCCTTCTCTGTATAAAGTATAGCATTTGGCACTTAAAACCAAAAAACTAAACCCATTGCTCAAAATTTTATCACCTTGATCTGTTCAGGTACTCTAAGTCAAAACTGATCCTTCTGAAAATAATATTTGGATTATACTGTACTTGTGTGTACTAAGTAACATGATCTATGAATATTATAAAATAGTGATCATTTTCCTCTGCTCGACTTTTTAAAATTTTATTGAGAGACACTACATAAAGTGAGATACACAGATCTTAAACGTGAAAACATCTGACAAGTGAATACATTCATGCAAGCAATACCTCAATCAAGATAGAGATTTGCTCATCCCCAGAAAATACTCTCATCCCCCCCTCCCCCAATCAGTCACCACCACCACGGTCCTATATCCCTAATAATTGAGATTTTGTTTGTATTTTGGTAATGCTAAGTCTATCATTTCCACATCACATATTAGTTTTTCCTCGTCTTAAACTTTATATAAATGGAGAAGGTATTTGTTTGCATCTGGTTTTTAAATTGTATCCATATTTTTGTGTATATCACTAGTTTATTTTTATTGTTGAATGATTTTCCATTTTATGAACGTTGTTTTTAGGTGCTATCAAGTTGGTTCCCCCTCATAGCGACCCTATGTACAACAGAACAAAACACTGCCCGGTGCTGTGCCATCCTCACAATTGTTTGTATGCTTGAGCCCGTTGTTATAGTCACCGTGTCAGTCCATCTTGTTGAGGGTCTTCCTCTCTTTTGCTGACCCTCTACTTTACCAAGCATAACGTCCTTCTCCAGGGAATGGTTCCTCCTGATAACATGCCCAAAGTATGTGAGACGAAATCTCGCCATCCTCACTTTTAAGGAGCATTCTGGTTGTATTTCTTCCAAGACAGATTTATTCGTTCTTCTGGCAGTGCATGATATATTAAATATTCTTTGCCAACACCATAATTCAAAGGCATCAATTCTTCTCAGGTCTTCCTTATTCATTGCATTTTATGAACACACCGCAAATTACTTACCCATAATTTTTTTTGCAGACACCTGTTTTCATTTCTCTTGGGTTAATATCTAAGTGTCATTGCTGGTTGTAGAATAGGTGTATATAAGTTTTCCAAAGCAGGTGTTTCATTTTATACTCCCGATAGCAATGTATGTGTTGCTTCACATCTTCACCAACATAAGGTGTTTTCAGTCTTTAATTTTAGCCTTTCTGGTGGTCAAGCAAGGTCCATAGGTGGTGAAAACTGTTTGCACTTGATTAGTAAGCTAAAGGTTGGCAGCGTGAACCCATCCATCAGTATCACGGAAGAAAGGCCTGGAGATCCACTTCCATCATAGTTACAGCCAAGAAAACCGTGCGGAACTCATTTCTACTCTGTAACACATAGGTTTGCCATGAGTTGGAATCAACTAGATTGCAAGGAGTTTAGTTTCTCAGGTTTTAATTTACATTTAATTTACATAATGATTGAAACCTTGGTGGTGTAGTGGTTAAGAGCTATGTCTGTGAACAAAAAGGTCAGCAGTTCGAATCCACCAGGTGTTCCTTGGAAACTCTATAGGGCAGTTCTACTCTGTCCTATAGAGTCACTATGTGTCGGAATCGACTCAACGTAACAGGTTTTTTCTGATATGATATTGAGCACCTTTTCATGTGTTAATTGGCTAAGCGTATATCTTCTTTTGTAAAGTCTGATCAAGTCTTTTTCCTATTGAATTAAGTGGTTTACCTTTTTATTAGTGACTAGTACTGAGTTTTATTACATTTTTATATTATATTTTAGGTATGAGTTATTGTCAGATATATTTATTGAGAATATTTATCCTATTTTTGGCTTTTCTTTTTATTTTCCTAATAGAGTTTTTTGATAACTGGAAGTTTTATTGTTGTTTTTAATTTTGATGACATTAAATTTATCAACGTTTCTTTTATGATTTATGCTTCATGTGTCCTCTAAAAAAATATTGGCTTAACTCAAGACCACAAAAATATCATCTCATGCTTTCTTTTAGAAACTCTGTAGTTTTATCTTCTACAGTGAGCTGTGTATGGTATGTGGTGGGAGTCCATTCATTCTTTTTCATACATTTATTTCATGGTTCCAGCACCATTTGTCAAAAAAGTCTTCCTTGGATTCCTTTGGTGACTATAGCTATAGAGGTCCCATGCACTTTCATTTTTTAATATATTTTGTATAAACACTTGTACATATTACATGTAGGTATTTAAAAATGAGGCATAACTTTTCCCCCCCAAAAAAGCCATTGGCACTTTGCAATGCTACCCTCCACAGAGTTCTTGAGTTAGCAAATTTAGGCAAAGACAGGATTTTACATCTTGTAATTAGTTATTTGGATATCCTTAGAGCGCTTTTGCAATATTTCAAAGTGATTTCTGATAGTGGGGCATGCATGGTAAATGAATTTGCACTTTTCTTCTGCAGTTTCTCTGTATGGGTGTCTGAAAATATGTCTATAAAAATCTCATTTAATGATTTTTCTCTACATATTATTTTACATAAGAAGAAAAAACACTTAGAATCTCCACATCACTGTTGCTTTTTGTTTGTAAAGAAGCAGTAACTAAATATAAAATCATAAGAAATTGAACTTACAGTAAAGATGAGTACTAGTGGATAATTATGGCTGTCAAGGGTTTCTCATAATATTTACAGATTATAAAATGACAGATTTGGCGTGCTTGTGGTCAGATGTGGTTTCATAAAATACTAGTTCTGTGAGGTGTTTCATTGGGAAGAATGATCTGTGATCAAATAATTTTTGGAGATAGTGGGTAGGATAGAGTTAAAGAGCTTTTTTGCTTCAGGATGTATCAAACCCTTTGCCATCTAGCTGGTTCTGACTCATAATGACGCTATAGGACAGAGTAGGGTTTCCAAGGAGTGGCTGGTGGATTTGAACTGCTGATTTCTTGGTTAGCAGCAGAGCTCTTAACCACTGTGTCTGCCTTTAAAAAGCTGATGGGCATTGTATAAGTTTAAAAGTAGGATAGAGTAATCAACATAGGCCTTTTCAGTAGAAGGTAATAGTGATTTCAGAACAAGCAAAACGTCATGTTAAATTAGAGAAAGAGCGTATGACTGAAACTATTCTAGCAGAAATACCAAAAAAAAAAAAAAAAAAAAAAAAAAAATTATTGTCTTTACTGATTTCAATAAAAGATGCAGCTTCCATTAAAAAAAAACTACAGATAATGACAACTGAGATTAAAAAGGAGCAGGGTGAGAAAGGGAGAACAAAGAAAGTAGAAGCACATTTGTAAAATTAAATTCTACTTTGAAAATAATAAAGAGCAGAATTGACAAGGGGGATCCAATTAGTGATTTGGAATACAAACTTGATAATATTTCCAAAAATGCAAAGGAAGTTAATGAAGCAAAATGGTTAGAAGATGATGATAGAAGAGAGAAAACTACCCAGTCTAAGATTTATGGGTCTTTGCTATGAAGAATCAAGTACAACAGTACCAGGAGTGATATGGAAGCAATCACTGAGGTATTCACTTTGTATCTAAAATCATACATCAGTATGAAGATAAAAACAATTTATCATGCTCATGGAAAGATCAATGAAAAGAGAGTCATATAATGACAAAATTCATATATACAGGGTGGGAATAAATGTAGATCACCTACAAAGGATCATATTTATTACAATAAAAACACTAGAAGAAAATGGAGCATTTAGAGATAAAATATTGCCATTCAAGATATTTGTGTAAATTGGGGGTAAATTGGTGTTCATGTTTGGGGGCAATGAAAAAAAATAATCTCAGATATTCAAGAGTTCAGAAAATATATTGACCAAATAAAATTATTTTAAAAATTTACTTCAAAATGCATAACAGAGAAATATATAAGATCTGAAAAATATAGAATAAGTGGAAAACAGGGCAGGTTATAAGCATATACTCATTACTTATAGTAGTTACATCAAACTGACTATTATAAATATGGTTACACAGCTAAATGAAAATGTCAAAAAAAATGCTTGAAAAAGAAACATGATAAAATAGTCATAATTTATTTTACCTATCTAATCTGCAGATCCAAAGTTTAAAAATTACCAGGGAGTAGGAGATAAGAAAATTTAAAAATGCTAAATCTTTCATTATAAATAGATGGAGTACGAATGACACTCATTAATTTGATAACTGTAAAAATAAATACTGATGATGTTTTTAAATAACATAAGGTAGCCATTAGGAGAAATAAAAGCATATATTTATTTGCAAAAAGAAAAAGGAAACTAAAACCTATAAAATGTGTTTCATACAGGAATTGAAAGAAAATACAGAGATAAAAATGACCAAGAAAGAAAGGATAAAAAATTCGGCAGGAATGAAGTCAAATATATCACTTATGCTAATAGACTCAAATAGTTTAAACCAATAGTTTTACGGCAAAGAGTCACCGATTAGGTAAAAAATAATAAAATCATAAATGCAAGTATATGATACTCACAAGGGACAAATCTGACTCAAAATAATGGAGAATTGAAGTAAAACGTTTGGCAAAAATTTATGAGGGACATAGAAAAGACAGGTGATAACACAAATCTCAGATACAGCAGAATTCAAAACAAAAAAGCTAGAGGGTCATTTGATTTTGTTCTATAATTTGAACCTTAATGAATATGTGAAGTCACGATTTTTTTGTTCATATCATACATTATCAATACATATGACATAAAAACTATTAGAAACAAAACAGAATGAGAAATTGATTACTGGTATGGGAAAATTTAGCACTCTTCTTTCCATGTTCGGAAGATTAAATCTAAAAGGGATCATATAGGATCTGGATAAAACAGTCAATACTGCTGATTTGTTAATTATGTCAACTTACCCTCTATTCTAATCAATCTTCTTTAAAGTATTCATAGAGTATTTATTATAATTGATTATATACTTTATACACATCAAGTGAAAACATTAAAAATGTTCCAAAACGTGATTTCTACATATTATATTCTGTGAAAATATACTGTAAAACTAGATAGAAATAAGAAAAATGTAAATGAAAGAGAAACTTTATAACTCAGACTACACTGCGAGAAGCAGTGAAAATGGAAGTAAATCAGAAAACTTAACAAAGAGATTTGTAAAACAGAATAGAAAATGCTGCAATTTAGTCCTGCTGTTATTATTAGGTGCCTTTAAATTGATTTTTCAACTCATAGCAACCCCATGTGACAGAGTAGAACTGCCCCCTAGGGTTTTCTAGGCTGTAGTCTTTAAGAAAGTAGATCTCCAGGTCTTTTCTCCCTCAGAGCTGTAGTGCTTAACCGCTTGCACCACCAGGGCTCTAGCAAGTGTTATCTTTATTTATAGAAAAGACAAATGGGGCTCCAGAAGGTTATGACCTGTACAAAACCATACAGCCTGCAAGTGGCGGAACCAGGACTTTAACCCAAATCTTCTGTCTTCTATTCCCAAGTAGTTTTCAAGATACTCCATTGTCTCTCTAGTAAATAAACTATGATTAGAACCGAAAAGCATTTGCTTAGCCAATTTATTGATTTTAAAATACTTTTTGCATATTTAAGATTTCTGAAAATAGGGTAAATCTTAAAATAATTTCTTAAAAAATATAATTTCCTCTCATTGCCTTAGAATAGGAAAATTAACATGGATAGAAAATATCTACTGATTAAATTTTCTTATCAATTGAATTATTAATTTTTGTAAGACTATGGGCCTGTGCAGTTAGATTTTAGTCCAAATCCTAATCCCTGGTTTGTATTTAAAAATCTCTTCACAGAAAAAACTTCAGGAGGCAGGGCCAAAATGGCAGAGTAGTCAGATACTTCCTGCGATTCCTCTTACAACAAAGACCCAAAAAAAAGTGTATTGATTATATATGATAATCTAGGAACCCTGAACATCAAAGACAAAGTTGAGGAATTGGACTGAGTGGCAGGGGGAGGGAAAGATGGTTCAGAAGCAGTGAGGAGTTGCCAGACCTGACCTGGCTGGCATCAGCACCCTGCAGGCTGGATTGGCTGGCAAGTATGGAGAGGCATGCAGTGGTGCTCAGGATGCATTTTCCACATCAGGAGAGACCAAGCAGCAGAGAGTCTTCTCAATCTTCCAGACCAGCAAGAAATGGCACTCAATAGGCAAAAGATAAGTACAAGCATCTAATCTACTGTGTGGATAAAAAAAAAACCAAAACTCCCTTTTGGGAAGTACTTCTCTCCCATTTACCTGCCCCCTCCCCCCTCTGCTCCTGGTCACAGTCTGGCTTCAGCAATTGCTGGGGCAGATGCAGGACCTGTTGCGAGCCCCGAGCCATTCTCCTGACTTTGGAGAGGGAACAAATTAACAAACAGGAAAAAATAATCTGCCAGCTCCCCTCTGCCAGGAAATCAGGGCAGGCACAGCCCCTTTGCTTAGGCACAAGCATAAGGGGTCCATGGAGCTTTAATGCTTTTCACCCCTGCATAGACTCGTGTAGGCACATTTCAACAGCATGGGCCCTCATTAGCACAGTATAACAGGGTATATACCTGAAGGCTATTTCCATCTGTATCTGCTATAAGGGGGAGTGGCAGATCCATGACATTTGACACCACCCTGCCCATTAAGCAGGGTCCTCACTTACCCACATCAGGTGCCTGAGGACTGATGGCTCCACCCACTCTACTGAGCAACCCATGACAGGGGCCCAAGAATAAGTGGTGACTCCCAGTTCTTACAGTTAACAACACTGGATGCCCATAGTCCAGCTGTAAAACATACCCACCTACGAGTTCTAGGGAACAAGGTGACACCTTCCTCCCAGGCACTCAGAGGCAGCACTAAGTCCCCTACCTTGATCAGTACATGACCCCCTATTGCAGCCAGTTACCTGTGCCTACTCCAATCATGCCTGCCAATCTAGGACTGTAGGTGAGAGCCTGCACCATACACTCAGTGACTGACTACCAGGATACCTGAGCTGAATACACTCAAGAAAAGTAAACAGACTTCTGAGCTCACATACCTAGTAACAGTGCTAGCCACCTGAAGACAGGACGTGAGAGCTTCAGAGATGCCAATAATCATGACCACCTATTTGGGCATATCAAAACAAAACAAGAAGCTAGGACACAGGGAGCAAACATAAATAAGTAAATACAATAACTTATTGATGGCTCAGAGACAACAGTCAATATCAAATCACATAAAGAGGCAGACCATGATGGCTTCAGCAAGCCACCAAAACAAAGAATCAAGAAACCTTACAGAGGAAGAGAACTTCTTGGAATTACCAGAGGTAGAATTCAAAAGACTAATGTACAGAACTCTTCGACATATCAGGAAAGGGATCAGGCAAATGCAGAACAAGCCAAGGAATACACGGAGAAAGCAATAGAAGACCTTAAGAAGGTTATACAAGAACATAATGACAAATTTAACAGGCTGGAAGAATCCATAGAGAGACAGCAAATAGACATCCAGAAGATTAACAATAAAATTTCAGAACTAGACAACTCAATAGAAAGTCATAGGAGCAGAACGGAGGCAATGGAAGTCAGAATTAGTGAGACTGAAGATAAAGCACTTGACATCAACTTAACTGAGGAAAAATCAGATAAAAGAATTTTTTTAAAAAATGAAGAAATCCTAAGAATTATGTGGGACTCTATCAAGAGGAATAACCTACGAGTGATTGGAGTACCATAACAAGGGAGATAACAGAGAATACAGAGAGACTTGTTGAAGATTTGCTGGCAGAAAACCTCCCAGATATGGTGAAAGATGAGAAGATATCCGAGAAGCTCATTGAACTCCACACAAGGTAGATCCCAAAAGAAAATCACCAAGACATATTATAATCAAACTTGCCAAAACCAAAGATAGAGAATTTTTTTTTATTGTACTTCAGGTGAAGGTTTACAGAACAAATAGTTTCTCATTAAACAGTAGTACACATATTGTTTTATGACATTGGTTAACAACCCCATGACATGTCAACCCTCTCCCTTCTCGACCTTTTTTTTTTTTTGTGAATATATACATAGCCAAAGATACACCGTTTCAAAAATTTCTACATGCACAGTTCAGTGACCTCGACTACACTCTTCTAATAATTCTGCTGTTATTCTCACTTAAGATGAAGGCTTATAGAACGAAATAGTTTCTCATTAAACATATAGTACACATGTTGCCCTATGACAATGGCTAACAACCTCACTACACATCAACACTGTCCTTACTCAACCTTGGGTTCCCTATCACCAGCTATCCTGTCCCCTTCTGCTTTCTAGTCCTTGTCCCTGGACTCCTGTGCCTCATTAGTCCCGTTTTGTGTTATGGGGCTGTCAAATCCCCAGCTAAATGGTGAACCTCAGAAGTGACTTCACCACTGAGCTAAAAGGGTGTCTGGGGGCCATTCTTTCAGGGTTTCTCCAATCTCTTTCAGGCCAGTAAATCTGGTCTTTTTTTGGGTGTGTTAGAATTTTGTTCTACATCTTTCTCCAGCTCTGTCCAGAACCCTCTGTTGTGATCCCGATCAGAGCAGTCAGTGGTGGTAGCCAGGCACCATCTAGCTGTACTGGACTCAGTCTGATGTAGGCCTTGGTAGCTGTGGTCCATTAGTCCTATGGACTAATCTTTTCCTTGTATCCTGTTCTCTTCATTCTCCCTTGCTCCTGAAGGGATGAGACCAGTGGAATATCTTAGATGGCTGCACACAGGCTTTTAAGACTCCAGACACTACTCACCAAGGTAGAATGTAGAACATTGTCTTTATAAACTGTGTTATGCCAGTTGAGCTAGATGTTCCCTGATACCACGGTCCCCACAGCCCTCCACCCAGCAATTCAGTCCCAAAGAGAGAATTTTAAGAGTAGCTAAGGATGCACGAAAAGTCACCTACAAAGGAGAGTCAATAAGACTAAGCCCGGATTACTCAGCAGAAACCATGCAGGCAAGAAAGCAATGGGATGACATATATAAGGAGTTGAAGGAAAAAAATTGCCAGCCACAGGATTATATACCCAGTAAAACTGTCTCTCAAATATGATGGTGAAATTATGGATTTCCAGACAAACAGAGGTTTAGGGAATTTGTAAAAAACAAACCAAAATTACAAGAAATACTAAAGGGAGTCCTCCAGTTAGAAAATTAATAACATCAGATAACAATCCAAGACTAGAACATGGGACAGATAAACCAGATATCAACCCAGATAGAGAAGTCACAAAAATGAATCAAAGCTAAAACATTGAAAATAGGGAAACAGAGATGTCAATATGTAAAAGATAACAACATAAAAACAAAAAAAAGGGACTAAAAAATGTAGTTATAGATATTTCATATGGAGAGGAAGTCATGGTGAAGATTGGTTTAAACTCAGAAAAATAGGAGTAAATATGAGGTAACCACAAAGGAAACTAACAATCCTACACATCAAAAGAAAAACAAAAAGATATAGCAAATTCAAAATCAACAACAATGAAAAGAAAATACATAAAGAAAAACGCATCGGCACAGAAAATTAAGTGGAACAAAGAAACTGTCAACAATACACGCACACAAAAATACACCAAAATGACAGCACTAAACTCATATCTATCAATAATTACACTGAAAGTAAATAGACTAAATGCGCCAATGAAGAGACAGAGAGCGGCAGAATGGATTAAGAAACACGATCTGTCTACATGCTGCCTACAAGAGACACACCTTAGACTTAAAGACACAAACAAACTAAAACTCAAAGGATGGAGAAAATATATCAAGTAAACAACACTCAAAAAGAGCAGGAGTGGCAATATTAATCTCTGACAAAATAGATTTTAAAGCAAAATCCACCACAAAGGATAAGGAAGGACACTATAAAATGATTAAGGGTTAATACACTAGGAGGACATAAATATTTACCCACCCAGTGACAGTGCTCCAAAATACATGAAACAAACTCTAAGAGCATTAAAAAGAGAAATAGATGGCTCCACAATAACAGTAGGAGACTTCAAAACTCCACTTTTGGTGAAGTACAGAACATCCAGAAAGAAGCTCAATGTCATGGATTGAATTGTGTCCCCCAGAAACATCTGTCAGCTTGACTGGGTCATGATTCCCAGTATTGTATGATTGTGTGATCTGATGTGATTTCCTTATGTGTTGTAAACTCTAGCACTATGATGAGGTTATACTGATGAGGTCTACATGATTGGATAGTGTCTTAATCCAATCTCTTTTGAGGTATAAAAGAGAGAAGCAAGCAGAGAGACATGGGAACCTCATACCACCAAGAAAGCGGTGCCGGAAGCAGAGCGTGTCCTTTGGACCTGAGGTTCCTGCACAGAGAAACTCCCAGCTCAAGGGAAGACTGATGACACAGATCTTCCTCCAGAGTCGACAGAGAAAGCATTCCCCTGGAGATGATACTCTGAATTTGGACTTGCAGCTTACTGGACTGTGAGAGACTAAAGTTCTCTTTGGTAAGGCCATCCACTTGTGGTAGTTCTGTTGGAGCGGCACTAGATGACTAAGACACTCAGTAAAGACAAGGAAGACCTAAATGCCACAATCAACCAACTTGATCTCATAGACATATACAGAACACTCCACTCAACAGCAGCCAAGTATACTTTCTTTTCCAATGCACGTAGAATATTCTTCAAAATAGACCACATATTAGGCCACAAAGCAAGCCTTAACAAAATCCAAAGCATAGAAATATTACAAAGCATCTTTTCTGACCATAAACCTTAAAAGTAGAAATCAATAACAGAAAAAACAAGGAAAAAAAATCAAATACACAGAACCGGAACAACACCTTGCTCAAAAACTACTGGGTTATAGAAGATATTAAGGAAGGTATGAAGAAATTCATAGAATCAAATGAGAATGAAAACACGTCCTACCAGAACCTTTGGGACACAGCAAAAGCAATGCTCAGAGGTCAGTTTATAGCAGAAAATGCATACATCCAAAAAGAAGAAAGGGCCAAAATCAAAACATTAACCCTACAACTCAAACAAATAGAAAGAGAGAAGTAAAAGAAGCTCTCAGGCACCCAAAGAAAGGACATAATAAAAATTAGAGTAGAATTAAATGAAATAGAGAATAGAAAAACATTGAAAGAGTTAACATGACCAAAAGCTGGTTCTTTGAAAAGGTCAACAAAATTGATAAACCATTGGCCAAACTGACAAAAGAAAAACTCAAGAGGAAGCAAATAACCTGAATAAGAAATAAGATGGGCAATAGCACAGTAAACCCAAGTGAAATTAAAAGAATTAGAATACTATGAAAAATTGTATGCCAATAAATTTGAAAACCTAAAGGAAATGGACAAATTTCAAGAAATACTTTGCCTGCCTATACTAACACAAACAGAGGTAAAACAACTAAATAAACCTATAACAAAAGAAGAGATTGAAAAGGTAATTTAAAAACTCCCAACAAAAAAAACAGCCCTGGCCCTGACAGCTTCACTGGAGAATTCTACCAAATTTTCAGAGAAGAGTTAACTCCACTACTACTAAAGCTAGTTCAGAGCATAGAAGAGGATGGAATACTCTCTAACTAATTCTATGAAGCCAGTATAACCCTGTTACCAAAACCTGGTAAAGACAACACAAAAAAAGAAAATTACAGACCAATATCCCTCATGAACATTGATGCAAAAATCCTTGACAAAATTCTAGTCATTAGAATTCAACAACATATCAAAAAAAATAATTCACCATGACCAACTGGGATTCATACAAGACATGCAAGGATGGTTTAACATTAGAAAAACAATCAGTGTAATCCATCACATTAGTAAAACAAAACACAAGAGTGATATGATCTTATCAATTGATGCATAAAAGGCATTTGAGAAAGTCCAACACCCATTCATAATAAAAACTCCCAGCAAAATAGGAAAAGAAGGGAAATTCCTTAACATAATTAAGGGCATTTATACAAAGCCAACAGACAACATCATCTTAAATGGAGAGAGTCTGAAAGCATTCCCCTGGAGAACAGGAACCAGACAAGGATGCCCTTTATCACCACTCTTATTCAACATTGTGCTGGAGGTCCTAGTCAGAGAAATTAGGCTAGAAAAACAAATAAAGGGCATCCAAATTGGTAAGGAAGAAGTAAAAGTATCCCTGTTTGCAGATGATATGATCTTATACACAGAAAACCCCAAAGAATCCTCAAGAAAACTATTGGAACTAATAGAAGATTTCAGCAAAGTATCAGGATTCAAGCTAAACATACAAAAATCAGTTGAATTCCTCTACACCAACAAAGAGAACTTCAAAAAGGAAATCACCAAATCAATACCATTTACAGTAGCCCCCAAGAAGATAAAATACTTGGGAATAAATCTAACCAGAGATGTAAAAGATCTATACAAAGAAACCTACAAGACACTACTGCAAGAAACCAAAAGAGACCTACATAAGTGGAATAACATACCTTGCTCATGGATAGGAAGACAGTATTGTGAAAATGTCAATTCTACCCAAAGTGATCTACAGATACAATGCAATCCTGATCCAAATTCCAATGACATTTTTGTTTAATCAGATTGAGAAATAAATCACCCACTTCATATGGAAAGGGAAGAGGCCCCGGATAAGCAAAGCATTACTGAAGATGAAGAACAAAGTGGGAGGCCTCACACTACCTGATTTTAGAACCTACTATACCACCTAGGTAGTCCAAACAGCCTGGTACTGGTACAACAACAGATACATAGACCAGTGAAACAGAATTGAGAATCCAGACGTAAATTTATCCACCTATGAGCAGCTGATATTTGACAAAGGCCCAAAGTCCATTATATAGAGAAATGATAGTCTCTTTAACAGATGATGCTGGCATAACTGGATATCCATCTGCAAAAAAATGAAACAAGGCCCACACCTCACACCGTGCAAAAAAACTAACTCAAAATGGATCAAAGACCTAAATATAAAATCTAAAATGATAAAGATCACAGAAGAAAAAATAGAGACCAGGCTAGGAGCCCTAATACATGGCATAAACAGAATACAAAACATAACTAATAATGCACAAACACCAGAAGAGAAACTAGATAACTGAGAGCTCCTAAAAATCAAACACTTATGCTCATCAAAAGACTTTACCAAAAGAGTAAAAAGACAACCTACAGACCATAAAAAAAATTTGACTATGACATATCCAATCAGGGTCTAATCTCTAAAATCTACAAGATACTAAACTACAACAACAAAAAGACAAATAACCCAATTAAAAAATGGGCAAAGGATATGAACAGGCACTTTGCCAAAGAAGACATTCAGGCAGTAACAGATACATGAGGAAATACTCACAATCATTAGCCATTAGAGAAATACAAATCAAAACTACAATGAGACACCATCTCACCTTAACAAGGCTAGCATTAATCCAAAAAACACAAAATAATAAGTGTTGGAGAGGTTGTGGAGAAACTGGGACACTTTTACACTGCTGGTAGGAATGTAAAATGGTACAACCACTTTGTAAATCAATTTGGTGCTTCCTTTAAAGCTAGAAATAGAAATACCATATGATCCAGCAAGCCTACTCCTTGGAATATATCCTAGAGAAATAAGAGCCATCACACAAATAGATATATGCACATCCATGTTCATTGCGGCACTGTTCACAGTAGTAAAAAGATGGAAACAACCTAGGTGCCCATCAGTGGACAAGTGGATAAACAATCTATGGTATATTCATGTAATGGAATACTATGCAACGATAAAGAACAATTATGAATCGGTAAAACATCTCATAACATGGATGAATCTGGAAGGCATTATGCTGAGTGAAATTAGTCGATCGCAAAAGGACAAACATTGAATGAGACCACTATTACAAGAACTCAAGAAAAGTTTTAAACATAGAAGAAAACATTCTTTGATGGTTATGAGGGTGGGGGGGCGGAGGGAGAGGAAAATTCACTAACTAGATAATAGACAAGAATTATCTTAGGTGAAGGGAAGGACAACACACAATACAGGGGAAGTCAGCACCACTAGACTAAATCAGAAGCTAAAAAGTTTCCTGAACACACCCAAACACTTAGAGGGACAGTGTAGCAGGGGCGGGGTCTGGGGACCATGGTTTCAGGGCACATGTAAATCATTTAGCATACCAAATGTTATTAAGCTAATGTTCTGCATGCCACTTTGGTGAGTGGCATCTGGGGTCTTAAAAACTAGCAAGCAGTCATCTAAGATGCATCAATTGGTCCCAACCCACTTGGAGCAAAGGAGAATGAAGAACACCAAAGACACAAGAAAAATATTAGCCCAAGAGACAAAGGGGGCCACATAAACCGGAGACTCCATCAGCCTGAGACCAGAAGAACTAGATGGTGCTTGGCTACCACCACTGACTGCCTTCACAGGGAACACAACAGAGAGTTCCTGATGGAGCAGGAGAAAAATGGGGTGCAGAACTCAAATTCTAGTAAAATGACCAAAATTAATGGTTTGACTAGGACTGGAGGAAGCCCAGAAGACACAGCCCCGGACTCTCTGGTAACCCTGAACTAAAACCATTCCCGAAGCCGACTCTTCAGACAAAGAATGGATTGGACTATAAGACATATAGTGATACTTATGGAGAGTATGCTTCTTGGTTCAAGTACATACGTGAGACTAAATGGGCAGCTCCTTTCCAGAGGCGAGATGAGAAGGCAGAAAGGGATAGAAGCTGGCTGAATGGACGGACACAAGATATCCCAGGTAGAAAGGAGGAATGTGCAGTCACAGTATCGGGAGAACAACTAGGGTCACATAACAACGTGAGTATAAATTTGTGTATGAGAAACTAACTTGAGCTGTAAATTCTCACCTAAAGCACAATAAAAACATAAAACGTCTTCACAAAGCATTGGAACACAAAAAAAGTTACTGTACGTTCAAAAGACAGTCACTAGCCAAGTAATGCAATTAAAGGCAGTCGAAAGTGCCAGATTTCTTAGAGTAGATAATGGAGGTAATAAACAGAGAGAGATGACTGAATCTTCAAAAGAGGAATCACTAGGAATTAACACCAGTCAGTTGCAAACTGACTTTTAAGACAAATTGCGTATCTTGAATAAAATGGTCATTTATTCACCATTACATTTTTAAAAATAGAAATGCCCACAAAAATGTTACTCTTTCCAGGGCTTGAAATTGTAAAGTGCTTAATAGATCCAAGATTATGAGAAAAGCTATAAAAAACTATGGGTTATAGCAACATAGATATATATATGAAATATATATATCATATATATATATATATATATATGAAAACGACAAAAAGGTTTCAGAAGAATTTGTAGACATAGTCTATAAAGAAGGCTTAGGTTAAACTTGCATTTTGTTCTGATGATAAGATGGATAAATATTTGCTATTTTTTTTAAATGTGGGCATTTTATATAGCATTCTTCTTCCAACTTCCAAATCTGTTACTCAAGTGTTGTCAACTCTGCTTTAGCTTATAAAGCATATTTAGCATATAAAGTAAGCTTACTAACTGAATGTCTTAAGTCCAGGAAAGAGGTTATGTTAGGCATATTGGAATGCTACAGCACCTTTTGCTGGCCACCGGGGCCACTTTCTAGACAACTGTCATTTGAAAAAAAAAAAAAAAAAAAATTGCTATCTATCCACTTCTACCTGTTTTCAAAGTTTCTGTTTGTGGTTCCTTTATTTAACATTCTAACTCAAATTTATTTTATTGTTTTTTATTTCTCTTCTATTAAACACGACAGACATTATAGAATCTGAGATGCAAGTTCCATTTCTGATGAATGTTCAAATATTTAAAGTCAAGAACTAAAGTAATATCATGAAACATGGTAAAAATAAGTAGCCTTATTTTTCAGAGTTTGCATTTCCTGCTTGTAGCTTCTGATACTTAAATCCATGCTACTGTGTTTCTCCGGGGGTTGGTTCACATTACTGAAGTGAAGTATTACCCAATGATGGAAAGTTAACCTCTGTGATGATTAATACAATCTTTCTAATTAAAAAAAAATAAGTAACTTCCTTTTTACACATTAATTTGTCCAATGCTTACAAACCAGCCTTGCTTTGTTTGCTGCATGTTGGGAAAGCACTTTAGAACTATAAAGGTTAAGTACATTACTAGCGTATTTAAGTTACAGATTTTAATTTTCTATAAAAATGTCACCATTTAGCATGGAGGTGACTGGCATACTTTAGCCAGTAATATGGCTTCACCAAGCCTAAATGTAAGGCCCTCGTGATGATCTTATAAAAGGGCTTCTAATAGGGGATGTAGGATAGGGTTGGTATGAGTCGGAATTAACTTGACAGCAGTGGGTGTGGTTTTTCATTTGCTGGGCTAGAGCATAAACTATAGTGCCATGAGAAGAAATTATTTTTAATTTTAAAAATATGCTCGGGTACTTAAGAATCTCTTTCGATATTAATTATTGCTATTTTCTTTTAGGATTTCACAGAGACACTTCCTGGAACCCCCTTCTGCCCCCTTGTCATTGAAACTAGCAATATCATATTCTCTATCGTGATATAAAAGTTTCAACCTCTAGGCATTGCTGTAGTTTTTCAAACACCCTCCAAAAGAAGCCATCATTACCCACCCAGCTAGTCAAAATTTTTACTGTAAAACTACTGAAAACTTCTACATAAATAGAAGCAAAATATGTTCAAACCTGTACAAAGGAATAGTGCAGTCCTTATTAAATATTATAATGAACACAAATCATTTGAGGATCTTGTTAAAATTCTTGATCAGACTCTGATCAAGTAGGTCTAGGGTAAGTGCTGAGATTCTGTATTTCCAATGTGTTCCCAGATAATGCTGACGCGGCTCATCCAAGAATGACACTTTGAATAGCAAGGGTATAATGGTTAGGGTGACTGATTTTGTTGTCCATCCCAGCTGAGTCAAAGTCACAACATTTATGGCTGTGTGATCCTGCACAAATCATTTCCCTGAATTTTAATTTCTTCATGGATAAAATGAGAATAGAACACCAACTAACAAAAACAAACAAATCAGTTGCCGTTGAGTTGATTCTGACTTATGAAGAACCCAGGTGTGCAGAGTAGAACTGATTGATAGGGTTTTCAAGGCTGTGACCTTTCTGAAGAAGACTGCCAGGCCTTTCTTCCAAGGCATCTCTGGGTAGGTTCAAACCAAACTTTCTGGTAGTAATTGAGTGCCTAGCCATTTGTGCCACCCAGTCTCCCACTTATTTTTAAAACTGTTATAGAACTAATGAGAAATCTATGCCAGATCCTTAGAAGAATGTCTAACACATAAATTCTCAAAAAAGTTAGCTATTATTTGACCAAACACAGAGTTGGCCCGTATGTGTGCCGCAGAGCAGTGCAGTTACATAACCATGTAGCCACTACATTTAGCCCTCAACCTACAGGTGAAGCAACATCATTCCTGAAATCAAATCTGTCACCCCATGTTACTGGCCAGCTGACTTTTCACTAACAAAGCAAAAGCATATTATGTCTTAACTGGCAAGAATATAATTAGTTGAGAATTTGAGAATGTATATAATCAAGAATCTGCCTATTTATAACTAAGCCATTCTTCAGTGGCTACACTCTGCGTGCCAAGACTGTTTGCTAAGTCAATCTGGACACAGCAAGGCGGTGTCACTGGGCTAACTTCTGTCACGTTGTGACACCACCTATCCATCAGGCAACACGGCAATTAAATCTACAGCATTTCATTTGATAAAACAGGAAAAGCAATCTCAAAAGCTGCAATTGTGTCACAGAAAAAGGCCTCTTGCTTTAAAAAAATAAATATACCGCCTTTGCCTCTGCATTTTCTCCATCAGCAGGGGACCACTGCGCGGTGACAGCATTCTGTTCGAGAGGCATTATCTCTGAATAATTACCTGCTTCATCTCACCGTGGACAGCTTTAGCAGCAGTAGCTCCTTTAATTTGCTATGTGGCAGGATTCACAGATTGTACCTTATTACTATAAAAAATACTTTTTCCACCCCCTACAAAAATGAGGCTAAATGCTGGTCACTTAGTGAACTGTACTATGTATGGCTCAGTAGCTTGCAGCCTACTGGCTGGGGAGGGTTTCCCTTCTCTTCCTGAACCACTTATCAACAAAGGGAATCTGTGGGTGGTTCCAGCTGGCTGCAGCCACAAGACTGACTCCAACCAGAATTTGCAGAGAGAGGAAATCCTTGATGTTAATAAAGTCCTGATTTCAGAGGGATGAAATGCAGAGAAGATGAGAGTGGTGTGTGGGGACTGAACAAAGAGGAAGCACACGTTCTCATGGAATATTTTTCCCTTTTACTTTTTTCTACCTCTGCTTTGCCTGTGGTCTGAAGCCAGGGCCAACTCTGGGTAAACCTGTCATCCTGAGTGCCTACCCACTCCCACCCATGGACACTGAATTTCCTTTTGGACTTACAGACTATTTTTAAATGCTCTCAGTAGGCCACTTAAGGGCTCGGAGAAGGGAAAATAAAGAAGAATTGTAGCTGGAGCAAAGAATTTAAATGTTTACCTAGAGCGGAGTGGCTAACAGGGAGCTGCTGTTCAGGAAGAAATGGTGTTTGCTTTTTCTAAAGCAAAGGTTTGCACATTTGAACAACAGCAGTAGCAATATATTGTTCCAAATGAAATCATCAAGAGATCCTTGCTAAATAAAACACATGTAAGTGACATTTGCCTGGTAGAAGCAGCGAATGGGGGTGGGCAAAACCTGACAGGGCCAGCTTGCTTCTCACTCTCCAAGGTAATGTCAGAACAGCTCTAGGAACTCAGGGAGATCAGGGTCTCCCCTTAAATCACTATTCTGACTGAACTGAAGGAAATGCATATATTACTTTTCTAAATACATTGCAGGGGGCATGTTAGTCCATCTAATGTAATGTTTAAGAAAGATGGTGGCAGTTTGCTACCACAAAGATGGACAGCCTTGGAAATCCTATGTATGGGGCAGTTCTGCTCTGTCCTATAGGGTCACTATGAGTCGGAATCAACTTGATAGCAATGGGTTTGTTTTTTGGCGGCGTTTAGTAGTTTTATGCAATGGGGCATTTTAAAATGAGATTTAAAACTGGCCCAGAAGTCTGTAGTGTGTACTCAAAAATATAATACTTTATTCCCTTGAAATGCTCTATAGTCAGACTATTCACTAAGTGACCCTTCCTCAATGCAAAGGACAAAGATCATATGTTAAGCTTCCTTTTTTTTTAAAATTATGCATTTCCTTTTAAATCCATGCTATATAAAGTTTAAGAGTGATTACAAGAGATATCTTCATATCTTTGGAACCAGAATGACTCATAGGTAAACCCATTACCAGTCTGTGGATGAAAGTCAAGAAGAGACTTGGGTTTTATAATTTTATAAAATCGTCTTTACAGGAGTCTATATAGGAACTACACACAAAGGAGTATCTATATACACCTTTTATGAAAATAATGGCATAGCATTGTGCTACCTGGAATGAGAAATAAGAGAATTGTACATTAGGTAGAAATAAAAAAATTATTTCAGTATAATGAAAATATGAGACTTGATTGCATTTCACAAACTTTTTTGAGTTTAGAGCAAACAACAAATAGTTATCATCCTTGAATAATTTAATAGGTAACCTCTGAGCATTTCTTACAGATTGTTGCCTGCATACACAAGAATAAATCACTCTGTCACAGAATCAAGCTAAATTAATAAAATGTAGATTGCCTTCCTGTGTTAATTTTAAAGTTTTCTTGAAATTTGTGATGAATCACTTTTAATAGGAAAGATTTAAAAATACAATTTAAATGGAGAATAACACCCATATTAATCATGTTAACAAGTGTTTAGTGATTTTTTAGAAAGTACATATTATTAGTGAGTTAAAATTTTGTTCATGTGTCTTCAAAATGTAAACCCAATCTACTCCCAATTAGAGAAAAGAAGCATAAATAATGGAGAATTCCCATTTTATCTCTAATTGACTTTCTAATTAGGTCACAAATATGGGAAAACACACTGACTGAGGAAATAATATTGCAGTTATTATTCCCTGTCCTTGAGCACAGAGAATGTGACCCAGCTGGAGCTGGGCTCAGAAGGACTCACAAGGACACATCAACGGGCCCTGAGGTATAAACACAATAGCTAAGATAATCTTGGAAAATATCTTTTAGGGAAACTTTCACATAAAGCCAATCAAACAGAACACGAAAAACTTTCTACTGTAATCTTTTTCTATTAGCATTTAGTGAATAAAAATTTGTTGAACCAATGAAGACCCTCTTGACTGTTGTTACTGAAACTTGTACCAATGACTGTTAAGAAAGACGATTCAAAATGTAGCATTACAGTTTCTAGCCAATCTGCGAAAAGGTGAAGCTTTCAATGGCTTTGCCCATTTGCAATGTTAATGTACACTGATGACTTTGTAATGGTCTTTGGACTCCGGCAGACATGGCTGGGGCAGCATGCTTGTCCGTTTTCCCATTCTTGCCTATTCTGTAATGTTCTTTGGACTTGGACAGACATGGTTCTAGCAGCGTACTTGTCTGTTTTCCCATTCTTGCCTATTCTGTAATGTTCTTTGGACTTGGACAGACATGGTTCTAGCAGCGTGCTTGTCCGTTTTCCCATTCTTGCCTATTCTGTAATGTTCTTTGGACTTGGACAGACATGGTTCTAGCAGCGTGCTTGTCCGTTTTCCCATTCTTGCCTATTCTGTAATGTTCTTTGGACTTGGGCAGACATGGTTCTAGCAGCGTGCTTGTCCGTTTTCCCATTCTTGCCTATTCTGTAATGTTCTTTGGACTTGGACAGACATGGTTCTAGCAGCGTGCTTGTCCGTTTTCCCATTCTTGCCTATTCTGTAATGTTCTTTGGACTTGGACAGACATGGTTCTAGCAGCGTGCTTGTCCGTTTTCCCATTCTTGCCTATTCTGTAATGTTCTTTGGACTTGGACAGACATGGCTCTAGCAGCGTGCTTGTCTGTTTCCCCACTTCAGTCTGCTCTGTAATATTTCTTTGGACTCGGGCAGACATGGCTCTGGCAGCATGGTTGTCCGTTTCCCCCTTTTGACCTTTCGAATATATGCCGAATAAAACTTTCTTTTTGCTTTACTAAACTTTGTGATGTTTTTACCCTACAACAACACACATACACACTCACACACCAACCTTATTCCAGATTAAATTTTCTTTTTCCCTTCCAGATTACTGCTAGGGAATTTAGAACTAATCCCATAAGAAGGGGGTTATTAACTGAAATAAAAACATTTTACCCCTGGATAGAGAAAAATGATCTCTAACTAAATATGAACCCATGCTTAGGACCAGTTACTTAATTACCTGGTAAATGATCATTTAGGCAAAAGAGAAAGCATTTGATTAATCTGTGCATTCATTAGTCTTCCATTTCATAGTCAATCATTGTTCTTTAATCTGTGCCAAACACATGCTAGATTCTAGAAATACAAAGAAAATCACTACTCTTGGAGTCAACAATAAGAAGGACAAGCAGAAACAAACAACTACAGCGAAATATTGTATATCAAAAATAAAAGTGTGTCCGGGTGTAGTAGTGGCATGGAAGGGCCAGTGATCACCTCTCCCTGGAAGCCTCACGACATGTGAGGTTCGATTCCCCATGTAGACAAGGTGCCGATGGAGAGTTCAGGCAGAGAAAACAGTACACACAAGAACCTAGGCTACAAGAGTATTGATGGAAATAGAAACATCAGAAATTATCTAAAGACAAGCAGAGAGAGAGAGAGAAAGGTGTTATTAGGTGTGTAGGAATAATCTTGAACCCCCCATTATGAGGTTGTTGAGAGTATTAAACGAGCTATATCAAACGCTTAGCACAATGCTTAGCAGATAAGCTCTCATTAAATGTTAATTACCATTACTCATTAAATCTTCCATCTAATCTTAGAAGCAATGCATACGAACCAATGTTTTTTCATATGGCTAGATTTTTGCAGAAGGGGAAAGGTTAATTCAATCAACACTTAAGCCTCTAGTACATACTGAGGCTCTGTGCAGGCAAAGGAAATAAAATAAATAGAAAACACAACCTCTGTCTGCAAAAGCCCGGCTTCTTTGTACACTACTGTCTTAAATGTATTAAAACATGTCCTCCTATATCTTTTTGTTCTATTATATCTGTTCTCTGGGCCCAACCAGCCTTGGCCCTTGATCTGAGGGTACACATTTTCACTCAGCTCCATGCTGCCTCTGGTCTATTTCCCTGTCTGATTCAGACTTTGGAGATAATCCACCAGACTTTTCCATTTCCTTATTTCAATTATCCCCTCAGCCCTTAATTTGTCATTGCCAACAGTCTCATTCCCTTCTGAGTAAGATAAAGTTCTGTCTTTTCCCAAGAGAAGTCTTAGAGAAGGAGAAAAAAAACTGAAAAAGCTTTCTTTTTTGTATTATCTTCATATCAGTGGATTAAGTCTCTGAAAATCTCCAGTCCCCAAAGTCTTGTGAAGAGATGTCCAAGGGCACTTTAAAAGATGGAATGAAGACTCTAGAGTGTGGGAATCCTTTTCAATGAGTATGCAAAGCTCATTTTAGGCTTAGCGTCAATCTGGAGTGGATCAGCTTCCTTATCCTCTTTTAAGTGAGAAAAAAAAAAGTCAGGAGGGCACTGACTCTGAATTTCTATCATCAAAAATTTAGCTTTTAATGGACTGTGAGACTAAGCTTTAAGGTCATGATTACACTTTGCTAGAAGAACTTGATGTCTGCAGGGGATTCAGGTGAGAAGCGACATTCTTCATGACAAATAAATAATAATGGCAATACTGAGACCCTAGGCTATACACTTGCAGATCAAAAAATGTATTTGGAAGGTGATAATGTGACATACATTTCTAATTTCAAACATGTCCAGGGAATAGAAAGATGGCTAGGCTGGAGGCACTCACGTGTACAAACTATATCTAAACAGATACTTTCTTATTAAATAGTTCAGAAGAATGTTTATGATATTAACACGGTGAAACAGAAAGTTGTTAAGCTAAAAAGGTGTCAATAGTCCTTTGCAGGAGCATAATAAACAGTTACAGATGGGCTGTGCCTTTTATAGTGATATAAAGAAGGTCTGAAGTCACAGCAACTGTTCCATCTTAGCATATTTCTTGGCTGTTATTATTACTATTATTATTTTCTTTTTGAGAGAAAAGTGTAGAAAGTCCACAGCAGTCAGCACATAGAAACTCGCTGCTCTCCACTTTGCCCCAGGTACAGCCCAAGTGTGGTTTTTCAGTATAAGCCAATAAAGAGGCAGAGGCACATTGAGTTTTTGTCCTACTCCCCACAGAGGAAATAAGACTTGTTGTTAGCTGCCCTGGAGTTGACCCAGACTCAGGGCCACCCCATGCACAACTGAAGGAAATGCTGCCCAATCCTGCACTGATTGGTTGTGGATCAGACTGTTGAGATCCAGAGGGTTTTCACTGGTCGATTTTTGGAGGTGGATTTCCAGGCCTTTCTTCCTAATTCATATTAGTCTGAAATCTGTTGAAACCTGTTTAGCTTCATAGCAACATGCAATCCACCACTGACAGATGGGTGGTGGCTGTGCATGAGCTACATTGGCTGGGAATTGAAACTGGGTCTCCTGCATGGAAGGCAAGAATTTTATCACTGAATCATCATTGCCTCCTAAACATTAATTGTTAGTTGTCAGATTTCGTCACTGGGGGTTGGGGGTGGAAGTTGGTAGTGAACAGGAAGTGGGGGAACTTCCATGTCACTGGGAAGAACCCTAGCAATGTGTCATGTATTTTGAAAATTTTCAAAAATAAGAAATTTTAACTGCATTGATTAAGACCACTCTTTCTTTCTACTCCAACTTCCACTCAGTCACAATTCCTCTCATGCCAAGTGGTACTGGGGTGGCTCCAGGAACTTTTGGGAATCAGCAAGGGAAGTTAGATCAAGATACACTTACTCTGGGATTAGTGAGATAGAGTCCCTTCCGTGTATAGGTAGTATCTGCTGGCTATTCAGGTGTAGGGAGGGTTCTAGGAATGCTTCTATAGCCCTCTTGGGTTGTGATGGCATAGGGCCAGAGACTGAGTGATAAAACTGAGTGTATTCTATGATGAGCAGCCCATACTCGGGAAGTTGAGAAGAAACAAGTTTTGTAATACAGAGAGCTATTAACAACACATGTATAAAATTGTTGTTGTTGCTGTTAGGTGGCTTCGAGTTGGTTCAGCCTGATAGCGACCCTATGTACAACAGAATGAAACACTGCCCCGACCTGTGCCATCCTTAGTGATTGCTGTTATGCTTGAGCCCATTATTGCAGCCACTGTGTCAATCGATCTCATCCAGGTCTTCCTCTTTTTCGCTGACCCTCTACTTTACCAAGCATGATGTCCTTCTCCAGGGGCTGATCTCTCCTGGTAACATGTCCAAAGTATGTGAGACGAAGTCTCGCCATCCTTGCTTCTAAGAAGCATTCTGGCTGTACTTCTTTCAAGACAGATTTGGTCTGTGTCTTGGCAGTCCATGGTATATTAAACATTATTCACCAACACCATAACTCAAACGTGTCAATTCTTCTTTGGTCTTCCTTATTCATTGCCCAGCTTCTGCATGCATACGAGGCAATTGTAAATACCATGGCTTGGGTCAGGTGCATCTTAGTCCTTAAAGTGACATCTTTGCTTTTTAACACTTTAAAGAGGTCTTTTGCAGCAGACTTGCCCAATAAAATTGTAGTTACATCATATCCTAAATTTTATAATGTTTGGGTATTTACCTAAAAATATAATTTGCATTGATTTCTTTTTTCATACTAAATAAATATTGACCTTCGTAACTAATTTTGTACTACAATATTGAATCCATTTTATTTAAGAGTCCCAAAATTTAAGCCTACAAAATGTTGATTTATTTATTGACTCAAGATAATGATTTACATCTAGAACTACAATGTAGAAATAGGAAAAACATGTGGGTCATAATATAAACATCTTGTAATTGTGTTCTTGGGTCATTTAAACAGAACAATGAATTAAACGATAGAATAATGGTGCATATTACACTTCTTCAAAACACTTTAATAGAGTATGCAGGCATTAAGAATGTGTCCAAACTATGTTAAATATGGAATATATTGTATGATCTCACATAAATGCAAAAAGGAGAATATAAAATTGTGCTTAAAAACTAGTTGCCATTATTTTAAGATAATGCAAGGGAGACAGTTAACAAGAACACTACAATTTGATTAATCTCTATATGTTTATTCCTATAGTTGAAATATTAGCAGTAAAAAAAAAATAAAAACAAAAAACTTTTTAATATTACTCTTTTTCAGATTGTCTATAAATTTAAACATACACATGAATACGTAATCCACTCTGGAACGGATTCTGATGTGTATGCTGGTGACTATGCCAAAGAATATTTTCAAAGATCACTGTGTTAGCTTCCTATGCCTGTTATAGGAGTTTCCTGTAACAAATTACTATAGCTTTGGTGTCTTAAAACAACGCAGATTTATTATTTTACATTTCTGGAGGTCAGAAGTCTTAAGTGAGTTTCATCAGGTTAAAATCAAGATGTCGGCAGGGCTAAATTCCTTCTGGAGGCTCTAGGGTGGAATCTGTGTTCTTGTCTTTCCCAGCTTCTAGAGGCTGCCTGCATTCCTTGGCTCGCGGCTCCCTTCCTCCAACTTCAAAGTCAGCAATGCCAGGTTGAATCCTTCTCACATGGAATCACTTTGATGCTGACTGCTGCTTCACTTGTTCACCTACAAGGACCCTTATGATTACACTGGGCCCATCCAGATAATCGAGGATAATCTCTTCACTTCCAGGTCAGCTGACTAGGAAACTTAATTTCATCTGCAACCTTAATTCCTTATTGTCATGTAACCTAATATATTCCCTAATTCCAGGGACTAGGACATGGAATCTTTGGGGGACCATTATTCTGCCTACCACAATCATTAGTCAATTGCCTTATCTTTTGGTGCTGTTCTTTAGCTATAAATCTATAAATACTCACTACACCAAGAAGATAAAACATTTTCGAAAGCAATACCAATCCGAATGCAGCTATAGCCAGTAAAAGTTGTTTTGTCTGCTCATAAGGGCTCTTACAATCTCGCGTCTCACCACCACCCCAGCCTTGACCCAAAGTGGGTCAACTGCAGCACCCCATCACCCCTCTCTTTGGGCACAATGATGAGTTGAAAATTGACCATTTGGCCCAAGCTAAGCCACTCGCAGAGTTTTTCCCTGGTGTTGTTTCTCTCCCTTGAGCTGCCAAGGAAGAGTAATTTTCTTCCTTGGTCAGGGCTTGGTAAAAATGTACCTTAGGCAATCTTAAATCCATGTTCCCCTGCATGGAGGATAATCCATCTGCAGTAGGCAAGAAGGCAAGATTAAGTCCAACCTGCCACTGAGGCAGAAATGTGTGTGATGAGGGTAGTTATGTGCGTGAGAGAGGTAAACAGCGAGAGAGAAAAGAGTGTGAGAGAGAGAGCAAGAGACTGATGTGAGATTATTCAAGTCTCCGTTTCCATTCATCCCAAGGCTGTTTTTATCCCTTCCCTCTTGGTTATGTGATCACATCAATCTTCTGTTGTTTCAGGTTTTTCAAACCGGGTTTCTGTCATATGAATCCATAAGATCCCTAACCAAAATGGATTTGGTATAATTTTGTTATATGCTCAGCACTGTAATTAATATCAAAGGAATAAATAAACAACAAAGAAAGCTAGAGTTCTTTCAGAACATAGAAACCAAAGAACAGCTCTTTATATCCAACACCGGGGATTACTCTGAAGTGTCATCTGGTAGCAGTAATGCCACATCATTTTGTTACTGAGAGTCTTTGATCTATGGTAGGCATCAACCATGATTTCTTGAAGGCCTCCAATATCCACTGCCTACAATGAACAAATAATAGCAAATGTTATCAGCACACATCATTCCCTTTAGCATAGCTGGTTTACGGAATAAAAATAAAGCCCTTGGATTAAACCAGAAGCTTTAAGCAACTTATGTGGAGAAAGAGGTAAAATGACAGCTACTCAAATTACTCCTATAAAGTAAATACTAGGGAGATCCTCCTTATCATCTTAGATTGCCAGTCCAATTAATGGCATTGAGCGAATGAATACATGATGAGCAAATAGTTATAAGACCACAAGCTAGACTCTGGATCATTCAAGATACCAATAACCAGCAGTTATTGCTGCTTCATGACTTATCGACTCTACTTAGTTTCTTCAGGTTATGTGCTCTGCCACACTGCTTGAAATTTTCTTTGACAAATTAGGTCCCACCCCATCCCTTATAACTGGAAGTTAACTGGCTGGGAAAGGTGATAGATGCTGAGTGGGGGGCACAATATTGGCAGAGCGTGTGAGTCTCTCCATCCTCACAGGAAATTGATGTCTGTGAATAGCTCTTCTGGGGCCCATACAAGTGAGGGATGGGAGTAACACACGTGACCAGGGTTAAAGAATGTCCGTATGTATTAGTTTTGTTGCACCTTTGAGGCAAGTATAAGACTTCAGGCCTCCCAACACGTCCAGAATCTTTTTCACTAATAAGCACCTGAAGAACCAATCCCTCTGGATTTATCTCTTTATGCAATAGAGTCACCCGGGAGATTACATCTAGAATCAAGTATGAATTACACCACTGGGTCTTTGCTACTGCTACTGCCTCTTTTATGATTATAATAAATTACATGCAAAAGAGTATAAGTTCTGCAATTCTTTCTCACCATTGCAATTATAGTTCAACAGTAACATTAATCTTACCCAGACTTCCAGCAAATTAATCAAATGAAACCGTGTGAGAGACCTTTCCAAGTACCATAGCCTGTATATTTGCTTGCATTTTTTTTCATTAACATTCCAACTCCATCAATTACTATTGTGCAGTACAAGGCCTTACTTAGGAAGAAATCCAGAGAAAGAAACATCTGGCAAAGGGTTATTGTACTTGTAAAGGACTTTATATATGGCCTTGAAATATTTGTTGTTTCATCCTTGGGCCATATAAAGCTTAAATGGCTCACCACTGCACTATGCCAAACCTTTGGCATTTTGTACAAGTACCCACATGGCTGAATATTTTAAGTTGCAAAGAAGCCAAAGTGGTTTAGAGACTTAAATAAGAAGCCAGTGAATCCTGCTTTTCCTTCTTTACCCAAATAAAAGGCACCACGTGAGAAATATTTATGAAGAACCAAAATCTTATCTATCTTAACTGTTATATTCCAAATGAAAGAATGACATAACTGAGGATATATTGTACCTTACCCCAAACAGAAACTCGGTAGAAAGCGGAGTACTGAAGAATGGCTGCGTTAACTCACATAACTCTTGTGGGAAGAAGTCAGCCCTGAGTCTGTCTAGTTAGCTTTGCAAACCAGATACAAAGTCTGGAATGAAGATGAGTCAGAAATGAGAGGCATGTAGTCCATGACTGGTTGTTGTCGTTAGTTGCCATTGAGTCACGTCTGACTCATGGCGACCTCATGTGTGCAGAGTAGAACTGCTCCCTAGAGTTTTCAAGGCTGTGACCTTTGGGATGCAGATCACCAAGCCTGTCTTCCTTGGCACCTCTGCCAATCTATTGGCTAGTAGTCAAGTGCTTAACTGTTTGCACCATCCAGGGACTCTGTAGTCCATGAGAGAAGATATAATATCTTGGGAGCCAAATGCATAAGAAAGCAGAGTCGACGTTATTTATTGGAGTGAAGGGGAGGAGAAGCAGGCTAAGCTCAATGTCACTGAGAAGAGCTTTTCTGCCATTTTAGACCGCGTTTTGTGAGGTCACATCTATAGGTAGTAGCAGAGCCAGACTAAATCCCACACCAGTAATCTTACTACCTGTTCTAACTGCTGCACGATGCCCCTTTGCCATTTAAAACATGTAGATATAAGCACACCCCACAATGATAATCTTCAAAATATTAATCTGACAGATAAACAGTTGTCATTTTATTACTTTGTTAATAGGAATGGCATTTTAAAATTTTATTTTGTGTGGTTGTTGAGACTATACACAGCAGAACATACACCCATGCAACAATTTCTACGTACAATTTAGTGACATGGATTGAATCCTTTGAGTTGTGCAACCATTCTTGCCCTCCTTTTCCAAGTTGCTCCTCCCTCGTTAACATAAACTTACTGCCCCCTAGTTTCCTATCTAATCTTTCGAGTTGCTGTTGTCAGTTCGATCCTATAGAGATAGTTCTTGAAAGAGCACAATGCTCAAGGCAAACATTCTATACTAACTAAGCTAAACTGTTGTTTGGTTTTAAGAAGACTTCAGTGGATAGTTCTGGTTTAAGGTTTAAATATTATCTCAGGACAATAGTTACTGGGGCTCATTCAGCCTCCTTGGCTCCAGAAAGTTTGGAGTCCATTATAATTTTAAATTCTGTTCTGCATTTTCCCCCTTTTGATCAGAATTCTTCTATAGAATCTTTGATCAAAATGTGCAGCAATGTTAGCCAGGCACCATCAAATTCTTCCGATCTCCTAGCAGAGGACGCAGATGTTCACGAATGCAATTAGCCACACATTACATGCCTTCCTCCTATTTCTGACTCTCCTTCCTGTGTTGTTCTAGGCAAATAGAGGCCAATTGTTGTAACTTGGATGTCCACTTGCAAGCTTTTAAGATCCCAGGAACTACACAATTAACTAGGAAGGAGAACAGCAGCACCAACACTGTATTAGGCCAATTCACTGAGATGTCCCATGAAACCAGGATCCTAAACAGCGCTCTTCAAAAAACTAAAAATAGAACTACCACATGACCCAGCAATCTCACTGCTAGGAATATACCCAAGAGACTGGAAAGCAGAGACTCAAACAGATACTTGTAAACCGATGTTCATTGCAGCACTATGCACAATAGCCAAAACGTGGAAACAACGTAAATGCCCATCAGCAGATGAATTGATAAACAAAATGTGGTACATACATACAATGGAATGCTGCTCAGCCAGAAAGAGAATTAAAGTCTCAATACATGCTATAACATGGATAGAGCTTGAAGACATTATGCTGAGTGAAATAAGTCAATCACAAAAGGAAAAATATTATATGACCTCACTTACACAAAATGACAAAAACAAGCAAATGTAGAGAGACCAAAGTTCATTAGGGAAGGAGTGAGAAAAGAGTGTTATTGCTTATGGGGCACTGAGTTTCAGTTTATAATGAAAGAATAATTAAAAAAAAAATAATAATTTTGGGTTTGTGTTTGTTTTCCCATATTCTGTCAGAAGATAAAGAATCATGATTTGAGGTGCAGAAAAGAGGAAGAAAGGTACATGAAAGGACACTAAGTATTTGCCTTATTCATGGAAGAATTTGGATCTTGGTAACTTTAATTAAATTTGGTATTTTAAACCTTAAACTTGGTATTTTAGCAATGGCACTATGGAGTGGCCATCAAGCAAAGTTAACCAGGTAATTCTGTGACATCTTTTTTGTAATTAAATTCCTTGCTTACAATACGTGCTCTTCTTGCTGACAATTGACCTCATAAGACAAGTCTGAAAAAGATAGTTCTGCAACAAAGCTGCTGCTTCTGTCTCAAATTCCATGAAAGGGCTCAGGAGGGTGGGAGGGATAACACTTGCCCCCAGGCTCTCTCCCACCACTTTCTTATTCTCTATGCATCCTCAGAAGCGAATTCGCTTACTGTTCCCTGCAAAAGTTATTCCCTTTTTAACTCAGTGTTTCTTCCCATGCTGTTCCCATTACTTGGAATGCTCTTTTTCTAAACCATTATCTGTCTAATGCTACCCATCTCTGCAGGCTCAGTCCAAGCGTCCTTCACTCATTTCATGAAGCTGTCTTCCTCCTCCGGCTCTAAGACATGCAATCCCTTCTCCTACCACATTATCACCAATGCTCAGCACAGAGGTTCACAAACTCTGTAAAAGCCCAGATACTAAATATTTTAGGCTTTGTGGCAACTACTTATCTCTGCCTTAGAGTAAGAAAGCAGCCATAGACAGTATGGAGAGATATGAGCGTGGCTGTGTTCCAATAAAATTTTATTTACAGAGACAGAATGCAGGCCTCATGGCGCTAATTTCCTGACCTCTATCTTAGCACACAATAGGGTGGTTAATAAATATTAGATTGGTTAAATTGGATTAGAAACGTCACTAACAAAAAATATGATGTATATGTTGACTAAATGCATTCATTACACAAATAAGCACAATGATCAGCCCTAAGAGTTTTTGATAAAATCTTGTGTATCCAAGAGAGCAATCATGGGGTTCTGATAAACTATATAACCCCAAAGCCTAGACAAAGACTCATCATTCTGTCTTGCTGATTTTCAATTAAAAAGAAAGTCTATAAAGTCTGTATCTTCGTTTTTTAGTTCTGCTATAGTAGAAATACAAGCGGATGGCTTTAACAAATAAATTTATTTTCTCATAGTTCAGGTGGCTACAAGTTCGAACTCAGGGTTCCGGCTGTAGGGGAAAGTTTTCTGTCTCTGTGGGCTTTGAGGGGAGGTTCTTGTCTCTTCAGCTTCTGTTCTTTGGTGCTCTTCATGCGGTATGGCATCTATCTCCCCCCATCTGGGCTTGCTTGCTTCTGTGCCTAATTTGCTTCTTTTAGATGTCAAAAGTCATTGGCTGGAGGTGGGGCAAGATGGCGCTCTAGGCAGAAGCACCACGCCGTCCCTCCACAGCAAAGATCTGAAAAACTAAGCCTAACAGAGAATCAACAATCCTGAAACCCTAGAACACCAAATGAAGAGATAAAGAACTCAGCCAAACACCAAACGGAGTGAGAATACTAAATGAGAACGGAGAGCGAGGAGAGACTCATGCAGAGATTCCTTACCAGCTAATGCAGCGCGGATCCACCATCTTGGATTCCTATCAGAGACCAGCGAAAGGGAGAGCAGCCTCGCAGAGCATCCAGTGGGAGAAAGAATGACCAGTAAACTGCGGTGCACGCTTTCCCACCCCCCACTCCTCTCTGCCTTGGCTGGGGCTCCCCTGCTTTCCGTGGCCAGGGTCCCTGGGCTGGGGGGCGCCGGTGCTTGGATTCCGCGCGCCCGGGCTGGCGGCTTTCTGAGAGCCGTTTGCTGGCTGTTGGTGAAGCTTTTTCTGCCGCCTCCCCCTCCTTTTGCCTGGGTGCCTGGTTCTGAGCGCTGTCCTTGCTCTCTCCTGCGGGGCTGTGGGGCTGCGTCCGGGCATGTGGCTGCTTCCAGGTCTGGGCTGCTGCGCTGGTGAGATCCCGGGGCCTTTGTTCGTTCACCCCTCTGCTTCCCGTGGCCACGGTCTCTTAACCCCAAGACTGCCGGCTGCTTGGAATTCGCGCCCCTGAGTGGGGGCTCTCTGGGTCCCATTTGTTGGCACTGACTGCTGGTGTTGCTTTTTTTTTTTCTGTTTCTTTTTTAATTTTCTTTTTCTTTTTTTTTGATTAGTTTTGTCTTCTTTTCCCTCTTTTTCCCTTTTGTCTTTCTTCATTGCTTAATTTCTCATCTCTCTGTCTCTTCCTTCTCTTTCTGATCCCTGAATACCAGGCGATGTATGCCTCTGTACCTTCTGGCCAGGCTGTGCTGTGAAAACTGAGACCGACTCCCCCAGACCTCATAGCTGCATCAGTGGGATCCCTGGGAACTTTGCAGTTCTTTAACTTTTCTGATTTTTATTTGTTCATTCTTTCCTTTTCTTTCTCTTCCCCCTTCTGGTTTCCTCCATCCCATAGTCTCTCATCTGTACATTCCAACGACAAGCTCCCCTAGCATTCTTTTATGTTTGTATGCTTTTTGCTCCTGCTCCTCTCTCCTCTCTCCCATATCCAGCTTAGCTTCACACATAACCATCTTCCCGCTGCACCCTACCTACCTGCACCGTGCACTTGACATCACACCACCAAGCTGTGCAGGCACGCCCTATTGGAACCTGCCCAGCACTGACTACCGACCGTCCTGGTGGCTGCGGTGAGTGCCACAAACAACCTGTCCCAGTGGCTTCTCTTCAGCTAGATCGGCCCAGCTGTACCACAATGACGAAACAAAAAATAAAAAATCTACAATCAATAAACGAGAGAAATATCTACTGAATGCCCCGAAAACAGCAAACAATATCAAAACAGTTACAAAAACAAGACAAGATGGCTTCAATAGGCGTCCAAATGAAAACACCAGATAACTCTCCTGTGGAAGAAAATGCACTAGAAGTACCTGATAGGGAACTCAAATCAATAATACTCGGAATTTTCCAAGAACTGAGGCAAAAAGCTGACAAACATGAGGAAAAAATGGACAAAATTTATGGAAAATACAGACAAAAAATTGGAAGAATTCAGGAAGATGATGCAGGAACAAAATGCCAAAATAAATTCACAACTCGAAATTATACAAAAACAACAATTAGAAATCCAAAAGATAAACAACAAGATTTCAGAAATGGACGGTGTCATAGAAGGGCTGAGAAGTAGATTTGAAACCATGGAAGACAGGATCAGTGGAACTGAAGACAAACACTTGGATACAACTCTGTTTCAGGAAAACTCAGAAAAAAGAACAAAGAAAAATGAAGAGACCCTGAGAGTTATGTGGGACACAATTAAAAGCAAAAACTTATGAGTGATTGGCATACCAGAAAAGGGGGAGAAAACAGAAAACACAGAGAGGATCATTGACGAACTGCTGACAGAAAACTTTCCCAATATCATGAAAAATGAAAAGCTGGCCATCCAAGAAGCTCAATGAACCCCATATAGAAGAGACCCCAAAAGAAAATCACCAAGACATATCATATTCACACTCGCTAAAACTAAAGACAAACAAAGAATCCTGAGAGCAGCTCGTGAAAAACAAGAAGTCACATACAGAGGAGAAACAATAAGACTAAGCTCAGATTATTCGGCAGAAACCATGCAGGCAAGAAGGCAATGGGATGACATATATAAAATCTTGAAAGAAAAAAATTGTCAGCCAAGAATAATATATCCTGCAAAACTCTCATTCAAATTTGATGGTGAAATTAGGTCATTTCCAGATAAACAGAAACTAAAGGAATATGCAAAAGTCAAACCAAACTTACAAGAATTATTAAAGGGAGTTCTTCGATCTGAGGACAAACAGCTTCAGCCCTCAGGCAGGACCTAGGACCTAGGTCGCAGGTTCATATGAACCAGATACCATTCTAGGAACTGAACTACAGAGGACTTTCCAAAAACAAAAGAAATACAACAGGGAATCAGAGAAATCAATCAAAGGATGACAACAACATCAAAACAATGAAAGAGGGAGCAAACGGCATAGGTATAGAACCTTCTAAAGGAGAGGAAGGCAAGGCGATACCAAATAAGGGTAGACTGCTTCAAAATTATAAAGATAAGGGTAAAATTCATGGTAACCACAAAGAAAATTAACAAACCAACTCATAAAAATAAAGACGAAAAACATAAAGTCTCAACAAAAACAAAACCTACAAAAACAAAAGAAATGAACACAAAATCCACAAACAAAAGTAACTCAGCACAAGAGAGTAAGAAGAACAAAGAAAACTTCAGCACCACAAAAAAAAGCACTACAAAATGACAGCAACAAACTCACATCTATCAATAATTACACTGAACGTAAATGGACTCAATGCACCCATAAAGAGATGGAGAGTGGCAGAATGGATAAGAAAACAGGATCCACCAATTTGCTGTCTACAAGAGACACACGTTAGAAACAAAGATGTGAATTTATTAAAAATCAAAGGTTGGAAAAAAATATATCAAGCTAACAACTATCAAAAAAGAGCAGGAGTGGCAATTCTAATCTCAGATAAAATAGACTTTAAAACAAAATCTACCATAAAAGACAAAGAAGGACACTATATAATGATTAAGGGGATGATCCATCATGAAGACATAACCATAGTAAATATCTATGCACCCAATGACAGGGCTCCAAAATACATAAAAAAAACTCTAACAGCGCTGAAAAGAGAAATTGACAGTTCCACAATAATAGTAGGAGACTTCAACACAACACTCTCAGTAAAGGACAGAACAACTAAAAAGAAACTCAGCAAAGATACAGAAGACCTAAAGGACACAATCATCCAACTGGACCTCATAGACATATATAGAACAATCCATCCAACCGCTGCAAAGTACACATTCTTTTCCAATGCACATGGAACGTTCTCCAGAACAGACCACATCTTAGGCCACAGAGCAATCCTCAACAAGATCCAAAATGCTGAGATAATTCACAGTATCTTCTCTGACCACAATGCCATCAAGGTAGAAATTAACACTAGAAAGAGCAAGGAAAAAAAATCATACACATGGAAACTGAATAATTATCTGCTTACACATCAATGGGTAATAGAAGAAATCAGAGATGGAATTAAAAAATTCCTAGAATCAAATGAAAATGAAAACACATCATACCAAAACCTTTGGGACACAGCAAAGGCAGTCCTCAGAGGACAATTTATAGCAATAGATGCACATATCAAAAAAGAAGAAAGGGACAAAATCAAAACATTAACTACAGAACTCAAACAAATAGAAAGAGAACAACAAAAAAAGCCTACAACCACCGGAAGAAAGGAAATAGTAAAGATCCGAGCAGAAATAAATGAAATAGAGAACAGAAAAACAATAGAAAGAATCAACAAAACCAAAAGTTGGTTCTTTGAAAGAATCAACAACGTCGACAAACCACTGGCCAGACTGACAAAAGAAAAACAGCAGAGGGCACAAATAACCCAAATAAGAAATGAAATAGGGGACATTACAACAGACCCAACTGAAATAAAAAGGATTATAACAGAATATTATGAAAAACTATATTCCAACAAATTTGAAAACCTAGAGGAAATGGATAAATTTCTAGAAACATACGGCCTACCCAAACTACAACAAAGTGATATTGAAAATCTGAACAGACCCATAACAGGAGAAGAGATTGAAAAGGTAATAAAAAAACTCCCAACCAAAAAAAGGCCTGGCCCAGATGGCTTCACTGGAGAATTCTACAAAACATTTACAGAAGAGCTTGTACCAGTTCTACTCAAGCTATTTCAGAGCATAGAAGAGGAAGCAACACTTCCAAATTCATTCTATGAAGCCAGCATAACGCTGATACCAAAACCAGGCAAAGACATCACAAAAAAAGAAAATTACAGACCAATATCTCTCATGAATATAGATGCAAAAATTCTGAGCAAAATTCTAGCCAATAGAATTCAGTATCATATCAAAAAAATAATACACAACGACCAAGTAGGATTCATACCAGGTATGCAAGGATGGTTTAACATTAGAAAATCCATCAAAGTAATCCACCACATAAATAAAAGGAAAGAAAAAAATCACATGATCATCTCAATTGATGCAGAAAAGGCATTTGACAAAGTCCAACATCCATTCCTGATAAAAGCTCTCAATAAAATAGGTATAGAAGGGAAATTTCTCAACATAGTAAAGGGCATCTATGCAAAACCAACAGCCAACATCATTCTTAATGGAGAGAGGCTGAAAACATTCCCCTTGAAAACAGGAACAAGACAAGGATGCCCTTTATCACCACTCCTATTTAACATCGTGCTGGAAGTTCTAGCTAGAGCAATAAGGCAAGAGAAAGAAATAAAGGGCATCCAAATTGGTAATTAAGAAGTTAAACTCTCCCTGTTTGCAGATGATATGATACTATACATAGAAAACCCTAAAGACTCCACGAGAAATCTACTGGAACTAATAGAAAGATTCAGCAGAGTAGCAGGATACAAGATAAACATTCAAAAATCAGTTGGATTCCTATACACCAGTAAAGAGAACGATGAAAAGGAGATCAGGAAATCAATACCATTTTCAATAGCCCCTAAAAAGATAAAATACTTAGGAATAAATCTGACCAGGAATGTAAAAGACCTATACAAAGAAAACTACAAAACACTGCTGCATGAAACCCAAAGGGATCTACATAAATGGAAAAACATACCATGCTCATGGATAGGCAGACTCAACATTGTGAAAATGGCAATTCTACCTAAAGCAATTTACAAATACAATGCAATCCCGATCCAAATACCAACAACATTCTTCAAAGAGATGGAAAAACTAATTATTAACTTTATATGGAAAGGGAAGAAACCCCGAATAAGTAAAGCACTACTGAAGAAGAAGAATAAAGTTGGAGGACTCACACTACCTGACTTGAGAACCTACTATACAGCTACAGTACTCAAAACAGCCTGGTACTGGTACTACAACAGAGACACTGACCAATGGAACAGAATTGAGAACCCAGATGTAAATCCATCCACCTACGGTCACCTGATCTTCGACAAGTGCCCAAAGTCCATCAAATGGGGAAAAGACAGTCTTTTTAACAAATGGTGCTGGCAAAACTGGATATCCATTTGTAGAAAAATGAAACCGGACCCATACCTCACGCCGTATACAAAAACTACTTCAAAATGGATCAAAGACCTGAATATAAAGCCTCAAACTATAAAATTCATAGAAGAAAAAATAGGACCAACACTTCGGGCCTTAATACATGGCATTAACAGGATACAAACCATAAACATCAACACAAAAAACCCAACAGATAAACTAGATAACTGGGATCTTCTAAAAATCAAACATCTATGCTCTTCAAAAGACTTCACCAAAAGAGTCAAAAGAGAACCTACAGACTAGGAAAAAATTTTTGGACAGTACAAGTCAGACAAACGTCTAATCTCCATAATCTACAAGAAAATCCAACACCTCTGCAACAAAAAGACAAACAATCCTATCAAAAAATGGGCAAAGGAAACGAACAGACACTTCACCAAGGAAGACATTCAAATGGCCAACAGACACATGAGGAAATGCTCGCGATCACTAGCCATTAGAGAAATGCAAATTAAAACCACAATGAGATACCATCTCACCCCGGCATTACTGGCACGAATCAAAAATACTGGAAATAACAAATGTTGGAGGGGCTGCGGGGAGATGGGAACTCTTATACACTGCTGGTGGGAATGCAAAATGATACAACCATTTTGGAAAATGATATGGCGTTTCCTCAGAAAGCTAGAAATAGACATACCATTCGATCCAGCAATCCCACTCCTAGGAATATATCCTAGAGAAATAAGAGTCATCACTCAAATAGATATATGTACACCTATGTTCATGGCAGCACTGTTCACAATAGCAAAACGATGGAAACAATCTCGATGTCCATCAACAGATGAATGGATACACAAACTATGGTACATACACACAATGGAGTACTATGCAACGAGAAAGAACAACAACGAATCTGTGAACCATCTCATAACATGGATGAAACTGGAGGACATTATGCTGAGTGAAATAAGTCAATCACAAAAGGACAAATATTGTATGAGACCTCTATTGTAAAAACCCATGAAAAAATTCACATGCAAAATGTAACAATCCTTGTTGGTTACCAGGGATGGGAGGGGAGGGGGTGGGAAATACTACATAGGCAATAGATAAGTGGTACCTTGGGTGAGAGGTGAGATAGTACACAGTACGGGGGAAACTAACACAACCTGCACAAGGAAAGGTCATGGAGGCCCTATAGACACATCCAAACCCCCCGAGGGACTGAGTTGTTCGACAGAGGGCTCTGGGGACCATGGTCTCGGGGAACATCTAGCTCAATTGGCGTGACACAGCTTATAAAGATAATGCTCTACATTCTACCTTGGTGAGTAGTGTCTGGGGTCTTAAAAGCCTATGAGCGGCCATCTAAGATACTCCACTGGTCTCATCCCTTCAGGAGCAAGGGAGAATGAAGAGAACAGGATACAACGAAAAGATTAGTCCAAAGGACTAATTGTCCACAGCTACCAAGGCCTCCACCGGACTGAGTCCAGTATAGCTAGATGGTGCCCGGCTACCACCACTGACTGCTCTGACCAGGATCACAACAGAGGGTTCTGGGCAGAGCTGGAGAAGGATGTAGAGCATAATTTTAACTCCCAAAAAAAAAAAAAAAAAAAAAAAAAAGACCAGATTTACTGGCCTAAAGAATACTGGAGAAACCTCAAGAGTGTGGCCCCCAGACACCCTTTCAGCTCAGAGGTGAAGTTACCTTCAAGGTTCGATGTTAAGCCTGGGAGTGGACAGCCCAGTAAAACTAAATGAGACTAACGAGGTACAGGAGTCCGGTGACAAAGGCCAGAAGGCAGAGGGGGAGTAGGAAACTGATGATAAGGAACACAAGGTGAGTAAGGACACTGTCGATGTGTTGTGAGATTGTTGACCACTGTTATAGGGCAACAATTGTAGTAACTATTAAATGGGAGGCTGATTTGTCCTGTAAGCCTTCATCTTGGGCGAGAATGGCAGCACAATTGGAAGAGCATAGTCAATATCACTTAAATGTGTAAGTAAAAAGTTTTGAAATTGTGTTAAAAAAAAAAAAAAAAAACCAAATGAGACTAATGAGGTATAGTAGTCCAGTGACAAGGGCCAGAAGACAGAAGGGGACAAGGAAGTCCCCTGGTGATAGGGAACACAAGGTGGAGTAAGGATATTCTTGATGTGTTGTGAGATTGTTAACCATTGTCATAGGGCAACATGTGTAGTAACTGTTAAATGAGAAACTATTTTGTTCTGTAAGCCTTCATCTTAAGTGAGAATAACAGCACAGTTGGAAGAGCATAGTCAATGTCGCTGAACTGTGTATGTAGAAATTTTTGAAACGGTGTATCTTTGGCTATCTGTATTTTCATCAAAAAAAAAAAAAGGTTGAGAATTTAGAGGCTTAATATGTTATGGGGTTGTTAACCAATGTCATAAAACAACATGTGTACTACTGTTTCATGAGAAACTATTTGTTCTGTAAGCCTTCACCTGAAGTACAATAAAATATATATATAAAAAAAAAAAGTCATTGGCTTAAGACAACTCTGCACTGATATGGCCTCCTTAACATACAAAAACCCTATTCTCAAATTGGATCATATCTACAGGTATAAGCTATTGGCATGAAGTTCATTCAGACCCATAGTGACCCTGTAGGACAGAGTAGAACTGCACCATAGGGTTTCCAAAGCTGTAAATCTTTACTGAAGCAGATAGCTACATCTTTCTCCTGCAGAGTGGCTGGTGGGTTCAAACTTCTGACCTTCTGGTTAGTAGCCAAGAACTTAATGATTGTGCCACCAAGTCTCCTTCATCCACAAGTATAGGAGTTAGGATTTAAGACACATATTTTAGGGGCACGCAATTTAATCCATAACAGTGTGTAATTCCAGCTTTTGGCTGATGGTCAGACCATGTTGTTTTCTACCAGAATATTCGGCTTACTTTTTATAATGAATGAAATCAGATAAATAATTACTAGAGCCCACATTTCATCTTACACTGAGCATGTACTGTTTAATAGAAATAAATATATAAGTGTGGTAACAAAATTGTCATAGTTGTCACACATTTCATTTTAAGCTTATTTAAAGAAATTAAGATCAAATTCCTGCCCAATTTTCTATTTTCTTTTCAAATATATTTTGACAATATTTGTTGTAGCCTTCATTATGAAGTTTTCTTAGCCAAAGAATTTCACTAGTTCTCAATTTACCTTACAAAAATTATGCAAAATGTAATCAAAATTGCTTGTGTATTTTGTATTTTGATACAAAGTGTTCTGTTGCCATAGATAAATAATTTAAATAAGATCGTTGACTGGAACTTGTAAGATACATTCACTCTGTCTTACTTCATAGTGAAATACTTTTCTGGACTATGGATTATAAAAATATCAAGTAGTTCAAAAAATACTATCTGGTTATTATTTTCCATTGACTCAATGTCTACCATCTTTCTTTTAAGAGATACAAAACTATTAAATTCAATTTAGGGATATCTTCTTTCCTCTCTATCTGTCTAACATTAAAACATCGCAAGAAGGAAGGCAAGCTAAAATAAAGAGAAATAAGGAACATAGATGATTTCACCCGCTAGACAGGGGAGACATTGTCTTCTCACAGCTCTTTTCAATTCTTTTTATAATTCCCTTCAAGGTATGCAAATTATACTTTTAATTTAGTAAATACTGCTTTATCATATGACTGATAGATTTAATACTGGATTTAATAGGACATGCGAGTAAGCCAGCAGTTCCAGGCACCTGGCTCCTTTGGCCATCTTTATGAGGACAGACAATGTCCCAAATACAGTGATCAAGTCTAACCACAACATCAAGACATAGAGAAAAGACACAGAAGATACCATATTCAGTTCTTTGATGACACAAGCTCCCACTCTTTTTGTCTCAGTACTATTTTTAGTAAAGAGAATAGATAACATTTCCATTCTTGGGGTTTTGTGAAAATGTAGGATATACATATAATTTAAGACATTCTAATAAATTTTTATGAGTACAAAGAAAGCAAAACATAAATGGTCTCCTATCTACCTGTTGTTAGTTGCTGTCAAGTTGATTCTGACTCATGGCCACCCCATGTGTACAGAGTAGAACTGCTTGATAGGGTTTTCAAGGTGGTGACCTTTCAGTAGCAGATCACCAGGTCTGTCTTCCACAGCATCTCTGGGTGGGTTCAAACTGCCAATCTTTTGGCTAGTAGTTGAGCACTTAACCATTTGAGCCACCCAGGAACTCTTCCTAACTACCTAGACAACATATAAATATCACTGGTCATTCAATAATAATGTTGTTGTTCGGTGCCATCAAGTTGGTTTTGACTCATAGCAACCCTATGTGCAATAGAACGAAACACTGCCTGGTCCTGCGCCATCCTCAAAATCGTTATACTTGAGCCCGTTGTTGCAGCCATGGTGTCAATCCATCTCCTTGAGGGTCTTCCTCATTTTCCCTGACCCTCTACTTTACTAAGTGTGATGTCCTATCAAAGCCATAATAGTGAACCATGAGTTCAAGGTGTGCCCAAAAGATTCATGGAAGACTCCCTGGGAGTATATAGGCTGACTTCTCATTATTGAATCTCAACATGATGAAGTTCAGACTTTTGCTTCCAGTATGATTTACCAATTCACTTATCTTTGTCCCATGTGGTATATCATTTAAGAAGGACCACACCTTCTAAATAAGGAGGAGTAAACAAGTTCATCTTGTGAGGTCTTTTCTTCATCTTATTTGGTTATAGACATAAAAACCATATGAGAAACCAAAATCTAGCACAAATTTCCAGGGTTTTCGAGCACTGACAGATGTAATGGATCAATTCAGGACCCTCAGGACAGAGCAAATCTGAACCCTACTTGCCTTCTCAAAGTACTACCTGAAGAAGGCATCAGGTTCCCTCACCACTGGAGAACCCAGCATTTCCCATTGTCGCTAACTTGAACTAGATAACTAATTAGGACACAGAGAATTTAAAAATATAATGAAAAATCACAATATGTGTTGTGGTGCTTAACTTAAAGTGTTCGGAGGCTTCTCAACTTTTGACCCTCTCTCTGTTCCAAATTAAAAAAAAAACAACAAAAAAAAAACTCTGTTAACATGAATAAGTAACGATTCAATTGTCCAAGAATTACACAGAGTTCAAAATATATAAGTTAAAAAAATACATGCATCATGGGAAACAGATACATAAAAGCAAGAAAATTTAATGATGCGTTTTTGCAATAAAAGGGAGAGATAAGTCACGGCTTAAATTAAAAAATCTCCAGATGGTGGGAATTTGGCATGCTATCATTCTTTGAAAGAATATTCATAGGTAACGGAATTGAAGCAACTTGCTTAATTCATTAATTAAGCCATACTAATTGATAAAAATGAGGACATGGTTTCTATTTTCTAGGAGCTAAAATGTTAAATTAGTCTCGATTTTTCTTGTCCATATCACACCCTCTCTTGTGGGGGTGTGTGGTTATGTGTGTTTAAGGACTTAAAACATATGCAATACTGTGTAGAACAAGTCCACTGAAAGAAAACCAAGGGTCACAGAGAACAGAAAGAAAAAATACTCATGAGATTGCAGTACCAAACAAAAAGATGACTTAGACACAAGGGCAAAGGATGATCAAAGAACCAAATACTGTAAACACGAGCCTCTGAATAATAGTCTCTGCAGATAAATCATTAGTTTTGATGATTCTAGGAGTTTAATGAAAGGAGTTTGAAAAATGGTAAAAGTTATCTCTGTACGGGAAAAAATTTTTTAAAATGGTAAAAGTTTTTAACACTAACAGCAAAATACATCAAGAGGAGCTAACTAAGTTATCACTGTTGGTGGGTGGATGAAACCCCTCTAATGCTCTGAGTAGGACAGTATACTGGTACAATCCTTCCAGAGAAAAGAAATTGTTTGGGCAATATTTCTTCAAAAGCTCTTAATACACTTTATTCATTCAGATATATGTATTCCATATCTAGTAGTCATTACTAAAGATTTGTGCAAAATAGTCTGCTGCAAGAATGTAAATTTGGGCATTTAGAACTTGAGGAAAATAAGAGACAATACAGATGTGTCTAATAAAGGAGGAATGGTTAAATTGTTTTGCTGCAATCATACAATGGAATTCTAGGCAGCCATTCCAATGATCTTGCAGAAGAATGTTGATAGCAAGGAAATATTCATTACATGTTGTTCAGCAAATTGGCTTGTTAAAAGACACAGGAAACCTTCTAAAAAAAAACCAGCTCTGGAGTCAGAGGGTATGCATTAAGCTTATGTTAAAAGGTCAATAAACTGAAACGTCAGCAGTTCAGAATCACCAACTGCTCCCAGGAGAAAAGACTTGGCGATCTGCTCCTCTAAATATTATAGCCTAGGAAACCCTATGGGGAAGTTCTACTCTGTCCTATAGAATTGCTGCAATTCAGAATCAGCTTGATGGCACACAACAAACAGCAGTACTTAATCTGGCAAACTGTTCAAATTTCCAATTATTTTCTCCCTATAAAAGGGAATAATTATACTTCTTCCTACCTCATTACAGTTTTGGGAAATTAAAAAGATAATGCATTTAATGTTCCCAGCATATTCCCTGTTGAATAAGTGCTAATAAATGCTACCAAAGGATAGCATAGCTGGACAATGAATAAGGAAGAAGAATTGATGTCTTTGAAATATGGTGTTGGCAAAGAATATTGAATATGCCATGGACTGCCAGAGGAATGAACAAATTTGTCTTAGAAGAAGTACAGCCTGAATTTTCCTTAGAAGCCAGGATGGCAAGACTTCGTCTCACATATTTTGGACATGTTATCAGGAGGGACCAGTCCCTGGAGAAGGTCATCATGCTTGGTACAGTAGAGGGTCAGCGAAAAAGAGGAAGACGCTCAATGAGATGGACTGACACAGTGGCTGCAACAATGGGCTCAAGCCTAACAATGATTGTGAGGATGGCATAGGACCAGGCAGTGTTTTATTCTATCGTACAGAGGGTCACTATGAATTGAGACCGACTCTATGGCACCTAACAACAACATCAACAATAGAAAAGCATGAATACATCATTTGTAAAATAAATACATGTGTATATTTTTTGATGTAACTAGTAATACTGAAGAGCCCCTCCCTGGGTGGCGAAAATGGTTAAGCACTCAACTACAAGCCAAAAGGTTGGTGGTTCGGACCCACCCAGAGGTGTCTCAGAAGACAGGCCTGGCGATCTGCTTCTGAAATGTCAGAGCCTTGAATACCCTTTGGAGCAGTTTTACTCTGCACACACGGGGTCTCCATGAGTTGGAATAGGCTCTATGACAAATAACAACAATGGTTGATACTGATAAGGTATGCATACCGTTATAAACCTCAACTCTTTATACGTTTATCTTGATGGCTTTAAGTGTGATTTTTGTTGCGTTTGTTTTGGCGTAACTGCGTTTCCTTAATTTTCTACATAGAGGAGCATATCCATCAGGAGCTCTGTTGCAATAAGAAATCTAAATAACAAAACCCTAAAATCTCATTTACTTAAAAAAGAAAAAAAAAATTTCCCTTTTATTTTATAGATCTCTGGGAAGTCAGGAGAGATACCTGCTAATCATTGTCACTCAGATACTTGGGCTACCGGATTAGCCACCGTAGCAAACACTGAAAATCCCAACCCAGGGCAGAAGAGAAAATGGCTCCTTCCTCAGTCTCCGAAAGCTTCCGCTCAGAAGTGGCGCACGTTGCTTTCACTGATATTTCACCGTGTTCCCAGGAAGGATCTCTTGTGTAATCTGGCAAGATGTTCAAATTTCCAACTTCTTCAAAAGGGGTGATGATTACACATCACCCTGCCTCATTATATTTTAGCAAAATTAATCTCAAAATATATTGCTATATATTGCTACTTTGACAATAAATGATATGTTTAAGTATTTAGAACTAATGTGCAGCCTGTCATAAGCCATTGTAAGTTTTTGAGCAGAACTTTGATAGGAAAAAAGAGGAGGTACTTTTTTTTCCTTCAGGTAGCAGAAACAGGAATGAATTCTAGTATACCTATAGTGACTATACGGAGCCCTGGTGGTGCAGTGGTTAAGATCCACGGATGCTAATCACAAGGACGGCAGTTAGAATTCACCAGCTGCTCCTTGGAAACCCTCTAGGGCAGTTCTTCCCCGTCCTACAGGGGCACTATAATTCGGACTCGACAGCAACGGGTTATATAAGATGCATCTAATTAAATGAAAAGATATTTATGTGGAATAAGGAAATCAAGGAATCATAGGATTAATAGAAAATGTAAGAGCTCTTCAAGTTATTCCTTTACCTTCAAGACATAATCATTATACTTAGTCATCACCAGCAGAAGCAAGTAATCTAATTTAATTTCTGGAGGGAAAATGTCTTCACCCCGCCCTTGAGTAACTTCAGTACAGACAATCCCTGGAGTTACGAATGAGGTCCGTTTCCGTGTTTCTGAGGTGAATTTGTAGGCGAGTGGAAACAGGTACATACGGTTCTTATTTAGCCTTACTTTAGTGCAAGAAAAGTCTCGAAGCTTTTCAGTGATTTAAAAGCTGCACATGCAGCAAGTAAAGGTGATTGTGATGAAGAATTTGTCGCGAGTAGGGGTTGGTTCATTCGTTTCAAAGTGAGGGCAAAGTTACATAACATTAAAGGATAGGTATGAATTGTCCGTAAATCGGGCATTTGTAACCCGGGAACTTACTGTATTCTGTTCTACTAGAATTTTTTTTTTTTCTTTACTCCAGCTGGTGAGCTTATGAGGCTCTCAGGCTTGGGAACTGATGGGCCTTGTAATTGCTTCCCTCACTTATGTACCCACAGCTGCTGTTTCATTCATAAATCACAAAGCTAATCCTTTAAAATTTTTTATATTGGCTATTTGCTTTAAAAACATTCCATGCCAACAGGTTTGCAGGTGTAGCTCTATGAGACAGGAAGGGCACTCATCCCAGCACTGGACTGATTGTCATGAATCCTTGGTTTTCGTTCTCAGATTTGTTGTATTTTGTTACGGTTCCTTGGGAAATCACTTCACTCCTCAATACCTCTCTTTCCCTCCTAGGGAACTAGAAAAGCTTGTTATTTATTTCTAAAGTGCTTCAAGAGGCTTAAAGGAATTATAAATGATAAAAAGTACAGTCCTCTGCACAGATTCAATACTTCTTAATACAGTAAACTTTAAATATATTTTATATCTTATAAATGGTAGCTAAGTAAGTTAGTGAAGCTTTATAGAGAGAAGAAACAAATATGTGTTTGAAGAAGAGTAAACCGAGTCAAAGCTTATTAAAAACTGATATATGAAGTTCATAATAATGTTCTTGTACTTGTTCTGTATATTAAACTATTTAGAAACAAATAGAAAACTATTGGTGAATGTATATACTTAAGGTGATTTTCTATATTTGGGACATATTTTATATGTTTTTCTTATTCTTTCCATTGTATAATTGTTATTTTTAACCTCATAAAATAGAAGCATTTGTAAAAGAAGTGTACATTTTGTTCCACTCTTTGGTTTGAAATATTATGTACATATTCCTATCTGTTTCTATTCTATTTAATTCTACTAGTGACATCGGAGGTTTTGATGATTTTTACAGAATGCTAGTTTCGTAATTTAAATAATGTTTTAAGACATAAGACTGCCAGTGCTTTATCACTTTGCTAAGATAATTGCAAATATCACTCTACCTAAACTTTCCTAAACTAAATGTAACTGGAAAGGATTCTTCAGAACAAAGATCTATTTTGAGATAAACTCTTTCTCTTTCCCTCCCAAGGTTTTCATTTTAGAATAGAACTTTCCCCAGTATTATAATAAACATTTTCAAAGAGAGACTGATTAGCGTTCGTGTGTCCATTTGTTTCTTTCCCATGGCTGGGACAAAATATATAAAGCTTTTTGTGAATGTAAAATTGGACCTCTAAAATAATTTTTTTTTATATTAGATTCTAAGTGCAGGTAAGTAACAATAAACTGAGGGATATTAATGTTCAATCTTTTAGAAAATATTTGAGTATAAGAAAATACTTGTGGATAAATAATCTTGCAGACTTAGGGTTTTCAACATACAGAAACATATGCATAATTAAAAATACAGGAAAAGACAAATGATGGCAAGGATATAAAGAAACTGGCACCCTCATACACTGCTGGTGAGGATGTAAAATGGCACAGTCAAATCAGAATAGAAAAACAGTAGAGAGAATCAATGAAATGAGGAGTTGGTTTTTTGAAATGATCAATAAAGTTGTTAAAACTCTAGCTAGACCAATAAATGAAAAAAAAAGAGAAGATGCAAATATCTAAAATCAGAAATAAAAGTGGGAACATTATGATCAACCCTACAGAAATATCATCATAAGAGAATACTATGAACAATTGTATGCTGTGATGTTAATTTTATGTATCAATGTGGCTAGTCTATGGTTCCCAGTTATTTGGCAAAACACTAGTGTAGTTGCTGTCCTGGAGGAGTTACCAGTACCAGTTGCCATCAAGTTGACTCTGACTCCTGGCAATCCCATGTGTGTCAAAGTAGAACTGTGTTCCACCGGGTTTTCAGTGGCTGATTTTTCTAAAGTAGATTGTCAACCCTTTCTTCCAAGGTACCTCTGGGTGAGTTCAAACCACCAAACTTTGGGTTAGCAGCTGAGCATGTTAATTATTTCTGATGCCCCACAACTCCATAGAGTAGTTATATGTGGCTAAATCAGTTGGCCTTGGGTAGAACAGATACCCTTCTGTAACGTTATGTAATGTAATGCAGTCTATTGTAGTGTAGTGTAATGTAATGTAATGTGAATCACCTTCAATAATGTAATGCAGTATAATATAACGTAATGTAATGCAGTGTAATCAATCAGTTGTAAAGGGAGATTCTCTGGGGTGTGGTCTACCTCCAGACTATAAACAGATATTTTGGCAGAACTCTCACTTCACTCTTCTGCACTCTTTCTGTAGCATATGGCCTATGCATTTTGGGACTTACCGGCTCCCACAATTGCATAAGCAAATTTCTCGAGTAAATCTCTCTCTATCGCTCTCTCTGTGTGAGATATAGAGATACAGAGAAATCTCATCTGTTTTGTTTCTCTAGAGTACCCTGACTAAGATATATGCCAACAAATTGGATAACCTGGATTAAATGGACAAACTTCTAGAAATGCGTAAAGTTCCTATACTGACTCAAGAAGAAATAAATGATCTCTGTAAACCCAGAGCAAACAAAGAGATTGATTCAAATCAAAACACTTCCAAAACAGAAAAGCCCTGGACTAGATGGCTTCACTGAGGAATTCTACTGGACATTTGTAAAAGAAGTGACCCAAATGCTTCTAAGCTTTCCCAAAAAACAGAAGAGAGGGAACACTTTCTAACTCATTATATGAGGCTTGCATTACTTTGATACCAAAGTCAGACAAAGATACCACAAGAAAAAAAAAAAAAATTTACAGACCAATATCCCTTACGAACACAGATGTGGAAATCTTCAACAAAATACTAGCAAACCAAATCTAAAAGTGTATTAAAAAGATTATAAACCATGATCAAGTGAAATTTATCCCAAGAATGCAAGAGTGGCTCAACTTTAGCAAATCAGGCAATGTAATAAATCATATTAAAATAACAAGGGAAAAGAAGTACATGATCGTCTCAATGGACACAGAGAAGGCATTTAACAAAATCCAACATCCTTCCATGACGAAAATACTCAACAAGCTAGGAATAGAAGGGAAATTTCTCAACATGATGAAGGACACTTACGAAAAAACAACAGCTAACATCATAGTCAATGGCGAAAGACTGAGAGCTTTCCTCTTAAGATCAGGAACAGACAACGATGCCCACTCTCACCACTGCTATTCAGTATTGTACCGGAAGTACTAGCCAGAGCAACTAGGCAAGAAAAAAAAAATGTGTTCAAATTGGAGAGGAAGAAGTAAAATTATCCCTTTTCACTGATGACATGATCCTATATATAGAATACCCCAAAGAATCCACAAGAAAGCTACTACAGTTATGTGGCAGGATACAAGGCCAACACACAAAAATCAGCTGGGTTTCCGTACATCAGCAATGAGCATTCTGAAAAGGAAATTAAGGAAACAATTCTGTTTACAATAGCATTTAAAAGAATAAAAAATCTAGGACTAAATTTAACCAAATAAGTGAAAGAACTTGTACACTGAAAACTATAAAACATTACTGAAAGAAACGAAAGAACTCCTAAGAAAATGAAAGGACAATCTATATTCATGGATTGGAAGATTTCATATTAGTATGTCAATAGTTTCTATATATTCAATGCCAAATAGTCTATAGATTTAATACATTTCCCATCAAAATTTCAACAACCTTCTTTACAGAAATGGAAAAGTCAGTCCTCAAATTTGTATGGAACTGTAGTTTAGAATGACATCTAAATGGCCTGGAATAACCAAAGCAATCTTGAAAAAGAACAAAGTAGGAGAACTCACCTTTCCTGATCTCAAAGCTTCCTATAAAGCTATAGTAATGGTACTGGTATAATGATAGATATATAGACCAATGGAATAGAATTGACAGTCCAGAAGTAAACCCACACATTTATGGTCAATTGATTTTTGACAAGGGCATTAAGTCCATTTAATGGGGAAAAATAGTCTCTTTAATAAATATTGCTGGACAACTGGATTTTCATATGTAAATAAATAAATAAAATAAAGCTGGACCCATACTTCATACCATATACAGAAATCAGCTAAAAATAGATCAAGGACCTAAATGTAAGAACTAAAACCATAAACCTCTTAGAAGAAAACATAAGTGTAATGCTTTGAAACTTAGTATATAATAATGGATTCTTAGGTATGATCAAAACCGGTTGCCATCACGTAGATTCCGACTCATAGCAACCCAATAGGAAAGGGTAGAATTGCCCCATAGAGTTTCCAAAGCTACAGATCTTTATGGAAGCAGACTGTGACATCTTTCTCCTTCGAAGAGGCTGGTGAGTTCAACCCACTGACCTTTTGGTTAGCAGCCGAACACATAACCACTATGCCACCAGGGCTCCAAAAACATAAGCAACAAAATAAAAAGTAGATAAACAGGGCTTCATCAAAATTTAAAACTTCTGTTCATTAAAGGACTTTACAACACAGTAGGGACAACCTAGAGATTGAAAAAAAATTGGGGGAAACTATGTATCTAATACTCATAGCAACCCTATAGGGCAGAGTAGAACTGCTCGAAAGGATTTCCAAGGCTGTAATCTTTGGGGAAGCAGATTGCCACATCTTTCTCCCACAGAGCAGCTGGTGGGGTTGAACTGACAACCATTTGGTTAGCTGCTGAGTGCTTAACCACTGCGTCACCACATGCCGATGAGGATGTGGAGACATTGGAATCCTTATCCACTACTGGTGAAATTGTAAAATGGTACAGCTGCTGTGGAAAACAGTTTGAAGGTTTCTCAAAAAGTTAAACATAGACTCACCATATTATCCAGCAATTCCACTCCTATTTTCTTGAAAGCAAGAAAATAAACAAATACATGTATACCAATATTCACTGCAGCATTATTCACAATAGCCAAAAGATGAAAACAACTTAAATGTTCTTCAACAGATGAATGGATAAACAAAATGTGGTCTGTACATACAACAGAATGGTACTTTGCCATAAAGAGAAATGAAGTCGTGGTACATGCTAAAACATGGATGAACCTTGAAAACATTATGCTAAGTACAATAAGTCAGTCACAAAAAGACACATATTGCATGATCCCACTTTTATGAACTATCAAGACTAGGCAAATGTATAGAGACCAAAGTTTATTAGTGGTTTCCAGGGGTGGAAGGGTGGGGGAAATAGGGAGTCCCCGCTTAGGGAACACTGATCTTCTGTGGACAGTGATGAAAAAATTTGGAAATGCCTGGTGGTGATAGTTGCAAAGCACAAGGAACGTAATGTTGCTGAACTGTACATGTAAAAAATATTGAAAAGACAAATGTATGGTTATATATATATACATACATATACTAACCACAACAAAAAATTGTTTTAAATGGCACAGTCACCTTAAAAACTGTTTGGTAGTTCCTCAGAAAGTTAAACATAGATTTACCATATGACCCAGTAGTTTTACTCCTAAATATACATATGTCATATATATATATATGTATAAATCTCCACATAAATAAAAACATACATCCACACAAAATTCATACATGAATGTTTACAACAGCATTATTTGTAATAGCTAAAAAATAGAAACAACACAGATGTCCATCCAATTATAAAAAGACAAACGTGGTATAATCGTGCAATGGGAGATTATTCAGCCATAAAAACGAATGAAGTAGCGTACATGCTGCAATGCAGATGAATCTTAAAAATGTTACCCTAAGTGAAGGAAGCCAGATAGAAAGTCCACATAGTGGATAGTTCCATTTATATAAAATGTCCAGAAGAGACAAACCCATAGAGACAGAAAGAAGGGGGACTAACTGCTAAGAGCATAGGGTTTCTCTGTGGAATGATGAAAATATTCTGGAGTTAGTGGTGAAAGTTGCTCAGTTCTGTGAATATATTAAATGCCACCAAATCGTGCATTTAAAATGCTGAATTTTATAATATACAAATTGTATCTCAATTAAAAAAATACATTTTTTTAAGAAGAAAACTACAACAAAAAGTGAAATTTCTGATCTAACATTAAGGCAGAGAAAGTTTTTCTCTTTTTCCTCTTTAGTTAACAAAATTTGTAGTAACTTCAATGACCAGTTTCACCAAAAGCATATTTCATATTGACTTTGCTATTTTCATCTGAGAGGTGAAATTGTATTTCTCATTTTGATAAATCAAAAAGAATGGAACCAGCTTTCCTCTAGATGGATTCTTCTTTCTCCTTCAATTTGTACTTGTCTGGTACCAAGAACACACCTGAGTCCACACGCCTTCTAAAACAACAAAAGCTTATTCACAGCTACAGCCCAAAAGCCAACACAACAATCTCCTCTAAACAATGTTATTTGGTTTCAGAAATGTCAGTGGATAATCAGGCAGTCTCATTCAGAAAGCTTTGATTGCACATCTGAACTGTTAAAAATAAATAAACTGAATGAATTTACCTCAGAGGTAAAGGATATGATGACAGTGAGTGTGTGAGTGAGTGAGTGCATGAATGAGTGAGTGGGTGGGTAGGTGGGTAAGTGAGTGAGTGTGTGAGAGAGTAAGTGAGTAAGTGGGTGAGTGGGTGGGTGGGTGAGTGAATGAGTGAGTGTGGGAGAGAGTGAGTGTGTGAGTGAGTGTGTGAGTGAGTCAGAGAGTGTGTGAGTGAGTGTGTGAGTGTGTGAGAGAGTGAGTGTGTGAGTGAGAAAGTGAGTGAGTGTGTGAGAGAGTGAGTGTGTGAGTGAGAGAGTGAGTCAGAGTGTGTGAGTGAGTGTGTGAGTGCGAGAGTGAGTGAGTGTGTGTGAGAGAGTGTGTGAGTGAGTGGGTGGGTGGGTGAATGAGTGGGCGAGATAGTGAGTGAGTGTGTGAGTGAGAGAGTGAGCGAGTGAATGAGAGTGAGCGAGTGAGTGAATGAGTGAGACAAAGACAGAAAGAAAGTGAGATTATATTTCTCCATGTATTTTACTCATGGAAAGTGGATTTATTATATTACTGTATTATATTATATTACCATTAATAATTAATAACGATAATCTTAATAATATTAACAATAACATATTATTATATTATTCTGAAAAGGCTAATCTTCCCTTATTCAGGGATCTTAGCTCTTTTTTAAATAAGATATATATGAATAAATTCATTTAACTCATAGGATCAGGAGGTGATGAGGAGACCTAAGAGACCTCACTTACCCCTTCCAGAGCAAGGCAGAGTAGAGCTTCCTTGGCACTTCTTGATGCTCTCCTCGGCTGACAGCGGGCAGGAACGTGGGTGTTCACACTTTTTCCCAGACCATCCTACTTTGCAGTCACATCTTCCACAATTACACTGTCCATGGCCTTTGTAATGACAGTAGTAAGAAAAAGATAATGAAGTCAGAATTAGTTTTATGCCTAACAGTGAATGTCACAAATGAGTCAGGATCTTAATTAACACTATATGAAACAATAAGGCAAAAGAACATTTTTCTGAAGTTCTTGAATAACTGATTTATATTAATTGATCATGAAGGGTAAAGAATATCAACAAGTCCAGATGAGACAAAAAATCCAGATGCATACAATTTTATTGATCTGCTAGGGCCTAAAAGCAGTATTTGCCATTTGATGGATTTGGCAATTAATTCATGTGGAAGGGAGCCATAGGGAATGGAGAACAACTTATTTTGAAAACAATATCCTTATCTTCTGGAGTTCCACCCGTTTTATTTTCATTGGCTTTTTACTACACATCTTATGATCAGTCTAGGGACTCTTATCCTGAAACCAGCCACCTTTGTGGAGTTCACAATCCTTGAAGACTGCTCTAGTATACACAAGGGTTCAGGGAAGAGATTGACATTCATTACACATGGACACAGAACCCATAAAGAATTGTGAGGAGTAGTGGTATGGTACAGCAAAAACACATCTAGACTATGAATAAAATAAGTGGGTTCACACTCTGGTTCTGCTACCTACAGAGTTGGGCTGATCAAAAGACCAGATTTTTGAGGTTTTCCTTATTTTTAAATGGACAATGTTGCTTCATCTATTCATATTTATCCTAAAGTACATTCTATATCTTAAAATGCTACATAATGTGAGTTAGTTATTTTTATTCATTTGATTACACGTATGTAACCAGGTAGGACTATAAAGGAAAGCATGATGCTTTCAATGGAGCTTACTGCCCAATAAACATTCAGATACTCATCATTACAGATGCAGAATAAAGTGGATTTCTATAATGGCTGAAGAATTATGTGAAGAATTTTAAAGAAAGTGGAATTCCACTTTTTAGAAAACAAATCAAGTACAATACTAATGGGTGAAAATCATGCTACTACTTGTCTTTGACAACTAATGTTTGCATGTGTCGTGCAATATGGAAGTTTACCTTCAGTGAAAACCAGCCTGTTCTATTAACATTCTACAAGATTCGATGAGAAGATGTCCATCTTCTGAAGTTGAAGGTATTAAACTACACACATTGAAGTTTTTTCATGATCTATTAATTTGGTTCTTTATCGGCAAATAAACAAATCACAGAAGGTGCAAGTGGAGTGAGATATCATCTAGGAATCACTTGATTCAAACTCTCATTTGACATTAAATTCAATTCAGTAAACATTTACTGAGTACCGACTAAGTAGCAGAGTCTAGTCAACAATAAATCTATGTCATCATTAACTCTCAGAGCTCAAAATTTTAAGGGAAAGAAAGTGTAATTATTAATAAATATGTATGGCATGTGACTGTGATCATTTAGACTTTCAAATATGATAATGTTTTATTATAAAGTATTATTAATAATGATTATATATCAGAGATTATTGATTTTTATGACTTTTTGCCATTTTCTCAGCTTGAGGAGTTCCTACCCTTCTTCCCAACCCTCATCTGATGCAGGGAAAAAGTTGCAAACAGAGCTATGTTGTAAATGCATCTGTTATGGATTGAATTGAGTCCCCCAGAAATGTGTATCCACCTGGCTAGGCTATGATTCCCAGTATTGTATGGTTGTTCTCCATTTTATGACCTGATGTAATTATCCTGTATGTTGTAAATCCTACTCCCTAGGATGTTAATGAGGCAGGAATAGAGGCAGTTACCTTAAAGAGGCAGGACACAACCGATAGGATTAGGTTGTATCTTGAGTAAATCTCTTTTGAGATATAAAAGAGAGAATTGAGCAGAGAGGAGAGGGACCTCAGTATCACCAAGCAAGAGGAGTTAGGAGCAGAGTACATCCTTTGGACCCAGGGTCTCAGTGCTGAAAAGCTCCTAGACCAGGGAAAGACTGATGACAAGGACCTTCCCCCAGAGCTGACAGAGAGAGAAAGTCTTCCCCTGGAGCTGACACCCTGATTTGGGACTTCTAGCCTCTTAAACTGTGAGAGAATAAATTTCTGTTAAAGTCCTTCACTTGTGGTATTTATGTTATAGTAGCACTAGATAACTAAAATTTGTTACTGGGAGTGGGATGTTGATCTAACAGATACCTACAATGTGGAAGCAGTTTTGAAACTGAATAATGGGTAGAGGCTGAGTTTTAAAGTACCTAATAGTGAAAGCCTAGATTGCCTTGAAGAGACTGTTGGTGTAATTATAGACATCAGAGACAATTCTGGTGAGGTCTCAGAAGGAAGTGAGAAGAGCTGTAACACTGGAGACAGCACAGATGGCAAGAAGCAGCAGCAGAGAAACAGCAGCAGCAGAACCAGGAGACTGGTTTGAGATGGTGTGGGAGCCAACCCATGGAGCAAAAGAGTTAAGTGCCTTTGGGCAGGAGGCTTCCTGGTGGAGTGGGATGCCTCTGGACCCTTATCAGTGGATCTAGGCTTTCCAACCCACACAGCAAGGGAGCTGAGTGCCTTTCTGCTGAAGTTTACTGGAAGAGTGCGATGCCTCTGGCTGCTTATCAGTGGAGCTGAAGAGCTTTGTAACACTTGCCCCAGCAGGGCAGAAGCCAAGCCAGCCCAAGAGGGCTGAGGGGCTGAGAGGCTGAGGGGTCAGGGTACCAGGAAGCAGAAGCTGAAGAAACAAGGAGAACAGGAAGCAGAGCTGCCTCAGTCTCAAAGGGTAGGGCCACAACTTCTGGGGTCTCAAAGGGTAGAACCTTGACAAGCTGGGTCTGAAAGGGTGGGGCCACGGCCCCTTAGGTTTCAAAGAGTCAGATCTTGACCAACTCATTTACGGAGTGTGGGGCAGCAGTTCATGAGTGCCAGGGACATGGGGCCAGATCCGCTGCCAAAAGCTGAGAGGGCAGGGCTGTCCTGCCCAAGGGGCAGAAGAATGGGACCTACCAGGGCTGAGGAGGTTGAGTTGCCATTCAGATAGAATAGGAGAAGTGGCAGCCCAAGGTCGAGGGAGCAGAGTTGCCATTCCAGTGGGCTTGGAAAGTGGAGCTGAAGCCCAAGGCTGAGGGGCCTTTACCCAGAATCTGTAGAGTAGGGCCAACACCAAGAGTCTGGAGTGCAGGGCCATTGCCTAAATGGTCTCAGAGAACAGAGGATTATTTTCAAGTCTTGAAAGTTAATGTAATGTGTTCTGCTGGGTTTTGGACTTGCTTGGTGCCTGTTATCCCTTCTTTCCCTCCAGTTTCTTCCATTTGTAATGGAAATGTTTACCTTGTGTCTGTTCCACCATTGTGCTTTGGAAGCAGATAACTTGTATTCTAGATTTCACAGACGAAGAGGAATTTTGCAGAAGATGAGATTTTGGACTTGGAGTTGATTTAACACTTTTGGGATGATATGATGGGGTGAATATGTTTCGCATGTGATAAGGACATGAATTTTTGGGACCAAGGGGTGGAATGTTATGGATTGAATTGTGTACCCAAAAATGTGTGTAAACTTGACTAGGCCATGATTCCCAGTACTGTGTGGTTGTCCACCATTTTGTGATCTGATGTGATTATCCTATGTGTTGTAAATCCTACCCTCTATGATGCTAATGAGGCAGAATTAGAGGTAGTTATGTTAATAAGGTAGGACACAATTGACAGGATTAAGTTGTACCTTCAGTCAATCTCTTTTGAGATATAAAACAGAGAAGTGAGCAGAGAGGAGAGGGACCTCCTCACTACCACCAAGCAAGAGGAGTCAGGAGCAGAGTGCATCCTTTGGACTTGGGGTCCCTGCACTGAGAAGCTCCTGGACCAGGGGAAGATTGATGACAAGGACATTCCCTCAGAGATGACAGAGAGAGAAAGCCTTCCCCTGGAGCTGGCACCCTGAACTGGGACTTCTAGCCTCCTAAACTGTGAGAGAATAAATTTCAGTTTGTTAATGGCATCACTTGGGTTATTTCTGTTGTAGCAGCACTAGATATTTAAGATAGCATCCATAAGTAAAAGCTCTTAAAACACAAACCTTCATCTTTTAAAGTACAATCCATTCTTTTGTTTTATAGGAGTCAGTGGATTTGAAATCCTTGAAGAAAGAGGTTTTATTTCAGGAATAGTTAGATCTACTAAGAAGAAACTGAACAAAGTAAAGGACATGCTGCCATCTCTGGAAAACTGGTTGACACTTTTAACAATAAAATTGAAAAAAAATAGTTGGAATAAAGAAGGATAAAGGCTTTACTCATGAACGTTTAAAATGAATGTAGAAGTAAGAAGAAAATATCCAACAGACGAGGATGCTAGGAAATCCCTCACTACCCAGACGAACATCACCTGCTGTGTTCCAACTGAATTCACATACAGTGACATATGCCTGTCCCTAAGGGACACAGAATGAGGCAGAAGCCTTGGGGACAAAAGCAAATCGTGAGGAAGACGGCAAACTGAGGAAAGAATGTTCTTAAGTTGTCTAGTTGGAGTACATGTTTAAGACCAGTCATTATCTTTTATCTGAGGTTCATTCACATGTTGACATATCTCAAAGAATTCACGGTGGAATAAAATAAATCCATGAAGATAGTCAGAAGCTATTAGAGAATTTTAGAGCCAAAATCTGATCCAATTAATATCGAAGATAGTCATAATAATTGTGAAGGTCTTAATACACTTTGAAAAAAATGCATACTCCAAACCTAGAAGAATAAATCTGTCAGTCTTTTATCTTAATATCACTCTATTATTGCAATTTTAATTTTCTATCCCTTTGCTATTTCTGTGCTCTTTTGCAAACACTGGGGAGAATGTATAACCTATAAGGTCTTGCACCGCTATTTCCTGTGTCCTTAAAGTACCAATATGGACATTCTAAAAGATTACTCCTATAAATCCGTGCATCACCTTCAGACATTGTCTCTCCTAAGCAAAGTTGGGAAAAACATATAATGTGTCCTTCTCACAGTTGGCACTTCTGTAATGATCCCTAACTTCCTGGGTTTTCTGTCTCAGTCTTGTACCCCAGCCCTTGCTTTGCTTAAAACATCGTCTCGGTAACTCATCTGCCTTCAACTGCTCACGCGTTGGTAGATTTATGAGATAGTGCAATCACTGCAATCGGCCGTGGGATGAAAGGCTTTGCCCCTAAATGGAAAAGTACCCAAAATCAGAGAATTTTGCCTAGTTCAGGAAGATCACCCCTCCTCCTCAAATTATCTACTTATTCGCCTTCTATACTGTGCCATCAGGAGTCAATATTAATTGAACAAGCTCAAGCGGAGGGATGAAAACCCAATTATATAAAATATGAGTGGCATAATTGAATCTTCCATAATGAATGAAATTCATGAGAGTCAGTGAATACACAGCCACCAGTTTAATTGATGAAACAGTGGCAATTAGGACGTTGTTTTGAAGGCTTCATTGTTCTTGGAAACTGTGAATGCCCAAATCAAATATCCTAATGTTTATTATAGAAGAAGCAAAGTAAAAGTGATAAAAAGTAATAGAGAAAGGTTTCTATAATTCTATTCTTAAAAAAAAAAAAAAAAAACAACCATTGACAGCGGTGTTACTGAATTTAAAAGTTAGCTAGAGATTGACAGAATCCAAAACATAAACACAAATTTTGCTTGCTGGGCAATAAAAAATTATATCCTACATCTTTCAAGAACTCGAAGCTATGTGCTGTCAAAAAATATTTCAGAGTGTTACAGATCCCACTTTAAATAAAACTAACTCTTACATAAAATCCTGGATGACATTTAATCAGTGATGTTAGAAAGTGACTTAGAAATGCAAGTTATTGATATTTGAGGTATTGAACATTTTAGATAGAAGATAATCAAACCCATTGCCGTCAAGTCGATTCTGACTCACAGCAACCCTATAGGACAGAGTAGAACTGCCCCCACAGAGTTTCCAAGGAGCGGCTGGTGGATTCGAACTGCGGACCTTTTGGTTAGCAGCCAAGCTTTTAACTACTGTGCCACCAGAGCTCTTTTTGAGAAGATAGGAAACCGTGAAATGAAATTGTAATTTCTTTTATGGAGTTAGTAGTTTCTCAATTCTAATATAAAATGTATGCCAAAGAGGGAGAGAAGGAATTATTTTACAGGGATAAGATCAGGAGGATGAAAATGTTTGGTTGTAAGATCTAAAGAATAGCTTAGAAATAATACAATCAGTTTAGCATGAAAACTCTTTAGACTGCCATAACATATTATATCAGGGTCTTTTATAAATAAATAGTGAGAAAATCATAAAACAAGAAATTAGTAGATCATGCCTTTGACTAGAAGTTTCACTGTTTCACCTTCCTGGGCCTCATCTCAATTTACTTTATCTTTAAAACAAGAGTACTAGATGATGTGAATTTTATCACATTGGTGCCAAATTTAATGCTTCAGCACTGGTTTGCCAAGTCTATGTATATTTTAATATAGCAAGTATTACTTTAAACTCTGTAGGCAGGAGATCATCAAGATAGAGATGAAAGATACAGAATATAGCTGTTGATCCCTGTTATCAAACATCAGAAGAATTCAAATAAGAAAATTGCTCCAACTCTTCAGACAGGGATTGGACTGGACTGTGGGACATAAACTGATACTCGTGAGGAGTGTGCCTCTTAGCTCAAGTAGATAAAAGAGACTAAACAGGCAGCTTCTGTCTGGAGGTGAGATGGGAAGGCAGAGAGGGTTAGGAGCTGGTTGAATGGACATGGGGAATCAGGGGTGGAGAGAAGGAGTGTGTTGTCACAGTATAGGGAGAGCCATTAGGGTCACATAGCAATGTATGTATAAATTTTTGTATGGGAGAAAAGAAAATTGCTCTTAAAAGACCTATGAGCATGCATTAAAAAAAAAAAAAAAAAAACCTCCCATAAGAATGCAAGAACAATATGCTTCAATTCTTGGTACTCAGAGTTGGTATGATCCACCTGTCGGTAAATGTGATTTGTTGCCCAGTATCTACCATATGGGCAGGGAAGTTTGCAGAATAACCAGACATGGAGTGGTATCGTGCCCATGCTGGCAAGGTAAGAGTTATAAAGGCCCTTGGGCCATTATAGGAGAGGATGTTGACATCAAAACTTTTGTTTCTTTGTTTTTAGTCATTGTGCTCTTTTGAATTAAATGATCCAAACTCCAGAAGTATCATTAATGAGGATAAATGTAGTTGCATCCATTCTAGACAGATACTATTCTGCCGTAGGGGGCATTTATTTCTTTTAAAATGATTTAAAAAAAAAAGTCCCTGAATTTGAATCTGATGTTTACAAGTAGCTGCTCAAAAATTAACTGAATATCAAAACAAATTTCATCAATAGGGAAGAACTTTAGGGAATAAATTGGATCTAGACAGTAGTTGCCGTTTTAATAAATACATCCATTTGATATATTGATTTGCCTTACAAGATAATGCAAGCCTAGTATATTTAATCATTTCCTTCCATTTCTTTCTAACTCACAATAATAAATTTCCCCATATAACACGGTTGTATCAAGTGAGTCAATTTCCATAACTAAAGCAACTCTAAGCCAGGCCAATCCTATATTTCCATCATTTTGGCAGATAGGACAAGTTAAAAGACAGAGTTTAAGGTCATACTAATGACTATTTTTCCAACTAAAGAATTTGGAAAAATAGACCAGAGTCATAAACAACCATCAGGAATAAAGGAGTTATTTCCGAATCCAGAAGTAAACTCAGTGGAGCAGCTCAGAGAACTGAAGTGACAAACGGAAAGCAGGTCAATACTTGGGACAGCTAGCCGTGGCCCAGTCATTTCAGCCACATTTAAATATTGTCAGCAGCATTGTCTTTGAGGTGGTATGTCTTTACATGTGTGTATTTCTGTGTGTGTATGAGTCTTGTTTCGGCAGGATGAATGCACACACACTCTCTCACACACACACACATACATGCACCATGTAGATGATGAGAAAGACATAGGAATGAAAGAAGCAATTATTTTTATTTAGAAGTACTTTCCATGTCCTTGTATGCATGATGTAGTAGGCACAGAATATTTCCTTTTGAATGGATGGATGGATGGATGAAGAATGAATGAATAAAATGTGAATGTCAATTAAAAGACCCTAGTTAAACTTATCTATGCAAAGATTTCCCTTGGATTTAAGTAAGACCAACTCTTTCAGTATAGAAAGAATAGGAGCTAAGAATAAAACCACTTCATATGAGCTTTCCTACATTCTAGCCTTGCATAAATCATTGGAGAATGTCGATGTATTTGGGTTACTTCTGTCTCACAAGACAAAACTATTAGCATCCTCAATAATCAAATGTACAGCACCCTTCCTACAGCGTAACTTAGACTGGCAATGAGGACAATTGTAAAGACTGAGAACTCACTGAGCATAAAAGAGAAAATTCTACAGATTTCCTAAGAATGGAGAAACACTCCAGAAGTTGATACCTGCCCCAGAACATGGTAGTGTTGATAGAAGCTTACCAAAGTAAGTTTTATAAGAATTTTGAGCATCCAGAGGACAGCTCTTCCTTCCTGAAATAAAGTAAAATGGAATGTTTTTCTTTGCATCACAATGAGCATTTGGTCTACATGAGTTTTTAGATGACACTTAATAGTAGTGTGAACTTTCTCAAGTTACTTAATTTCTCTGAACCTGTTTCCTCCAAACCTGTTAACGTGTAGGTAATAATGTCTCCCTCCCCAAGTTAGTGTGAAAATATAATGGCATGGGGTGTGTGAAAGAACTCGGTAATGATCTAACATGGTAGGGTCTCTATTAATGTGAGTTTCTGCTTTCCTAAATTCCTCATTCTAAGTTTGGGATCCAGGTTGTAGAGGGCTGGCCACATTCAAGTCACTTCAACCAATGATTATTAAATCACAATTACAGAGCAATATCTTACCGCTCAAACCACACTCTATTACCCTATCACTTTTCCCTACTCTTACCTGTCTACACCCACAGCATGGACACTATGTATAAAAGGGTTAAGTATTCGCTCCCAAACTCCTCTCATGACAAAACCCACCAAACAACCAGACCAAACTGTCTAATCCCAATCAACCAGCTTTCTCTGAAAACTTATAGGACAGGGGGGCATGAAAAATGTGAGGAAAATGGAAAATAGGGCAGAAGGCAGAACAAGTCGAGTGGAAAATTACACATTTCACGGAGGTTTCCAGAATTTCCTTCACCTGTCCAAGTTATAGTAGTAATTCTAATCTTAAATAACATGCAACAGGAATTGTAAGGTTATAAAAGGATTGAAGTGTTATCATTCATCTTCACTCCCTGCCCTCACTCTTTCATAGTGAGAACAGTGCACAAATGTATGCATGTGCAAACATGTACACACATACATGTATGTGTGTATGTGTGTGTACAGAAATAAACATCACAGCTTATGATTTATAATACTAGAATATCAACTCAATTACATATATCAATCTTATAAGCTTGTTTACTCTGATCCTGGTAGGTACACAAGCTTCAGACTGTGAAGGATCACTACTATGGTAGCTATTTTGAATTTTTCAACCCTACTACAAAATCAGGATCAGGATCAGGATCATGAGTTTAATATGGAAGAGTGGACCTTATATAAAAAAGGCACCATGTAAGAAAGCCATCAATTTATGACTTCTATACGTCTGGATTATCTCCTTTATATTTTTATTTTACAACCCTGTGAATCCACATTTTATCACACTTACAATCTTAAAATGAGATTCTTAAATGGTGTTCCGTGAATCTCAGTATAGTTTTAATAATTCTAAATTCTCATGGTCAGCCCTGACCCTTCAGAATAGCATATTCAACAATATCAACTTTGATTTGCCATTGATCTTTTATACTTGATACGCCTACAAGCAAACTTGACGGCTTCCACCTATATTCACTGCTTCAGTAAATGGCTCCAACATTTATCCAGACAACCAGACTAGAAAACCGGTGACTATTGCATTCCTGTGCTTAAAACCATCACTCGTATCTCGTTGGCTTTAGGATAAAGTCTCGATAAAGACTCTTACATTTCATGTTTCTCTAACTGGAACTTCTACCACACTCTTCCTTACTTGCACATTCTGGAAATACCAAACTAATCCTAGTCCCTGGCACATATCATATGCCTCTAATTTCTCTGCCTGGAGTGCCTTTTTCGTCTTTCTTGACCTGCAAGCATGCCCTTTGAGGCAGGACCCCAGGGGCATTGTGACCTGAGCTATACAACACCACCTGCATAAGGTGCCTGGTCACCCTAATTCCAATGAGAAACAAGCCCATCTTGCAACATTCTCTACCCTCTTCTCTGCCCCATTTTAATCTCTAGTACTATGGCTATGAAAAGTATATAGCACTGGCCTACTATATATTTTACTAACTTAATTTATTGATTAAGTGCTATGGCTGCTAACCAAAAGGCTGGCAGTTCGAATCCACCGGGCACTCCATGGCAACTCTACGGGGCAGTTCTACTCTGTCCTATAAGGTTGCTATGAGTAGGTATCAACTTGATGGCAATGTTTTTTTTTTTCTTTTTTTAATTTTGTTTATTGTCTCTCCTGCACCACAAGGATAAATACTCCATGAGGCCAGGGAATTTATGTTTTGTTCACTGCTATGTTCCCATGTCCCCCATTTCTAAACCAGATAAGTAAACAAGCACATAAATATGCAAATTTCTCATACTATAGTATATTAAAATTGTATGTTTATGTGGCAGTTTTCTTTGTTAAGCAGTAAATTTCTTAAGGGCAGAGCCTATCCTTTTTGATATTTTTATGCCCTGGTATTTCACACGGTGCCCCTGGCATAGTTGGTTCTTGATAAATGTTTGGTGTATTAAATTACACTTTAAACAGACATGTATTCAGTAGAATGATAACCTTTCAATTTCCTCAGATTCATAGACTTTGTTAACTCTTTGATTCTATGTCTTAGTTCTGGGATCTTGGGCAAGTTACGTAACTTCCCTGAGTCTCGGTATCCCCATTTGTAAAATGAGAGAAAACACATTTCCTTCTTCAAAAAGTTTTATAAAGAATAAATGCAACAATCTAGAAAGTGCTAAGCACGGAGTCTGCCGTCTAGAAGACACTGATAGATGTTAGCTATTTTATTATCATTGTGTTGATGATGATGATGAAGAACACTCAAAAATATAGTGAATAGTAGAAAAATCTGAAAAGGGCGTTCCCTCAAGAAGACTGTTCCCAAAAATGTTTAGGGAATCCTCCCAAGTGTGAGGGATAATCAGGGAGGGAAACCCTTCTGGAACGTGAAGTTTTAGTGGCAGACTCCCCTTAGCTAGGCCAGAGAAGCCTTTGAAGCTGCATAGTCATAATGAAACAGGGCAGCTTTTTTATTTCCCTTCACTGGCAGACTTTCAGTGGACAAGCAGAGCTTCCTGTCCATCCACACGCCAACCATGCACTCCAGCTTAAAGAGAGGGATGTGTTACGTCTCTGATGTCTGGTTTGTCAAATATAACCAGACTGAAAATCCTTAACTCCATTTCTACCAAATGATGTTTTTTCAGATAAATGTGACTGTCCCTCCCCCTCCCTTTCAATCATTAGGAATTCTGGCAGGATGTATTTATTCATTTGCATTTAGATTGTGAGTTCCATAAATTAAAGATCATGTTTGTCCCTTTCACCACTGAGTCCAGTACTCCAGGCATAGTTTAGACCCTGGCAAATAGTATCTGCTCCACAAACATTCATGGAATAAACGATTCAATCCACTAATTGACAATCAATTCTAGATTAGATTTTTAGAAAAATGTTAATATAAATTCTATCAAGCATTGTTGTTGTTGGCTGAATCCAGTTGCCTCCCAACTAATGCAGACTCCATGTACAATGGACCTTTGTGATCCAAAAGGCTTTCATTGGCTGATTTTTCAGAAGTAGATTGCCAGGCCTTTCTTTCTAGGCCATCTTGGTCTGAAAGCTCCACTGCCTGTTCAGCATCATAGCAACAGCAAGCCTCCATTGACAGATGGGTGGTGACTGCACTTGAGGTGTGTTGGCCAGGAACTGGACCCAAGTATCCAGCAGAGAAGGCAAGAATTCTACCACGGAACCATCACTCACCCCATCAAAGTATTACAGCATAAAAATATCCTGGGGAATTGCATTATCCTAAGTTTTGTAAGATAGTATAGATGTCAACGAAGGTATCTATCCTGTTAATTGTCATCAAGTCTGATAGTTTTGTCTTCTCAGAGCAGAGCAATAGACACCTGGAGCTATTGGTTCTCCTCAGTGAAAAATTAAGCCAATTGTAAAATAAAAGTTGTTCTTTCATACCTAGTCTTTGCCAAATGCCCGAATTCTCTGTTTCCCAAGTTACTAGTACGAGTACAGTAAGTTTATAATGCTTCAGAGTGCAGATTTACTTCTTTCTATAGTTTCTGTGGAGCCCTGGTGAAGTAATTGTTAAGAGTTTGGCTGCTAATCAAAAGGTCAGCAGTTTGAATCCACCAGCCACTCTTTGGAAACCCTACAGGGCAGTTCTGTTCTGTCCTATAGGGTCGCTATGAGTTGGAATCAACTCAATGACGACAGGTTTGGTTTTTTGGTTTATAGTTTCTGTGAGAATCAGAATGAATCTTGTAACAGTCTTATTTAAAATTAGCATAGCACTTACCTGAACAGAAGTCATCAGAGTATCTGTCATAAACAGCTCTACAGTCCCTCTCATCACACTCACAGGTATTTCCATGAATATCTCCCCAGTCCCCAGTGGGGTCAACATCGTGGCAAGAACATTCACCACACACGCAAATCCCTAGGTGGAAAAAAGAATTTTACATGGGTCTAGTCAAGAAAAATCACAGAAGAAAGCATCTTAAATATCACTTTTGTTTTTTCTGTTGCTTACTTTGGTTTTGGAAAATGCAGATATTTAAATTAAAGATATTCTATAAGGGAAAAACACTATCTAAAGTCAACAGTAGCGATTTCTGAAGAAATAAGCAAAAGTTATTATCTATGTCTATAAATTATGAGAGACTGTGGGATGCGTCAACTAATATAAGATACAATCTTTGCTCTGCAAAAAAGCTCACAGTCTATTTGACGCTAGGAAAGCCAATGAAGGAAAAATTAGCAAACCGTAAAAGCATGAGTACTACTATTTTGTAAACTAGGGTATAAATGTTATGAGTGTTTTGGTAAAGGAGACTAAGCATGGGTTGGAGTGCCTAGGGTAGGCCATTTGGATATGCAGAGAGGTGGGAAATGTTCTAGGAGAGGTTGGAGGTAGAATGACTCAAAGGAAAGCAAGAATAATAAAGTAGGGGAGGGAGGGGCATGGGGATCATGAGGAGTCCTCTATCATTAGAGCAGAAGATTAAAGAAGACTAAGAAGCAAGTTTTGCTAGATCAGATGAACCCAAGTTATAGAAGACCTTGGCGATCAGGCTGAGAGATATAACTTTGGTCATCTGAAGATGGGAGTAGAGAAATGCTCAGTTATCAATCATATTTACCTTGTGGGGATTATCAGTAATTGTCTTTAGGAGAACCAGTTAATTATTTGGGGAACAAATAAACTTAAATCTCTTTCTTACCTCTTACACCAAAATAAATATCAGTTAGATTAAAGATTTAAGTGCATAAAATAAATTAAAAAATAGGAAAGAAATGCCTTTTTATTCAAAACCCATGTGCAGAATTACTAAAAGGAAAAGAAGAAGTAGATTTAACTACTTAGAGATCTAAATGTTTGGTTGGGAGCAAAATGTCATAAACAAATGACTATAAAAACTGGAACAAATAGTTCATAGGCATGTAAAAGACAAAGAGCAACTTTCACACATATATAAAGAGTTCTTACAAATTAATATATAAAGGGCAAATATGCCAAAAGCAAAATAGATAAAAGCAAAAAACACCAACAGAGAACTCTGTAGAGAAATAATGATGGTAAATAATCATGAAAACTGTTCACCATTGAATCCACTATTAGTAAGCGGTAGGAAGGAATCATTAAAACAACAATACTGAGTGAGAATTGTTTGGGATGGTAGGTTGGTAGAGGTGAAAAAGATTGCTAGTATGCAGAGGTGATGAGGGTGTGGGATATGGGTACTCTCTTGCACTGTAAGTAAAGGATAAACTGGTACAACTTTCTGGGTGACTATTCACAAGCATGTACTTTTTTAAAATGGTTTTATTATTTGGCCTAGCAGTCCACTTCAATGAATTCATCCAAATGAAAGGAAATGTACACAAATGTACATTTTCAGGAATTTAAATGTAGTGGCATTCATGTTACCAAAAAATTAAAACTAACCTAAATATTGATCAATGGGGAATTACTACAGTAATGGCATATGTGTGGTATGGACTTCCAAATAACCATTAAAAGTAATAATTATGTTTTAGTTTTGTGAACTCAGAAAGATTCCCAAAATATATTATTAAATTAAAAAGGAAATTACAAATCAGTGTGTATACTATGACTGAATTTTTATGTTAAAAAAGAAGAACATACAAGTATGAAGGGCACGGGCGAATTTAAAAAAAGAAAGAAAAACACTGAAAAATCATGTAACAAAATATAAAAGGGAGTGATAGCTGAATATTAGGATTATGGGTCATTGACTTTTTCTTCTTTATACCTACTTCATTATCTGGACTTAAAAAATGTATATTATTGCTTTCATTATAGCATAACTAAAGAGGGGGGGAAGAGAGTTACCAGTCATGTTGTTTCAGTGAAGAAGTTTTTAAGGCATGTGTGGAATGGGTGCAATGAGAAACTGAATAAACTACGGGCAATAGAGAAAATTCTATCATTGATTAGTTGGGTTAGCAACACTGTTCTTTTGGCCCCTGAAGATGGGCTAAAAGGGAAGACAAGGTAGGTATGTACAGGGCCTTATGTCTCTCTCCTAGCTAGGAAAGCAAGGGGAAGGAAGGAGGTCTAGGGCACACACATGTGGTAGCTTTGGAGGAAAAAAAAAATCACTTCAATACCCATCCCCGATCTGCCTTCACACACCCCTCGTTCTCACTAGCTATAAGCCTCATTTAGGCATGCTGCTTCCCACCTGCCTTGGACAGACCTCCAACATAGAAAGCCTTGGGCATACAGGAAGGGCAGGAGGCAGGAAGCCGGATTGCTGATAGGAAGGAAGTAAGTCTTGTGTTTTTCTGAAGGATTTCTTCTGTCTCTCAGAGCCCATGTATCTCAGCTGCAGAGCCCAACGCTAACCCACAGCCCAAGGAATTCCACTTTTCTCCCCTCTCTTTTCAACAGCACCTGTATGATTATTTTTTCACAGTAATACAGTTCACACTTGATGCACTGACATAAAGGCAACTTTAACCATGTTGAATAAAAAGAGCACAAGCAGAAAACGTGTCCTTATATATTAAGTTAAAATGAATTATTATGGCATATAGTTAGATCTATTCTGTACAAATTAAAGAAGTTTTTTTTGGTGATTTTTGTTCCAAGTTTAGACCTTTCACTTTCCTTTCTGTAGGGTTATAAATGTGGCATATTTTACTCTTGTAGGCTAATTTCAAAAAGGATAGAACCGGTTATGTGTTAACATGTGAACATTATCTATTAAAATGTATCATTTATTTATGTTGTTGTTGTGTGCTGTCAAGTCAGTTCTGACTCATTTCCAGCTATATAGATTTTCATAATTTTATGTAAGGAAATATGACCGTTTACTTATGTTATCAGGTAGGAAAAGGAAAGTCCAGCATAAGGGAGGGGATATTGATAGCTATTTTCAGGGAATTTTTTTTTACGTGTTTGAAGTTGTATTATTTGGTATAACCAGTTAGTAAACTTGCTTTAAATCGTATTTAGCAATACACTCACTCCTCACTTATTGACATGTTTAGGTTCCAAAGACTAGGTCATTACAAGAAAATTGGCATTACGTGAAAATGGAGGATGACCACATCATCACAGAACGGCCAAACCACTGAGAATCATGGCCCAGCCAAGTTGACACATAATCTTAACCATCCCAACCAGCGTTACTCTTGCCTCACACCTCGGCATTTATTACTGTCAAACGTACGTCATTAATGCGCAAAATAGTCGTGTAGTAGATTTTTTACTATTGTCATAAATGCAAAATGTCAGATAATGAGACAGTTGATAAGTGAGGAGTAGGCGTACTAGTATATTTCTTAAACTCATGTCTACGGTCAGTCTAAATTCTGTAGGGCTCTGTGTTGCCTTTTTTGTGAGCAAAAATATTAAATTTGATGCTTAGTTTTTATATTAACTATGTCTAATATCACATTTTTATCATTGCATATAGAAGTTAAATGAGCCTACATCAATTCTGTGTCTCAACCAAGCCTTCAATTTACCCATAATTAAGACAGGAGAGTTTTCTGAATGCTCTCTGGATGATTAGACGCTCATGCTGTAGATGGTTCTGTTAGTCAAGAGGCATTTAACAGAAGTATCTACAAGAATTGCCTTTTAGCAGTATTGTGCTATGTCTGGATAGCTGCCAAAGAAATTACAATCCCTGTGTTAACTGTTTGTTCAGTGAAGCTAAAAGAATGACAGCAACTTTTTTACCTTTGTGATTTCTTCTCAATAAAAAAACCAGAAAGAGAAGATAATTTTTATAGTAAATGTTGATTTACATGAAAGTAAATGATTTTAAGATGATTTCCTACCACAGGAAAGGAAATACAGAGAAAAGAGAAAAGGAGCGCTCACAGTTAAGAGCTTTGTTTTCCTTCCAATGATGTAGTAACATGTATGAATGACACACCTCGGTTACTGCAGATTTTGCCATCTGGAGACGTGCATCTTCGCTTGCTCTCCCAGGGGGTGATGTCACACTGGAATTCGCATCTATCTCCATGCCAACCAGACTCACAGTAACAGTTTCCACAGTAACACTTTCCATGGCCTTTACCCAAAATGAATTTTATACAGTGAGGAAAAAAGCAACTTTTAAAGGCAGAGTTAACTTTCTACCTCTTTTTGAACATTTTCATCTTCTGAAATAACATAATTGTTCCTCACTCCTTGCTTAAAATAATCAAATCACAGTTTGCCTGCAAACAACACAGTTGTGTTTATACTTAACCTAATCACACAAATAAAGCAAACGAGAAATATCCCTTTACTTGTTCTAACCAGGTAATAGATTAAAGTAAGAGTATTTAAAAATAAATGACATGAAAGATTCTGAAGGTATATTACTTTGGAATCTGAAATGTGTGCCTCAAACTCAAATATACATAAGCATTCACTCTAAGGGCATTTCTTGAATTAGTCATTAAAACATTTTGCTCAAAACCAACTATTGAGAAACCAATGGTGCATATTTACTTGGATACACATTATTAATGACTGAATAATTTTTTAAACCATAACAAATATTTCATTTTTCCATTCAACTGTGTCCCACAAGCTGTTGTGTTCCACCACATGGAAAACTGATTTTCAACCAACTCGATGTTTACTGCTCGTTTAGAGTGATAAAACTCAATGAACCCTTGGTCTCACAATCAAGCTCCTGTCCTAACTGGTAGGGGGATGCAAATGATGGGTTACAGTGTGCCAGTCACTACTGCCCAGATACCATCACACCCTTTCAGCTCCTGCCACTGTATAACCTGTTACCCTGCTCTTTTATATTTTGATCCAAGCAATCCATAAAAAATTGACACTTCCTTGCTTCCTCCATCCATGTCTAGCAACCACTCTATATATCCCCCAAAACATAACAACTGTATTTGCCTCAAAGTTCACTTCGCTTCCCCTCCCTTATTTGTAGTTATGCCACACAGACCTGAATGTATGTCTTTTTTCTTATAAATATGATGAAAACCAAGGTCACCTTGAATTTTGCTTTTATTCTTTGTGTTTTATAGGATGGAGCCATGGTGGCACAGTGGCTACTAACCAAAAAGTCCACAGTTCGAACCCGCCAGCCACTCCTTGGAAACCCTATGCGGCAGTTCTACTCCGTCCCATAAGTTTGCTAAGAGTTGAAATCTACTCAAAGGCAATGGGTTTGTTTTTTTTTTAAGGTTAATGGATAAAGTCTTGTTCTTCCTCCATCTACTCTTACAGCCATAATCCCAGACAGGCTGTGGGAAACAGTGTGAGGTGATTTTTGACCCTAAACACTAAGGCATCTCTGGTCAATGGCAAGAGTGTCAGTGAAGCCCTTGAAGCTCACATGAGAAGTGGGCAAAACAATAGCATATGCTGGTGTCCTATGCTATTCTTGTCCACCAGATGAGAGTTCTTTCAAGCAGACATACATCAAAGAGAGAGAAAGAGATAAAGAGAAACAGCTCTACAGTGAGATGCAGAGAAAGAGGCAGAGACCAGGTACAAGATGCCAGGTTTTCTGTCTAAATAATTAGAATATCCACAGAAGCTCTCTCCTTAACTTCATAGACAGTGACCATTTCTGCAACAAATTTCAATTTTTAATTCATTCACTTAATCAAATGATTTCATCAATAACAAAAATATATCATCTATATATATTATTTGTTGTAGTTAGTTGCCATTGAGTCCTTTTTGACTCATGATGACCCCTGTGCGTGCAGAATAGAACAGCTCCATAGAGCTCTCAAGACCTTTTGGAAGCAGATTGTCAGGCCTGTCTTCCAAGGCTAGTGGTAGAGTGCTTAACAGTTGATATCACCCAAGGACTCCTAAATATTATTTACAAGTCTAAAAATATCTCTACATGCACTCATAACAAAACCACATTCCAGTGCTATATTATAAGTCTCCGTAACTCAAAGATTCCACTAGGAAAAAAAACTAAGACAACTACATATGAAAGCTTTTCCTAGGAGTTGGGTTTTGTAAGACTTGATCAACTTCTTAGACTGTAGAATGCATTTCCTCTGTCATTTCAGGAAATGGATACCAAGATGCTACATATGATGCTACGTTGCATGCAATGATTACAAAGGTATTAACCAACAATTATAAGTCTACATTCCTCACATCCAAATTCTTTTTATATTTATGAAATAATCAGTATTGAAATAAGGTGTTACTAAGACACCATTTACAGAAAGGTGAGTAAGGAAACAAAAATCAGGTAACGCAATACTTGCATGTAACCTGTTGATGAACCCATTGCTGTCGAGTCGATTCCGACTCATAGTGACCCTAGAGGACAGAACAGAACTGTCATGCAGATGTGGAAAATTAAACAAATATCCACATAACTCAAATGCAAATATTGTAACAAGACATCTGAATAATTGAAATAAAATATAAGCTGGAGGATAGTAAATATCCCATAATAAACACAATTCCTTGCTTAGGGTAAATCGGCAGAGCAAGAACATCCCCTTTTCTATTGCTTCACTGATGGACTGCAGGATAATCTCTCCATAGATATGTTTTATGTTAATACCAAGTGTAAAGATCTATAATCCTAGGCAATGTCACCCCCAGAGGATGTTTACTAGAGTGCTGCTGGTATCTTTCAGAGACTTTGCACCATGGAATTGCTTAAGCCTCTAAAAAATGGAAATAGCAAGTGGAAAGAGCTAGAGCTAAACATTTCCTGTTACACTGTTCGAGTTAAATGTTTATAGTTACACATGCAAACAGACGTAGCTTTGGTTGTATGCATCAGAATCCTCTTTCTGCAAAGCATTTTCCCTTCCTTTTTGATCTGTAATGATTGTATATGAAACATCAAGAGGACCTGATGCATGCTTTCTGAGGGTGGATTTATCTCTTTGTTCTGATTATTCTGGACTGAGTCCTTTCAAAGAGTTGTATCTGGGCAGCCGCAGCTAGCTTAGGTCACTCGCTTCAAAAACAAAGCAGAGGTTTGCTGGGTTTGTTTGTTTTCTACTGGTAGTCTGTGCAGCAGCAAAGTGGATCAACAGTCAGAAAGGAAAAAGAAGTCAGTCTGAAATAAGAATATCCAGATGGCCCCAGGAGCCCTGGTGGCAAAGTAGTTAAGAGCTCAGCTGCTAACCGAAAGTTCGGCAGTTCGAACCCGCCAGCCACTCCGTGGGAGAAAGATGTGGCAGTCTGCTTCCTTAAAGATTTACAGCCTTGGAAACCCTATGGGGCAATTTTACTCTGTCCTATAGGGTCACTATGAGTTGGTAGTGGGTTTTTTTTTTTTTTTTGGACAGCCACAGGAACTAACCTTACAGAAATGTAAACTGAGGCAAGCTTGTCTTATGCTAATGACACTTTCTCTAGGGCCCTCTGGTTCCTCTGGCCCCATTTGCTCCCAATCTTTCTAAGACAAATACTCTTCTGAAATAACCCATTCAGCAAGCAGGACAAGGAGTCAATGGAATCCTATCAGAGATGAGTGAAAAAAGCAATTGCTGATCAGCAGAGAGGTGAGGCCAGAGGTAAGCAGGTGAAATATATTTAACAATAGTGGAGAAGAATTTACCTAACTCAGTAAAGTGACTAGCATCGCTCTCTACTTTCCATTCCCTGTTCCAGCCCAGGCAACCCATGGAAACTCTGAGGTCAGGCTTGCAGAGTTAGGTAAACTGAAGAGGTGGAAACCAGAGGCGATAAGAAGGGGCTTTTTGCATGGGAGCCCTATAACTTCTGGGCAATGAAGCTCTTCTGTATGGTGGGGAGTCAGAAGCGCAGTCTCTGGGATGAGACAGACCTAGTCTAACTACCAGTTTGGTCCATAACGGCTAAATGACCCTGGATAAGTCATCTGACTTATCCAAGCACCAGTTTTCACATTTATCTGTGTGGATAAAAATAATCCTTACCCTAGAATAATGTTGTAAAACTTAACATAATAAATGTAAAATACTTATTGTAGTACTTGGCTTGACCAAGCATACAATAACTGGTACAACACACAAATTGACTGAGTAATGGTGGCACACAGAAAAGGTCATTAAAAAGTGTGGGGCTAAATTGTAGTCTAGCAATCCTATTGGCCGTGAGTGCCCCCAATAGGACATGTGACCGTGCACTATCTAAAGGTTTATGGTTCAGAAAGGGAAAGAAAATGAAGTTTAAGTATGGAATTGAGAGATTAGCTGAAAAGAGACAAAATAAAAGCAGCTAAAATGGGCAAGAAAGATCAAGAACCACTAGGAATACTTCAGAGCTAGGCAGCTGGCCTATTGCCATAATCACAGGCAGTCCCTGGGTTATGAAGTCAGACTTATGTACAGCCTGTAGTTACGAACCAACTCCTTTCAATCCTATTATATTAAAAATTCGAGGTACATGTCATACAATGGTTTATAATAACAAACAGGCGCTACTTTGTAACATTCATCAAAACATTATTAATAGTATTACTGTATTATTATGTTGAAGATACTTTAGTGCATCTGGAATTGTTTCTTTAATTTTGTTATGCATAGAAAGGTGAGCTATATACTATATACTAAGGTAAACATTTGACTAACTGATATTAGATATGAACCATACCTAACTGTTCTGACTTACATACAAATTCGACTTAAAGACAGATTTAGGAACGGAACTTGCTTGTAATCTGGAGACTGCTGGTATTGGCTCTCCTCTGGGGACAATCTAATTTTGCACTTAAAAAGTGCCAGTCTCCTCTGAATGCTCTAGTCTAACTCCTTATATGGAGTGTTTCCCGAATAAATATAGGTTCAGAGTAAATTACTATTCTCAGTGTAGAAATTTATGTAGAGATAAAAGTACAACAGAACAAGTGAAAAAATGAGTGGTTTTATAAATTTCTGAATAGTTAATATACATACCTCCACATATTTCTTCTGTTTCATCATCTATGCATTCTCTGTCATCACACTCACAAAATTTACCATAAACAAGTCCATTTCCATCTGAATTATCACACTTACACCTGCCACAGTGACATGTACCTAAACCATTAAAACAAAGAAAAGAGTATTGGTTACATGTGTACATATTATAATTAATATATTTCATCCTCTCTCTCTCAAGATGGTAGACAATTCAAGTCAATTTAATATTCCCATTATGTATTTCTGTGGGTGTGATGAGATAGAGAACAAGATAATCTTAAGATTATTATAGTAGAGCAATTATATTTTTATAGCACACAGCTATTATTATTGACCTCTAACAATTTTATGAATGTAAATGTGACCTCCCCAAGTACAGAGCTACTTTACACATGCCAATTCAGTCAATGCATGAATCAATATCTTCTGATTACACCTGAGGTCTGAATTGAAGTAAAGCAGAAAAATCTAATCTTTGGCAAAGGCAATGACTTTGCTTATCTTCCTCAACAATATTTGTTCAATATTTTGCACAGTATTTGGGCATACTATTTATATAATAATCATTTGTGAAATTAATTCATTAACAGATGTATAAATGAAAAACTTAGATGCTCTCTGAAAATTTCACATTCCCAGTGTTAACCTGACACGTGTTCTTGTGAGAATGGGACAAGAGAAGGAATTTTCTGAGGCATAGTTTCCCGGGACATTAGCATAACTTCAGGTAATCTGGCGAGCTACACAAGCACTGAGTCATCTGGTCTACCACACACCACACACTCTGCCAAGACTGAGAATTTGATTACATTCCCTAAAAGTAATTTCACTGACAGTGAAGTAGCATTTGAACAACATTGAGAAGTAGACTATCCACTTGAGGAATTTCTTTTTTAATACTAATTTTTCAATTTTTAATAAATTATCACAGCAATCAACATACATTAAATGAGACTTGGCCATTCACCGATCACCATGGTGTGCTCTGGAAATCCATTAGGGAGTAAAGTCGGCTGTGATCTTGCCCTCTTTTTATAAAAGAAACCAATGTGATAAAATAAATGGAGAAGTGTAAAGTGTTGGAGAAGCATATAGCAAGAGGATTTAACTGAGACCTGGAAGCCAACAGAGTCCCAGAGGTAGTTGCTTTTAAACTGAGAACTGAAAGTCAAATTAAAAAAAAAAAAAAAAAAAGCTAAGTAAAGTGAAATGAAGAAGAGGCTCACTTCTAGCAAAAGGCAACAGCAAACACTATGGTGAAAGAGGAAAAAATACCCAACCAGGCTGGAGTATAGAAAATAATGTGGAAAGTAGCATGAAATGAGGTTATGTGAGGCAACTAAAGGAGACTCATGGAGGTCTTAGAGGTTGTGTCAAAGATTTCAAACTTTAACCCAGGAATAATGAGAAGACATAGCAATGTCTTCAGCAATGTAGTCACATGATCAGATACGCATTTTTTTTACAAGATTACTCTGGTTGCCATACGGAGTATGAACTACAATGAAGCAAAAATGGATATGGGGGCTGAGTTAAGGAGCTATTACATTTGTGTGCAGGAGAGAAGACAGAGGCTGAACCAGGGTGGTGGCAGTGAGCTTAGAACGAAGCAAATACACTCAAGGGATAGTTTCAGCAGATAGAACGGACAGGGCTTGATTACTGATTAGGTGTGCGGGGTAAGGGATGAGGAGGAACCAAAGACGATACCGATTTTTGGCTTGAAACTACTGGATATTGGCAATTTTGCATGTGGCACACCGGAAAGAACATATATTTTGGACTAAGACAGACTTTTAGTTGAATGCAGGTTTTAATCCTCACTAGCTATGTTTTTCAGGTCATTACTTACATCTCTAATTTTCAGCTTTCTTATTTGTATAGAATAACATCCACTTCATAGAGCTGCTGTGAGGGCCAAGGAATACATATATCACTGTCTAAAAACACTTATATGTCTAGTACATAATAGGCTTTCAGACAACTTCGCATTCTTCTCTTTCTTCCATTAAGATGCTGAATATGTTAGTCATATTCCAAAACATTTTCTCCAGACTCACTTTATATTTATGAAGCCTAACAACATTCTTATTTTCATACTCTCTCCAAGACTTTGTTACCCAGGCCACTTGCAATTTCTTATTAGCTGTAAGAGTTTCTCTCTCATTTAAAAAAACAAAACAAAAATCTTTGCCATCCAGTCAATTCCATCTCATGGTGACACTACAGGACAGAGCTGAACTGCCCATAGGGTTTTCCAAGGAGCGGCTGGTCAATTCGAACTGCCGACCTTTTGGTTAGCAGCCGAGCTCTTAACCACTGTGCCACCAGGGCTTCATTTCTCTCTTACGGTCACATCAAAACAGTCAGTTGGCAAGATTTGAATTTGATATTTTTCTACCTTGAGAATACTCCTGGGAATTTACTTTTATTAAATTTCATTTTCTTGTGCTTTGCCCCTAAAAACTATCTTAACTTATAAAAGCTCATTTGAAATCTAATGCTATAATCGCCTCATTTCATGTTTTCTCTAATCATCACCTGTTCATTTTCACATTTAGCCATTCTTTCTTTCAACCACCCACATGATCAGTCATTAGATTTTCTTGCTGTCTATTATGTTATTGACAAAGCACTAGGTGCTATAGGTGATAATAAGCTGAAAAAACATTAAATCCCAGACATGGGAGAAAGAAACAGATGATCAAATATACATACATATGTATGTATATATGCATATGTGTATATATACATAGGTATACACACAAACACACATATACATTCAAATATATTCATAATACATATTAAAATATACTCATAATGCATTTTCAAATACGTATATACTCATAATATATATACCAGATGATGCAAAAGAATTTGTGAGAAAATCTATACAGGAAGTGTAAACCTCAGACAGGCTCTGAGGAAGAGGAAAGGCATAAAAGAGTAAATGCTTGATCTGGCACTTGGTTCTGTCCTGTGGATAGGATTCCAACAAATGTAGGCAGAGAAAGGCTTTTGATGTCAAGGAAAGAGCCTAAGCTAAGAAATACTGATGGAAAAGTGAAAAATCTGGCTTGAGTTTGGAGAAAAGGCTAGGTTGAGGCAAGGTAACAGAGGATCAAGCATATTGTTTAAGGGTTTTAGATTTTCTCTCTTAGAATAGCAGGAGTGGGGTGTAATGTGATCAGGGCTATGTATGTAGTAGTTGTTTTCAGAAAAGATGGAAAGGAACAGCCTCTGCCTCTGAATTCTACAACTTTTCACTGACATCCCCCACAGGCAGGCTCATTCCCATCCACACATCTGAACCATTCCTATCTGATGTGGGAAGTTTATCAACAGCTCAGAGACTTCCTGTTTCACCCATCAAGTAGAATTCGCAACTGAGCCTCCCAGATACGGCATATGGAAGCCCAGGCAAAAGTGCCAGACTCCTGTGTTGATGCTGAGTCATACTGCCTCTCTTTCTTGGTTGCCTGTTAACTCAAGCTCTAGGATTGGTCTTCTGCTTTACTCTAGATTTTTTTTTTTTTTTTTTTAGCTCTGACCTTTCATAGTGCCAAGTAGAGCTGCCTCTCTCTAGGATTACTTCCCTGACTTGAACACCGGCCTACTACCCTGAGCAATGACGACTGAGCCTCGCCTCTCTGGGTCCCCCACAGAGCTGGCTTCCAGAACTCCCTCAGCCTTCAGCTCCATTTCATCTGGCCCTTCAGCCTTACCACCACCTCATTTATCTCCACTCCCCCTTCTACTTCAAGCTGCTTCCAGCAGGCTCCATTGTGATTTAAAAAAAAAAAAAAGGGAAAGATTAGAGACAGGACTCATTGGCACATGTAATGTTTTGGAAGTGATCTTGAATTAGGTTGGTGGTAGTAGAAATTAAAAGAAAAGCAGGCGAGAAAGATGTTGTCAAAGTGAAATTGAAAGATTTAGATTTTGAGAAGAGAGTAAAGGAGAAAGAAAACATTACATTTGACACTGAGTATTGATTTACTCTTTTACCCAGCAATCTCACTTTTAATCATTACCCTGAATATGTTGTTGTTGTTAGGTGCCATCTAGTTGCTTCCAACTCATAGTGACCCTGTGTACAACAGAACGATACACTGCCCGCTGCTGCGCCATCCTCACAAATGTTGTTATGCCAGAGCCCATTGTGGCAGCCACTGTGTCAGTCCATCGCATTGAGGGTCTTCCTCTTTTTTCTATGACCCTCTACTTTACCAAGCATGATGTCCTTCTCCAGGACTGATTCCCTCCTGATAACGTGTCCAGAGTATGTGAGATGTAGTCCCACCATTCTTGCTTTTGAGGAGCATTCTGGTTGTACTTCTTCCAAGACAGATTTGTTCATTTTTTGGCAGTCCATGGTATATTCAGTATTCTTCACCAACATCACAATTCAAAGGCATCAATTCTTCTTTGGTCTTCCTTATTCATCATTCAGCTTTTGCATGCATACGAGGTGATTGAAAACACCATGGTTTGGGTCAGGCACACCTTAGTCTTGCAAGGTGACATCTTTGCTTTTCAACACTTTAAAGAGGTCTTTTGCAGGAGATTTGCCCAGTGCAATGTGTCTTTTGATTTCTTGACTGCTGCTTCCACGGGTGTTGATTATGTATCCAAGTAAAATGAAATCCTTGACAAGGTCAATCTTTTCTCCGCTTGTCATAATGTTGCTTACTGGTCCAGTTGTAAGGATTTTTGTTTTCCTTACATTGAAGTGTAATCCATACTGAAGGCTGTGGTCTTTGATCTTCATCAGTAAGTGCTTCAAGTCCTCTTCACTTTCAGCAAGCAAGGTTATGTCATCTGCATAACACAGGTTGTTAATGACTCTTCCTCCAATCCTGATGCCCCGTTCTTCTTCATATAGTCCAGCTTCCTGGATTACTTGTTCGGCATACAGATTGAATAAGTATGGTGAAAGGATACAACCCTGATGCACACCTTTCCTGACTTTAAACTACGCAGTCTCCCCTTGTTCTGTTCGAAGGACTGCCTCTTGATCTATGTACAGGTTCCTCACGAGCACAATTAAGTCTGGAATTCCCATTCTTGTTATGATCCACACAGTCGATTGCCTTTGCATAGTCAATAAAATACAGGTAAACATCTTTGTGGTATTCTCTGCTTTCAGCCAGGATCCATCTGACATCAGCAACGATATCCCTGGTTTCACGTCCTCCTCTGAATCCAGCTTTCAATTTCTGGCAGCTCCCTGTGGTTATACTGCTGCAGCTGCTTTTGAATGATCTTCAGCACAACTTCACTTGTGTGAGAAATTAATGATATTGTCTGATAATTTCTGCATTCGGTTGGATCACCTTTCTTCAGAGTAGGCATAAATACGGATCTCTTCCAGTGGGTTGGTCAGGTAGCTGTCTTCCAAATTTCTTGGCATAGATGAGTGAACACTTCTAGTGCTGCATCTGTTTGTTGAAACATCTCAATTGGTATTCCATCAATTCCTGAATCTTTGCTTTTTGCCAATGCCTTCAGTGCGGCTTGAACTTCTTCCTTCAGTACCATCAGTTCCTGATCATATGCTGTCTCCTGAAATAATTGAACATTGACCAATTCTTTTTGGTACAGTGACTCTGTGTATTCCTTCCATCTTCTTTTAATGCTTTCTGGGTTGTTTAATATTTTCCTTTTAGAATCCTTCAGTATTGCAACTCGAGTCTTGAATTTTTTTCTTCAGTTCTTTCAGAGTGAGAAATACTGAGCTTTTCTCAAATGTGTTCTTCCCTTTTGGTTTTCTAACTCCAGGTCTCTGCACATGTCATTATAATACTTCACTTTGTCTTCTTGAGCCACCCATTGAAATCTTCTATTCAGCTCTTTCATTTCATCATGCCTTCCTTTTGCTCTAGCTACTTGACGTTCAAGAGCAAGTTTCAGAGTCTCTTCTGACATTCATTTTGGTCTTTTATTTCTTTCCTGTCTTTTTAATAACCTCTTGCTTTCTTCATGTATGATGTCCTTGATGTCATTACACAACTCGTCTGGTCTTCAGTCATTAGTGTTCAACACGTCAAATCTGTTCTTGAAATGGTCTCTAAATTCAGGTGGGATGTACTCAAGGTCGTACTTTGGCTCTTGTGGACTTGTTCTAATTTTCTTTGGTTTCAGCTTGAACTTGCATATGAGCAATTGATGGTCTGTTCCAAAATTGGCCCCTGGCCTTGTTCTGACTGATTATATTGAGCTTTTCCATCTTCTCTTTCCACAGATGTAGTCTATTTGATTCCTGTGTATGCCATCTGGTGAGGTCCATGTGTATAGTTGCCATTTATGTTGGTGAAAAAAGGTATTTGCAAAGAAGAAGTCACTGGTCTTGCAAAATTCTATCAAGCAATCTCCGGCATCGTTTCTATTATCAAGGCCATATTTTTCAAATACCAGTCCCTCTTTTTTGTCTCCAACTTTCACATTCCAATCATCAGTAATTATCAATGCATCCTAATTACATGTTTGATCAATTTCAGACTGCAGAAGTTGGTAAAAATCTTCAATTTCTTCATCTTTGGCCTTAGTGCTTGGTGAGTAAATTTGAATAATAGTCTTATTAACTGGTCTTCCTTGTAGGCATATGGATATTATCCTATCACCGATAGCATGTTCTTTTTGACAATGAATGCAACACCATTCCCCTTCAAGTTGTCATTCCCAGCATAGTAGATCATATGATTGTCCCATTCAAAAAGGTCTATACCACTCCATTTCAGCTCACTAATGCCTAGGATATTGATGTTTATTGATTGCATTTCATTTTTGACAATTTCCAATTTTCCTAGATTATACAGCTCCAACAATATGAAAATACACATGCACCAGGTCATTTATTGAATCATTAGCTGTAATTTCAAAATATTGGAATCTGCCTAAATGTCCAAGCATAGGAGATTTATTGAATAAACTATGTTACATGCTTACAATCAAATACTATACATCTGAAAAAAAGTATGCTGATGATTTTCATAAACTGATTTGGAGTAAATTTCAAGAGATATTGTTGAGTAGTGAAAACAAAGTGCATAAGAGGATGTATAACATGCCACATTTTCTGTAGGAAAAAATGAAAAATAACAATGCATCTACCTATTATCTTACAAAAATACAACACAGACAGATAAAGCAGAAAGCAAGAAGGAAGGTTCCCTACAAGGTGTGAGGGGAACCAAGATGGAAGGTATAACAAAAAGAGTGATTCTCTGATGATGATTTGTTTGTATAGTTTTGTCTTTTGGAAGCATGTTAATGTTCCATAGATTATAAAATAAAATTAAATCAGTGAGGATGAGAGGAGGAAAAAAAAACCTAAAACTGAAAGCAATCTGAAACAAATAAGTTCAATTGTATTTTGAATGATTACCATAACTCCACTAAAGGTGGTAAGGGTAGGGGGAAGAAATCCAAGTAAATTATGAACACAGCATTTGACTGTATTATATAATCCTCCTTGTATGTAATTTATTATTCTTTTAAAAAAAACACCTGGATTTGATTTGCAGCTCAGTCCCTCTATCTGTCCTTCAATCTATCCATTCATCCATCCTTCCATCCATTTATCCACCCAAAAACAGAAAAATTAAGAAACAAAACAGAATTGCAGTTTTATTACTGAGACAATTTTGAAAAGAATGAATTCTTAAAATGAAAGAAGTTGTGTGTGTGTGTGTTTTCTTTGGGTTTGGTGGGTATTATAAATCGAAGGTAGAGAAAGCTCGAAAGGAAAGAAAAGACTGAAGAACTAGAGAAGGAAAAATGTCAGCGAACATGGGAAGTTACCTAACTGCTGACACCATTTGTCATGGTCCCTGGCTAATCCATTCACATCGCTTTGTATATGGCCCTGGTTTCTATTAGGAAAACTTCCTTACTGAGTTTAACCTATGTGGAGCAATTTGTCCCAATCAAAGACTCTGTGATAAGGTCCTGGCTCTGATTGCAGAAGGGCTCTGCCAACAACGCCAGCTTCAGGAGGCAAGATCTTCATTCACGTAGTCAAGTCCACATCTCTAGCATTTAGAGCAATGGCGCACAACCCCGGCTGTAGATTAGAATCACTTGGAGAGCTATTAAAAACCCACTAAATTCCAGGCCACACTCAAAAGCAATTGAATCAGGTCTTCTGGTGGGAGCAAGGGGCATTGACATTGTATTAATCTCCTCTTCAGATTTTCATGTTCAACCAGGATTGAGAGAAACTGACTTTGAGCCTCCATGTGCCCAAATGTTAAAATGAGATTTAATCATGTAACACTGGCTAAATACCATTGAAAATGCAACTGCAGCTGTTTTGTTTTATATGGTTTTAGTAATCAGTCTTAACAGTTTTTCTGTAAGCTTCTAAGAAATATTTTTAAGTGACTTCTATGAGATATAAAAATATTTTGATGAAACCAAAAATCACTCTGTTATGATGCTCTTCAATGAGTTACACATCCCAGTGAGTTTGAAACTTCTATCAGAATAAAAAAGCTTTGGTTCTGTTTGATGCTAAGGTATAAAGTTAAAGACCCTTGATCAGTAACAGAAAATAATTAAGACAGTTTATATAAATCCCTTCTAAAAGATGTAATCCAGCATTCAACAGCATGTTTCACAATTTACATAAAATGTTGTCGGGTGTTGTTTCCAGTGAATATCCTGAGTGAAGGGTACATTAGGAACAGCTGGAGAGTAACAAACATGCCAGTCTCAGCAAGATGACATTTTTCTCTATTGATTTATCTGAGTTTCATTTCCAAAAAATACTCAAATGCAGCCTCACTCAGAGGTTCAGCATTTCTCCAAGCCTACACATTTCCATTAAAAAGCGAAATTTGAATATTTCACTTAAGAATTTTCCTGTAAGGAGGGAATCTTTTTTTTCCTGAAGTTTATTTACTTTGTTATTGTTGTTGAGAATATACACAGGGAAACATACACCAGTTCAACAATTTCTACATGTACAATTTAGTGACATCGATTACATCCTTTGAGTTGTGTAATCATTCTCATCCTCCCTTTCTGAGTTGTTCTTCCCTGTTAAATTCTCTGCCCCCTAAGGTGCTATCTAATCATTTGAGTTGCTGTTGTCAATTTTATCCCATATAGATAGTTCTTAAAAGAGCATAATGCTCAAGGCAGACATTTTTTACTAGTTAAGTTAAATTATTGATTGGTTTTAAGAATACTTCAGGGTTTAAAGATTATCTCAGGGTAACAGTTTCAGGGGTTCATCCAGCCCCCATGGCTCCAGGAAGTCTGGAGCCTATGAAAATTTTAAAGTCTGTTCTACAATTTTACCCCTTTTGATCAGGATTCTTCTATGGAATCTTTGATCAAAATGTTCCGTAGTGGTAGCCAGGCACCATCCAGTTCTTCTGGTCTCATGGCAGAGGAGGCAGTTGTTCATGGAGAAAATCAGCCACACATTCCATATCCTCATAGGAAGGGAATTCTTACCTGCATTAGAGCAGATGATATCTTGAGAGTTCTTGCACAGTTGATTACTTTGTTTCTTGGTCAGGTCACAGTTGGTTGGGTACTGGCAAGCTTCCCCAGACCATCCCTTGTCACATTTGCACTTGCCACAGTCACATTTACCATGGCCTGAGGATTTAACAACATTCAGTTAGACTCCAATTGTTTTTCAAAAGAGACCATTATGGTCACTAAACTACTAAGGGTGACAAAAGTACTCAGCTGTAATAAATTCTCCATATACACGTATATGCAGTGGCTGAGGGATAATGCTATTGCATACGGTATAATTGAGTATGAATATTTTATTGCATACGGTATAATTGAGTATGAATATTTTATTTCAATAACCAATTTTTTTTTTGAGATCCAACATATAGATTTATTGCTTTCTTCTTAATAGTTGCGTAATATTCCATTGATGGATGTACTACATATATATATTTTTAATATTTTATTGTACTTCAGGTGAAGGCTTACAGAACAGTTTCTCATGTAACAGTAGTACACATGCTGTTTTATGACTTTGGTTAACCACCCCACAACATTTTAACCCTCTAAATTCTCAGCTTTTTTTTTTTTTTTTTTTTTTGGTGAAAATACACATAGCCAAAGATACACCATTTCAAAACTTTTTACGTACACATTTAAGTGACATTGACTACGCTCTTCTAATTGTGCTGTTATTCTCACTTAAGATGAAGGCTTACAGGACAAAACAGCCTCCCATTTAACAGTTTCAATAATCAATTTTTGATAAATCATTCTAAAAAATTAATTTATAGAGAAATTATGGTAGATAACCAACCACAGACTAATGAGCCACAATGGTCCAAAAATTTAATATTAATAATAAAAAAAATTCACCCAGCATCTCAGCATTTAGAAGACAAAAGCCCAGTAAAAATTATTTCTATTTAATTGTATTTGGCAACACATAAAGCCATAAACACAGAGTAAGGAAATTTACATAAAATTCTGTAAGCTAAATGATGGCCTTATATTTATTTGAATCAATTATGTAATGGAATTTTATGGATGTATTAAATATTATCTTACTATAAGATTCACTTAAAAATTAAGTACATATTTTGTTTTGTTTCTTATTGAGGAAATTTGATTCAAGAGTCAAAAGGATAACAGTCATATCCTAGGTAATGCAAAGGCGCTGATCTACTCCATTGGTTGCGATACGCTCCAGTTAAAATACATTAGTGCACAATGCAGGAAAATTTGGCACTTTCTTTTTTCAGTTAAAATCAACTGCTTCAAATGGAAATGTAGACTTTGCCAGTATGGAAAAACTTTTTAAAATAAAGCCCTGGTTGCTTAGTGGTTAGGAGCTTGGCTGCTAACCAAAAGGTCAGCGGTTCAAACCCACCAGCAGCTCCATGGGAGAAAGATGTGGCAGTCTGCTTCCATAAAAATTTACAGCCTTGGAAACCCTATGGGCTGTTTTACTTTCTCCTGTGGGGTTGCTATGAATCAGAATTGACTTGACATCAGTGGGTGGATGGCACAAAGGGTTAAGTGCTTAGCTGCTAACTGAAATGGTGGTGGTTGGAACTCAGTCTCCACAGGAGAAAGACTCAGCGATCTGCTCACGTAAAGATTGCAGCCAAGAGAACCCTCTGGGGCAATTCTACTCTGTTACATGGAGTCGCTATGAAGCTGAAATGAACTCTAAGGCACCCAACTGCAACAGAAGAGATAGAGATGAGAGAGAGAGAAAGAGCTAGAGGACTAGAAATAGAGATATCGCATGGAGATCTTGCTATCTGTTAAACAGCTTGTCACACAATCCCAGGATGTACAGCTATATTTTCTGTGGTGTGGTAGTAAGAGTGGAAAGCCCCAGATACAGGCAAAAATGACTTGCATTGGCTGTACAATTTTTAAAACAATAATAAAACTGACAAAAAGTCCTCTTTTTTTTTAATTAACATGTACCAGCAATTTTAAACAATGTCAGTAATAAAATACTCCTCCTTCTCAAAAAAAAAAAACTCATTTGTTTACATTCCAAACAACTGTTGCAGTTTCTATTGAGCTTTAATGTTGTGCATCGGGTCGCTATGAGTCGGAATCAACCGGATGGCACCTAACAACAACAACAATAGCAATGTGTAAAGTCTCAAATTATCAGATTGTTTCATTATTTATTCTTTAATAAACATTGTATGCTTATGAAAAATAATTCAGGAAACTCCAAGTTATATACCAGTGCCAGTCGCTGTCAAGTTGACTCCGATTCATGGCAACCCCATATATATCAGATTAGAACTGTGCTCCATAGGGTTTTCAATGGCTTATTTTTTGAAAGTAGATTACCAGGCCTTTCTTCTAAGTCATCTCTGGGTGGACTTGAACCACTAAACTTTTGGTTAATAACAGAGTGCTTTAATCATTGTGCCACCCAGAGACTCCCCCAGTTATAAAGCAACCCCCAATATACACAGGCTCAGCTGCTCACATTTTTTTTTATTCTGAGATGATTTTAGTCTTACAGAAGAGTTGAAAAAATAGTACAGAGTTCTTGCATATCCCTAACCGAGCTTCCCCTAGTGTTAACGTCTTACATGACCACTGTGCAATTATCAAAACCAAAAATAAATAAATAAATAATATTGGTTTGACATTATTAACTAGACTACAGACTTGGTGCTGATTACACCAATTTTTCCACTAATGGATCTGGCTTCTTTCACTTAGCAAAATGAATTTAAAATCCGTCTGTGTTGTATGAATTAATAGTTCACTCGTTTTATTGCTGATTAGTATTCCATTGTATGTACGTAGCAGAGTTTGTTTATCCACTTACAGGCTAAAGGACACATGAGTGTTTGCAGTTTTGGGTAGTTATGAATAAGCTGCCATAAACATTTGAATTCAGTTGTTATGTGGATATAAGCTTTCATTTATCTTGAATAAATGCATTGGAATGGAATTGTTGCATCTTATGGGAGTCTATGTTCAACTTTATTAAGACCTTGCCAAATTGTTTTCCAAACTGATTGTGTCATTTTGTATTCCACCAGCACTGTATGAGAGATGCAATTGTTCCACCTGGTATTGTCATTTTCCCTCCTCCCTTCCTTTCTTCCCCTTTTTTAAATTTATTCATCCTAATAGGTTTACAAGGAGCCCTGGTGGTGCAGTGGTTAAGCACTTGTCTGCTAACCAAAAGGTCAGCAGTTCGAACCCACCAGCTGCTCCATGGGAGAAAGATGTGGCAGTCAGCTTCTGTAAAGATTTACAGCCTTAGAAACCCTGCGGGGATAGTCTACTCTGTCGTACAGGGTCACTATGAGTCAGCATCAACTTGAGAGCATTGGGTTTGGTTTTTTGGTTTGAACAGGTTGACAGTGGTAGCTCATTGTTGTTTTAATTTGTATTTCCCAAATGACTAATGATATTGAGTATTCTTTCATATGCTTATTTGCAATCCATATGCTTTCTTTTTTTTTAAATTGTACTTTAGATGATGGTTTACAGAACAAACTACTTCTCATTAAATAGTTAGTACACATATTGTTTTATGACAATGGTTAACAACCCCACAAGATTTCAACACTCTCCCTTCTCGAACTTGGGTTCCCTATTACCAACTTTCCTGTCCCCGCCTGCCTTCTAGTCCTTGCCCCTGGGCTGGTATGCCCCTTTGGTATTGTTTTGTTTTATGGGCCTGTCTAATCTTTAGATGAAGATGAACCTCAGGAGTGACTTACTTTCTGAACTAAAATGGTGTCCGGGGGGCCATACTCTCACAGTTTCTCAAGTCTCTGTCAGGCCAGTAAGTCTGGTCTTTTTCCGTAAGTTATAATTTTGTTCTACATTTTTCTCCAGCTCTGTCCTGGACCCTCTATTGTGATCCCTGTCAGACCAGTCAGTGGTAGCCAGGTACCATCTAGTTGTACTGGGCTCAGTCTGGTGAAGGCCATGGTAGTTGTGGTCCATTAGTCCTTTGGACTAATCTTTCCCTTGTGTCTTCAGTTTGCTTCATTCTCCCTTGCTCCTGAAGGGATGAGACCAGTGGATTATCTTAGACGGCTGTTCACAGGCTTTTAAGACCCTAGACGCTACTCACCAAAGTAGAATGTAGAACATTTTCTTTATAAACTCTGTTATGCCAATTGAGCTAAATGTTCCCAGAGACCATGGTCTACAAAGCCCTCAGCCTAGTAATTCGGTCCCGGACGGAGTTTGATTGTGTCTATGGAGCTTCCGTGACATTTCCTTGTATAAATTGTGCTGGTTTCCCTGGTATTATATACTGTCTTACCCTTCACCAAAGTTACCACTTATCTACTGTTTATTTTGTGTTTTTCCATTCTGATTCCTCCCCTCCCTCATAACCATCAAAGATTGTTTCTTTTTGTGTGTAAATCTTTTCATGAGTTTTTACAGAAGTGGTCTCATACAATATTTGTCCTTTTGTGCTTGACTTATTTCACTCAGCGTAATGCCCTCCAGATTCATCCATGCTGGAAGAAGCTTAACAGATTCATCATTGTTCTTTATCGTTGGGTAGTACTCCATTGTGTGTATGTACCATAGTTTGTTCATCCATTCATCTGTTGATGGACATCTAGGTGTTTCCATCTTTTTGGTATTGTGAACAATGCTGAAATGAACATGGGTGTGCATAGATGTATTCCTGTGACAACTCATTTCTCTGGGATATATTTCTAGGAGTGGGATTGCTGGATCATATCATATGTCTATTTCTAGCTTTCTAAGGAAGCTCCATATCGTTTTCCAAAATGGTTGCACAATCTTGCATTCCCACCAGCAGTGCATAAGAGTTCCAGTCTCCCCGCAGCCTCTCCGATATTTGTTATTTTCTGTTTTTTTGATTTGTGTCAGTAATGTCAGTGTGAGATGGTATCTTATTGGGGTTTTACTTTACATTTCTCTAATGGCTAGGGATTGTGAGCATTTCCTCATGTGTCTGTTAGCTGCTTGATGTTTTCTTTGGTGAAGTGTCTGTTCATTACCTTTGCCCATTTTTTAATTGGATTGTTTGTCTTTTTCTTGTAGAGGTGTTGAATTTTTCTGTAGATTTTAGAGATTAGACCTTTATTGGATTTGTAATAGGCAAAATTTTTTTCCCATTCTGTAGGTTCTCTTTTTACTCTTTTGGTGAAGTATTTTGATGAGCGTAAGTGTTTAATTTTTAGAAGATTCCAGTTATCTAGCTTATCTTCTGGAGTTTGTGTGTTGTTGGTCATGGTTTACATCCTGTTAATGCTGTGCATTAGGGCTTCTAGTGTCAATCCTATTTTTCCTTCTAGAATCTTTATAGGTTTTGGTTTTATGTCTAGGACTTTGATCCATTTTGAATTAGTTTTTGTGTGTGGTGTGAGGTATGGGTCCTGTTTCATTTTTTTGCAGATGGACATCCAGTTTTACCAGTACCGTTTGTTAAAAAGACTGTCTTTTCCCCATTTGATGGACTTTGGGCCCTTGTGGAAGATCAGGTGACCACAGGTGGATAGATTTACATTTAGGTTCTCAATTCTGTTCCGTTGGTCAGTGTATCTGTCATTGTACCAGTACTAGGCTGTTTTGACTACCGTAGCTGTGTAGTAGGTTCTGAGGTCAGGTAATGTGTGTCCTCCTACTTTATTCTTTATTCGATAGTGCTTTACTTATTTGAGGTTTCTTCCCTTTCCATATAAAGTTAATGATTAGTTTTTCCATCTCTTTAAAGCATGTTGTTGGTATTTGGATCAGGATTGCATTGTATTTGTAAATTGCTTTGGGTAGGATTGTCATTTTCACAATGTTGAGTCTACCTATCCATGAGCATGGTATATTTTTCCATTTATGTAGATATCCTTCGGTTTCTTGCCATAGGGTTTGGAGTTTTCTTTGTAAAGGTCTTTTACATCCCTGGTTAGATTTATTCCTAAATATTTTATTTTTTTAGGGGCTATTATAAATGGTATTGTTTTCTTGATTTCCTTTTCGTTATCCTCTTTATTGGTGTATAGGAATCCAACTGATTTTTGTATGTTTCTCTTGTATCCTGCTACTCTGCTGAATCTTTCTATTAGTTCCAGCAGTTTTCTCATGGAGTCTTCTAGATTTTCTATGTATAGTATCATATCATCCACAGATAAGGACAGTTTTACTTCCTACTTACCAAATTGGATGCCCTTTATTTCTTTTTCTTGCCTTATTGCTCTAGCTAGGACTTCTAGCACAATGTTAAATAGGAGTAGTGATAAAGGGCATATTTGTCTTGTTCTTGTTCTCAAGGGGAATGTTTTCAACCTCTCTCCATGAAGAATGATGTTGGCTGTTGGTTTTGTATCGATGCCTTTTATTATGTTGAGGAATTTCCCTTGCATACCTATTTTATTGAGAATTTTTATCAGGAATGGGTGTTGGACTTTGTTGAATGCCTTTTCTGTGTTGATTGAGATGATCATGTGATCTTTTCTTTCCTTTTATTTGTGTGGTGGATTACGTTGATTGATTTTCTAATGTTGAACCATCCTTGCATACCTGGTATGAATCCTGCTTGGTTGTGGTGTATTGTTTTTTTGATATGATGCTGAATTCTATTGGCTGGAATTTTGCTGAGAATTTTGCATCTACATTCATGAGAGATATTGGTCTGTAGCTTTCTTTTTTCTGATGTCTTTGGTTTTGGTATCAGGGTTATGTTGGCTTCATAGAATAAATTTGAAAGTATCACTTCCTTTTCTGTGTTCTGAAATAGTTTAAGTAGTACTGGTGTAATCTCTTCGCTGAATATTTGGTAGGATTATCCAGTGAAGCCATCTGGGCCAGGGCTTTTTTTTTGGGGGGGGGAGGTGGGTAGGGTTTTTTTTAATTACTTTTTCAATCTCTTCTCCTATTATGGGTCTGTTCAGATTTTCAACATCATTTTATGTTAGCTTGGGTAGGTAGTGTGTTTCTAGAAATCTGTCCATTTCCTCTAGGTTTTCAAATTTGTTGGAGTATAGTTTTTCAATAATACTCTGTTATGATCCTTTTTATTTCAGTTGGGTTGGTTATAATATTCCCCATTTCATTTCTTATTTGGGTTATTTGTGTCCTCTCCTGTTTTTCTTTTGTCAGTTTGGCCAGTGGTTCATAGATTTTGTTGATCCTTTCAAAGAACCAACCTTTTGTTCATTCTTTCTGTTGTTTTCCTATTCTCTATGTCATTTATTTCTGCTCTGATTTTTATTATCTCTTTTCTTCTAGTGTCTGTGGGCTTCTTTTGCTGTTCTCTTTCTATTAGTTCAAGTTGTGTAGCTAATGTTTTGATTTTGTCCTTTTCTTCTTTTTTGATGTGTGCATCTATTGCTGTAAATTGACCTCTAAGCACTACCTTTGCTGTGTTCCAAAGGTTTTGGTATGATGTGTTGTCATTCTCATTTGAGTCTAGGAATTTTTTTATTCCATCTTTGATTTCTTCTATTACCCAGTGGTTTTTAAGCAAGTGTTTTTCAGTTTCCATGTAATTGATTTTTTTCCTTGCTTTTCCTGTTGTTAATTTCTACTTTGATGGCTTTGTGATCAGAGAAGATACTTTGTATTATCTCAGCATTTTGGATTTTGTTTAAGGTTGCTTTGTGGCCTAAGATGTGGTCTATTCTGGATAATATTCCTTGTGCATTGGAAAAGAATGTGTATTTTGCAGCCGTTTGGTGGAGTGTTCAATATATATCTATGAGTTCAAGTTGGCTGATTGTGTCCTTTAAATCTTCTGTATCTTTGTTGAGTTTCTTTCTAGATGTTCTTTCCTTTACCAAGAGTGGTGTGTTGAAGTCTCTTACTATTATTGTGGAACTGTCAATTTCTCTTTTCAGTGCTGTTAGAACTTGTTTTATGTTTTTGGAGCCCTGTCACTGGGTGCTTAGTTATTTATTATGGTTATGTCTTCATGATGGAGGGTCCCTTTAATCATTATATAGTGCCATTCTTTGTCTTTTATGGAGCTTTTTGTTTTAAAGTCTATTATATCTGAGATTAGTACTGCCATTCCTGCTCTTTTTTGGTAGCTATTTGCTTGATATATTTTTTCCCATCCTTTGATTGTAATAAATTTACATCTTTGTTTCTAAAAGTGTGTCTCTTGTAGACAGCATATTGATCGATCATGTTTTTTCATCCATTCTGTGACTGTATGTCTCTTTATGGATGCATTGAGGTTATTCACATTCAGTGTAATTATTGATAGGTATGAGTTTACTGCTGTCATGTTGTAGTGCTTTTTTTTTGTGGTGCCAATGTTTTCATTGTTCCTTTCATTCTCCTGTGCTGAATTTCTTTTGTTTGTGGATTTTTTTTCATTTTTTTGTTTTTGTAGATTTTGTTTTTACTGAGGCTTTATGTTTTTCTTCTTTATTTTGATGAGTAGATTTGTTAACTTTTTTTGTGTTTACCCTTTTTGAAATTTACCCTTATCTTTCTAGGTCTGAACCAGTCTACTATTACTTGGTATCACCTTGCCTTCCTCTCCATTAGAAAATTCTATACTTACATTGTTTATTTCCTCTTTTATTTTTCTAACTTTGTTGTCATTTACAGATTAACCTCTCTAGTTCCCTGTTGTAAATCCCTTGGTTTTGACTAGCTCTCGAGAGTTCATTTCCTAGATTGGTATCTGGCTGGAGTGATCCTGCTTGCTTGATTCAGGTTGTCATCCGATGTTGTTTGTTCTCAAACTGAAGGACTCCCTTTAATAATTCTTGTAAGTTTGGTTTGGTTTTTACATATTCCTTTAATTTCTGTTTATCTGGAAATGTTCTAATTTCACCATCAGATTTGAAGGAGAGTTTTGCAGGATATATTATTCTTAGTTGATAATTTTTTTCTTTCAATATTTTATATATGTCATTACATTGCCTTCTTGCCTGCATGGTTTCTGCCAAGTAATCAGAGCTTAGTCTTATTGTTTCCCTCTGTATGTGACTTTTCATTCTTCTTGAGTTGCTCTCAGGATTCTTTCTTTGTGTTTGGTTTTCAAGAGTGTGATTATGATATGCTTCGGTGATTTTCTTTTGGGTTCTATCCTGTATGGGGTTTGTCAGGCTTCTTAGATGGTCAGCTTTTCATCTTTCATGATATTAGTGAAGTTTTCTGTCAGCAATTCTTCAATGATCCTGTCTGTATTTTCCGTTTTCTCCTTCTGTTTTAGAACTCTAATCACCTGCAAATTTTTGCTTTTGGTAGTATTCCACATAACCCACAGGGTTTCTTCATTTTTCTTCATTTTTTCTTCTGATTTTTCCTCAAAATGGTATTCAAGTATTTGTCTTCAATTTATCTGATCCTGTCTTCCATGGTTTTAAACCTGCTCTTTAGACCTCCTATGACTCTGTTCATTTCTGAAATCTTGTTGTTTATGTTTTGGATTTCTAATTGTTATTTTTATATGATTTCTAGTTGTAAATTTATTATGATACTTTGTTCCTGTATTATTTTCCAAAATTTTTCTATTTACTTGGTCTATATTTTCCATGAATTTGTCTGCATTTTCCATGAATTTGTCTACTTTTTCCTCATTTTTGTCTGCTTTTTGCTTCAACTCTTGGATAGCTCTGAATAGTAGAGATTTGAATTCCATATTAGGTAGTTCTAGTGCCTTTTCTTCTACTGGAAATTCATCTGGTGTTTTATTTTGGATGCCTACTGGGGCCATTCTGCCTTGTTTTTTTTATGTTTTGATATTATCTTCGGGACACTCTGTAGTTATTTTATTTGTTTATTGATTGTAGATTTTTTTGTTTCATCCTGCTTTTTTGTTTTATTTGGTTATGTCTGAGCAGGGGTGGCAGTGTGCTCTTTGTTGTTTGCTTGTCTGTGGGCATGATACTTTGTTCCTCCTTGTCCAATGGGCAGGGCCAGTCACTCAGCTATGGGCAGGTATAGGTGAAGGGGAGTTGCTGGGATGTGTTGTGTGTGGCATATATTGGGGCTGACAAGGTAGGCCAGGGGTCAGTGCAGGACAAGTTCCAGTAGGCTCTGCTTGTGCTGCTCAGGGGATGCGATGTTCAGCACACAGTGCGGATAGGCAAAAGGGAGGTGTGGAGGTTGTGATATGTGGAGCTAAGTTGGGTATGGGAAAGAAGAGAGAGAGGAGAAACAGGAGCCAAAAAAAAAAGTGCCGAGAGATCCTGCTGTTGGAGTGGAGAGACAAGAAACTGAGAAATAAAGAAAAATAAAAAGGAGAAAAGAAAAAGAAGAAAGAAAGAATAAATTAATTTAAAAAAAGAAATAAAAAGAAAAAAAGAGAGGCCCCCAGGGATACCACCGCTGCAGCTGCACAGACCAGGAAAGTGGCTCCCAAGCTGAGCAGCCTGTCTAGAAGTGCTGGAGGTGGCACAAAGCTCCAGGTTTTCAGGACACAGGAAAAGAAGGTAAATAGAGAGAGACGAGAAACTGAGAAATGAAGAAAAGCAAATAAATAAATAAATAAAAGAAATGCTCCCAGGGATCCTACCAGCATGGCTGCACAGACCAGGGAAGTGGCTCCCAAGTCTCACTGTACAGCCCAGCTAGAAGGGGTGGAGATGGCATACAGGGCCAGGTATTCAGGAGACAGGAAAAGAAGGTAAGTAGAGAGAGACAAGAAACTAAGAAATGAAGAAAGACAAAAAGGAAAAAAGAAAGAGAAAAACAAAAGCCCCTAAGTATCCCACCAGCAGGGCAGCTAGGACCAAGGAAGCAGTTCCCCAGCTAAGCGGCACTTCATATCCTGTCAAGAAGAAGCAAAGATGGCACACAAAGCCAAGTGTTCCAGAGAAAGGGGAGGGGGGGAGGTGAGAGACAGGGAAGAAACCAAAAGAATCCCAAAAAAGCAACACCAACAATAAAGAAACAGCACTGAAGGAGCCGACCAGTGTGGGTGGAGCAAATCCAAGTGAGGCCAAGAAGGTGGGGGATGGCAAAGCGTGTACTGCTGGTTACCAGGTGCTCTATCTCCTGCCGAGAGCTCCATGAAGGTGCTTTCCTGTACTCCCTGTCCACTGCTTTCCGACAGGAGTCCAAGATGGCATATCTGTGCTACATTAGCTGACAGGGGACCTCCGCTCATATCTCTCCTTGCTCTCTGTACTCTATCAGTTTCTTATTCCATTTGGTTGAGTTCTTTATATCTTCATTTTATGCTTAGGGTTCCAAGATTGATGTTTGTCTCTATTTTACTTAGTTTTTCAGGTCTTTGCTGTGGAGGGATGGCATGGTCCATATCTGTACATAGTGCCATGTTGGCACCACCTCACATATATTTTCTTTTGCCCAGTTTTGTATTGGTTTGCTTGCTTTCTTATTGTTGAAATTTGAGAGCTTTATATATCCTGTGTGTAAGTACATGGTCACAAAGGTGATTTGCAAATATTTTCTCCCAGTTTGTGGCTTGTCTTTTAATTCTCTTAACAGCATCTTTTGAAGAGCAAAATGTTTTGGTTTTGATTGAACAAATTTATCAAGTTTTTAGTTTTTTTTTTTATTATTGATTGTTTATTTGGTGTCTTATCTGAAAACCCTTTGCCTAATCACAGGTTTATTCTTTTTTTAATATCACACTGTCTTGATTACTGTAATTTATAGTAAGTCTGAAAATCAGGTGGCATGAGACTCTCAGCTTGTTTTAGATACACTGACCATGAATTGTTTTAGCTGTTGTAGTTTCTTTAATTTTCTACATAAATTTTATCATGTTGTTATGTTGTTGTTAGGTGCTGTCCAGTTGGTTCCAACTCATAGCGACCCTACGTATAACAGAGTGAAACACTGCCTGGTCCTGTGCCATCCTGACAACTGTTATGCTTGAGCCTATTGTGGAAGCCACAGTGTCAATCCATCTTGTTGAGAGTCTTCCTCTTTTTCACTTACCTTCTATTTTAACAAGCATGATATCCTTCTCCAGGGACTAGTCCCTCCTGATAACATGTCCAAAGTATGTGAGACATAGTCTCACCATCCTTACTTCTAAGGAGCATTCTGACTCTACTTCCTCCAAGACAGACTTATTTGTTTTTCTGGCAGTCCATGGTATACTCAATATTCTTCACCAACACCCTAATTCAAAGGCATCAATTCTTCAATTTTTTAGCATAAGCATGTTGATATTCACACATAAAAAAAACTTTGCAGGAATTTTTATTTGAATTGTATTGAATCTATAGATAAAACTGAAGAGAAGTGTCATCTGTACAGTATCGGCTCTTCGAATCCATGGTCTTCAATTTTTTTATCAGAGTTATGTAGTTTTCGGCATAGAAATTCTGCATATTTTAGAATTTAAACCTAAGAATTTTACTTTTCGTGTGTGTATGCTATTGTATTTGGCCTTTAAAATCTTAAATTTCAGTTGTTCGTTGTTAGTATATAAAAGTAAAGATAAATTTTGTTTATTGACTTTGTATTCCTACAACATTGCTAAACTCGCTTATTGGTTCTGCAAGCTTTTAGGTAGATTCTTTGGTATTTCCTACATAGGCAGTAATGTCATTTGTAAATGGAGACAGCTTTGTGTTTTCTTTTGCAATCTGCATGCTTTTCATTTATTTATTTTCTATTATCACACCAGCCAAAACTCCCAGGACACTGTTAATTAGGAGTGCTGAGAGAAAACATCCTTGGCTTATTCTTCGTCTTAGTGGAAGGGCATTTCATTTTTCACTATTGAATACGATGTTAGTTGTAGAATTTTTGTAGATGTCCATGATCAGGTTTAAAAAGGCCCCAAGGTAGCACAGATGGTTTGCGTTCAACTACTAACCTGAAGGTTTGTTCGAACCAGCTCAGTTGGTCATCTACTTCCATAAGGATTACAGCCAAGAAAACCCTATGGAGCAGTTCTACTCTGTAGCACATGGGATCACCATGAGTGAGAATCAACTTGACAGCAACTTTTTTTTTTTTTAAATCAGGTTAAGAAAGTTCCTTGAGAGGTTTCTTCATTAGTGGATGTTGAATTCTGTCAAAAGCTTTTTCTACATATATTTGGAATATCACGTGTGAATATGCTGAAATATATTGATTTATTTTTTTTTAATATCGTACCAGCCTTGTATTTTGGGATATACTCCATCTGACTAGGAAGTATTGTCTTTTTTTATATGCAGATAGATTCCTTTTGCTAATTTTTTATTGAAGATTTTTGTGTCTATGTTTATAAGTGATAATGGTACATAGTTTTCTCGGTTGTAATGTCTTTGTCTAATTTCAGTATACGGATAATGCTGGCCTAATAAAACAATTTGGGATATGTTCCCTCATCTTTTATTTTCTAGAGAAGATACTGTAAAAGCATCATTCTTTCCTCCTGAAAGTTTAGGAGAATTTGCCAGTGAAATCATCTGAGCCTGGTATTTTTCTTTTTGGAAATTTTAAACTATGATTCAATTTCATTAACTAATATAGGGCTAATAATGTTCTCTATTTCTTTTTTAACGAGCTTGAGAATTTGTGTCTTTCAAGGTAAAATTGTCCTGTCAATTACTGAGAAAGTGTTGAAGTGTTCGACAACAATTGTGAATTTTTCTTCTTCTGCTTTCAGTTCTGTAATTTTCTTGCTTTATGTATGTTGAAGTGCTATTGGTAGGTGTATACACATTTAGAATTATCTTTTTTATAGAATTGACAGATTATCATTATGTAATGTCCTTCTTTATCCCTGATAATATTCCTTGTCCTGAAGTCTATTTTGTCTAAGTATAGCTACTCCAGCTTTTTTTGATTAGTGTTTGCATAGAATATTTTTTCCCATTATTTTACTTTTAACATATCTGTGTCTTATATTTAAAGTGATTTCTTGTAGACATTGGCTTTCACCTTTTTAACAAATCTGACCATTTCTGTCTTTTAACTATTGTACTTAGATTAATTGCATTTTGTATGATTCTTGGTATGCTTAGATTACAATCTGCCATTTTATTAGCAGTTTTCTATTAGCTCTATCTGTTCTTTATTGTTTTGTCTTTTTTCTGCTTTCTCTTTTGTTAATTGAGCATTTCTTATGATTCTACTTTATTTCCTCTATTGACTGTTTATATATCTTTTTAAAAATTTAATTCTGGATACAGCACATATTCCTGCCTATTTCCCAGTGGTAAGGTTTTTCTTTTCTTTCTTTTTTTTAAATCTCTTTCCTACTCCCAGCTGCAATGAGTTTTCACAGGGCCCTATGGGCAGCAATGTTTATTGCCATTCCCCCAACAGATGAAGGATTTTGTTCTATTGGGGAAATAAGGGTGAAGTGTCTGGGTAATTTCAAGCCTATCCTGCAGGAACTGCTAGTCTCTTCTCTGAGGTCTCCACCACATGGGACACTTTCTGAAAACTGGCTCTAATTTTTTGCTGTGAGAGCTCAGTATAATTTGTGGAGAAAAACCCTGAAGAGGATGCAGACTCCCCAAATTGGCATCCCCCAGGAGCTTCACGCTCATTTACCAGGACAACATTCAGCCTCTACCAATTTACCCTTCTTCTTATTGGTGTCTGGTGGTGTCTACCCCATGTGAGCCAGTACTCAGGTCTCATCTCTCCCTGCATCTCCCTGTCTTTCCTTAGATTTGGGGACATTTGCTTTACTAGTGAGTTGAGCTCCTAGATGAATATTTAAAAATGCGGGAATTTGCAGTTTTCCCCACTTTTCTTCAATGTAAGGTTGGAATCAACACTTTTTAGCTCTCTTTCCTCAAGTGGAAACCAGAATCTTGCACTCCCTTTGACAGTAAGTTCATCAAAAGTTTAGAATACAACCTCTCCTCATTTATTGACTATCTCATTATCTGACATTTTGTATTTATGACAATATTGTAAAATCTACTATCTATTTTGCACATTAACGATGTACATCTGGCAGTACTGAATGCCGAGGTGTGAGGTGAGAGTAACACTGGCTTTGATGGGTAAGCTTATGGGTCAACTTGGCTGGGCCATGATTCTCAGTGGTTTGGCAGTTATGTAATGATATAATTTGGCAGTTATGTAATATAATTTTGCAGTTATGTAATAATGTAGTCATCCTCCCTTTTGTGATCTGATGTGGTCATCCTCCATTTTCACATAATGTAGATTTCACATAATGACCTGGTCTTTGGAACCTAACCATGCCAATAAGTGAGGACAGGGTGTAGTTGGAATCCACTTTAGGCAAGGTTTGCATGCCCAACACATATTATTATACTACATACAACTATATGTAAACATTATATTGGAAATAAACAATACAGCAGAGATTGCAATTTTAAAAAAAGACACCCAGTTATTTCAATCCTTCTGTTACTCTAAGTGACCACCTATTCTAAATCCTTAATGAAACAAAAAACTAATTATGTCATGTCTAGAATTCTAAGAAAAATATTAAAATTAATTCATGGTTAGAGATAGAAACTTGATTATTTTCAAGACAATAGACACCAGTCTCTGGCTTGCTTCTCAGGGCAACAAAAGATCATCTCTAAGATATTTCTGTATCCATTCCTAAGAACATTAGGATCTGAACAATGGAAGAATTCTGTGTAGAAGGGTACATTGCCCTGGAAATGAAATTGTCTGGGCTCTAGTTATAGCTAGACACTAATTAGCCATGTGATCTTGATGAGGAATATGGAAAGGAAGAGAGAGAGAGAAAAAGGAAACTAATAATTATTGACTGCCAGACACTGTGATAAGTACTTTATGCAGGTCAGTTTGTTTAATTTTCACAAGGAGACAATGAGACAGATTTTGATTTCCCTATTTTACAAATAAGAAAACTAAAGAAAGCCCAGAAAACTAAGTAGCTTACTCAAGGTCCCACAGCTTATAAACTGAAAAGCTATTATTTTTTCCATTACAGCTAATATTATCTACTTCATCCACTGAAGCATTGGACTTGAGCGGACATTTCTGCTCTAGGAACGGAAGTATTTAATGGGCTCTGGATTGGTGCCTTGGCAACACCGGTTTGGTTGTTTATTTTTGAACTTCACATGCCCAGTATTAGATTAACCTTAATCCTTGGTGGAAGAACTCTAACGGTAAAATTATTAGACTGTACTATTTAAAAGTAAATAATTCTAAAGCTGGTAGAGACAAGAATTTAGCCACCTAATTTCTCTAGACCTCATTGTGCTCATCTACAAAATTAAGAGATTAGATTGACTAATCCCAGTATTCCTTTCATCTTGAAAAATTCCATGCTATAGCTTCAATTATTTTCTTTTTGTCATAACAAAGTAAGGTGTTTTCTTCAAATTGTGTGCTTGATATATTGAAATGGGATGATAATGGACAATAAATTAATTAATTGTTACCAATTCTTGTTTGCTACTAAAGACAATCATGAAGCTTTCAAGATTATATTTGTTACTCAAAGTACTTGTTAAAATATTTTAGATAATCATGGTATGTTATTTTTAAAGTGAGTTGAATATTGCTAAAAGTGGGGGATTTAGAACTAGAAATCTGGTAACCTGAAATTGAAAAATGAAATATAAATTATAGCAAAGTAAGACATAGTATTTTGGCTGGATCTTAGGTAATAAATTTCATAAAGTCAAACATATAATGATATATTAGCTTCATGAAAGCATTATGCACACACACATACTCACATATTTACAGATGCACACACACACACACACACAAAAACACTATCTTGGTGAGTCAGGGAACCTAGGTGTCACTACAAACTCTGCCACAGTGAGATTTGTGATCTTTAGCAGACCCTTTAATTTTTTAACATTTCTTCCACTTTTTTCATCTGATAAATTAAAAATGCATATAAGCTCAGTATTTTCAAGGGATGCAGGTTATGTCTCTTTAAGGAGGTGTTGATAGAATCGTCAGCCCCATCCAGTTTCATACACTTAACCCCCAAGATGCCAGTCTTCCCTTCCTTATGATCGTCCATGATAATAAGAGGATGTGCTATATTTCTCAGATGTCTTGGGAAGGGAAAGAGAGAGAGAGGAAAAACCAGTGGATTAGATAAAGGATGTTCTTAGTTCACTTTGCCCCCTCTGGCTTCCAGTTCTAAGATTCTATTTATCAGAATCTTTGCAGAGATTCTTTCAACTTCTTTTGCAATAAAATGCGTCCTCACTGGTTTTAAGTTTCTCCCTTAGCCTTTTGTCCTCTGTTGGGGTGTTCAAGTGTGTCTGTCACTATCAAGTACAACCAGTGACCTAAGCCGCTTAAGCTATAGCAATCTCATATCCACCAATAATATTTCTTAGTCAGTGGAAATGAACTTAAACTGGAATCTGAGATTCTTAGACTGTTATAACCAGAGTAGGAAACCTGAGACTATATAGTGAAATCTCCCCAGCTTTACAAAAAAGAAATGAAGCTCCACACTTACTCTGACCTCCTGCCTCACTATAGATAAATATATGCTAAGGAATCTGAGTAAATAGAGATATAGATGCGGTGTGTGTGTGTGTGTGTGTGTGTGTGTGTGTGTGTGTGTATGCATGTCTATATATGTGTGTAAATGCCTGATGATCTGCTTCTGAAAGATCACAGTCACTGAAAGCCTTTTGGAGCACAGTTCTACTCTGAAACACACGGGCTCTCCATGAGTTGGAATAGACTCAATAGTAACTAACAACAACAATATACACATGTGTATGTAGATATATATGTGTGTGTGTGTGTTAAAACATGTATGTTTTATATGTGTGTAAGTGTATGCATATATGAGACTTAGCAACACCATAAACTTTGTCTTTTTATATGATAACCTAAAGCGAGGGCAGTGGATGCTGAAATAATATTTAACATCCCTCCCAATTTGCAAATTTACATTGGGCATATCTGCTGCAAATGATCTCTTTAAAGTGTTACAAAATAAAGATGTCACTTTGAGAACTAAGTGGAGCCTGACCCAAGCCATCGTATTTCCAATCACCTCATATGTGTGTGAAAACTGAACAGTGAATAAGGAAGACTGAAGAAGAATTGATGCCTTTGAATTATGGTATTGGCGAAGAATATTGAATATACAATGGACTGCCAGAAGAACAAACAAATCTGTCATGGAAGAAATACAGCCAGAATGCTCCTTAGAAGCGAGGATGGTGAGATTTCGTCTCACATACTTTGGAAGTGTTATAAGGAGGGACCAGCCCCTGGAAAAGGACATCATGCTTGATAAAGTAGAGGTCAGCCAAAAAGAAGAAGACCCTCAATGAGATGGATTGACACAGTGGCTGCAACAATGGGCTCAAACGTAGCAATGACTGTGAGGATGGTGCAGGACTGGGTAGTGTTTCATTCTGCTGTACATAGGATCACTACGAGTTGGAAATGACTCGATGGCACCTAACAACAACAACAACATTCTTCCCAAACTTGTTTTTTCTTTTATTTCAGAAGTTTTTATATGTGTATATTTAACAAATACTAATAATATTTTTCCAACCATCTTCTGATAGTGTTTACCTTCTTTATCTCAAGTTCTATTGTTTGTCTACAGAGCAAAATCTGCATACGTCCTTATCCCTCACTACCAATAAGGAAGCATGCTTCAACATGGCGCTGCCCTGTCTCCTCCATGAAGCAGCATCAGGCAGGGCCTCAGAGTGTGGGCTCCAGTGACAGACTCTCTGGGTTCTAATCCTGCTTCCTCGGCTTGCTGGCTGAGTAACTTTGGGTGCCCTAACACAACAGTCCTGATAATCACAATCCTAAACTTAGCTGAAGAAGTACTGCTGCAGAGTGGGACGTTAGGTGCAAATTCTGAGTCATGTTTCTCCTTCTCTCATATAGCACAGAAAAAAATCTAATCAAATAATAACAGTGTACCTGGGTTACAGTTATATGAAATCTTCCTGGGGAAAATAAACATTTCACAACAAAGCAACAAATAGCCACGCCTACTAACAAATTAAGGAAATGACTAATTGTGGCTGAATAATAGTTTAAAGATGTGAAAGTGCTAACCAGTGTATATTTACACCCAAATACAAGTATATATATATAATACATAGACATAATCTATATATTATATATATATAATAAATACACTTATATGTGTCTGTGTGTTTGTATCTGTGCATTTGTGCGTGTTCATTATTTTTTTAAGGTTCCTAAAATCTCCCCACATTCACACTAGACCTTAGTATCTACTGCACTTAGAAAAGCAACAAAAATGCAAAAAAACAGAAAAAAAAAGAAAGCTTCAGTTTTCTTTGTTTTTCAGCTTCAAAGCAAAGGTCCTGATATAAACTAGTAGTTTCCAAAATACAAAGCTCATCATTCAGGGAGTACACAAGAAGTTATTTGGGGTGCAAGTATTAAATACTAGAATTAATATTTATACTTATTTTCATTTTATCTTTAAAAATGGTTATTGTGTATGTTTTATGTGTGCAATATATAAATATTAAACACATGTATAGACATTATAAATGAATATACATATATGTGGTGTCTTAGTCATCTAGTGCCACTACAACAGAAATGGTTTTAATGAAGAGAAGTTTATTTCCTCCCAGTCAAAGTAGGCTAAAAGTCCAATTTCAGGGTGTCAGCTCCAGGGGAAGGCTTTCTCTCTCTTGGTCTTCTCATCAGTGTTCCCCCAGACTAGGAGCTTCTTGGTGCAGGGACCCCGGTCCAAAGGATGCGCTCTGCTCCCAGGACTGCTTTCTTGATGGTATCGGGTCCCCCTGTCTCACTGCTCACTTCTGCCTTTTATATCTCAAGAGATTGCCTCAGGACACAATCCAGTGTTGTAGATCAGGTCCTGCCTTACTAACACAACTGCCACCCATCCTCCCTCATTAACATCATAGAGGCAGGTTTACAACATACAGGAAAATCACACAGTACCAGGAATCATGGCCTAGCCAAACTGATACACACATTTTTTGGGGGACATAATTCAAACCATGACATGTGGTTTAATTCAGTTTTTGATGTGATCAAAAGAGTTTTGAGACAGCTGATTCAGCAATAGATTTACAAAGTTATAGCAAAGAATCTATTTCTTAAGCTTAGTGGTGGATATATAGTATCCATTATTTTGTTTTGCTTTTAGTCTATGATAATTATTGTTAGCTGCCATCAGGTCAGCCCCCAACTCATGGCTACCCCATGCACAACAGAACAAAATGCTGCCATCCCCATGGTGAGCTGCGATTCAGACTATTGTGATCCATAGGGTTTTCATTGTCTGATTTTTGGAAGTAGACCACCAGGACTTTCTTCCTAGTCTGTCTTAGTCTGGAAGCTCTGCTGAAGCCTGTTCAGCATCATAGCAACCTGCAAGCCTCCACTAACAAGCAGGAGTAAGGAAGCAGCACCACTGCCCTTGTGAGCAATTAGCTCCCAAAGACCACATGGCTTATAATCCATATAATAGACCTGTGCTGGCTGCGCACAAGGTGCATCAGCCACGACTTGAATCTGGATGTCCCGTGTGGAAGGTGAGAATTCTACCACTGAACCAACCATGCCTCCTTTGATAATATTTCACTCAAAAAATGTAAAACAGACAGATCTGCCATCTTGGACTCCTATCACAGATTAGCAAACAGGGGGTATGAGAGAGCAGCTTCACGGAGCTTCCAGAAGGAGACAGGACAACCGGTAACCAATGATGTACGGTTTTCCATCCCCCACCCTTCTTCACTCCCATTCTGCCTCCTCTGCTTCCTGTGGCCACAGTCTCTTGGCCAGGAAGCGCCACCTTCACCCAGGTGTCACTTGGATTCCACCCACCCACACTGGCCAGCTCCCTGAGTGCCATTTGTTGCCTGCTGGTTTTGCTTTTTCTGCTTCTTTAGATTTCTTCCTTACCTCTCATTACCTCCCCCTCCTCTCTCTCAAATACCTGGATCAGTGTCCCATCTTAGCTTCTTCCTGAAAGGCTGTGAAACGCTGCTCAACTATGAAACTGTTTACCAGCCCATGCCACCACACTGGTGGGACCCTACGGGCTTTTTGTTTGTTTGTTTGTTCTGATTTGTTCTGTTTTGATTTATTTGTTTGTTTGTTTTCTTTTGCTTTTCTCAAATTGGGAGCCCCTTCTAGCCAAGCTGTACTGTGCGTCTTGGGAACTACTCCCTTACTCTGTGCACATGTGCAGCAGCATAACTGGGTGCATTTCTTTTTTCTTGTTTTTTGTTTTTTGTTTTTTTGTTTGTTTCTTTGTTTTGTTTTCTTCTCTCTCTTTTTCCCTTTTTGTCTTTCTTCATTTCTCAGTTTCTCGTTTCTCTATACTTACCTTCTCTTCCTGTCTCCTGAATACCTGGTGCTGTGTGACACCTCTACCCCTTCTAGCCAGGCTGTACTTCACGGCCTGGGAGCAACTTCCCCTTTTCTTGCAGCTGCACTGGTGGAATCCCTGAGGGCTTTTTTTTTTTTCCCCTAATTTTTGTTTATTCATTTTTTTCTTTTACCCTTTTTCTTTTCTTTTTGTCTCCATTTCTCAGTCTCTCATCTCTCCACTCCAAAGGCAAGCTTCCTTAGCACTCTCTTCTGTTTGTTTGATTGTGTGTTTTTTGCTTCTGTTCCTCTTTCCTCTCTCTCGTCTTTCCCAAACCCATCTTAGCTCCACACGTCACAATCTCCCTCCTCCTTCCTGCCTACTGAACCATGCACTGAACTTCACACCCCAAGCAGCACAGGCACGGCCTACTGGAACCTGCCGTGCACTGATTCCCGGCCCGCCCTGTAGGCCCTAGTACGTGCCACAAACAACCCATCCCAGAAATTCCCCTTCAGGTGGACCTGCCCTGCTGTACAACACCTGAGTGACTGACCCTGCCCATTGGAGAAGGAGGTGAAAACTATCGTCCCTACAGACGAAAAAACAATAAAGAAGGCACAGCCTGCCTGCTCAGACATAACCAAATAAAACAAAACAGCAGGATGAAATAAACAAATCTACAATCAGTAGACCAGGAAAATAACTACGGAATGCCCTGAAGGCAGCAAACAATATCAAAACATATACAAAAACAGGACAGGATGGTTCCAGCAAGTCTCCAAAATAAAACACCAGATGACATTCCAGTAGAAGAAAAGGCACTAGAACTACCTGATATGGAATTCAAATCTCTAATATTCAGAATTTTCCAAGAATTGGAGGAAAAAATAGACAAATTCATGGAAAAGGCAGAAAAATTCATGGAAAATACAGACCAAAAAATGGAAGAATTCAGAAAAATAATACAGGAACAAAATGCAAAAATAAATTCACAACTAGAAATCTTACAAAAACAACAATTAGAAATCCAAAATATAAACAATAAGATTTCAGAAATGGACAGTGTCATAGAAGGGCTGAGGAACAGGTTTGAAACAATGGAAGACAGGATCAGCAAAATTGAAGACAAACACTTGGATACCACTCTGTTTGAGGAAAAATCAGAAAAAAGAACCAAGAAAACGGAAGAAACCCTGAGAATTATGTGGGATACAATCAAAAGCAAAAATCTTTGAGTGATCAGAGTTCCAGAACAGGGGGAGAAAACAGAAAACACAGAAAGGATCATTGAAGAACTGCTGACAGAAAACCTCCCCAATATCGTGAACGATGAAAAGGTGGTCATCCAAGAAGCTCAATGAACCCCATATAGGATAGACCCCAAAAGAGAATCACCAAGGCATATCATAATCACACTCGCTAAAACCAAAGACAAACAAAGAATCCTGAGAGCAGCTCGAGAAAAATAAAAAGTCACATACATAGGAGAAACAATAAGACTAAGCTCAGATTATTTGGCAGAAACCGTGCAGGCAAGAAGGCAAGAGGATGGCATATATGAAAGCTTGAAAGAAAAAAATTGCCAGCCAAGAATAATATATCCTTCAAAACTCTCATTCAAATATGATGGTGAAATTATGTCATTTCCAGATAAAAAGAAATTAAAAGACTATGTAAAAACCAAACCAAAATTACAAGAATTATTAAAGGGAGTCCTTCAATCTGAGAACAAACAACATCAGACTACAGGCTGACTCTAGGACACAGGATCATACCAGCCAGATATCAACATAGGAAATGAACTCTCAAGCACTATTCAAAACCAAAAGAATTACAACAAGGAACAAGAAAGCTTAATCCTTAAATGACAACAACATCAGAACAATAAAAGAGGGAATAAACGGTGTAGGTATAGAACCTACTATTGGAGAAGAAGACAAGGCGATACCAATAATAATAGACTGGTTCAAACCTAGGAAGATAAGGGTAAATTTCAAGGTAACCACATAAAAAGTTAACAAACTACTCATCAAAATAAAGAAGAAAAACATAAAGTCTCAGCAAAAACAAAACCTACAAAAACAAAGGAAATGAAAAAAAATCCACAAACAAAAGGAATTCAGCACAGGAGAGTAAGGAACATAGAAAACATCAGCACACATTATGCTGAGAGAAATAAGTCAATCACAAAAGGACAAATATTGTATGAGACCTCTACTGTAAAAACTCATGAAAAAGTTTACACACCAAAAGAAACAATCTTTGTTGGTTAAGAGAGATGGGAGGTGGGGGGGAATACTAAATAGACAATAGATAAGTGATGACTTTGGTGAAGGGTAAGACAGTACACAATACTGGGAAAGCCAGCACAACTTGTACAAGGAAAGGTCATGAAAACTCCACCGACACATCCAAACTCCCTGAGGGACTGAATAGCTGGGGCAGAGGGCTGTGGGGACCATGGTCTCAGGGAACATCTGGCTCAATTGGCATAATACAATTTATAAAGACAATGTTCTACATTCTACCTTGGAGAGTGGAGTCTGAGATCTTAAAAGCCCGTGAGCAGCCATCTAAGATACTCCACTGGTCTCACCCCTTCAGGAGCAAAGGAGAATGAAGAAAATAAGATACAAGGAAAATATTAGTCCAAAGGACTAAATGGACCACAACTACCACGGCCTCCACCACACTGAGTCCAGTACAACTAGATGGTACCCGGCTACCACCACTGACTGCTCTGACAGGGATCACAACAGAGGGTCCCAGACAGAGCTGGAGAAAAATGTAGAACAAAATTCTAACTCACAAAAAAGACCAGAGTTACTGGCCTGACAGACTAGAGAAACCCCGAGAGCGTGGCCCCTGGACACCCTTTTTAGCTCAGTAACGAATTCACTACTGAGGTTCACCATTCAGCCAAAGATTAGAAAACCCCATAAAACAAAATGAGACTAATGGTACACAACAGTCCAGGGACAAAGATTAGAAAGCAGGAGGGGACAGGAAAGCTGGTCATAGGAAACCCAAGGTTGAGAAGCGACAGTGTTGATATGTTGTGGAGTTGTTAACCATTGTCATAAAACAATATGTGTAGTAACTGTTTAATGAGCAACTGTTTGTCCTGTAAACCTTCATCTAAAGTACATTTTTAAAAAAAGAAAAGATGAAAATGAAAAAAAAATGTAAAAGGAAGAACACTCATGTTAGAAGGCACATCCTATAAGAAATAATGCCAAAGGATTTTTGTTTGGGATTCCGGTGACAGTCAGGTGATATTACAGTCCCTCCTGACTGATATTTGTAAGATACTGCACATATGTGAATGTGTAGTATGAGGGAGAGAGGTGCAGGGTGAGAGAGTGCCTGGGTCATATTAACCTGCATAACCCGAGGGTCTATAGAGAAATGGATAGAACGTAGTTAATAAATATTTGAAGGGCGAGGACACTATCATTCAGAAGAATATAAGCTGAGCCAGTACAAGAGATGCAGAGTAGAGCTGTGGACTGTGTGGGTCTCTGGCAAAGAGCCTTGTCCCCTGACCCCCTTCAGAGGGTCTAGCTTATAGACACAGACGTAGGCTTGGAGAGCCAATCTGTACGTACCCAAGAAGTATTGCAAATTTTCTCTGGGCCATCTTGTAACAGTTTCAGTAGAATATAAATGGCTGTTAAAGGCTTCAGACACCTGACACAGCCCACAAAGTGTCCTACCAAGCTTGGCACATGAGAGCAATCACAATTTTTTGGAGACAGAAAGCTGTTACTAAAAAGGACCTGTGGTTAGAAAGCACAGATGACCTACAAGGACAGCCAACCACCGATCAAACTGGTAATACAGGACGTCTTAGTAAATGCCCCTAGGCATAGAAGACTAGAGACAATCGGGAGTTTAAGGAGGTACAGCAATGCCCTTTTGAGCAATTAGCTCCCACATGGCTTCATCATACTTATTGTCTCGGCTCTAGAAATAACCTCATATGGACTGAGTATGCCCAGCAAGGAATTAAATAAGATTGCTCTCATCAATGGAACGAGAACTCAGGCTACAGTGTAAAGGGAGTTACAGAAAAATAGAAGCATATCATTTTGTATACCTAAGTTTGTGGTTTGCAAAAGTAATTGTCATCCATCTATCTACTGACCTATTCCACACATGATAATCCACATGCTTGGGAGATGACTATGTGAAGGATGGATTAAGTTTACATGCATCTTTGGTGAAAAAAATTAAACCTGCCTGCTGTATCTAGTATACCTAAAAAAGTTATATTAGGAGGCAAAAATCTCTAATATACCTATTTCTCTTTTTTAATTGTGTCTAAAGTCAATAGGAAAAAAAAAAAAATCAATAGAAATTCCCCACACAGTGAAACAGACCGCCTAGGAAATCACTGAGAAATAGGTTAAATGAGTCTCTGTAGCTCATCATTCTAATCTTTCTACTTCTGATTCCTCCATTCCCCAGACCTTGTTTTCTAGACAGCAAGACCAATTTCTTCGTCTGATAACAATGCCAAGCTTCTCTTGTAAACTCCATTGCATTACTGAATTTCACTGAGTTATGTAATAGCTCTGCCATACAAAGCTTACAAAATATGTCCAAATAATAGACTTTTTGTATATACAGAGAGAACTTTTATTTTCACTTAAATAAACTCAAAGATTGAATTCAAGATTATCTATGATCACCTTCTGATCTATAAATGTTATGGTCCAGCAATTCTTTACAAGGTTATTTTCTCCTCTGAAAAGGCCCAAATGGCAACACTTTTTTCTTTCCTTCTCACTTTGTTCAAAAATTAACATTTATACTTTGAGTTAACCTTACTGTAAAGTCTCTAATTGCAATGACCTTTTTTTTTCCTATTAACTCAGTAACTCCCTAGGATGCCTCTTCTCTAAGCTGTTCTAAAGTGAATAGTTAATAAAAGTTGTTGACAGTTTGGTTCACTTGGTTAGAAAATAAAGCCATTCTCTTGCAAGCAGAGGAAAGGACTTTAAGTTGTGACTTTGTCTACAATACAAAAACCAGTCCTCAGAAAAATACCAGCAGTTGGCATGGAGACTAAATGGATCTCATTACTAATCATTTAAAAAAAAAAAAAAAACAACTAGTGATTCAAGAAGTATTTTCAAAATTCAAAAAGCAATTCATAGTCAAGGTTAAAACATATATAAATGAGTTGTTACTTTTGAGTTACTTAAAAAGTAAAAAATCTAGATCAGTAGAATGAAAAATTAAATTGGGAATAAAACCATAGGGCAAGCATTTTTTTTTTGAAAGAATATAATACTCTGTCACTCAGTTCTAATACACCGCCCTCATTTCTTGAAGAGTTAAAACCTGGACACAGCTCCCTCAGCAAATAAAGATCTGGGTAAACACCCATTGCCATCAAGTCAATTCTGCCAGTCTTTTGGTTAGCAGATGTAGCTCTTAATCACTGCATTACAGGGGTTCCAGAGATCTCGTAGTAACCATGGGTTTTGGTGAAGAGGTGGCCATCTACACTTAGGTATGAGTTAAGGTAAAGGACACATCAACTATATTATATTAACTGTATCAGGAGCCCTGGTGGTGCAGTGGTTAAGGAGCTTGAGTGCTAACCAAAAGGTCAGCAGTTTGAGTCCACCAGCCATTCCCTGGAAACGTTATGGGCAGGTTTTACTCTGTCCTATAGGGTTGCTATGAGTTGGAATCGACTTGATGGCAATGAGTTTTTTTTGTTTGTTTGTTTGTTTTTTGGTATATTATATCAACTACATTATATCAACTGTCTTATATCAACTATATATATTAACCAGAATCAGGGTTTTAAAATATTTTCTACTGTATCTCTTTTTGAATTTCAAAAGAAGACTTTGAAAGTAGCAAACTAACGAGTTAGCCTGGCACAATTTCATGGATTCTGGTAGAAGACATGAAATTCTTGACTCAGAATCAAAGGATATTATTACTCACAGCAAAAGTAGTAACAAGAATATCAGTTTGTACCAGTTAATTATCTGAACCCAAATTTCCACAGGACAACGTGATGGGGGTCAGGTGATTTGCACATACAGTGGGTTGTGTTACAGAAGAGGAACTCCAAGTATAGGGAAGCTGACTCTTTTATAATAGGCAGTGAGGATGCTGAAGGAGCCCTGCTGGCACAGTGGTTAAGCACTCACCTGCTAACCGAAAGCTCACTGGTTCAAACCTACTAGCTGCTCCACAGAAGAATGATGTGGCTGTCTGCTTCTATAAAGATTTACAGCCTTGGAAACCCAATAGGGAAGATCTACTCTGTCCTATAGGCCTGCTATGAGTTGGAATCAACTTGACAGCAATGGGTTTGGTTTTCGTTTTTGGTTTTAGTATGCACACCTGCCTTGGCCTCAGAGGGAGACATTATTTTCATTATTATTTTATTATTGTTGTTTTTATTATTGTTCTCACCAATCATGGTGACTCCATGTGCAAAAGAATGAAATGCTACCTAGTCCAGTGCCATCCACATGACGGTTACGGATTGGACCACTGCGATCCATAGAACTCTCATTGAATGATTTTCATAAGTAGATGACTGGGCCTTTCTTCCTAGTCCATCATAGTGTGGAAGCTCTGCTGAGACCTGTTCAGCATCATAGCAACACTGAAGCCTCCACTGATAGTTGGATGACGGCCGCACATGAGGTGCACTGGCAGAAAATCAAACCTCAGTCTCCCTCGTGGAAGGCGAGACTTCTACCACTGAACTACCACTGTCCCCTTATTTGACTATACTAGACTGTAAACAAGCTCCCATTTGCTCAGAGGGATACACCAAGTCTGTGTTCCGAGGCTCTTCTCTACAACAAACATCATGAAAGTACAGTCTAGAAAAGAATCAATCAGTGCTTCTGTTTACCAGAGTACGAAAACACAAGAAACCTATGGAGAGTTCTCTCTCAATATCTATTCATATCAATCTATTAGTCCATAAAGATCAACTTTACTCCTTTTAATTGACTCATAATATTTCATTGTATAGAGCCACAATAATATAAAATTCCTTTATTGATGTGCTTTTATGTTTTTTTTTTTTTGATCATTTGACACTTCAGACAATATTTTTGTAAGTATTCTTTCTTGCACATGCATCTTTCCAAAGCAATGTGAATGTATCTGTAGGAAACGTAGAATATTGGGTCAAAGGGCATGCAGATCTCTAAAATTTTAATAGATATAGACAGATTTGTTTCCAAAACTATATTAAACACACTCCCACCAACAGTGTGTGAAGATATACTTGCCAACACAGAACACTCGATATTATCAAATAATCTGTGTCAATCAGAGCACTGAAAATTATATTGGATTTTTTTCATTGACATTTAGTCAGCTATGGATGAAGTGGACCACCTTTTCATTTTTTATACATCATGTTTATTTCATTTTCTTAGAATTTTCTGTTTATCTATTAAGTTGTTGGGCATTTTCATGAGCTTGATGAGCATTAGATTTTATATGATAAATAAGCAGGTCTTTTATCTGCCATTGTCTTGGTCATCTAGGGCTGCTATAACAGAAATACCACAAGGGGATGGCTTTAACAAAGAGTAATTTATTCTCTCACAGTCTAGTAGGCTACAAGTCCAAATTCATGGCATCAGCTCCAGAGGAAGGGTTTCTCTCTCTGTCGCTTCTGGAGGAAGATCCTTGTTATCAATCTTCCCCTGGTCCGGGACCCCTGGTCCAGGAACCTCAGGCCCAGAGGACACACTCTGCTCCTGGCACTGCTTTCTTAATGGTATGAGGTCCCCCTGTGTCTCTGCTCACTTCTCTCTTTTATATCTCAAAAAAGATTGGTTTAAGACACTATCCAATCTTGTAGATCTCATCAATATAACTGCCAATAATCCATCTAATTACATCATAGTGATAGAATTTACAGTAAATAGGGAAATCACATCAGATGATAAAATGGTAGGCAATCATACAATGCTGGGAATCATGACCTATCCAAGTTGACAGATATTTTGGAGGGATGCAATTCAATCTATGACAGCCATTATATTGCAAATATTTTTCCTAGTATATTGTCTGTCTTTTGACTTTGTAAATGTTATTTGCCCATGAAATATTTTAATTATATGGAATCAAAATTATTCGTTATTTCTTTTATAAATTCTGGGTTTTGTGACATATATAAAGCTTATCATATACCTAAATCTTACATGAACAAATTTTCTCAAGCTTTCTTCTTGCATGTCTGTTTTTTATTCATAGATCTGGAATTCTTTTGGTGTAAGAAGTGAAATGATTGTCCACATTTATTTTTTTCCATGTGACTAAACAGGTTTTGCAACATCATTAATAAATGCTTTATTTACTTCCCATTGCTTTAAAATGCCACCTTTATTAAATGCTACATTCCTGGATATGTGTGCTTTTTTCATCTCTGTATACTGTATTTTTATACAAATAATGGGTGCCTTTGTTTGTTTGTCAACCAGACCCCCCCCCCCCCCAACCGGGAGATATTTTGTTAAGCGCTCTGTGTTAATTTTTTTTTTTTACAGCAACATGTTAAAAAAAAAAAAAATTGGCATAGCGGAACTTACAAAAATACCTTGTGGAGGGAGGGCACAGTTGGCAAACAAATGTAGAAGGTGCACATTATTCGTGTAAAAATACAATAATCCTATATTGATATCTCTGTTCATGTGTGAATGCCAAACTGTTTAAATGCTTGACTGTAATAATGTATTTTTAAAATTGTTTCTATTTTATATTCCTTGTTTTCAGTATTTACTTTTAGACTCAACTTATTCAATTCCAAATTAGAATCTTTTGGAAAGTTTAATTTATGGAAAATTCACAGATATGCAATAATGCATAATGTAAAAGCAGAGCTGATCTTTCAATTTTAAAAACTGACTACTAAATTCTCTTATAAATTATAAAAATAATTTTCAGAGAGTTGTTTTGTTTTAGGTATATAATAAGATTTGCACCAAGTTAATGATACTTTCTTTATTTTCTTCCCATTTTTAAACTATTTTTCTTGTGTTTAGTTATTTTGGTTTCTACATGAAAAATAATGTTTAAAATGGCACCAAGAATGGATATATGTTCCTTACTCCTCACTTAAAATGCACTAAACCTAATGCCGCTTTTGGGGACCTATGATATATATTATTTTCATATACGGCAAGTATTCACCTATTCTAATTTATTAAGTCATCTTTTAAGTTACAAATGGTTGTTAAATTTTATCAAATGATCTTTCAACCTTTGTAAAATAATTTCATTTTTTTCTATATTCGCCTATCATTATGATAAATTACATTAAACAATACTGAGATTAATCCAGCCTTGTCTTCCTTGAACCCTAGTGGCGCAGCGGTTGAGAGCTGAGCTGCTGACTGCACGCTGCTGACTGCATGGATCTGCGGTTTGAATCCACCAGCCACTCGCTGGAAACCCTTTAGAGGTCAGTTCTACTCTGTCTTACAGGGTAGCTGTGAGTAGGAGTCTATTCGAAGATAACGGGTTTGGTTTTTCATTGCCTTCCTTGAAAGACATCATAGGTAATGGTATAAACCATTGCCGTGGAGTCGATACCGACTCAGAGATCCTGTAGGACAGAGTAGAACTGCCTCATTGGGTTTCCAAGGAGCGACTGGTGGATTCTAACTGCCGACCTTTGGTTAGCAGCCGAACACTTAACCAAGGTAATGATTTAGTATCTTTAAATATATTGTTACTTGTATTTGCTAATACTTGTTTAAAATTTTTGTAATTGAGTGAGTTTGATATGAAGTTTAATAATCTTATATTTGGATTTGGTGCCAATGTTGTGACAATTTTAAAAATAAATTTGGAAAAATTTCCTTCTCTTTCTACATTTCAAAAGAATTGAAGAAAATAGTAGATTTATCCTCGTAAGTCTTATACTTCGTGTCCCTTCTTAAGCGTTTGGAAATGGTGGGAGTTTAAAATAATTTAAAATTTTAACAATTGTTACTAGGTCAAGTAAAAGTTTTATCTGTTCTTGTGTTCCTATCGGGAAATAGTCCTATAAAATTATCCATTCCATCTAGGCTTTGAAATCTATTTGTATAGAGATTATTTTATTCATGTATCAGACCCTTTTTTAAGTATATAAAGCAGTGTTTAGAGAAAAACTTGTCTCCTTAAATATCTTTACTAATAGACAAGAAAGAACATAAAGAAATTAAACTTTCAAGTCGTAAAAATAAGCAAAGTCATAAAATCATTCTTAGGCAAACAAAAGGAATAATTTATGAAGGATGAAAGCAGAAATTAATAAATTAGAAAATAACACAAATAAGTGAGACTACTAAATATGATAGCTAGTAAAATGGAACAACTGTTAGTACCATAATAAAGACCAAAAGAAACAAGATAGATGTCCACAAAATAAACAAGGAAAAAGGGGAAAAAAATAGCAACAAATTCCGAGACAAGTGAATAAATCAGTAAATAAGTACATAAAAGATATTCGGTATTTTGATTATTTTTATAGTTTTGGTAGCCTTCAATTCTGGTTTGACTTTATTTTTGCTGTAGAGTTTTAAGGCAGATTTATTTATAATGAATAGGTTCTTGTTTTGTATTTTATTTTGTCTAGTTTGATTATTGATGTAAAATGGATATTGGTCGAAAGCAGAGAAATAGCAGAAAGATGTTTACCTATATTTTATTGACTATGCAAAGGCAATCGACTGTGTGGATCATAACAAATTATGGATAACATTGTGAAGAATGGAAATTCCAGAACGCTTAATTGTGCTCATGAGGAACCTGTACGTAGATCAAGAGGCAGTCCTTCAAACAGAACAAGGGGAGACTGCGTAGTTTAAAGGCAGGAAAGGTGTACATCAGGGTTGTTTCTTTCACCAGATTTATTCAGTCTGTATGCTGAACAAGTAATCCGAGAAGCTGGACTATATGAAGAACAGGTCATCAGGACTGGAGGAAGACTCATTAACAACCTGTGTTATGCAGATGACACAACCTTGCTTGCTGAAAGCAAAGAGGACTCGAAGCACTTACTGATGATGATCAAAGACTACAGCCTTCAGTCTGGATTACACTTCAACATAAGGAAATCAAAAGTCCTCACAACTGGACCAATAAGCAACATCATGATAAATGCAGACAATACTGAAGTTGTCAAGGATTTCATTTTACTTGGATCTGCAATCAATACCCATGGAAGCGCAGCAATCAAGAAATGAAACCACATACAGAAGTCCCCCCTCCTTATCCACAGTTTCACTTCCAGAGGTTTCAGTTACCTGTGGTCAGCTGCCATCTCTTGCCATCCTGCTCCGTCCCACCCGGGGGCCACATTCACATACCTTTGATTACAGTGTATTGTTAAAATTGTCCTATTTTATTATTAGTTATTGTTGTTGATCTCTTTCTGTGCCTAATTTATAAATTAAATTTTATCATAGGTATGTATGTATAGGACAAAACATAGTATATATGGGGTTTGGTATTAATCTGCGGTTTCAGGCATCCACCAGGATCTTAGAAGGTATCTCCCACAGATAAAGAGCGACCACTGTGTTGTGTTGGGTAAAACTGCAGCAAAAGACCTTTTTAAAGTGTTAAAAAAAAAAAAAAAACACAAGGATGTCAGTTTGAGGACTAAGGTGCGCTTAACCCAAGCCATGGTATTTTCAATCACCTCATATGCATGAGAAAGCTGGACAGTGAATAAAGAAGACCAAAGAAGAACTGATGCCTTTAAATTACGGTATTGGTGAAGAACACTGAATACACCGTGGACTGCCAGAAAAACAAACAAGTCTGTCTTGGAAGAAGTACAGCCAGAATGCGCCTTAGAAGTAAGACTGGCGCGACTTTGTCTCTCAAACTTTGGACACGTTATCAGGAGAGACCAGTCCCTTGTGAAGGACATCATGTTTGGTAAAGTAGTGGGTCAGTGAAAAAGAGAAAGACCCTCATTGAGATAGATTGATACAGTGGCTGCAACAATAAACTCAAACATAGTAAGGATTGTGAGGATGGTGTCAGACTGGGCAGTGTTTCCTTCTGTTGTACATAGTGTTGCTATGAGCTGGAAGCAACTCAACGGCACCTAACAATAACAGTTCCATTATTATTTTATTTTAAAAATTATACTGAACTACTGATTTCTACAATATTGAGAATTGGCTTTTCTTTCAAATTTTTATACTATTATTTTCTTACTACACTTGTTAGCATCTCCACTAAAATACTGAATAGAGCTGGGATTGTGAACATCCTCATCTCATTTCTGATATTAAACAATTTTCTATTTCTTCTTGAGACAGCTTGATAAGTTATGTATCTGAGAAATTAATAGATTCATCTAAATATACTTTGTTGGAAAAAGACTGCTCACTGTATTTTTAAAATTACGCTGGTTTTATAAACCACCTTTGCCTCCCAATGTTTACTAATATCCTGAATTTTATTTTTATGATTTCTTTGCTTTTCTTTATAGCTTTATTTCATTTGTAGGTATACATAAAAACTGTATAACTTTACACATTTTCTAACTTTTATGAAGGAATCATACTATAAGGACTCTGTCACTCAGTGTTATAATTCATTGTATGTCGTTATATTTTACTCAATATTATATTTTTAAGAGTCCTCCATTTTGTTACATGTAGCTGTGTTTTGTTCATAAAATCCCATTGTATGATTATTTTTTAAAAGGTATTTTTTCTTCTGCTGTTGGATTTTGGGGTTGTTCCCAGTAGTTACCAATATCAAGGAGGCAACTATGAGCAGTAGTAATGTTCAAAATATTTAACAGTTAAGAATGACCGTTCCGAAATACATCAGCCTAGGTGCTCCCTGCTTTGCCACAGATGTAGTTGTTAGATTACGGAGAGGTCCTCTGCTCAGGGGAGGGACTTCAGTGAATAGAGAAGCTGAAGGATCTTGGGAGACCTGAGGCAGCATTGTTTTACCAACATCTAGAGAAGTATTACGGAGCCCTGGTGGTGCAATCGTTCAGCGCTCAACTGCTAACAGAAAAACCGGCAATTTGCACCCACCCAGAGACTCTGAGGGAGAAAAGAACTGGTGATCTGCTTGCGTAAAGATTGCAGCCTAGGAAATCCTATGGGGGAGTTCTACTCTGACCTAGAGTCGAAACGAGTTGGAATTGACTCAATGGCACCCAACAACAGAGATGTATTTCATATTAACAACTTGTATAACTTAATCAGTGCATACCATATGAATATTACCCTGACTATAAACCTTATGGGGTGGCTATGAGTTGGAAGCAATTTGACAGCCATCATTTTTTTGCTTTGTTTTTTTTTAATAAACTTTATTGAACATATCCAAGAATTTCTCTTCTCTGATTTATTTTTCTTTACCTTATTCTATAACTAGCTTGTTAGTTCAATGAGAACTAAGGTAGTCTTGTCTCGTTCACTACTACAACTCCAGTCCTAAAAAGACGTTCATCAATGGTGCCTATCTATTACTTCCTTGACAAAAACTTTTCCCGTAGTAGTTTTTCCAGGAAGTCCTTATGTGCAGTATGTTCTGTCAGTTCTTGTGTGTCTGGAAATATGATTCATTTGCTTAAATTTTGAATGACAGCTGGTGTATAAATTTCCCTGGGCAAATTGTTATGTTTGGTCTGGTTCCCCCATGGGATTTTTTATCTTTCAAGTCCAAAAATATTACCCCATTGTATTTTACTGTTGCTTGGACTGTATTATGTTCTGGAACATGTTGTTCCCTTCCCATAAAGTATTTATGTTTTCAGTGAATAATCTTGAATGATATCTTTGAAAATCATTCTGCTCCATGTTTTCTGCTCTCTTCTATAGTACACCAAGTATGTTTATACTGGATCTTCTTTCTCCTTCTCCTTCCTCTTCTTTTCCTTCTCCTTCATACACCATTTTCTCTCCAATCATTGGTATTGCACTTGGTTATTTTTCATTTCATTTTTCTTAACATTCTCAGCCTGAGTCCCTTGTTCCTGATTTGGCTAAGGATTTCCCCCCTCCTTGTCTCTGCATTCATTCTTGTGATGTTATTTTTCTTTTGCATTTCCCTCCCAAACATTGTCAGTCCATTTTACCTTTTTAGAGGCAGCACAGCATAAAGCTTAACATCAGACTCTAGAGCCCTACTGCTGGTGTACAAATCCCCACTACATCACTTTGTTATGTGGACTTGAGCAAGTTAGTTAATCCATCTATATATCTCAGAATACCTACCCTACCCTTTGCTGTTGAGTCAAGTCTGATTCATGGAGATGCTATAGGACGGAGTAGAATTGCCCATAGGGTTTCCAAGGCTGTAATCTTAACAGAAGCAGACTGCCACATCTTTCTCCTATACAGTGGATGGTGGGTTCAAACCATCGACCTTTCAGTTAGCAGTTGAGCGCCTAACCACTGTGCCACCAGGCTCCTTACATCTCAGAATACTCATCTGTAAAATGAAAACAATAATAGTATTTGCATCATAGGGTTGTTATAATGATTAAGTCAGATGATAAAGACAGTGCTTAAGATGGTGTATGTCACATAATCAAACTATGGAAGTATTTGTTAAATCCTTAAAAACAATAATTTCTCTTGTAATTCTCTTCTTTAAAACTGACATTTATCCTTTGAGATTTTATTTCCTGGAAGCATTATAACCATTAGCTGTTTATAAATAACTCTTTCTTTATAATTTCATAGCATGAAACATTATACTTATTTATCAGCTCCATAGTAAGACCTCTTGGGTGTGAATTCATTATCTGACTTTTGTTTGTTATGTTCATGTTCTGGGTTTTTTTCTTGTTTTATTTTTTTCATAGATCCCATGCTGGTTTCTTAATTATTATTCATCATTGAATGAAATACATTTTTCCTAGACCATTTCTGTTTGAAAAGATAATGTGGATAAAAAGGACAGAGAAGTAGCTTCCTTATGATATCACTTTACACATATGTGGAAATATTTTCATATTGATTTCTAAAGGGTAACTTGATGAACAAGTTTTACATGAATGTATACATTTAATAAATGTGGTTGTGATGTTCTCTAAAATGGTTGTAAGCAATTTGCATTATTTCCACCAACACTGTAAGTCAGTGCTTCTTCTTAACTTGTCATGTTTATGTTTTCCTCTCTGCCGGAAATACATCACCCCCTCTCAGCTGGGAGAGGCCCTTCTTCCTGGTTCCCATTATACCATGTTCGTACCCATTACTGCACTAATCCATAATTATTGCTTCATATGGCTCTTTCCCCCATTAAAGTCATACTTTCTTTAGGAACATGACTGTGCCATCTTAATTTTGTATCTTTGGCTCCCAGCCCATTTTCTCACACATACTAATTGCCAGGAAAAAATTTTTTTTTGATAAGTATATAAAAAAAAAAGAAGACAACTTAAAATAGATCAGCACACCACTGGTAAGTAGTAAAAGTAGAATATGAATTCTGCTTGTCTCTCTACAAATCATATTTTTTTCACTGTAACTTTCCTCAGTTGTATCCTTATAAACGAAATGACTCAGGTCTAGGTCAAAAACCTGTTTTACATACTTGAAATTATAATTATCTTTCAAATAACTCTTATTCATCCTAATACTGGTAAAATTATGGTGTACGGTTTTCATAGACATTAATAATTATAAGCTTCAATTCATGTAGGATTTAAAGCTTGGTCCAAATATAGTTTATATATATGGAACCAAAGTTTGACATAGGATTAATAAACCCTCATAAAAGTGTTGCATATTCTTTTTCAAATAAACTTCAGCTAGCCATTTGTAGATAATTACGACTAAAACTCAATTTCTCCTCATGAAACAGTTTTATAGAATACCTCGCTTCTTTTTTAATGAAGATATAGGCTGCATTTACATCCCATTCTGAGGTTAAAATGCCTGGTAGTTGATTACAGTAATTAGAATAGTTGGTGGTCCGCATGACAGCATTAATTCTCGAGAAAAGAGAAGGACTGTTTCTTCTTTATGTGAAACGTCTGCATGTTTTAAAATTAATAGTTTTGTTTCATGGTGATTATGGACTCAACCCAGAGTCCAGGAAATTCAGTGGGACGTCACAGTACAGTATGTTGAGTTAAATACCTCACCCAGTCTTCAAAGTTTATACTTTTATTTTACTTGATTTTTGCCAAAACCAGACTGGACAACTGCATCTCCAAATTATCACAAATTATCAGCCCTCTTGGCTGAGCTCAAAGGTCTCCTTTGAAATGTCATGTTTTCCTAAACATTAAGTTGCATATAAAATTATCTTAACAGAGTAGTAAACCTGACTTGGGGAAGTGCTAGCATTGCTTTGAAAAGAAATAATTATAGCCCCATCTTCTGATTATTTGGCAGACAGTGTCCTTTTAACTACAGGACTATCACCCTCCTCCAAATTCCCATTTAAGGATAAGGGAATAAACTGGGGTCCAAATGGAAAATCTGCTTCAAGAAGCTAAAACACAGAACTAACCATGAGAAATAGCTGCATCCTAAAAGAAGGTAAGCCCATTGTCCATGTCTGATTTATAGTCTTAAAGGCCATAGGAAAAATATTCAGCTTAAACTTTTAGTAGAATGGTCATTAAGAAAGGCTTTGAATTGGGAAATTAAAGTGTAATCTTGCAAGGAAAATGTTTTTTGTAGTTCTCTCTACCTAAGTTTCAAAGAGTCAAATTTTCTTCAAAGAGCTTAAATACATTCTGGAACTTGTTTGTTGCTGTCGGTGGTGGTGGTGGTGGTGAAGATTGTAACAATTGGTATCAACATGTTTTCAGTTCTGGGTGGATCTTTGATGCTCAGGAGATCGCTCACCTTATTTTAAGGGATGAGTTTGGACCTAGATAAAGCTTAGATAAAATTGTCACACAGACAAGCTCTGAGTCAACCTAGAAGCTAGCAAGTCAAAAGAAATTTGGGAAATTTCTCCCGGCATGATTTTTTTTAAGAATCCCAATATGCTTTGAAAGAGGCTAACAGTCCAAACTAAGCTAACTTGACCAGGATGTCTTTGGCAACTAGCATCACATTCTCTAACTAAGGTGTATCATTAACTCCAAGCATCTCCACGAGAGCATGGCCTTCTGCAATTCCGAAAAATTGAGCCGAGCATCACAATGAGGTAAAGTCTGGGTATCATCAGACTATACTTCCATATTGCTGCACAACACAGATATTGACTCCTTTGGATTAATCCAAAATACCTACTAAAATTTTTAAATTATCATCTGTGAAGATGTAACTTAAATATAACATTATCCCAATCATATTGTTGTTGGCTGCTGTCCAGTCAGCTCTAACTCACAGGGACCTTATGTACAAGAGAACAAAATGTTGCCCAGTCCTTCATCATCCTCTTAATAGCCAGCATGTTGTAATCCATTTGTTGAGGCTACTGTACCTCACCAAGAGTCTTCCACACTCTCCTTGGTCCTCTACTTCACCAAACATGATGTCTTCCTCTAGCAATTGATCCCTCCTGATGATATGTCCAAAGCAAGCAAGTTATACCGTGTTCTTTTGTGATTCATAAGGTTTTCACTAGACAATTTTCAGAAGATTTTCAGGCCTTTCTTCCTAGTCTGTCTTAGTCTGGAAGCTCTGCTGAACCCTGTCCATCCTGGGTGACCCTGCTGGTATTTGAAACACCAGTGAGATATCTGCCAGCAACATAACACACAAGCCACCGCAGTATGACAAACTGACAGATGGGTGGTGGATCCCAATCATACAGACATGCTATAAAAGACTGGGCACGATGTAGATAAGTCTCAATGACAGCCAAGAAAGAAAAGACTAACCTTGTTTCAATCAAGGGTCCAGTCAGGAAAGCCAACTCCAAATGGAGTAAAAAAGACGATGCTTCTGTAGAAGAAACTGGTACATGCAAGAGGACAATTACAAATGAAGCTACCACAGGAAAATGAAGTAACAGAATGGAGCGTTGTAGTGAGGGTAATCTTTGGTAAGTGTTCCATCTGCTCTTGGTGTAATACCAACGGAACAACTTTTGTTACATTATTTTATTTCACCCATGATCAATTTCACAGTATGTCCTCCCCACTTGTAGTCATAATTACTGTTGGAAATATCACACATATGTGCAGATTGTTGTGACATGAAATGATGCTGTTAGAATTCACAGGTTCTCAACACTATCTGCAACAATGGGCTCAAGCGTAACAATGATTGTGAGGGTGGCACAGGACCAGGCAGTGTTTCGTTCTGTTGTGCACACGGTCGCTATGAGTCAGAACCGACTTGATGGCACCTAACAACAACAACACTATCTACCCGTTGCTGTCAAGTCAATTCCAACTCATAACAACCCTGTAGGACAGAGGACAACTGCCTCATAAGGTTTCCAAGGCTATAAATCTTTACCGAAGCAGACAGCCTCATCTTTCTCCCGCAGAGTGGCTGGTGGGTTTGAACCACTGACCTTTCATTTAGCAGCTAAATGCTTGACCACTGCTCCACCAGGGCTCCTTCAACACTGTCTAATAAACCTTTATTGTCTTTTTCATTTTCTTAACTCCACACCTCTGTCTCCTTTGTGACCTTTATGAGCCTTTTCCATCCTCTTCCTAATCTTCCTCCCTTCCAGCCCTAATAGATGGCCTGGCTTTCTACTTCTCTTGACAGTTGTGACTGCTCCTTCTCTGCACCTATGCTTCCACAGTCTTTCACTTGGGAGGATAAAGTGTACACCTGTCAATGTCTTACTGGTGGTTTTGGATCTTGGATTCCATCTTTCTTCTCCTGTCTCTTCCTGGAATTGGGTCCATCTTTCTCCTGTACTTTCAAACTCTTCTATCTTATGGTGTTTTGCCACCAGCCTAAAAACATATCCAATTATTTTCTCTCTAAAAGAACAAAAGCAAAAATGAAAATTAAAAGAAAATTCTTTGTCACTCCTGAGATCCATGTACCTATTTCTCTTTTTATCTCTTTCTTCCTTGGCTAATTTTCTTGAGGGAAATAAATAAAATAAAAATGGCCTATGCCTACTGTCTGTTCATTCTCCCCACCAGTAGAGAGTTGAGCAATAGACCCTAACTCTTGCTCCCACTACTGTATCACTCTTTCTAAACTTACCAATGACATCTGTGTTGCAGATACAATAGTCTATACTTAGATGACTCAGCTTTGCTGAGTTTTGATGGCGTGACCAGTTAGTTATTTTTTCTTGGAATAACTATCTTTGTCTTCCCTGATAGGACTACATCCTGAACACCCTCCTATTTCTGATTATTTCTTCTGTAGTGTCTTCAGGGTCTCTCATCTTCATCTTGGTAGGTAAACAAAGGTTTAAACAACTGGCACATTCTTATTTCACTATATTTAACATTATTAATAGAATCTTTAATCTTTTGTTTCAAGTTGTCCAAAATGGCAGTCAAATAGATTTTTTACTGTAAAATATTTTATGAATCATATTAGGAATGCACTTTCATTAAACCTTAGCCAAGATGCTTAACCAAAATCTCTTATTAGACTTCTTGTTGTTGTTAGGTGCCGTGGAGTCGGTGCCAACTCATAGTGACCCTATGTACAACAGAACCAAACACTTCGGGTCCTGTGCCAGCCTCATAATCGTTGTTATGCTGCAGCCACTGTGTCAGTCCATCTCCTTGAGGATCTTCCCTTTTTACCCTGACCCTCTCCTTTACCAATCATGATGTCTTTCTTCAGGGACTGGTCCCTTCTGATAACATGTTCAAAGTATGTAAAACAAAGTCTCACCATCGTCTCTTCTAATGAGCATTCTGGCTGTACTAATTCCAAGACAGATTTGTTCGTTCTTCTGGCAGTCCATGGTATATTCAATATTCTTCGCCAACACCATAGTTCAAAGGCATCAATTCTTCTTTGCTCTTCCTTATTCATTGTCCAGCTTTCACATGCATATGAGGCAATTGAGAACGCGTGGCTTTGGGGCAGGCGCACCTTATGTCCTTAAAGTGACATCTAATAACGTCTTTGCTATTAGACTCTGGCTTTGGAAATTAGAATATCCAAATGCCTTTTGCAATCATCTTTTCTGGTATCTCTGAACATTGATCCCATTATGTCGTAATTTAATATCGTACCAGATCAGTATGACAACGTAAGTAATAGGAACAAGACTTGATGTTTGGGTTTACTTCTAACATCTCATCAAAAAATTTTCAGCAGTAATTTTAACATTTATTTAACATCAATTATATGGAATAAGCCAAGGTTTGAAGGACTAATGTTTCTCAAGTGAATGAGTAAAACAGCAAATACAAGCATGGAAACAATAAGAAATCATGCAACAATCTAAGTATGCTTCTAAAAATAGAAAGCATCTTGTAAAAGCACTGCACAGAGCTTCATTCTGGGACACTGCTTCAGGTGCCAGGTTTATAAAGGAGATAAGGCATTACCTGAATCAGTTACTCTGAGAGAGGAAGGAAATCTTAATAATGTTGTGGCAACAACACTATCTGCAGTAGCCTATACTGATAGAGCTGGGTCTTTGCTCTCCTGCTGACCTCAGCTGAAAGTCAGTGTCCCTTAGAATGGCAAATGTGCAGCAAGATCACTGCAGAAAGAATCAAATGACAGTACTGAAGATTAACATAATTATTATAATTAAATGTTTAGTAAATTTTCATGTTTAGTATTGTAATCCTGGAAGTTTGGTCTATAATTTTGGTATTCATTTTTGGCCTCAGCTTAGTTGAATGTTGATTTTTTTTTTTTTTTTTTACTTGTGCTTTAGGTGAAAGTTTACAGCTCAAGTTAATTTCTCATACAAAAATTTATATGCATATTTTTATGTGACAGTAGTTGCAATCCCTGTAGTGTAACAGCACACTCTCCCTCTCCACCCCGGTTTCCCGTGTCCATCCAATCAGCTCCTGTCCCTTCCTACCTTTTTATCCTGCCCCTGGACAGGAGCCACCCATTTGGTCTCATGGATCTGCTTGAACTAAGAAGTACACTCTTCACGGTTATTATTTTATGTTTTATAGTCCAGTCTAATCTTTCTCTGAAGAGTGGGCTTTGGGAATGGTTTTAGTTCTGGGTAAACAGAGTGTCCAGGAGCCATGGCTTCAGGAGTTCCTCCCGTCTCAGTCAGACCATTAAGTCTGGTCTTCTTACTAAAATTTGAGTTTTGCTCCACACTTTTCTCCCACTCCATCAGGGACTCTCTGTTGTGTTCCCTGTCAGGGTGGTCATTGGTGGTAGCCAGGCACCATCTAGTTCTTCTGGTCTCAGGCTGAAGGAGTCTATGGTTTGTGTGGCCCTTTTGTCTCTTGGGCTAATTATTTTCCTTGTGTCTTCTGCTTTGCCCCGACTGGGTTGGGACAAATCGATGCATCTTAGATGGCTGCTTGCAAACTTTTAAGACCTCAGATGCCACTCACCAAAGTGGGATGCAGAACATTTTTTGAATAAACTTTGTTATGCCAATTGGCCTAGATGTGCCCTGAAACCATGGTACCCAGACCCCAGCCCCAGCTACTCTGTCCCTTGAAGTGTTTGATTGAATTCCAGGAACATCTTAGCTTTTGGGTTAGTCCAATTGTGCTGACTTCCCCTGTATTGTGTTGATTTCAACAAACTGTCATTGGGTATATGGTACCTCAATTACGTATAGTTAATTTTGCTTTTAACGGTTAAAAGCTTGCTTTTAACAATAACATATTAAATGGGTTATATATTAAATAATGGAGCCCTGGTGGGGCAGTAGTTAAGCATTCAGCGGCTAACCAAAATGTTGGCAGTTCAAATCCACCAGCCAATTCTTGGAAACCTTATGAGGCGGTTCTATTCTGCCCTATAGGGTTGCTATGAGTCAGAATCAATTTGACAGCAGAAGGTTTGATTTTTTTGGTGTATGTTAAATCATGCTAGTATTGAAATGAAACCCTCAACCATTTCTTATTTTCTTTTCCAAATAATCCTGTGGCAGCCTAATTACATGTCTTTGAATAATTATGCAATAAAAATTGGACTTCATATTAAGAGTTCTGCTTCTAGGCTCCCACTGATAATTATAATCATCCTCATGATCTTGAAATGCTATTACTTAGACTCATTACTTTAGTCAGTCTTTTCACTTTATCAAAAAATGTTATGGTAAACAAAATATTTTCAAGGTAACACTTTAAAATTGTTTTGCATCTGTAGATTCTCACTTTGTAACTTCATGTTCAGAGAAAAATTTCATTTGTTCAACTGCTTTCTTTTGCTCTCTAATTTTCAGTGCCAGCAAGTGAAGGCGACTTTACCAGGCGAAACACTATTTAGAAATCTGCAAAAGAGTTGCTGTGCATAATCTATGGAGCTTGAAATTCCAAGAGACAGAAAGGTTAATATGCAATTATCATCTAAATATACTGACGCTGAATTTAAAAAATATGCATTAACATATATTTGAAATCTGCTAAGAGATATTAAGCAGAACAATTGCCAACTTGGTGATTTTTAATTTGCAATGAACAAATGCACCACTTGTCAGATACTGTACTGAGTATGTACTCTGTATGTGTTCTTAAAATAGAAATTATCTTCTTAGATAAATAATTACTGTGACTGATTTTTTTGTGCTTATTTACATTTTTGTTGTTAAAAGTTACCCAAATCATTAAACAAGCAAACAGACAAAAAATTAATGCCTCTTTAAATAAATATCCTACTTTTCAAGGACTTTTTTTTTTTTTTAATAGAGATGCATACCTTATTTTAAGATGTACACCTTATCCGTCTAAATGATTGAGAGCAAAGTAAAAAGTACGAAACCTTCAAAAAGGTCCAAATTTCTAAAAAAAAAAAAATCTGTATTGCTTAATATATAAGCTGGATTATCAACACAAATATGAAGTAAGTGAGTGTGGCATGTTCCAGGCACCAGTAGTCCCTGTTATTCACTGCATATCAGCCTTCCAGTTCTGTAAAAATCCGGTCCCTGATCCTAATTTCACACTATCTGGTTAATGGTTAATTTTTATCCCTCACAGAGTATTACCTTAAAATAGCAAAGTATCTTACAGAAAAAAAGTACGAGACCTGGATACATGCTTAACAAGTAAATAAGTGAATGAATGTTAATGGGTATCAAAAGCTTAAACCAAACATTAAGCTGCAGCAAGGAATTTGTGTCCAGTGGTCAAGTGTTGGAAATATCAGAGTTATAAAATCATATTATATAAGCCAATGCATATTTTTCCTAATCAGTAACTTTGTTAATCACATGAAGTAATATTGAAGAACTCTGATTTGAACCAACTTATGTGATTTAAAAAAATCAATAATTAAAACTAAATATACAATTTACAAGTTTTAGTTGAATTTAATAAACTCTGCCATCGTTTAAAATGTATCCCATACTCCTCCAAACATTTTGAATATCAGCTGAATTTTCCTGTAATGCATCTTCCTAGAATGAATTGGAACTCCTCTAGCAGCTCTGTTACTAAAAAAGGAACAGAAAAGAGAGAGAGAAAGAAGGAAAGAAAAAACAGAAAGGAAGGGAAGGAAGGAGGGAGGGAGGGAAGGAGAAAGGAAAGAGAGAGAGGAAGAGAAAGAAAGAACAGAAAAGGAAAGAAAGAGGAAGGGAAAGAGGGAAGGTGGGAAGGAAGAAGGGAAAAAATATACCTCCAGCGCCCTTTCAAACAAGTGACTTTGTTTTTCTTAGTTGTTTTTTACGTTAGCTCAGGCCCAACAAACACCAAACAAATGCATGGCTTGTCCTTTGAGAAGCTGGAGTTGATGATCATTCCAAGAAGAATTAACTGGGAATTGTTGCTGCTCAGATGCAACATATTCCAGGACTGTGGTTTTAGATCAATGACCACCCTAAGGAGTCAGAATCACGTCAGTATAGTCAATAAGCCCTTACCTAATTTTCCAAAGACTTCCTCCACAACCTTATTGAAATCAAGCAACTCACCATGAATATTCTTCATGTATGCTGATTCACAGACTAGACTAAATTTAAAGACTAAACTAGATTCCATTCTCTGTAATTTTTTTTTTGTAAATTGAGAGCTATATAAGAAAATTACCAAACCATACTTAGATAATTTTAAATAAAATGAAAATATATGTAGTGACGTGAAATAGAAATAACCCTAATTTCTATTACAAGAAAAAATGCCCAGAGAGTCCACATCATTATTTACAAATTTTACCTTCATCCCTGGTTTTCATATGTCCTCCATCAAAAGGGAAGGGATAGCAAACTAGGAAAGAATGGCAGAGGCAATCTTAGGGGAGAATCTATCTAACTGAAAATCTGTGGGTAAATAGGGGTATGGGGAGAAGTATTAACCTAATACATGGAATCCCATTATGTTTGGTGCTTAAGCAAGAAGACAATCACTAATATCCTTGCAATTACTATTAGGAGTAAGAATACTAGTAGTCATTACCATATTTATATTTAAAAAAAAAGAACTGCAAATGCCATTTGATTCTCTAACTATACATTGTATTAATACATAGACGTCACAAAGCATCTTCCTCCCCTTTGCCCTTTGTTTAGTCATAGTTCTACACTAAGACTTGTTCTAGTCTAGTCTTATTATTACAGTAAGATTTTCTTGACACAAGTAACTTTATACCAAATGCTCACCACCAGCGCTTATGTCATTTTGGTTGTCTGAAGCTTATTCTATACTAATTTCCTCAAAAAATGTTCATAACAAAAATATCGCCTGCATTCTTGCATGTAGGTAAGTTTTTGCCTTTTATATTAGAAAACCAGATTTGTTGGAAATAAAATTTTTGGGTCACATCTTTCCTTGATAATCTTAACTATGTCACTCTATTGTCTTCTGGAGTAAAGCATTGCTGCCCAAAATTCTGATGATAAACTAATTTTCTTATTGTTTTTTCCTAAATGCCAAAAGGGATTTTTTTTCTTTTTCTTGAAAAATGTCAATAGTTTTACTAGAACACATCTTGATTTTGGTTGATCTGGGTCAATATTCTCAGATAATTTCTATGTTATTTTAATATACAGTTTTAAACATTTTTTAGTCTGTTTTTTCACTTCAGAAATGTTTCACTGGGGAAAGTACCAGGCAACATGGCACTATAGTCTGAAGCACCACACCATACCTCCACAGCAAAGATCCAAAAAACTAAGTGAAATAGAGTCACACGTCAGTCCTGAAACCCTAATCATTAAATGAAGAAATAAAGAACTCAGCGAAGTACCGAATAGAATAAGAAATTGACAGACAACAGAGAGCAAGGAGAGATACATACAGAAGTCCCCTATCAGCTACCGCAGCACAGATCCGCCATCTTGGACTCCTATTGGAGATCAGCGAACAGAGGGTATGAGAAAGCAGCTTCATGGAGCTTCCAGAAGGAGAAAAAACAACCAGTAACCAGTGATATACGTTTTCCCACCACCCCCCACGCTTCTTCACTTCCACTTGGCCTCCTCTGCTTCCTGTGGCCACAGTCTCTTAGCTGGGAAGCACTGGCTTCACCCCGGTGTTGCTTGGATTCCACCCACTCATACTGGCCAGCCCCCTGAGTGCCATTTGTTGGCTGCTGTGTTGCTTTTTTCTGCTTCATTAGATTTCTTCCTTAACTCTCACCACCTCCCCCACCCTTCTCTCAAATACCTGGCTCTGTGGCCATCTTCGCTTCTTCCTGGGGGGCTGCGAGGCACCACTCGACTGTGGAATTGCTTCCTGGCCCACACTGCTGTATTGGTGGGACCCCCGGGGCTTTGTTTGTTTGCTCTGATTTGATTTCTTTGTTTGATTGTTTTCTTTTTCTTTTCTCAGCTTGGGAGCCCTTCTGGCCAGGCAGTGCCACATGGCTTGGGGGATACTACTGTACTCAGCGCAGATGCACAGTGACATCCCTGGAGGCATTTCTTTTTTCTTGTTTCATTTCTTTTTGGTTTTCCTTTTTTGTTTGTTTTGTTTTTGCTTTTTGTTTCTTTGTTTTGTTTTCTTCTCTCTTTTTCCCTTTTTGTCTTTCTTCATTTCCAGTTTCTCATTTTTTTTCCTTTTACCCTTTTTCTTCATTTTTCTCCATTTCTCAGTCTCTCATCTCTCCACTCCAATAGCAAGCTTCCTTAGCACTCTTTTTTGTTTGTGTGTATGTTTTTGGCTCCTGTTTCTGTCTCTGCTCTTTCTCATACACATCTTAGCTCCACACATCACAATATTCCCCCTCTTTCCTGCCTACCTGAACTGTGCACTGACCATCACACCCCCAAGCAGCACAGGAATTGCCTACTGGAACATGCCTTGCACTGATTCCCAGCTCACCCTGTTGGCCCTAGTACGTGCCACAAATAACCCATCCCAGCAACCCCCCTTCAGCTGAACCTCCCCTGCTGTACCATACCTGAGTGACTGACACTGCCTATTGGAGAAGAAGGTGAAAAGTATCAAGCCCACAGGTGAGCAAACAACAAAGAACGCACAGCCTGCCTTCTCAAACATAACCAAATCAAATAAAAAAGCAGGATGAAACAAACAAATCTACAATCAATAAATGAGGAAAATAACTGTTGAATGCCCTGAAGACAGCAGACAATATCAAAACATATACAAAAACAGGACAGAATGGTTCCAGTAGGCATCCAAAATAAAACACCAGATGACTTTCCAGTAGAAGAAAAGGCACTAGAACTACCTGATATGGAATTCAAATCTCTAATATTCGGAATTATCCAAGAATTGAAGCAAAAAGCAGACAAACATGAGGAAAAAGTAAAGAAATTCATGGAAAAGGCAGACAAATTCTTGGAAAATACAGACAAAAAAATGGAAGAATTCAAGAAATGATACAGGAACAAAATGCCAAAATAAATTCACAACTAGCAATCATACAAAAACAACAATTACAAATCCAAAAGATAACTAGATATCAGAAGTGGACAGTGTCATAGAAGGGCTGAGGAATAGGTTTGAAATGATGGAAGATAGGACTAGCGAAATTGAAGACAAACACTTGGATACAACTCTGAGAAAAAAATCAGAAAAAAGAACCAAGAAAAATGAAGAAAACCTGAGAATTATGTAGGATACAATCAAAGGCAAAAATCTGCAAGTGATTGGAGTTCCAGAACAGGGGGAGAAAACAGAAAACACAGAGAGGATCATTGAAGAATTACTGACAGAAAACTTTCCCAATAGCATGAAAGATGAAAAGATGACCATCCAAGAAGGTCAACAAACCCCATATAGGATATACCCCAAAAGAAAATCACCAGGAAATATTATAATCATACTTGCTAAAACCAAAGACAAATAATCCTGAAAGCAGTTTGAGAAAAACAAAAAGTCACATACAGAGGAGAAACAATAAGACTAAGCTCAGATTATTTGGCAGAAACCATGCAGGCAAGAAGGCAATGGGATGACACATTTAAAACTTTCAAAGGAAAAAACTGCCAGGCAAGAATAATATATCCTGCAAAACTCTTGTTCAAATATGATGGTGAAATTAGGTCATTTCCAGATACAAAGAAATTAAGGGACTATGTAAAAACCAAACCATACTTACAAGACTTATTAAAGGGAATCCTTCAATCTGAGAACAAACAACATCAGATCACAGGCTGAATCTAGGACACAGGATTCTACTAACCAGATACCAACCTAGAAAATGAACTCTTAAGGACTATTCAAAACCAAAACAGTTACAACAGGGAACCAGAGAGGTTAATCTGTAAATGACAACAACATCAGAATAATAAAAGGGAGAATAAACAGTGTACGTATAGAACCTTCTAATGGGGAAGAAGGCAAAGCGATACCAAGTAATAATAGACTGGTTCAAACCTAGGAAGATAAAGGTAAATTTCAAGGTAACCACAAAAAAAGTTAACAAACCTATTCATCAAAGTAAAGAACAAAAATATAAAGTCTCAGTAAAAAGAAAACCTACAAAAACAAAAGAAATGAAAAAAAAAATCCACAAACAAAAGGAATTCAGCACAGGAGACCAAGAAAAACAAAGAAAACATAGACTCCACAAAAAAAAAGCACTACAAAATGACAGCAATGAACTCATACCTATCAATAATTACACTGAATGTAAATGGCCTAACTGCACCCATAAAGAGATGGAGAGTGACAGAATGGATAAGAAAACAGGATCCATCAATATGCTGTCTACAAGAGACACCACTTTAGAAACGAAGATATAAATGTATTAAAAATCGAAGGATGGTAAAAAAATATATCAAGCAAACAGCTACCAAAAAACAGCAGGAATGGCAATACTAATCTGAGATAAAATAGATTTTAAAACAAAATTCACCATAAAAACAAAGAAGAATACTATGTAATGATTAAGGGGATGTTCCATCATGAAGATATAACCATAATAAACATCTACACACCCAAAGACAGGGCTCCCAAATGCATAAAATAAACTCTAACAGCACTGAAAACAGAAATTGACAGTTCCACAATAATAGTAAGAGACTTCAGCACACCACTCTCAGTAAAGGACAGAACATCTAGAAAGAAACTCAACAAAGATACAGAAGACCTAAAGGGCACAATCAGCCAACTTGACCTCATAGACATACATACAACACTACACCCAACAGCTTCAAAGTACACATTCTTTTCCAATGTACATGGAACGTTCTCCAGAATAGAGCACATCTTAGGCCACAGAGCAATCGTCAGCAAGATCCAAAACACTGAGGTAATACAAAGTATCTTCTCTGACCACAATGCCATCAAGGTAGAAATTAACAACAGAAAGAGCAAGGAAAAAAAGTCAATTACATGGAAACTGAATAACACCCTGCTTACATATCACTGAGTAATAGAAGAAATCAGAGATGGAATCAAAAAATTCCTAGAATCAAACAAGAATGAAAACACATCATACCAAAACCTCTGGGACACAGCAAAGGCAGTCCTCAGAGGACAATTTATAGCAACAGATGCACATATCAAAAAAGAAGAAAGGGACAAAATCAAAACGTTAACTACACAACTCCAACAAATAGAAAGAGAACAGTGAAAAAAAGCCCACAGCCACTAGAAGAAAGGAAATAATAAAGATCAGAGCAGAAATAAATGAAATAGAGAATAGAAAGAATCAACAAAAATGACAGTTGGTTCTTTGAAAGGATCAACAAAATCAACAAACCCATGACCCAATTAACAAAAGAAAACCAGGAAAGGATGCAAATAACCCAAATAAGAGATGAAATGGGGGACATTACAACCGACCCAACTGAAATAAAAAGGATAATAACAGAGTCTTATGAAAAACTATACTCCAACAAATTTGAAAACCTAGAGGAAATGGATAAAGTTCTAGAAACACACTACCTACACAAACTACCACAAAGTGATGTTGAAAATCTGAACAGACCCATAACAAGAGAAGAGATTGAAAAGGTAATAAAAAAACTCCCAACAAAAACAACCCTGGACCAGATGGCTCCAGTGGAGAATTCTACCAAACATTCATCGAAGAGCTTATACTAGTACTACTCAAATTATTTCAGAACATAGAAAAGGAAAGAATACTTCCAAATTCATTCTATGAAGCCAGCATAATGCTGATACCAAAACCAGGCAAAGATGCCACAAAAAAGAAAATTACAGACCAATATCTCTCATGAATATAGATGCAAAAATTCTCAACAAAATTCTAGCCAATAGAATTCAGCATCATGTGAAAAAAATAATACACCACAACCCAGTGGATTCCTACCAGGTATGCAAGGATGGTTCCACATTAGAAAATCAATCAACATAATTCACCACATAAATAAAAGGAAAGAAAAGAAACACATGATCATCTCAACTGATGCAGAAAAGTCATTTGACAAAATCCAACACCCATTCCTGATAAAAACTCTTAATAAAATAGGTATAGAAGGGAAGTTTCTTAACATGATAAAGGGCATCTGTGCAAAACAACGGCCAACATCATTCTTAACGGAGAGGGTGAAAACACTCCCCTTGAGAACCGGAACAAGACAAGGATGCTTTTTATCACCACTCCTATTTAACATTGTGCTAGAAGTCCTAGCTAGAGCAATAAGGCAAGAAAAAGAAATAAAGGGCATCCAAATTGGTAATGAAGAAGTTAAACTGTCCCTGTTTGCGGATGATATGATACTATACATAGAAAACCCTAAAGACTCCACGAGAAAACTACTGGAACTAACAGAAAGATTCAGCAGAGTTGCAGGATACACGATAAACACAAAAGTCGGTTGGATTCCTATACACCAATAAACAGAATGATGAAAAGGAAATCAGGAGAACAATACCATTTATAACAGCCCCTAAAAAAACAAAATACTTAGGAATAAATCTAACCAGAGATATAAAAGACCTATACAAAGAAAACTACAAAACACTACTGCAAGAAACCCAAAGAGATCTACATAAATGGAAAAACATACCATGCTCATGGACAGATAGACTCCATTTTGTGAGAATGACAATTCTACCCAAAGCAATTTATAAATACAATGCATCCTCATCTGAATACCAACAATATTCTTTAAAGAGATGGAAAAACTAATCATTAACTTTATATGGAAAGGAAAGAAGCCCTGGATAAGTAAAGCACTATTGAATAAAGTAGGAGGACTCACACTACCTGACCTCAGAACCTACTATACAGCTACAATAGTCAAAACAGCCTGGTATTGGTACAGTGACAGACACATTGACCAATAGAACAGAACCCAGAGGTAAATCCATCCACCTATGGTCACCTGATCTTCGACAAGGGCCCAAATTCCATCAAATGGGGAAAAAACAGTCTTTTTAACAAATGGTGCTGGCAAAACTGGGTGTACATCTGCAAAACAATGAAACAAGACCCATACCTCACACCATATACAAAAACTAATTCAAAATGGATCAAACACCTAACTATAAAGCTAAAAACTATAAAGTTCCTAGAAGAAAAAATAGGATCAATGCTAGAGGCCCTAATGCATGACATTAACAGGATACAAACCATAAAAAACAACATACAAATCCCAGAAGATAAGCTAGACTACTGGGATCTTCTAAAAATTAAACAGTTATGCTCATCAAAAGAAATCACTAGAAGAGTAAAAAGAGAACCTACAGACTGGGAAAAAAATTTTGGACACTACAAGTCAGACAAAGTTTTAATCCAACACTTCTACCATAAAAAGACAAATAATCCAATTTAAAAATGGGCAAAGGAAATGAACAGACACTTCAACAGAGAAGACATTCAAGCGGCCTACAGACACATAAGGAAATTCTCGCGATCACTAGCATATTAGAGAAATGCAAATTAAAATCACAATGAGATACCATCTCACCCCAGCATTACTGGCACAAATCAAAAATACTGGAAATAACAAATGTTGGTGAGGCTGTGGGGAGATCAGAACTCTTATGCACTGCTGGTGGGAATTCAAAATGATACAACCATTTTGGAAAATGATATGGTGCTTTCTTAGAAAGCTAGAAATAGAAATACCATACGATCAAGCAATCCCACTCCTAGGAATTTATCCTAGAGAAATAAGAGCCGTCACACGAATAGACGTATGCACACCCATATTCATTGCAGCACTGTTCACAATAGCAAAAAGATGGAAACAATCTAGATGCTCATCAACAGATGAACGGATAAACAAACTATGGTACACACAAGCAATGCAGTATTATGCAATGATAAAGAACAATGATGAATCTGTGAAGCATCTCGTGCTTCATGAGAGAAAAGACCTGGAGATCTGCTCCTGTAAAGACTGTTGTTGTTGTGCGCTGTCAAGTCGATTTAGACTCACATAGCCTAGGAAACCCCATGGGGCACTTCCACTCTGTGCTGTAGGGTCGCTATGAGTCAGAATTGACTCAACTACACACAACAACATCAGTCATTCTACTCTACAAAATATAACATTCTAATGTTGAACATAAAGTTTATATATGAACATATTCCAGCTCAATAAAAGGAAAAGCTTTCTTGTAGTCTAAATGGTTAAAAATGTGGGCACTCTATGAAGAAAAGTTTGATTCCGTTATCAGAGGTATTCAAAAGAGATTGAAAAACCACTTTAGAAAGAAATTGCAGAGAAATTCTAGTTATAGGTAAATCCATTCATTTATTCTTCAACTCAGCAAATAAATGGAGTGTCTACTCTGTGCCAAGCATTGTGTTAGCTACTAGGAAAGCAGTGATGAGCCCTAACAGTTGTGATTCCTGTCTTCCTACATCTTATACTCCAGTAGTGGAGACAGATATTAATCAGGTAATTACACACAAAAAAAGCCAAATTATGATAACTATATAAAAAGGTCAGTTGGCCTAGTGATCATCAATATCCTTTCCAAACACAAAATGGGTTTATTTATTTATTTGACAGTTCTTACTCTAGTTATCAAGCACTGATGTCATAATTTAAGTTTTTTATTCAAGAATAACTGCAAAAAGGGAGAGTGAGAATACACTGAGTTTTACAATCTGCTTCTCACACACACACACAAAGAGTTGCCTTCTTTTCTTTATAAAGTAAATCATGATTGGGCAATATGAGATGTTTAAATATATTGTGAAGCCTACCACTGAAGGTTTTGTTGTTTGAAAGATGGACTGCACTTTTAATTGGAAGAATTTCTACAGCAGAAGCAATTATTCCCTTCTATAAAAATTCTTCAGAACATGTTGTTTATTCCACAGTGTAGAGCAGAGCAGGAGAAAAAAAAAAAAGGGAAATAAATGAGGTATATTGTTTCATAATCTCATTAGGAAGGCACAGATTAATCACCCTTAACTGCAGTAAAAATTGTTCTGTCACCTTCTTCTCTCTCTCGCCCACATTAGACCAAGGAGTGACAACAACTCATTTGGTCATAGTCCATAATTCTTTCAACCATCACATTCTGCCTCCACCACAACAGACTTGGTTCGAGGAGCAATGAGTAAAGCATTTGGGGAAGTTTATCATGGTCCACGCAGCAACTGCTCATGAAAGTGTGGAACGGCTGTCCTTCCCACAATCTGGTCCTGAATCACAGGAAGGAGCATACATTGGTTCTGGGGCAGAATTGAGGGTTACTATGACGAGGCAACGCATGAGCAGATGACTTTATTTCCTCTTACTGTCACTGACAGTCTAACAACTGTGTGGTGGGCATCCATTTTAAACACAAAGTGTTTTCAAGAGAATAAAAATAAGCAACCCCAAATGTGAACAACATATATCCCTCTAGTGAATGAGCAAAAGGTTGAGTTTGTGTTATTTTGAAAGTCACCTGTGTTAATAATAATTCCCCCCAAACAAAACCCGTTGCCATTTAGTTGATTCTGACTCATGGCAACCCCCTGTGTTACAAGAAGAACTGCTCCATAGCATTTTCTTCTTTACAGAAGCAGATAACCAGGCTTTTCTTCCACAGAGCTGCTGAGTGGGTTTGAACTACCCATCTTTAGGTTGGCAGTCAAGTGTAAACCATTTGTGCCATCTAGGGGGCATATAAAACCATAAGTCTATGGTTTTCTAACATGAAAAACAGTCTTAGATTATCATTAATACACAGCAGAAAGTTCACTGTTAATAAAGGTGCATAGTATTTTTGTCAAAATATGCTATCTAGATAGTAAAACCTCATTAATTTGAAACTCAGCTAGCAAAAACACTTTCAGCTTCCAATACAGTGGGTGGTAAGCTGCGTGCTCCAGGACATCTTCTACGCCAACTTCACTGGCCAAAAATGCAGAGAATTGGGCTCTCACAAAAAGCACGAGGATGGTCTGCCAAAGAGAGGAAGTCATGGGCAGAATGAAAGGGGCTACTTTGTTTGCCATCCAGCCCTGGCCTTCTCTCCTTATAAACAGGTGATTTGGGGTCATTCACTTTCCTAAGAAATCAATTTCCTAAAACACAATTTCCTAAGAAAGCTTGGATCCAGGACCAAATATTTATTTCAAAGACAAAGCTAGGATGTGTAATAACCTTTGTTTCATAGAACAGGTATGCTCTAGGAAAGGTGGCTAAAGAGTGAGTTTTCACAAAGCAGTATTCTTTCCACTTAGTTCACATTTTGAATTTGCCCAAAAGGAAAAAAATATATCTGAGGTGAAATCAATGGAAAAGAAAGGAAAGTGTATTGGAGAAATCTAGAGGCGTCTGCCAATGGCACAATTTTGACGGCTAGCAGCTGAATAATCAACCAATATCTTTCCCTTTGAAGACATTGTTTCATTTTCCCAAGTCTAAGACTTTATGCCTTGAGTACTCTTTATTCTTGCTCTTTGACACTTGTCTGTCTAGATTTCCAAAAAAAAAAAAAAAAGTCCTTCTGTGTCCAGGTCCTCAAATCTAGTTTTTCACTATTTTTATAAAATGTAAGCATTCTGAGTGCAAGGAACCCTGACTTGTTTCTGGCAACTAGAACTGTGTAGATGTAATAACACTGTGCACCGGCTTGCATTGAGCAAGATATGCACAGGCTTAATTGCATTTACTTGCTAATCTGTGGTGAGCAATTTCACACGGGTTTCACCATATCGTTGACGTGATGGGGGGCAGGTGAAATTGAGAAGTGCAGATTGGTGGGAAGGCACAAATGGGCCCATGTGTACCATGCTTATTGGGTAATCCAGCCCTGCTACCACATAGCTGATACTGACTGAATAAACCTCTGTCACTATCTGATTTAAGAATCTCATCACCTTTTGCTTTGTCCTTGCTGTTGTTACTCTAAAAGCTGGTCAACTGGTCTCCCTGCTCTTACTCTCTCTGCCTCCCACAAAACAGTTGTCAGTGTTTATCTTCCTAAATCATGGTGCTGATCAAGTTATATTATGGCTCAAAAGGCACCAATGACTCTTCACTGCTGAACTCAAATTCCTCTATGTTATGTGTTAGAAATTAAGAGAAATCATAAACTCCAGGGCTGGAACAAGAGAGAGAGGTAAGTTGGATGGAGTAGTTAAGAGTGTCTTTTTTATGTGTGTGTGTGTGTTTATGTGGTTTGCTGGCTGAAAAGTAAAGGAAACTAAACGTAGAGGATTGATACAGTCAGGACAATGTTTTGGTTGTGATCTTGCTCAGGGGTGGATTATCCAACAGGCAAGGTAAGCACAGTGCTTACCTTGTTTACCAGATCATCTGTAGTGAAAAATTTCACATTTTTTTCACCACAACGAAGACTCTGCTTCTAGGTATGGCTGGCATCTCTCTCTCTCTCCCAACCCCACAGCACCTTCCTACAGAATCCAAAGCCTCTCGAAATTTACAATCCCTGAGAGGGACGGATGACCCAGTAAGTAAGGTAAGCACAGGATTACTTGTGCTTACTTACTAATCTGTAGTGAACAATTTCACCTGGGTTTCACCACATCAAAAATTGTTCACTGCAGATGATCTGGTAAGCAAAGCAAGCACTGTGCTTACCTTGCCTATTGGATGATCTGCCCCTGATTTTGCTTGATTAATACATTAGGAAAAGGGTTAAAGATGCTCTCCTGTGTTCTCCTGGAGATCAGACGAAGGAAGAAGAGGGCCTTCTTGATGCTGCCCTGGGTCGAGGATCAGCCAGCCTCTTTCAAGGTCTTCTCATTTGATTCTGAGACTCTACTACATCATCTGCCACCAAACACAGCTCCTATATTAGCAAAGTTCGGTTCTTATGAGTCCACCCAAAGTTTGTAAATGTGCCACACGTTTTTCCATTCCAGTATCTTTTATCATCCTTCATTTGGTAGTCCTTCCTTATTTTTTGTTAGTCAAAATCCTATCTTTCAAATGGTATTCTGATTTAAGACAGGAGTTAGCCACAAAAGGATTATGCCATAGATGTTTTAAATAAATGAGTTGACCACTTCATTGTTCTACTCATTATCCCTTCCCTCTCAAGCCCTTGTCACCAATGTGCTTCCTTGGCCACTGACATGCTGCATCCTCCCCCATCCCTGTGGATTTGCTACGTACCCAGCAATCCTTTCACTTCACTCTTCTTGCTTTGGTAGCTCAGCAAATCACTGGCATTCTTAGTTTAAACTTGCTCGTTTTTCCTGCCATTTGCTAATCCCTTGACTTCTGCGAGCCAGCCTTGTGGTGTCTCTCAAGCATCCTGCTAGCATTCCCCATGGAGCCATAGAACACCCCAAGCGGAAGAGTAGTTATCCTTTAAGAACACAATTACAAGTCATCTCCTTCAAGGAGCTATAAAAATAGTGGAAGGTGGAAGTGGATACATGGTGTGGCAAAAGAGAAATAGGAATTTTCCTGGCCAAGAGATTGCTTCTTTAATTTTTATCACCTAAGAACATCTGATTTCCTCTCCCACCTTGCCACCACTGCAACCATTTGAGGGACTCGGGCTAAAATGTTTTTAATAATTGCAATATTAAGCAAGATAAATGCTGCCCTCTAAATAGCACTGCTAATGGTCTTTAAAAATGAGAACACAATACTGAAAAATAATTTCATCCTGAACTTTGATCATACTAATCACTCAGACTGATTCTAATCTATTACTGGCAGAGCTCCTATCAACCAGCTCTAACAAAGTGCCACAAGATAATATTTTCCATAGAATCTTAAGTTCCATCATATTATTTTTTGAGAGGCAATACGACAGTGCAGAAAGAGAAGTAGACAGAATTAGAAACATGAATGTGAGTGCAAATTCTATGTTATCTGCTGCAAATTCCTTTGTCTCTAGATTTTTCTTTTATCACTGGTAATATAAGCTTAATGTTTCAGACTTCATCTTAAAAAGCACATGCATGCTCATACATGGGAAATCGCTCCAAAATAATAAATTACTCTACATATACACAACATTATTAACAGCACATGCTACATTAATTAATAAATATATGACTTAACACCTGAGACACTGTGATTTAGAAATGAGGGCCTCCTTTCAACCTATTTGCTAAATGGACAAACCACCGACATCATTATCACCAACTGTCATCATAATCAAATTGTCATCCACAGTTTATTATTTAATCTCGGAACTGCACTAGATGCCTTACATAGGTTGTCTCACTTATCTTCAAAATTATTGTGTAAGTAGGTGTTATTATTCACTGTTTCTATTTAGGAAAGAAAAACTCAATTTTTTACCCAGACGAGTATTAGGAATGGAATTTTAGTTGTTTGAGCCCAAACCTCACCTTCATTCCCTTTACTCGAAAAAAAAAAAACAAAAGGAAAGGTTAGTCTGAACTGTTCAACATAGCAGCCACTACCTACACGTGACTATTTAAATGTAAATAAATTAAAATGAAATAAAATTTAAAATTCAGTTCCTCATTTGCACTGGACACATGTCAAATACTCAAGAAGCTCGATACTACCCACTGCAGATACAGACGATTTCCATCACTGCATATAGTTCTTTCGGGCAGCGCTGGGTTAGACCATGGCCCCCTTAGCATAGTACCCTGTATCATTTGACACAGGTATCAAGAAACTTTTTGTGGAATCCTGGGTACCATCTCTCACATTACCCTCAAAAGATTTATTCCCCAAATATTCCCAAGCTCCCTTGAATAGCCATTATGAATTCGAACATGTTTATTTTTAGTGCATACCATTAATTGTATTTTCTAACTTTACTACCAGTTAGGAAAAGTGTATTTTAGTATGTGTGTGTTGTGGGGGGGTGGGTGAGGGGGTGGAATATTTACAATAATAAGTATCAAACATCAAGAACTGCCTTGAATTTGCATATGTAGCTAAGTGTAATGGCCAAGCATGAGGCAAGTCCTAACTGCCCTTAACTAGCTGAGTCAACTTGAACAAGTGATTTGAGCAGTTTCCGCATCTGTAAAATAGAGATCGAGTAGTAAATATCCCATGAGGTTATCAGATTAACCAAGACAATCCTCATAAAGTACTAATGTTTGTAAGGTGTCTGACACATAGTAAGCACACAATGAATGGAAATTATTGTTATAATAATAGTACCATAAACAACTATTATTATCTGACTTTGACTTTGTGAGCTAGAATCATATTTTCTTAAGCCCAAATCTACACAGATCTGGAGGATCTCTGTCTAACTTAGACAAACGGAGCAGATGTACTCAGTAATGGAACTAATCAATAAGTTATTCTTCTTGTCCCCTCAAATCGGCTTCTAATGTTCAGTAAAATGAAATAATTAATCCAAATCAATAACCAAGAAGCAGCTCTGAATGACAGGAGGGGAAGCACTAATAGGATTAACATAATTCTGCCATGTCACACTGGATGTAACACCAGTTGATATAATTTTTCCCCACTGATGTAATTTTAAAGGTGATTCATACTGCTTTCACAGATGACAAATGTACCTGAGGACGACAAAGACAAATTAGATTTACCCATCAAAACAATTTAGAGTTTAACATTTATGATAATACATTTTAATGGTAATTTTTAATCAAATGATCTTATGCTCAAAGGGCTACTTCAAATCAAGAGGCATAATTTTGCTTCCTTATAAACAAGAAAGGAACGTATTGACTTTTGCCTAAAAAAGAGGAGACTTTGGTTTTGTTGACCAGAAGCTCAGTTTCAGGACTGGTTTCTTTCTAAAATTTTCATTTTACATCACACTCTCTTAGAAATAGTAAACACATAGCTATTCTTCCAAGTGTGGAAAAGGCTAGAGAGAAGAAAATGTTGACTGGTGCATCGAGGTAGCAAATGTCAGCTCACCTCAGTGCCTCATGCCATGACTTGGCATGGGCGTAGGAGAGAAAGCTCTGCAGGAAGGATAGAGGGGGAGACTAACCCTGAGATACATTGATGTGCATCTCTGCAGAGGCTACTATTGGTGACTAGCAATCTAGGACACATAGCCCCCCACCAGCCCCACCCCCAAATACTTTATTACCATGTAAGGCTGTCAGAATTCACCTGCAATACTAAGGAATGAAGACACCTGGAATTGGCCAAGATTAATGGTTCAGTGATAGAATTCTTGCCTTCCATGTAAGAGTCTTGGTTCAATTCCCAGCCAATGCACCTCACATGCAGCTACCACCTAGTGGTCAGTGGAGGCTTGAGTGCTGCTACAATGCCGAATAGGTTTAAGGGGCGCTTCCAGACTAAGACAGACTACAAAGAAAGTCCTGGTGATCTACGTCAAAAAATGAGCCAATAAGAACCCTGTGGATCTCACAGTCTATTCCACAACCCATCATGGAGATGGCCCAGGACCAAGGAGTGTTTTATTCCGTTGCGCATGAGGTAACTATGACTCAGGTGTTGCAATGAGGCAGGGGCTGACTCAAGGGCAACTAACAACAACAACAGGAACTCTCCACCACACTGACTGAATAATGAAAGTCAGAGTGGAGAACTATAGCCACAATTAAAATTATACAAAAGAAAATCCTGTATTTCATGAATATCTCAATTTGTAGTCTAAGATTTTCACCCATTATGCATGTAGAAAGCTAAGGATGATTATGATACCATTTGACTATGTTCGCTTACTAAGACAGTGGTTCTCAAACTTGGCCCCACATTGTCATCACCTGGAGAGCTTAAAAAATTACTGATGCCTGGTTCCCACTCCTAGAGATTCTGATTTAACTGATCTTTGAAGTAGACTGAGCATTATGAATTTAAAAACAAGCTCCTTCAGGTAACTGAGGGGCCCTGTGGCACAGATTTGGCTGAAAACCAAAAGGTTGCCATTTTGAGTCAACCAGCTATTCCTTGGAATCTCTATGGAGCAGCTATACTCTGTCCTACAGGGTCACTATGAGTCAGAATTGACTTGACAGCAATGGGTCAGGTAATTATAATGTGTAGCCAAGTTTAAAAATCAATACTCTAAGATAAAGTTTATATTTTATTATTTGTTCAAGACTGAAGAGGTCTCAAAATCCTCAGAGTGTGTGTGTGTTGCTGGGTGGGGTGGGGGAGAAGATATGGATTAAAAGCTTGAGAAGGCAAGGTCTCTGGGGACCATCAGTGGCTTTAGGAACAGATAGAGGTTTTAAGAGCTAGGTGATGCAAGTTCTCTCCACGATCACAGTCTCTCTGTGCTGTGAATTCAGTTCTTGGTCTTTTGCCTGAAATATAAATATCAAGTATTTCTAGGGGCAGAAAGAGACAAGGCCAGGTTGGCATAGCCTCAGGTCATTTCTTTCTTCTCATGCTCAGGACGAGTGAGGAGAAAAGCCACATTTCTCTCTGGTGACCAACAAGGTTTAATGTCACCTCGACTGGAGGAATATTGGCCATAGGCGCCTTTATAATTAAATACCAGGAGAAGCTTCTGAGCCAAAGTTCATTTTATGCCAATTTCATTTCCCATAGGCTAGCTAGGGAAAAACTTTCTTTCTAAATGGTAAATTCATACAATTGGAAAAGTGCCTAAGTATACCAAATTTCAGAATTGAAGTAATTACTCAAGAAGCCCAGGATCCCAAGTAACTTTACATTAAATTCTTTGAACATATTAATTAAAATATTTCCCACTATTTTTATACTTAAATAATATAAACTTAGAAAGAGTATGACAATTGGCAAAGACCTTCTGAAAATAAATTTATTTAACCCAGAACTTTTTCTTGATTTTTAATTCAAAGATTTCCATGAGAAACATAGAATATATTCAAATTAGTTTGTGGCTGCTATTGATATACAGTCACTATTAAATTTTTTTTTTAAACCTTGTCATTTGTTTGCACATATTTTGTACTAGAGTTTAGGGGTGATCCTAAAATGCAATTAATAACTAGTTGCAATATCTATGGATTACCTTGAGCAGAAATGGAGAGCCTTATGAGCATCATCAAATCTAAATTTGAGTGAATCATGCATACTAGGCGAACTTGATTTGTTACTGTGTGGTTCTGAATATGAAGAACTTTAAAGGACATAAAGAAATATAACTTCTCACATTGATAAGGAAATTGTAACTTGTAGAAAAAAAATGATAAAATGTTAACATTGTGAAATTTCAAAGTGTGGCTAACAGAAAGGTTTTCACATTTTTAAATCATTTAAGGAATGGCCGCATGTCATCTCCACCAGGGATAGCCTCTGTTTGTTTTGTTCACTGGGAACTGTACAGATTCCACACAAGTAATAAAGATCACTTGAATGTTATTTTATTTGCTCATGATCAGAGTCAACTTTGGTCATACAGGCCTCCCCCTCCTACCCCCAGCCTCCAATTTACAAGAACGGCTGAAAGAGATTTTACACTCTGATAATTTTATTCCAGTGTTTCACTTTAGACATTGTCTTAGTTACCTAGCGCTGCTGTAAGAGAAATACCACAACTGGATGACTTCAACAAAGAGAAATTTATTCTTTCACATTCTAGTAGGCTAGAGGTCCAAATTCAGGACACCAGCTCCCGGGGGAGGCTTTTTCTGTCAGCTTTGGGGGAAGGTCCTTGTCATCAATCTTCCCCTAGTCTAGAAGCTGAGGGTGCAGGGACTCTGGATCCAAAGGATGGCTCTGCTCCCAGCACTGCTTTCTTGGTAGTATGAGGTCCCCCTGCCTTTCTGCTCCCTTCTCTTATATCTCAAAAGAGGATTGATTCAAGATACAACCAAACCTTGTAGATTGAGTCCTGCCCCATTAACATAACTGCCTCTAATCCTGCCTCATTAACATCATAGAGGTAGGATTTACAACACATAGGAAAATCATACCAGATGACAAAATGGTAGACAATCACACAATACTAGGAATCATGGCCTAGCCAAGTTAACACATATTTTGGGGGAACACAATTTAATCCAAAACAGACATGGTAATCTAAGCCTGAAGGTTAGGGTGATCTTTAATTACCACTGTCTTATGGAGATGCGGTAACCCTTCGGATCAAGTAATATTCAAACAGAGAGAGCTGGCGTTGAGAAATATCATTTTAAAGGCACGTATCAAAAAAGAATTCGTAACATTGCTTTAAATCTACTTCAATAAATACAAGATAAATCAAATGTAGGTCTATTCTTACTCGCTTTTTCTAAGGGATGGCACAATAATTCTTAGACCAGAAGAACATAATGGATAAAAAGGGGAACAGATTGTTTTATTTTCTTCTGTAACACAATATTTCAGTCTTAAAAAACAGTCAAAAAGACAGCATCTAGGTGTGGGTGGTATAATTGAGTTAATCACTCCCTCCATGTTGTTATTCTCTTTGCTGCATATTTAAGTGCAGAAAGAATAAAGCAATGAATTCTAGATTAAAAAAGGTAATTGAAACAGGTAGAATGGTTAAACACCATTTTCCATTACTGATGGTAAATGAATTATGATTTAAAAGCACATCACAGAGGAGATCAACCTGATGATTCATTTGGAACGTTTCACCTGGATTCAAAGAGGTCCAAAAGATTCTGGTTTGGGGAGTTTATTTTACTTTGAATTATAACAATTTCATTAAAGGCTGACCCTACCCTCTTTCTAATGACAGAAATGTGACTGAAGATAGTCATGAACAGTAGCTGGGTTGTCTACCATCAATAGTAGAAAAGAGAAAAATTGTGGATGGCTCTGCTCCTTCTAGAAACTCTTAGAGCTATACTTGCATGCCTCAGCTCCTGGAATGGTTTTGCACTAACACAACTCCACAAGAACCAGTGGAAAGACCCACAAAGGGAACAATCCTTTGGTTCCATTCCAGTGGAAATATCCACAGCTCATATTAGTCCTCTCGCCACCAAAGCCTACCTGAAAGAACTCCATGATGTTGTACTCTAAAGTTTTTCAGTAATAGCAAAAGCTGGGCTAAGAGAACCATCAGAATTTTATTTCAGGACTACCTATATAGCTAACTTGTGATTAAAAAAACACAAAACAAAACAAAAAACAACAAGTACACTCCAATGTCTAGAAACAGGTATATTTTACATCATTCATAAACAGGTAATGAACATATATTGAACTTGACTAATTTCAATATTTTAATAATGGAGCCACAAGTTTATTAAGTTTTATAAATCTGTACCATAACCTCCAGAAACAAAGACCAAAATCAACCATCTGATCTAAATTGCTTTGTTTTAATAATAGTGTTTAGGTTCTTTAGTTTGGCTATTCAAAGAATTTTGTATGGGGATGCAAGTGGGTTTGGAACATTCTCTCCCTCTATACTGCATCATAAATTCCTACCAGAATTTTTATTTGATGGTGAACTTTATGTTAGTTGCACTTTTGTGTTTTTGTACTTAGATGGAAGGAATATTGGGCCCTCTGGTGGCCAATATTATAGTGCTCGTTGGTGTCACCAGAATTCCGTCACCTTGGGGTGTTAGGAACAAAGGTGGATGGAAAGAAGGGAAGTCACCCAAGTTCAGGTAAACAAAGGTGTGCATACACCACACCCATACGTCTTCTTGTTTTCAAAACAATATTTCCAGTGGTTGTTTTAGGCTCAAGGTTAGCCTTCCATTTAAAAGGTAAACCAAATGAATTGAAATTCAGACATTAAATGGGGGTGATTTTGACAACAGGTAGGAAAAAAAAAAAAGGAAATTTCATAATACTAACAGATATTAACAGACATAATTAGTTTATTTTTAAATTTATCATCACTTATAAGAGAGTTATAAGTGATGATAGATTTAAAAAAATATGTGAAGCCCCTGGGTAGCAAAAATGAGTTAGCTGCTAACCAACAAGTTGGTGGTTTGAGTCAACCCAGAGGCACCCACAAGAAAGGTCTGGTGATCTACTTTAGAAAAATCAGCCATTGAAAACCCTATGGAACACAGTTCTACTCTGACACACATGGGGTCTCCGTGAGTCATACGCAACTCGACAGCAACTATTTTTTTGTTTGTATGTATGTTTTGTATAAATTTTTAACTTGTTAATATTGTTCACTACACAAATGACATCAAAAGAAGAAATGAGAGATTTTAAAAAATAAATTAACTCTTAAAAATGATTCCTGATTCAAAAAATAATTAGACGTAATTTATTAAATAGCGTCTTGGTGACACAGTGGTTAAGAGTTAGGCTGCTAACCAAAAGATGGGCAGTTCAAATCCACCAGCTGCTCCATGGAAACCCTATGGGGCAGTTCTACTCTGTCCTACAGGATCACTGTGAGTCAGAATCCACTCAGTGGCACTGGGTTTGGTTTTTTGCTTTTTTGGTGGCCTGTAAGATTTAATGCATTTCTGAAAGTGATTACTTATTTTCAAAGGAGATATTCACTGGAGAATTTTAAGTTATGATTATTTTAATGATGAAATTCAGCAAGTTTCTAACAGAGGCTGACATTTTGACTGTTTTCAGATGCAGGTTTCCTTTTATTTTCAAGTCAGCAATGAATGCATACCAAATTATTAATTTGTAGAAACCAATCAACATATTTCCTTACACAACGCAAGCAGATAGGTATGTATAGGATGGAATACTTAGATATACGTCATTTTATCTCCAGCTTTAGAATGTGTCCTCATTTATATATCATAACGTGAAAGCATACTACATGTGTGAAATGTCAGACATTTTTTCAATCTCACAATAAAAAATGATAATAGTGCAGAAAATAGTATAATTTAGAGCATTAATTTCACGTTATTGAACGTAAATCACATTAGATTAGACAAATAGATGCTATATACGTATATGTATATATGCACAGGGCAATCCTTCATTCCCAGTTCTTGCAGAAAAAGAAAAGTAATTGTATATTATTCGTTGTGCTTTGAGATCAGAAAATCTTGCATGTAAGCTACTTTCCAAGATTATTTGAATCTAGAATATTATTAGTACAAAATAATTACTGCAGATGTGAATAATAACTTCTTATTAAGAATTCATTACTTGTAGGTCAATTTCGGAACTTAATTTCACAGGGTCTATGGTTTGCCATCAGTCTAAAGGATAATTACGAATGACCTTATTCAAAGATTGAGACTTAGAAGTACAAGAGGATTATAAGGGCACAGGAAATCTAACCACTATCCAACTGTTAACTTTGGTTAATTAAAACCATTTTGATGGATATGTGATTTTGCTTTTAAAATTGTAACACTCTACAGAGACATAATAAGAAAATAGGGGAAATTTATGGCATTTTATCTTATCATCCCCAGACATTTGTCCATTTGTCATACTGTGGTGGCTTACATGTTGCTGTGATGCTGAAGCTATGCCACCAGTATTTCAAATAACAGCAAGGTCACCCATGGTGGACAGGTTTCAGCAGAGCTTCCAGACAAAAATGGCTAGGAAAAAGGAACTGGTAGTCTACTTCTGAAAAAATTGGCCAGTGAAAACCTTATAAATAGCAGCAGAACATTGTCTGGTATAGTGCCAGAAGCTGAGCCCTTCAGGTTGGAAGGCACTCAAAATACTACTGGGGAAGAGCTGCCTCCTCTAAGTAGGGTCGACCTTAGTGATGTGGATAGAGAAAAGCTTTCCAGACCTTTGTTTGCTGATGTGGCATAACTCAAAATGAGAAGAAACACCTATAAACATCCATTAATAATCAGAACATGGAATGTATGAAGTATAAATCTAGGAAAATTGGAATTCATAAAAAGTAAAATGGAACACATAAAGATAGATATCCCAGGCATTAGTGAGCTGAAATGAACTGGTATTGGCCATTTTGAATCAGACAATCATATGGTCTACTATGAATGACAAATTGAAGAGGAATGACGTCTAATTCATCACCAGAAAGAACATTTCAAGATCATATCCTGAACTATAATGCTGTCAGTGATAGGATGATATCCATACGCCTACAAGGAAGAACAGTTAATAGGGCTGTTATACAAATTCACGCACCAAGAACTAATGCCAAAGATGAGGGTTGTATTCTTTCATCATACTTATTCAATCTGTATGCTGAGAAGCTGGACTATATGAAGAAGAACGTGGCATCAGGACTGGAGGAAGACTCATTAATAACCTGTGATATGTAGATGATACAACTTTGCTTGCAGAAAGTGAAGAGGATTTGAAGCACTTACAGTTGAAGATCAAAGACTACAGCCTTTAGTATGGATTTCACCTCAACATCAAGAAGACAAAAATCCTCACAAGTGGACCAATAAGCAACATCATGATAAATGGAGACAATACTGAAGCTGTCAAGGATTTTATTTTACCTGAATCCACAATCAACACCCATGGGAGCAGTGGTTAGGGATTCAAATGACTTGTTGCATTGGGCAAGTCTGCTGCAAAAGACCTCTTTAAAGTGTTCAAAGGCAAACATGTATTTTGAGGACTAAGATGCACCTGACCCAAGCCATGATATTTTCAATCACCTCATATGCATGCGAAAGCTGGACAACAAATAAGGAAAACCGAAGAAGAATTGCTGCTTTTGAACTATGGTGTTGGCAAAGAATATTGAATATACCATGGACTGCCAGAAGAATGAACAAATCTGTCTTGGAAGAAGTACATCCAGAATGCTCCTTAGAAGCAAGGATGGCTAGACTTTGTCTCATGTACTTTGGACATGTTATCGGGGGGGGCCAGTGCCTGGAGAAGGACATCATGCTTGGTAAAGTAAACGGTCAGCGAAAAAGAAGAAGACACTCAATGAGATGGAATGAAACAGTGGCTGCAGCATAACAACGATTGTGAGGATGGTTCTGGACTGGACAGCATTTTGTTCAGTTGTACGTAGATTGCTATGAGTTGGCACCGACTCAACATCATTTAACAACAACAACAATTTTATCATCAACATCATCAGCAATGAGATTATTTTGACACTAGGTAATAATATTGTCAAACTTTAGTTTGCACAAGATCACTTGGAGGCTTGTTGGATTTCCAAGTTCCATATCCAGAAATTCTGATTTAGGAGTCTTGCCATGTACCTTTCTTATGCCTCAAGAACTTGTATATGCACCCAGACTCACTGGTGTTACCTTCACAGTATATTTCATATTAGTTACATTTGGGAAAGAGAAAGCAACTCTTGTTCACCTTTATATTCTCCATAGCCCTCTACCCAATCCTGAGTGACATAGTCATTTATGAAATGCTTGTTAAATGAAAGATTGGAAGATTTTTAGTGAAGGAAGTCGTAGACAAAACCAATTTATCAGCATAAAAAAAAAAATATGTCCTGTCACACAAATGGGCAGAACATCAAACCACTGCTATGGCCTGGTCCAAGAAATGCCAAAGCAATCTTTATAATATATTCTGAATCCTAGCTTTAGAGAATGAGGCACAGATGTGGAACCTGGAGGAGACTTAGACACCAGATTACCTTAAGTCAAGGCAATCACAGATGAAAATCCATGTATTCCGCAACATTCAGAGCAGAGAAGTGGTCCTCCAGTCAAAGGAATAACTGCCTTTCCCTGCAGTGCTTCTGGCTTTCAAAACAAAGGACCATACAACCACTGGGAATGGTATTTATGCACACTCACAACCTATGAATGATATCCCCACAATCCTAGAGCAAAGAGGAAATATTCATATATGATTTGTATCCAGTGATGATTAAAAATACCATGCTCAGTCAAAGTTGTCTATCAATTTGTTCACTTCTCAAGGAAAATAAACATGAAACATGAATCTCACAAGGGAATAGGTCTAATATCCGCATCTCTAAATATGAAACTGTACAAGCTGCAAAAGATCTCTTTAATGTGTTGAAAAGCAAGACATCACTTTGAGGACTAAGGCGCACCTGACCCAAGCCATGATGTTTTCAATTGCCTTGTATGCATGCAAAAGCTGGACAATGAATAAGGAAGACAGAAGAAGAATTGATGTCTTGCCTTTGAATTATGGTATCGTTGAAGACTATTGAATGTACCATGGACTGCCAAAAGAACGTACAAGTCTGTCTTGCAAGAAATACTGCTTGGAAGTGAGGATGGCAAGACTTCATCTCAGGTACTTTGGACATGTTATCAGGAGGGACCAGTCCCTGGAGAAGGACATCATGCTTGGTAAAGTAGAGGATCGGTGAAAAAGAGGAAGACCCTTGATGAGACGGATTGACACAGTGGCTGCAACAATGGGCTCAAACATAGCAACAACTGTGAGGATGGCTCAGAGCCAGGCAGTGTTTCTTTCTGTTGTACATGGGGTTGGAACCAACTCAACGGCACCTAACAACAACAACAAATTTGAAACTGTACAAGCTTAAAATGGAAATTCTTCAGAGGTAAATCTTAAGGAGAAAGAGGAGACAAATTTCTTGAATGCTAGTGTCTCTCATTGGGGGAGACTCAGAATGGAAGTGGAAAGAGGAAAGCAAACAGAAAGAAGTAACTCTGACAAGGTAGAAATGAGAGGGGGAGAACAGACTCACCCGGCCAAAGGCAAAGTACATATAACTCGTGAAAAAGGAATTATCAAATACAATGGCAAGCGGAAAAGGGGTATCCCCAAGGGCTTGAATGTAAAATGACTTAAATGAGATTAGACAAAACAGTAGGTGTGGTAGAATTCTAGGGAAATTCCAAACTCTTAGGACTAAGTGCTACCAAGAGCCAGAACTGAGAAGCCAAACCAGTTGCCATTGAGTTGATTCCGATTCATAGTGACCCTATAGGACAGAGTAGAACTGCCCCATAGGGTTTCCAAGGAGCAGCTGGTGGATTCGAACTGCTAAACCTTTGGTTAGCAGCTGAGCTCTTAACCACTGCACCACCAGGGTTCCACCATGGCTCAGAAGGGGGTATTATTTCAAGAAAATCCCTTTGGTGTTTTTTTATGAACATCTCTTTAAAAAATGGTCTGAAAAAGAAAGAATTAGAAGGAGTAACATACCAGTTCCTCAAGCATGAAGAGAATTCCAAATTACAATGACAACGTTCAGAACGATTGTCAAACTAAGTGAGGGATCATACATTTTGGTGTGTCTGAGACAGGTCTTTGAACTGGTTCTTTCTCTTCAAACCCCTGATGAGAAATTGCATTTCTAACAAGTTTCCAGAAAGTTAGACATAAGAATCATCTATCCTCAGGGTTCGTTCGTTCTGGCTCCCCCTGGTCTGAGAGAAGGAATTCCCCTTCCCTTAACTGATGCCTTCAAGGAGAGCACTTGCATTTGTTTATTTATTGTGGTATAACAAATGACCACACAATTAAAGACTTAAAACAACACTCATTTACTATCTCACAGTTTCTGTAGGTCAGAGGTCTGGGCACAGCCTCACTGGGCCCTCTGGTCAGGGTCTCACAGAGCTGACATGTCTGGCCACACTCTCACCAGGAGGCTTGAATAGGGGAGGTCCCATTAACAAGTCTCTACAGGCTGTTGGCAGAATTCATCTCCTTGTGGCTGTTGGATTTATGGCAGCTTTTTGGTTCAAAGGAAGGAGAGCACCTCTGCTGTTCTGAGCCTCAAACTTCAGGAAAGGTCTGTTCCCTCCTTTCAAGGGCTCACCCAATGCATCTCACACAAAACCACCACCCTTCTGCCAGTGAACACCTGCATATTGTTATGATGCTGAACAGGTTTCAGTGGAGCTTCCCGACTAAGATGGACTATGAAGAGAAGCCTGGTGATTTACTTCTGAAAATCAGCCAATGAAAACCCTATGGAGCAAAATGGTCCAATCCACAGGGCCCGGGAAGCACAGGGCCTGGAAATATTTTGCTCCATTGTACATAGGGTCCTCATGAATCAACTCCACAGCAGATAACAACCTGCTCACAGTAAGCTCCCTTTTGATTAATTCAAAGACAACTGACTAGGGACTAATTACATCTACAGAACCCCTTCACTTTGCCATATAAGTTAATAGAATCACAGGAGTAACATTTTATCACTTTTGCCATATTCTACTAGTTAGAAGGAAGTCCCAGATTCCACTCCAGTTATGAGGAGGGAGGGATTGTATATGAGTGTGGCTCATTAAGTGTCAGTTTAGGGTGTGTCTGTGTACTCATTTACTCATTTATAATCCCTAAATAGATAGATCTATAGTTTTCTGCAAATTAAAATAATCTCTCATTCTACTTCTGGAATTTTTCAAATTAAAATAGAAGAGAATGATTGTTACAAGTAAAAACCAACAAATGAGGAAAACTAAGAAACCAGCATTTGTTGTTTTTGTTGGATGCCCATGGTGACCCCATGCAAAACTGCACAACAGGATAGGACCGTTGTGATCCATAGGGTTGCCGTTGGCTTGTGTTCTTTGTTCTTTCAAGGTCACTGCTTAATCTGTCTAGGCAGGCCCAATATTATATTTAGTTAAGTCATTATACTAAGCAATCACAGTTTAAAACACTGGTGATTTGAATTTTGGCCTGAAGTTAGCATCACAAAATTTGAGATGTATCTTCAAAGAAATTAGCATAAGTGACTTCCGTTAATAGGTTAGTACTTTAAAGGAATTACAGGAATGCATGTTATTTTCATTTTCTCTAGAATCAGACCCTGAGATGACTGGCTTTGTGCATTGCTAAAACCAAATTATCCCCCTTCTTCCTGGCCTATGGGCAGTCACTGTGATGAGTTACAAACTTGCAGTTAAGTCCATGCTACAAAACTTACCATCCAATAACAATAATACTATTTGATAATAATTACTGTGGAAACAGCTATAACATTGTGCTAGGCAAACTGAGGTTGAGAGCATCATTCTATTTAGAATATGATTACAATGTTCAATTGTGTTTGTAAATAAAGCTAAAATGAGGGATGGGTGTTCAAATGTGAATTTCAGTCTTGCTTCATGCTGGTGCAAGAATACATAGATACATAAACTTTCATTTTTACAGTCTTTTTTTTTTTTGGCTATGATTTATGTTTGGTTCCTTAGCCAAAGTTTTCTACTACTTATTAATATGGGCTAGTTTCAAATTTCAGGGAAAAAAAGAATAAAAAAGCCCTAACAAACTACAATGTATTAAAATAAATTTGCCAAAAGAAGTAGCTGAAAGAGTGTAAATACTGAAAATGTCAAGGTATTAAAAACACTATATTCATCTGGTTTCTGGATAAAGTCTTTTTTAGCAATGAAATAAATCACTCAGAAAACAATCAGTTGATATGAGTACACACAAATTTAAAACTTCTAGCTTACAACAAATCAATGCAAGTTTTGTTTTTTTTTAATATGGCCAAGGATGAATATTCATAATAAACTATCACCAGAACTTGATAAATATAAGGAAAAAAAAAACACTCTAAGTTTCAGCAGGAAAAGATTTGCAAAGATTTAAGCATGAAATACTTAATTCTACTCATGGTAAGATGGAACTCCTCAGACATTGTTAATAGGAAAGTAAATGGGAATTAAAAAAAACAAACAAACCCGTTGCCCTCGAGTCGATTCCTACTCATAGTGACCCTATAAGACAGAGCAGAACTGCTCGCATAGGGTTTCCAAGAAGCAGCTGATGGATTCCAACTGCTGATCTTTTGGTTAGCAGCCTACCTCTTAACCGCTGTCCTACCAGGGCTCCAAATGACAATAACCCTTTGCCATCGACTCGATTTGACTCATAGTGACCCTGTAGGACAGAGTAGAACTGCCACATAGAGTTTCCAAGGAGCTTCTGGTGGATTTGAACTGCCAGCCTTTGGTTAGCAGACGTAGCTCTTAACCACTGTCCCACCAGGGTTTATAGTATCTTTAGAAAAAGTAGTCAGCAATATGTCAGATGCCCCATGTCCTTCAATCCAATAACTCCATTTCTATTAATCTATCCCAAGGAAATGTCAGAAATGTAGACAAAGATTTTTGTGCTCATTGCTGTTCTTCTGCTGGTAAATTGGGAAGAAACTGAATGTACAACTTTGGTGAACTGATCACATAACAAACGTGTATAAAATATGAAGAGCCCTGGCACAGTGCTAGGTTATGTGGAAACAGGAGTGAATAAAACAGACAAAGTTCCTGCCCTCATGGAGCTTATATTCTAGTGGAGGAAACAGCGAAGAGACATAAATTAAAAAAAATTACAGATCATCAGAGGTGCTACACAAAATAAATAAACTGAGTGGTTGGATACAGTAACTAAGAGAGGCAAAGTTTGAGTCAGTGGGCAGACAAGGTCTTTCTACAGAGTTGACTTTTGAACTGAGACTTCAAATATGTCAACAAGTCAGTAGTGTGAAGAACAGCAGGAAAGGCTTTCCAGACAAAAGAAATAAAAGTACAAAGACCAATAAACAGAAAAGAGTTGAGTGTGTTAAATCTACATTTCCCAGACTCCCTTGCAACTGGTGTTTCACATATGACCCAACTTTCACCAAGCAAATTTAGACAAAGTATAGAGTTAATGTGAAGTGATTTCTGAAAGCTCAATCTAGAGTCTCTTCCTTCAGTTCTGCCAATGGTCCTGTGAGCTTCCTATGCCCATTTCTCATTAAAACACTAAACCAAACCTGTTCCATAGAGTCGATTTCAACTCATAGTTGACTCTATTGGACAGAGTAGAACTGCCCCATAGGGTTTCCAAGGCTGTAATTTTTACGGAAGCAGGCTGCCACATCTTTTTTCCGCAGAGTGGCTAGTGCGTTCCAACCACTGACCTTTTGGTTTGCAGCCCAGTGCTTAACCACTGCACCACAGGGGCTCTGAACTCACACTAACAAAAAAAAAAAAAATACCGTTGCCGTTGAGTCATAGTGACCATAGTGACCAACTCATAGTGACCTTATAAGACAGAGTAGAACTGCCCCATAGGGTTTCCTAGGTTGTAATCTTTATAGAAGCAGACTGCTTCCATAAAGTTTGGTTAGTTCAAACCACCGACCTTTAGGTTATCAGCCAAATGCATAAACACTTCACCACAAGGGCTCCCTGTTAGAACACCAGGTAATTTATAGGAATGATGCCGCAGTATAACATCAGTTAGCAAAAATGTATACAAAGAAAACCAGAAAGAAAATGCAAAACAAAACAAAAAAATAGTTTCCTAATGCAGATGAAATTGTAGGGACTTTCTCTTCCTTTTTTCTGTATTTTTAAAATATTGGAAGTTTTTTTATATTATTCAGAAAAACTAAAAAGCATACTTTCTGAGAATAGATATTATTTGAGGTGGAATGATAAGTAAGGAAAAATTATGTATTTATTCACTAAGTATTTTATGAATGTCCACTCTGTATCAAGCACTGTCCTTGGTGTTGGGGTTAAAGCAAAGAACAAAAACAGGCCATGCCCCCTTTCCTTATGGAATTTCTGGTGGGAGAAGTGGAAAATAGATACCCAGATTTGCTCCAACTACAACAGAGATTAATGAGAAACCAATATCTTCCTGAAGATTTTGTGACAATATAAGGATTACATTATGTGGGAAGGCCTTACTGGGGTATAATGAGGGAAGGTCCACTTAATATCTTCCTTCTTTCCTCTGAACATTGTAGTTTGTTGGCGTGGAGACAGCTCCAACATGGCGACCTTACGTGCAACAGAATGAAACACTGCCTGGTCCTGTGCCATCTTCACGATCGTTGGTATGCTCAAATCCATACTCAAAGTTGCAGCCACTGTGTATTTTGAGTGCCTTCTCAACCTATACGGTCGCTATGAGTCAAAATTGACTAGATGGCAATGAGTTTCCAACCTAGGCGGCTCATCTTCCAACACAATATTCTGTGTGATCCATTGGGTTGACACTGGCTAATTTTTGGAAGTAGATCACCAGGCCTTTCTTTCTTAGCTCCACTGAAACCTGTCTACCATGGGTTACCTTGTAGGTCTTTAAAATACTGGTGGCATAGCTTCTAGCATCAAAGCAACATGCAAGCCACCACAATATGACAGACTGACAGAGGGTGGTGCAGCCCAGAGTTACTTCCTTTATTTCCTCCTCCCCAACCCAGGCAATCTCCTCCCTCTCCCAGATCTTTTCCAGTGTCTTTACAATATCCTTTCCTTATCCAGTAAAGCTTAGATCTTCCAATTATATATTCAAACCCATCGTCGCTACTGAACAAACAAGTGGCTCTGTTTAAAAGCCAGTATCCTTAGAAATTGTAGACACGTTGTTTTTTCAGGTCACACCGGACAATCCCAACCAGTTCAGAGCCAAAAGAGATCTCAAGAGAAAAGAGTCCTACATGTTGTACAAGTCAAAGGCATTCAGAAATCAGATGCAAAACACAGGCAAAAAAAAGGAGACCTTTCAGCTGAAGCAAATTTTATTTCAGTCAGAAAGTTTCTTCTGTGTTCCCTAGAGTCAGGAACCATTCCTGGTTGGAGATGTTTTGTGGGTCCTGCATGGACAGGGTGGCCAGAGGGCACAGAAGCACATTCTGACACTGTCTATCTGATCACGGCCTTCTTGCCTATCTATGAACCTGCTATTTTACTCTGATCATGGGGCATATCTGCTCAGTATTCCAATACCTTTCTATATCTGGCCTTTCAATGTTGCTATGAAAAAAATGACTACCATCAAAACCTCACTGCTGTTCTACATATGACTCTAGAAATTCATCCTGAACGAATAAAGTGCAGAAAGTATGGCATTGTGGTTGACATATTTTAGTTTTGTCTTTAATAATCAAACAAGTGGAACATTTCTCCTGTAACTTCAATGTCACAGAAGCAATAAAAGTGAAAAGATATGCCTCCAGGTATTTTGTCATGAATCAAACCAAGGACTAAACTCCAACACATCAGGGATGTCTTGTTGAGCTCAGCGGTGCGCTATTCCATTTTAGGACATCTGAAGTATTCTCCAATGTCTGTAGGTCAGTCCCACATTGAGCACATTGCAGTAGGCCTATCATCAAAAGAATATTCACTTGGTGGGAAAATCCACCTCTTCAGAAGTAGCTAAGTCTCTTGCTAATAGAGCTTCCTCTTATGTCTCTACTGCACTGTCATCCTGGGATTGACATGCAGTCCAGAACGGAAACTCAGATGCTGGTGCTCTGCTGTTGAAGCACCTTTCAAATCTATAGTCCTAGTCCCAGTAATTCCAGCGTCTTTTCTGCTGTCAAGTTAATAGTTTCCAACAAACAAAAAGGCTGCTGCTACTCCAAATTGCCCTTATCCCTGGTTCATCAGTTAGTTCGAGCAATGGCATTGTTGCTTCTGTGAGTGTTAACAAGTAGGAAGAGCACACTAAAGTCAGTTATTGATGGTTCTTCAAGTCAAGAGAAAGCCCTGAGGTTAGACTTTTTGTTGGCATCACGAAGGGTCATGGTAGGTAATAGGAAATTAAAAATAATTGTCAACACTGGTTACCACTGTGAGTCTGAGAATCCAGAGGCAATGCTCACTTTACTTTTTTCTTTCTACTTGACTGTATTCCATTTTATAATAATTATCTATTTGTTTTATATTTAAAATAAAGTGCATGAATAAAAATAATTTGTGCCTTAGATTTTTTTTTAATGACTGTATCCTTTTTTTAAATTATCTTTTACTATAAATCTCTCTGGGCAAAGAAGCAAGGTCATTTCCCTAACCACTAAAGCCTACTCATCAAGGCAAAGGTCAGAATAGAAATGCCATCTTAAGCACCCAGAGGTCTGACTTTTTCTGCTTGGGTATGAAAATGCATATTAGACATTTCTTAACACCTTGTGACCTAATATACCAAAAAAACCAAACGCTTTGCCATCAAGTCAATTCTAACTCATAGCAGCCCCATAGGACAGAGTAGAATTGCCCCATAGGGTTTCCAAGGAGTGGCTGGTGGATTCGAAAAGCCGTCCTTTTGGTTAGCAACTGAGCTCTTAACTACTGTGCCACCAGAGCTCCTAACACAGGTGCTAACAAATCTGTATCCAATGTGATTCATAGCGTTAAACACTTATGAATTAAAAACAAAAAGAATACAGATTTACAATATGGCCCATAAGTCATGCTCTTAACTATTTACCCAAATGAGTTGAAAATGCCTGTCCACATGAAAACCTGCACAGGAATGTTCATTAAAGTATTATTCATATTTGACAACAACTGGAAGTAACCAAGATGTCCTTCAGTGGGTGAGTGGATAAACAAACTCTGGTGCATCCATACAATGGAGTATTATTCAGCAATAAAAAGAAATGAGCTATCAAGCTACTAAAAGACATAGAGGGATCTTAAATGCATGTTTCTAAGTGAAAAAAAGCCAATCTGAAAAAGCTACATATTGTATGATTCCAACCAAATGACATTCTGGAAAAGGCAAAACTAGAGATACAATAAAAATACCAGAGGTCACCACGGGTTTACTGGGAAGGCACAGGATGAAGAGGTGGAGCACAGGGCATTGAAACTATTCTGCATATCACTGTAATGATGGATACATGACATTATGCATTTGTAAAAACCCATAGAATTATACAACACAAAGAGTGGATCTAATGTAAACTTAAGGATTTTACTTAATTTTAGTTCATCAGTATTGGTCTGTCAATTGTAACAAATGTACCACACTAATGCACGATGTTAATAATAGGAGAAATCATGTGCAGGAGGGAGAAGAGATACATGAAACCTCTATAGCTTCTGCACAATTTTTCTGTAAACCTAAAACTGTCCTAAAAATAAAGCATATTAATTTTTTTCAAAAGATTGAAATCAACACAGTGGGAAAAACACTACATCATAATCTATCCAACTCAAAACTATGTGTATAACTAGGCAACAGAGACTTTAGATATTTGGCATAACTCCATCCATTGCCTTGCTGAATGGAGGGATGACACTATCTTAACTTTGGAATTCGCATATTTTCAATTTAGCTTCAAAAAGCTACATAGTGTTTGTTGATACCAATGTCCAAGATGTTGATTCTGTTTATCAAGCCACTACTGAACTCAGCGTGACTTCTAAGGATAGGTAATAGAGGTCATTATGGTATCCACTTTTCACTCTTAGATCATTTGCTCTGTAGGAAGCTAGCCACCACATCATGAGAAGACTTCACATAAAAAGAAACTGAGGCCTCCTGCAACAACAGCCAGTACCAACTCATTATGTATGTGTGTGAGTTATCTTGGAAGTGGGCTCTTCAGCCCCAGCCAGCCTTCAAATAACTGAGGTCAGGTCTGTTAAGTTGGCCACAACCTCAGGAAAGACCCTGAGCCGGAAAGACCCAGCTGAGACTCTCCTGAATTCCTGACCCACATGAACTGTGACGTGATAAATGTTTCTCATTGCTTTAAGTCACTAAGAGGTAATTTGCAATGCAGCAATAGACAACTAAAACAAGGTGCGTACAAAATTCATTTGTCAGGAAAGTAAACCTAAAAGTTCATGAGCCCTCTTAACAAGGAAAATTCTGTACAAATTCAAATTCTGTACAAATTTAGAAAAAAACAAGAATTTGTGTTTTAACAAAGCTTAGAGTTTTGGTTATGGGTTTGAAAATATTTAGACTTTTAGATGTTAGCATTTCAATAAATTTGTATAATAGAACAAATAGCTCGAACAATAGAAAAATAGGGCTCCAGAGATATTAAAATTTAAACTGAAAACTTCAAGCAACAGAATTTTCTGCTGTTAATACAGGAACACTGATTTACAAATAGAATAACAGTCAATTGAGTGTATATTGCCTAGGACAGAAACAGGTGAGCAATACAGAAGATTGAGGTCAATGCCAAGCCAGCACTGTGAAAGGAAATACCAAGATCAGGGCCAAGACAGAAACATTGTCTTAAAGTTGAAAGTTTGGAGTTGATACCAGAATGTCATTGTAATTAGATCTGCATTACTTTCTTCTATAAATATAATTTTGCTTCAAGTAACTAGTAGGAAATCTCAACATAAGTCATTCTGTATATGAGTTGAGTTCAGTCATTCTCAATGAATCCTTCTTTTGCAGGTTACAAAGTCCTCACTGGAATGATCTTAAAGAGAAAGAAGGACTCCAGTAAACTCAAATTGTCCACTACAGTCAATAGACTTATATTCAAACGTGTCGATGAAATGATGTGCATCCAAGTTAGAGGGGCATCTAAAGTTGCCAATATTTATTCTTGTCTTGATATGACACACATTACAGGAAAACAGAGTTATAAACCTGAAATTGAAGTCAGAAGATCTGAAAATAAAATTTGGTTTCTGTCTTGAAGCTCTGAGGAAGCATTCATGAGATAAAAACGAAATAATTTCAATGGCCTTCCCTGCCCTCACGTAAAGCATGTAACATAAAAACCCGCCCACAAATGTTTACAGCAGCCTTATTCATACACGCAAAAATTAGAAGCAACCAAGATGCCCTTTATTGGGTAAATGGATAAATAAACTGTGATACAACCTACAGTGGAGCATTATCCAGTGATAAAAAGAAATGAACAATCAAGCTATGAAAAGACACGGAGGAACCTGAAATGTATACTGTTAAGTGAAAGAAATCAGTCTGAAAAAACTACATACTGTATGATTTCAACAATATGACATTTTGGAAGAGGCAAAACTATAGAAACAGTAAAACGATCAGTGGTTGCCAAGGGTTCAGTGGGGGTGAAGACGGATGAATGGGGGCCATGAAGCTATTCTGCGTGATACTGTAATGGTGGATGCCTGACATTATGCATTGTCAAATCCATAGGACTGTACAACCCAAAGAACCTTAATGTAAACTACTCATCAGTATTGATTCATCAATTATAACAATGTACCACAGGAATGCTAGAAGTTAATAACAGGAGAAAACAGTGTACGGGGGGCAGATGAAGCATATAGGAACTCTCTGCACTTCAATTTCTCTAAAATTGCTCTAAAAAATAAAGTCTAAAATTTAAAAAATGGAAATAAATTAATTCCTAAATTTAAAAATTAAGAAAATGAATGTCACAAAGTCTTAATGAGAGCAGAGGAAGAAACATATATTGGACACAAATTGATTTAACTTGATTAATAAATCCAATAATATGCTATTTGAAATCTAACTAAAGAAACGTTAAATCTCTAGGATATGTATGAAGAAAAAACTAAGGTAATATGAAATAAAATTATTGTTGAAGTTAAAAGTAAATACAAATGAAACACTTATTTTTTATTATAATAAAGGATTATACATTGTTTTGAAATACAATTTAAGAATTTTAATGTAACAAGTAATTTTATGATAAAATATGTTAATAAAATTTACTCAAGAAGCAGAAAACATGAATTCGCTAATAGCAATCAAAGCATATAAAATGTTACCAAAGATTAACTACCACAATTTTCTCACCAAAAAGTCCCATGATCAGGAGGTTTTCTGCTGGGCTTTTCAAACTATCAGGACGTGAATAATTAGAAGCCATAGAAAAGGTAGCGCTCATTGGAAAAATAGAAACCCACAGAAGTCTTGTTATGAAACTGAAATAACTGTTATCAAAAAGTGACTGGGATAACATGCAAAAAGAAAATCATACAGATCAATTTTACTTGCCTATATTGATACAGGAGTCCTGGTGGTGCAGTGATTAACAGCCCAGCTGCTAACCAAAAGGTTGGCAGTTCAAATCCACCACCCTCTCCCTGGAAACCCCAGGGGACGGTTATGCTCTCTCCTATAGTGTCACCATGAGTCAGAATTGACTCGACGTCAATGGGTTTGGTTTGGTTTGGGTTTTGATTTGGTATATCAATGTAAAATTCTGAAATAAAATAACAGTAAATAAAATTCAAACATATATTAAGTAACAATCTACCAAGGTCCGTGTGATGGTTAACATTGTGTGTCAAGTTGGCTGGGCCATGATTCTCAGTGGTTTGGCTGTTATGATGTAGTTTGGCAATCATATAATGATGCAGTCACCTCCATAATGAGATCTGATATAATGTGACTACCTCCATGATGGGATCTGCTGTGAGTAGCCAATCAGTTGAAAGTGCATTCCCTTGGGGGTGTGTCCTGCACCTAATATAGGTGGACTTTCTGGCAAAGCTCACTGGCTTTTGCTCATTGCTGCTGATTCCTCTTCATCTGACCTCCAGTTCTTGGGACTTGACTTGAACTAGCAGCTTACCTGCCGATATTGGGATTCGTCAGCCTCTATGGTCTGGACCTTGGGTTCACCAGCCCCTGCAGCTATGTGAGTTGGGAGAAGACTCCAGCCAGACCCACAAATTTGGGACTTTCCAGCCCCTACAACTGTGTGATCCATCTCCTTGATCTCTCTGTCTCTACACACACACACACACACACACACACACACATATATTATGTGCTTCACTGGTTTTGCTTCTCTAGAGAACCCAGCCTAAGACAGCCAGCTAAGTTTTATCTCAAGAACGCAAGGTTACACGGAATATATGATTCTGTTAGGTTTAGTAAGAATAGTTATACACGTGTGTATGCGTGTGGTCATCACAATAGATGCATTATAGAAATTTAAACACCCACACAATTTATTTAAAAATATACCAGAAATAAAACAGAAGCAAATACTAAGAGGCTTTACTATATGAAAATTTTAACTTCAGTTTGTAAAAATTACAGAAAAATTAAAAAAGCTGCATGTAAAAAGTATTCAAACTCCGATCTGAAAGTCTTCGTGAGTCAGAATAGCCTCAGTGGCAACTAAAAATAACAACATTAAGCAAAGAACTGCAAATTAAAACAAAAAATTAGATGTCATTCCTTACCTAGTACATAAACTAAGAGTGAAAAAAAAGTTGATTCCAAGGAGTGGTTTCAAACTGCTGACTTTTTGGTTAGTTGCCGAGCTCTTAACCACTGAGCCACCAGGGCTCCATCTCCTTCTCCAATCATCCCCTAATTCAGTTACCCACTAATTCAGTCCATCAGTAGTTACCTCCTATACATCTCTGGGGAGCCCTGGTGGTATAGTGGTTAAGAACTTGGCTGCTGACCAGAAGGTCAGCAGTTCAAATCCACCAGCTGCTCCTTAGAAACCCCATGGGGCAGTTCTACTCTGTCCTATAGGGTGGCTATGAGTCGGAATTGACCCAAAGGCAATGGGTATACATCTCTGGATGTAGAGAATCTATTTACTTCTCTCCAATTCCACCACCATCATGTTAATCCAGACCCTACAGATTTCTCACCTGGTCTATTGCAATAACTCATAAGAAATCTCCCTGTATCCACTACTGCCATCTATGAATTTTGTTTTCCTCATGGAAACAGGGATGATCTTTTCAAAAGCAAAAGCTGACTATCTCATTGCCCTGCTTTCCACGGCTTTGGTATTAAAGACCCATACTCCTTCCACAGCCTAAAGGGCTCTTTATGGTCTGGCCCCTGCCCTCCTCCTGAACATCAACTCCCATCTCTCTTCTTCTCATCTAGCCTCAGCTTCTAGTCAAGGAATTCACCATGCTCTCTGTCATCGTAAGGTCTTTGCCTCAGCTTTTCTTCTTCTTAGAAAGCTCTCCCAAGCCCGCCTAGATAGCTCCTCCTACTCTTCTTCCACATCTCAGCTCAAATCTCTCTGACTTAGCTGGAAATGAGTTTTCTCTGGCTGCCTGCGTCACTCATTTTTTTATATCAAGTGGTTAATAGTAACACCTACCTCTCATTTGTGAACCGTTTAACCTGGCTGTCCACACGGTCTGTCAGTTTGTTGCACTGTGGTGGCTTACTTGTTGCTATGATGCTGGAAGCTATGTCACAGGTATTTCAAATACCAGTAGGGTCACCCGTGGTGGACAGGTTTCAGTGGAGCTTCTAAACTAAGACAGACTAGAAAGAAAGGCCTGGCAATGTACTTCTGAAAATTAGCCAATAAAGATCTTATGGATCACAACAAAACATAGTCCAATATAGTACTGGAAGATGAGTCCCCTAATTTAGAAAGTGTTACACATGGACTCAAACATACTGATGATCATAAAGATAGTGCAGGACCAGGAAACATTTTGTTCTGTTACACGTAAGGTCACCATGAGTGGGAGCTGACTGGACAGCAACCAACAACAACAACCCAGTTGTAATTTTGGCTATATCAGAATAATGTGTTGATTAGTATCCAGCTCTCCCATTAAAATGTAAATTCCGAGACGGCAGAGACTGAGTCTATTTGTTGGAAGACAATTCTCCATAGTGTTTCTGCACATCATGCATCAGCTTTTATTCTGGACTATCTTTTCAAGAAGGTTTGTGTAGCAAACAGCTTTGGAAGATAAAGGTACTGTCTCCTTCCTGGGAAGAGAGTAGATTTGTTTCCTGTCCAGGATAATAAAGATAATGTCTCTTTCCAGGGAAAATGTTGAGCAAGTCAGCTAGCAATAAGGGTTTCCTAAACTTGGTGTTCTCAGTTGTTACATAAACCCATTGTGTGTGCAATATTCTCCTGGGCTCACACTGCAATGGCCCCCTAGGACTTGCAAAGCAAGAGGAACTGACAGGAATATGAAACTTATGCTGCCTGCTCTGCCATAAATAATAAAGTCCTTTGTCTCTGAACCAGGAATCTTGTGTCTTGTCTCGATATCCATGAAACTGTGACAGGCTAACTTGTTGACTTGCAAGGAGGGTGAAAAATCTTAGACTCTTCAAAGTTCTTGACACTGTTACATTTTGTCACCAATGTATTCCCACCATGGAATACAGAGCATGACATACACTAAGGCCCTCAAATAAAGACTGAATAAAATAATAAATATTTTATTGCTTTTGCAATGTTTTTCCCTAAGTCCTACAGGTGGAGTTAGCCACAACCTGTTTAGGGTCCCAGGACACATAGAACAACTTTCTCTTAAATATTTAATCCTTTGTACTATAAATATTCATTTGCTTATTTATATCTTGTGCTATTCTATGAGCTCTTCAAAGCCATACACATCTAGTACATAATAGACACTCAAAAAAATGTAAATGAAATTGGTAAAAATGTCATTTATGTGCACACTCCTACTAGAGGAATCTTCGTGTTCTTTTCAAAGCCAAATGACTTGGAGAGAAGTACAATTTAGACAATTTTACTGACAATCCATCTAACAGTAGAGAAATCCCATTTGAACACATTTTCTTTGTTTGAATGCACTCACTGTTAATCTTGGTCTTTTGTGAAGGTCTCAGCTTTAAATGTTTATAATAAATAAGTAGGCAATCTTGAGAGTTAGTAACAGCTTAAATCACAGCATGGACACACAAAATGCCTCAGTATTAAACACTTCATGGAGAGATGACCTGCTGAACATTCTATTTTGCCCACACCTTCTTCCACTTACATAGAATTATCCCTAATTTGTACAAAAAGGCAGTTTGCTGCTGTTTTTTTTCCTTTGACATTACGTGAAGATGTCATTTTCTCCAAGTATTGTGCAATGCACATCAGAGAAATTTGCCAGGCATGTTTTTGCCTTAAACATAGACAAGACAGAGGAAGCAGATACCAAAGTGAGCTAAAATAATGAGTCCACCAGACAGCCATCTTTTGCCATGAACTATTTTGGTTTCTTTAAATTACCTTCTTGTAAAATAGGTGCAAGAAGCTTCTTGACAATGTGGAATGCTTATGCAACATTTCTGGCTTCACTGTTGACTTCATTAATATTTTTCTCTCACTCAAAATGTACACACAGGGTACATTTAGATATCTAAAACAAATTTGTGAAAATGTTAATTGGAAACATTAGCAACTCAAGATAATAGTATTTTGATGTTCATGGTTAAGACTTTGACATAGATATTTAAGGAAATTTCCAGAACATTTGCTCTGTTAGTTAATGAATTTTACTTGTGTATAGTGTTACAATGCACTCTTATTATTTAATCTCCAAAACAAATCTGTGCTGCAGTACAAAATGGTGATTAAGAGCTTGGGTTTGGGAGTCAGATTGCCATTTTCAAACCCCTTCCTGGATTGTGACCCTATTAGAGAGCAGGACCCCTTCCTACCCCCTTGTGTCTCCAATAACACATAGTAAACACTGAAGAGATGAGCAGTTTTATAATAAAAATAAATTTTTTTTTAATTAAAAAAATGGCTCTGTCTGAACCACAGTATTTTTGCCAACCTTCCTGGAAATATGTGTTTATAAAGAAAATGTTGTTAATAATTATTCCAACATTTAGCCAAAGTATGTTTTCTTCAGTTTTTTAAAATTATCTTTATCTTTTACAGATAGAAGGGCATGTCATTTTTCAGTCACATATTGATTTTTGTACAGAATCCTTGCTTTACCAGGTCACAAGAGCCTAAGATGACCATCAAGGCTAAAGTAATAATTTCAGGAGTATTTACACTGATACCCAGACTTGAATGCTTGCCATCTCCCCATGATCACCCACCCCCAGTATACCATGTGCTGCTGTGAAGTGGTTGATTGCTCTGATGCCCAAAGAGTCTGTTCTGTCGCCTTTAACAGCAAAAGAGGACAGTCTCTGCACACTCACCAGTTATTTATCATGTCCCCACAGCTTTAGCTATCGAGATTAAAAGAGGATTTTTTTTTCCCACCAGGAATTACAGCCTCCACAAAGAAACTAGTTCTCTCAGTTTTTAATAGTTTCTCATTTCTTGAGAAATTGGAGATGTATTTCCCTAGGAGCTCTGATGAAGGTCATTTCAGATACACCCATCAGAGTCACATTCCAAGGCAGATTTTCTACTAATCAGGAGCAAATACTTTGCACTGATTCATCTCCAAGGTGAGTTCCTGACCATCTGGAAGTCCTTCTTTGATCCCAGTTCCCAAGTTGGGAACATGGTGTATTTTCCTTCTTTATTTTAGAGTATTATCTTCCATTCCATTTGAGCTTGCTTATCATCTCAAATTCTTGTCACCATTTCTTCCACAAGGTTACACAGCCCCTTCTGAGGAGTGGAAATCTGGTGAACCCCTATTGTATCCCAGTGGCTGAAGTGGGCATGCAATGGAAGCAGTCTTAATGTCTGATCCTGACTACAAACAGTCCTCAGAATAGTGGGTTCACCGATTTGGAAAAATGCAGGTGGCTAAGTGCACAGCCATATTTCCTCTAGTTTCCCCAACACTTCTGCCTGAATCCTGACCTTTGCCTTCCTAAAGTTCACAGCATAGTAAAACCCAGGAGATTCTAAAATTGAGTATCCCACATTTCTGTTACAAAATACGGCATCTCTTTGGTTGAAAATAGCACTTGCTTCAGATTTTGTCCAGTTTGAACAAATCACTCTCAGGTTAATACTATTTCATTGTGTACACATAAGATAAGTTCCCAGGAACACTGCATTTGGATTAGAGGGAAGAAATTGTTAGAGGACACAGTCTACAGATGGGGAGGTATAATGGAAAAAGACTGAAGAGCAATCCAATTCATCTTATCTCTTCCTCTCTGCTCTCCAAGGGAATGGTTGGCGGAGAAAAGAAACTTCCCAAATCATCTTTTTTCTTCTTCCATCTCAAGCACTAATAGTCTGTAACCAGGCACATGAGAATTTAGGGGAAAAAGAACCACTGACATTTTTACTAGTAACATTTTCTATTCATTTTGTCTGCTGCTTGTACTAAATTACAAACACTGTAGAAACAAAGACTGTGATTTATTCATATTTGTCTCTCATCATCGCCAACACAAGACACTGAATATGGAAAGTTATCCACGAAAATTTATTTAATTGGTAGATATATGAACCAGCCTATTTATACCCAGGAGACCAGAGCAGCCATACAAATAAGCATTTTTTGAGAATGAATGTGCAGTCCAAGAGTTTTGAGTTTATTTAGAACTATGTTTTGGATAAAAGAGCCCTGGTGGTGCAATGGTTAAGTGTTTGGCTGCTAACCAAAAGGTTAGAGGTTCGAACCCACTAGCTGTTCCACAGGAGAAAGATCTGGTGATCTGCTCCTTTAAAGACTACAGCCAAGAAAACCCTGTGAGGCAGTTCTATTCTGTCACATGGGGTTGCTATGAGTTGGAGTTGACTCAATGGCACCCAACAACAACAACAACGTTTTGGATACCTAACATGATGATCTAAATGTTTCAGGTGGAAAAGAAAAGGCTGATGTATACCAGGTACTCCATAAACACTTGTTGAATAACTGAATAAATGTGCACCGATATAATAATGACTTTTGAAGGTAGAGATTGGGGTCAAAATTGGAATGGCCTTCTAGCACTGTTGACTTATTTTTATTTCTTGGCTGAGTGATGCATAAAAGTTTAACTTCCTAATGGCTCATTATGCTATATATGGTTTTGTGTGCTTTTCTTAATTTGAGTATGATTTTTTAATGGACAAAAAACCTAGTTTACATGAAACATAAAAGACTGTTAACAGCTTAATTTGTTTATCTCCCCTATATAAGGGTTAAACTATCAAAGAACATTAGTTTTTTTTCTTCTTAAATATTTATTTACTTCTGTGAAACCTGTCCTATTTTTAAGTGATGGTGTCTGGTTGGGGGCCAATGGACATTTTCACTTCGTTTTGCCCACATCCCATTTCTTTCCAGCAACTGGGCTAACTCAATCATTGGAAGCCCTTGGGGTGCGGGGTATATGCAGAGCAAGCAGAATGTAACTAGCTTACACTTGGCTTTCTGGTCCTCAATTTCCCTATCTTTATGGCAAGGAGTTTCCAGATATTAGATCATGAGTTGCTGGCCTGGCAGCATGTGCCCCAAAGGCTGTAGGTTGCTCGTCAGTGGCCCAAAAGCTATCCATAGGAGAGAACTTAGGAGAAATCCTAGCCTCATAGGAGCAACACAAAATAACGAAATCGTACAACATATATTGTGAAAGAAACTGACCCTACTGGAGGATAGAGCCTGAGGTCATTCAGTACTTACAGATCTTTCGACTAGAAATTGTAAGTGATCTTATGGGTTATTGTGGAGCATTCGGACTCTTTCAAACACTGCAGTTTCCTTAATGGGTAATACAGAGTCATTTTTCTTTGCTCAGGATTTCATGTTGGGCTACTGCAATGCATTTCAATGGTTAGTGTCAAGCAGTTGGACCCTCTCAATGGAAAAGCTTTTTCTCAATTTTACCTCAAAACTGGGCTGTTAGGAGAGTAACAGGGTACTGTGCGCCACGAGTGTCTCATCTCATCAGACCATTGAGAACTAAAGAATAAGCTGGCAAAGCAAGGCTGGCAGCACTCGCAGTAGATGGCAAGGGCAACCTGACAATTCACCACACCACTGTCAACTGTTCCTGCAAGTGTTCAGTGGAGGAGTGAGATTCAGGGGCTCTTGGGAAGGCTGGGCTGTCACAGAAAGACCAGGAATGGTGGAAGGACTTCCTACCATCTCCCTGCTTCACCCTTTCTTCCCTCCAGAAGAGTAATTGGATCTAGGCTATTCGAATTCACCTAAAAAGATTCCAGAACTTACAACACAGGCCACACATGACATGGACAGTTATACAGGCCGAGCTAAGCAGTTGGCAATCCCGTCTTGGGAAGCAAGACCGCAGGACAGAAGTGGGGCTGAACAGGGCTGACATCAAGCCAAAGAGCAGGAAGCAAGTGGTAAATCACAAGTCAGTCCAAACTTTGCATTCCTCACCCCCTGTGAAATACAGCAGGAGATACTCAGTTATCCTCATAATAATATACATTAAGATATATACCACTTTGCTGTTTAGAAAATAGCTTTTCAATATTATTTTATTTACTGGCAAGAGGAACCTGAAAGAGTGATTAGGTTAGATAAATTGTGAGCACTTCATCTGGGTAATGTAGTTGAGTTAGGATTCCAAGCTTCATTTGCTTTTGTCCTGAAGGAGTCCAAGGCATTGCCAGACTAGGTATCAGAGTCAATTTTGATCCCTCTGCTACACATAGGGTTCACAGAAGAAATACACTTGTGTCCAAGCAGTTTTGATTATTATTTGGAAAATCATCTGTTCAAAGGCTGTAAAACGTTATTGCTCACCAGGAAGCTCTTCTGCCCCTACCTACTGATTTACATAAAAGAGAAGTGTAGGGAAAATGCAACTGAGTGGTTACTAACTAGCCCGACATTGGGAAAGGGGAGGTACCCTTTCTAATAGGTAAATCTGCTTGAGTTCTACCCACTTCTGAGAAGTTCGGGAGGATTAATTAGCAAATGATTGTCAAAGTCTATGTAATTTGTGAGAATAGTAATCTCACAAGGATTTTGTGGCAGCTGGTTAATATTCTGAAAGAACATTAAGCTCCTTAAAGAAAAGATTCATACAAATATAATAATGTGGCATAATGAAACTCATTGACGAAGAGCAACATGACATTTTTAACTTGGCAATGCTTTAATTGCATCCTTACAAATGAAACTTCCATTTCCAATGTTGGTCAGGAGGAATTTCACTACATTAAACCCACTGTTAGAAACTGGAATCTAGTGGACTCTGTTTAAACTATTTAAGAAAACAGTTTCTAATGGGGTACTTGATAATACATTTTGTTGGATGTTATACTGCCTAGTTGAGGCTTGCAGGCAATGATCAAAAATTATCTCAGCCATGATGAATCCAGTGAAGAGTATTTTGAATTTACTATGTTTATTTGTATTGTTTTATCCTGTGAGTGCTTGGTAGGCCACATTTGGTCAGCAGAAATGGCGCTGGTAACCCAAAGAGGCATTAGGAGATGGCATCTGAGGCCAAGCGTGCTAACAGAGAGACCATGGTCAGCCAGTGGCCATAGCAGGAAAGCCAATCTGAAAGAAGCGAGGTCTAAGAGTCAATGGAGGAAAGTGAAAACAGAAGAAGCTAGGAACGCATCCAGGTTCACCTCTCTGGGGAGCAAATTAGGAGACACAGCCGTCTAAGCCTTGATCCACCTCCTATGTCTTTTTTCTCTTTTTCCCAATTATTGTTAGGAAAAATTTCAAACATACAGAAATCCTTTTCCTTTTTAAAGCTAAGGTCATCCATTTCTATGGGGCATCTGATTACAATCAGGGAAATCAACTGGCAAAGTCCATTCATTTATATGTGACTCCCATTAAGAGGAAGGAGCCCTGGTGGCACAATGGTTAAGTGCTCAGGTGCTAACCGAAATGTTGGTGGTTCGAACCCACCCAGCAGCTCCGTGGGATAAAGACCTGCATTCTGCTTCCATAAAGATTACAGCCTAGGAAATCCGGTGGGGCAGTTCTACTCTGTCACATGGGTTCGCTATAAGTTGGAATCGATTTGATGGCACCTAACAACAACACACTAAGGAAAGAGGGAAAATGTGAGAAATGGACTATACAAGCCAGAAGAGGCAACTCTAGGGTTTAGCAGTCTTTTTAGTCTTCTTTCTTTCCCCAGATCAAACCATTAAAAAAAAAAAAAAAAAAGCATTGTCGTGCCTTCCATTGTAAAGAAATCACGATTGCATCAACCTATACTGCTAATACAAAGATTGTTGCAATCTAGGGTCTCTGCGTAACCTCAAATGCAAAGATATGGGGTAGGAGTTGACAGAGTTAAGAGAAAAGTGGGGATCAACACAACAATATCCAACAACAGGTTTTTTTTAATATGTGAGATAAATACCATAATAAACGAATATGAGGTAACAAAAGACACAAGCAGATCTTGTACCCCGATATTCACTACAGCATTAGTCACGATCACCAAAAAGTGAAAACAACCTAAGTGCTTACCAACAAATGACTGGGTAAACACAACGCGACATATTCATACAATGGAATGTTATTCGGCCATGAAGGGTTCTGATACATGCTCAGACATGGATGAACCTGGAAAGCATTATGCTGAGTGAAATAAGTCAGACACAAAATGACAAGCATTGTATGATTCCATTGATATGAAATATCTAGAAGAGGCAAATGCATAGAGACAAAATTTATTCGTGGTTACCAGAGACGGGAGAGGGGAGAATGAGTTACTGCTTAAGGGGTACGGAGTTTCTGTTTGAGGTGTTGAAAACCTTGTGGAACTAGATAGTGGTGATGGTTATATGACATAGTGAATGTAATTGATGTTACTGAATTGTATGCTGCACTTAAAAAAAAGGCTAAAATGGCAAATTTTTGTTAAATACATTTTACCACCATATTATTAAAAGAAAAAATGCAGAAGAAAAAAAGGATATGGGGTAAATGCAGAAGTGGTCTGAAGTTCCTTTCACAGGTAGCAAACAACCAGACGATGCAAAGCAAGATGTGCTTTGGGAAGACATTTGAGACGAGAGTGAAACTCCCATCTGTGGCTTTTCATGCTACTAGAGCCCAGGGTGGTAGGATTGGAGGTTGAATAAGCTGACTCATACATTATACCCACGAATACAAGTATTGTTGTTGTTAGGTGTCATCAAGTCGATTTTGATTCATAGAGACCCCACATGACAGAGTAGAGCAGCCCTATAGGGTTTTCTAGGCTATAATCTTTACAGGAGCAGATCGCCAGGTCTTTCTCCTATGGAGCCGCTATGTGGGTTTGAATCACCAATGTTTTGGTTAGCAGCTAACTGCTTAGCCGTTGTGCCACCAGGGCTCCTTGTGTACAGGTATACATCTAAATAAATTATTTATGTTACCTGCATGTCTTAGTCATCTAGTGCTGCTATAACAGAAACACCACAAGTGGATGGCTTTAACAAAGAGAAATTTATTTCCTCACAGTTAAAGTAGGCTACAAGTCCAAATTCAGGGCATCAGCTCCAGGGGAAGGCTTTGTCTCTCTGTCGGCCTTCTTCCCTTCAGTGTTCCCCCCGACTAGGAGCTTCTCTGCACAGGGACCGCGGTCCAAAGGACGCTCTCTGCTCCTGGCACTGCTTTCTTCATGGTATGAGGTCCCCCTGTCTCTCTGCTCACTTGTCTCTTTCATATCTCAAGAGATTGCCTCAGGACACAATCCAGTCTTGTAGATCCAGTCCTGCCTTACTAACACAACTGCCACCCATCCTCCCTCATTAACATCATAGAGGCAGGATTTACAACGTATAGGAAGTCATGGCCCAGCCATGGCCCAGCCATGGCCCAGCCAAACTGATATACACATTTTTGGGGGGACATAATTGAAACCATGACACTTCATGTTGTTTTAACTGAATTATGTTTCTCCTCCCTTTAGCTAATCCTAAGAAAAGGCCTTGAGAAGCCAAACTACTTGAATCCTAAATGAACTCCACTAAATACATTACTATAGTCCCTAGCCACAAACCTTGGCAAGTAGCACCCTTACCAAATGTCCCGGGTAACCCAATCAACTTATAAAAAAGTAATTCAGTTATTAAATTATACACTAAAGAATGATTGTAATCTGTACGTCAGTAGGAAAATGCCATAGATTTCCACCCTAAGACATACCATCACAGAATATATTTCAACCGTCTTGGATATGCATCCTATTTTAGAATGAATGAATAAATAAATAAATAAAATAAAAAGCCTGCTCACGTCTGCAAAGGTAATACAATGAACAGGGCAACTTACAAGAGGCTTCTCATTAGCACACATGGAAACTAAGAACAGCCACCAGAATTCCAAAGGAAACCTAAGTTTAAAGTGGAGGTGGCTCCCAGTGGAAGTTGTATGAGGTCTCAGGTAGAGAACAGTTTGTTCTGTACCAAATTAAAAGGGAAAACAAGTAACAAAATTTTTAACTGAAGAGTCAAATATATTAAATTCTGAAGTCACTATCAGGAACACCAAATCGTATGACTGAACAGAAAACTTTACCGACTGAAATCTTACCACAGAACACGACGCTATTGTTAGAAAAACCTTCCCATCACAAGTTGGCATCAAAATTCCCCCACTGCCAACCCTGCTGGGACTGTGAAAGCATTAAATCCTACAGAAAGAACACTCATCTTTGAACCTTAAAGCAAGGCATTTTGTACCTGCCTGAAAGAAAAAAAAAGATCACAGCAGAATTACTTCAAAAAAAGAGACAAATCCTATTTCTCTAAAAGACTCCTTAGCAGCTGAATCAATTCAAGATAATCTTCTCTAGAGACCACTTGATGGGCATCCAAAGAGACTGTCCTTAAGGAGAGCTATGTGGTCACATGGGGAGTAGGAACACAGCATCGTCATAGCTCAGGAGGACAAGTACCAGGTCTCACAGGGATGGGGTACCTTTGCTGAGGACTTCCATGTGTCCAGTTTAAATTAAAACACACTAACGGGAATCCGTTGTCTTGTATACGCAGCTTCAACTTTCATCTAGTCTACTCAATTACACAGAACTTTCAGGGAATCGCTGCCTTGCTTTAAATGTCCTGGTCCAACCAGGCAGGAAAAAACTAATATCACAATTCTATGCTTTGAGCATGGGGTAGGTTCTGAACTCGTAGAAAGGGAAAAAACGTGTCTTTTCCGTGTGCCTAAAACATTATCTACCCGAAAGCTGGCTTGTCACCTGCTACCTGTGAGACTGGGACCAAGTGTCCTAAAGTCTCTAGGCCTTAGATTCTTCACCTACAGTTAAGAAATTAAAAAAAAAAAAAAAAAAAAAAAAATTACCTAAAAAGAACATTGTGAGAAGTAAAATAATCCTTTCAAAGAACTTGTCAGAGACCTTGCACAACTGTACTCATGGCGACCTCACATGTGTCAGAATAGAACTGTGTTCCATTGTGTTTTAAATGGCTGGGTTTTCAAAAGTAGATTATCAGACTTCTCTTCTGGGGCACCTCTGTGCGGACTCGAACCTCCAAACGTTCAGTTAGCAGCCGAGCATGTTAACCATTTGTACCACCTAGCAATTTCTGTACAATTGGAGTGGTTGACTAATATTAGTTATAATAAACCAAAAAAAAAAACAAAACACTGCCATCGAGTCAATTCCAACTTCTAGCGACCCCACAGGGTTTCCAAGGCTGTAAATCTCTGCAAAAGCAGACTGCCACATCTTTATCCCTCAGGGCCGCTGGTGGTTTAGAACAACTGACCTTTCGCTTAGCAGTCAAGTGCCTTAACCACTGCACCACCAGGGCTCCTTTAGTAATAATAATGAATATTATTGCTTAATAGTCAGGTAAATTTACTTACAGAGCCAGAAGTCTATTTTAGATGGCCTCAATTCTAGCTTTTCCCATCCTTTAATGCAAAATTTCCCTCTCCTTTCCCTTGATGTCAGAACCCACCTTCCCTTCCTGCTGGGAACGGGGCTCCAGAGCCGTTCTCACTAGCTCAGTGCCCTGGGTCTGCCCTGGCTCCCCAGACCTCCTCTGGCCCTGAATCCACATGCCCTGTAAGCCAATCCCCCAGGCTGGCTGCAGGCTCTTGATCCTTATATCCTGCTTCTTTAATTCCTCCATGCCTATCTCTGGGTTGTAAGAATGCCTTTGATCAGTATAGGGCACGAAGCTGCTGCCCTTCACTGGATAAGGGTGGGGGATACAAAAGATGACCTATCACCCTGGAGTCAGAAGAAGGGAGGAGATACCAGTGTCGTGGGAATTAATATTCAATCCACAGCAATGGGTTCGGTTTCGGTTTGTATAATAGTCTTTAAGATACATGTCTGTTTGCTGTTAGGATGACTACGAAGGTAAGAAAATGATGGAGAGAAGGAAGTTAAGGAGAGTAGTGGTTAAAGGATGAGAGCTTTCAAGGGAAAATGAAAGGCTATTGACACCGATTGTAGGACATTGGAAAATTTTTAATAAAATGAGAAGAAGACTTAAAGATAGATATGTTTGCTGTAGGAGTGATGCTAATTACAGCCACTTATTGTGAGCCACTTACCATTCATGCCTAATTGCCATGCAGCACAAGCAGAATCAGGTGTATTGTTAAATATTAGAATCAGAGAATCAGAATTTTCGGGCTTGAAAAGGCTTTGGAGATCACCAAGTCCAAGTCACTCCTTTTACAGACAGAGTTTGAAATCTGAGAAGTTAAATGATTTACTGGGTCACAGAGCTGTGCTGTGGCAGAGCAGACTAGAGTCCAGGCCTCCTTTTCCCAGCCCAGGGCTCTGTCACTGCTCACTGCTGGCTGGCCTAGGAGCTTACCCAACTTTGTGGTAAATTGGGTTTGATTAGAATGCAAAATTCTATACTGAGAACTAGCTGGTGTTTTCCAACAGAAATGAGTTTTGAACCCTGATTCTAATATGTGAACTTTCAGATATTAGCAAATCTTTCAAGAAGAAATGTCCTGTGAGAAGTAATAATTCTGAAGAAATTCAGATTAAAAAATATAGGTTTGGGAATTATTTGTACGTAGATAAGTTGTGAAAACTGAAGCTGGTGGGAAATTCAAAAAGTATAAAGAAAAACAACTTAAGACAAGGAAAGCTTTTGAAAATGTCCCACTAAATATAAACAACAGAAAGGAAGGTATAGGATACTCGTTTTTATCTTTTTAAAGTTATCAATGCTTTCACTTAGAATCATTATGTTCATTTCTCACTCTTGAGATAAAGGAAGGTTATGCCAGTTATCTGAACTGTATAAGCTTAGCTTCCCAAATGAAAAGCTTATTTCTAATCATGTTCAAGACAGACACCATGTAATCTCAAATACCTCCCTGGTGGCTCAAATTAAACCAGTAACCAGTTGCCATCAAGTCAACTCCAACTGATGGCAACCGCACGTGTGTCAGAGTAGAACTGTCTCCAAAGGGTTTTCAATGACTGATCTACAGGCTTTTCTTCTGAGTCACCTACAGGTGGAAAAGAACTTCCAACCTTTTGTTAGCAGCTGAGAACATTAACCCTTAAGACTCTTTTAATCCTTTTCTGCCTCCCCTTCTCAGGCTAATCTTACGTGAGATAGCCCACTTATACAGTATAATCGGAGAAATGCTTAAAATCATTTGGTCAAAAAATCTTCCCTCTGGTAGTTACCTCTCTGGACAAGGCAGTGTGTACCCAGAACATTCCTATACAGTTAACAATGCCTTTGTTCAGCAACGGTATCCCTTGCATGGACTAAGTCCTGAGAGTTGAGAAGAAAGCCAAATCTTGAGAGGATGGAACTAGGACAAGTACCTTTTGATGAAAGGAGTAAAGACGAATATAGTGAGGAATAGAAAATTATGCCTGGAGATGAGGTCATGAATTTTTTTTTTTTTTTTTTTTTTTTTTACTTTCTTAGGATAGAAACAGGGTATTAGTTACATGGGGCCTGGGAAGCAAATGTGGGCTATTTCACAGTTATGCCAATAGATAGCTTAGTTCCTAACATTTCCATCACTTCAATAGCATACATTTCTAGGAAATGGACACTGCAGGCTTTTTTGTCCTTGTCACTATCCCTGCTATTTATATATTGCAGGGCACCTTTAAAGTCAAAGGTCTTTCTAAACAATTGACTTACTTGAAGTAAATAGCTAACTTTACCAGAAGTGTTGGAAATAGTCAGCACCTTCGATGCTGTCACTGATCAATTTATGGGCCTGGAGGCTTTATTGAGAGGGACACAAACACTCTCCCTGATTGATTAGGAATATTACATCATGTAACTGCCATCCCTCTTCACCTAATGCTTTCCTATTTTCTGATACTATGATCATTTTATTATCATCATGTTGCATTATGAAAACAATATTAAATTACAGAAGTCTTACAATTTCACCAACCTACATTGTTAGTATCTTACAGAATTTTTTTGTTTTTGTCTAGAGGCATACACACTTTTTACATTGTTGAGATTAGCGTGCACATACAATAGTGTTTTGGCTTTTTCAACTTGACTGTATTATATTTCCATACACTAAATCTTCCTACTTTTCATCTTAATGGCTGTAAATGACCACACTAAGTTAATGTGCCATAACTTATTTTATACTATTGGATAGTTTCCCTACAACTGTTTGCTCTTATAGGCAAAAAAGCATTAAACATCTTCTATATTGTTTCCTTAAGATAGATTCTAGAAGAGGTCTTACTGGCTCTAAGGCTAGAACTTTTTATGTAGGAAAGTATATATGAAACATATGTACTATAATAATATACAACATAATACAGTATGTAATACATAATTCTATACTCTCACTCCTCACTTATCGACATGGTTAGCTTCCAAAGACCAGAGAGTTATGTGAAAATTGTCATTATGTGAAAATGGAGGATGACCACATCAGATCACAAAATGAAGGATGACTACATCATTACATAATCGCCAAATTACATCATTACATAACTGTCAAACCACTGAGAATCATGGCCTAGCCAAGTTGACACATAACTTTAAATATCAGCCAACGTTTCTCCTGCCTCACACTTTGCCAGCTGTACGTCATTAATGTGCAAAATAGTCTGATAGTAGGTTTTTTACTGTTGTAGAAAATGCAAAATGTCAGATGACAAGATAGTTAATAAGTGAGGAGTAGGTGTATTTATTTGTATAGAGGTGCATTTGCATCTGTCTATCTCTACTATCTGCCTGTCTGTCTGTCTATCTGTCCAGAGAGAGTTGTATAGTTATATATTCTGACTGGAGTATTATATTTGTTAGCCCCTTTCAAATTTCTACTGGAAAATAATTTTCATAACTTTTTAAAAGAATAATAATAATTCATATATGGTATCTGAAGAATAAACAAATGATCACCAAAAACTTCAGTATTATAGTTGATCTAGAATTTGAAAGCACATTTCATCTGAAATATGAACTAATATTGCGACTTGGAGAAAGCCACATTATCTCCGTGGATTTCGGTTTTCTTATTAACACACACACGCACACGCACACACACACACACAGAATTTCTAAATCCCCTGCTTGCTTTATGACTCTGTATTAGTATGCACTATTATTTTATGACTGCCAAAACAGATGCACGCTCTATATTATATCTTATCACTATAGATGGCACGTAAACCATGTGTTCCCTCAAAAGGGCTCAACAATAGGCCATTTAAATGAATGACACTGAAAGGATAAACCTAAATGTGTGCTCTTGGGTTAAGTACAAAGAAATATAATTAGTTTAAGTGTGTGTATAAATCTAGCCTGGCAAATACCTTTAAATGGATCTGAAATGAGGAACTAGCAACAGATGGCAACATACTTAGCAGAAGTCCAATTTTTTCTGTAACCTTGAAATTCTGAATGGTCCCAAAAGGAGAAAAATCAGATACGTTCTTAGCTGAGATTGTCCTCAAGACAGATGAAGCTAATGGACTTGTGTCAAATGAAGGAAAATGAGATCGATGTTCCTGTGTTTTGGTCCCATAGGCACAAGGACATGTTGCCATCAGGCATCAAGAATAAATCTTCAGGTGAATGGGAGGACAGATGTGGAATATATATTGGCAGAATGAACAGGTGATTGAGGCTGAACTCACGTGTCACTTGGCAAGAGAGTGGTCATGTTGTTGAAAATATGGCCTGGACAAAGAGGATCTTGATGCCAATGTTATTTCCCTACCCACAGATCAGAATCACTCCAAATCATATAAATGATTGCAAAAAGTAAGTCAAAGACTCCCAAAATAGAATTTACTGCAATACTGATAATCATAATAAAGAGTGCATGACATGAGGGATACTACAATAATTTCATGGGGAATAGCTTTATTTCAGTAAGGAAGTGAAAATGTTGGTATCTTAAAGATTCTCCATCCTTCATTGGATTCATCATCCTTCAGCAAATTTCCACTCAGAAGTGGACATAATTAGAGAGTTCAGCTGGTCCTTTATTTATGAAGCACTTGGGTTTTCTTAGTTCTAAATATAAACTCCTACAGGTAAAATTCTGAAAATTCTAAGGATGGTTTGAAATCTGCTCATTCCACAAAATCTGTAATTTCCACTTCCCCTTCCACCAATTAGCATCCATTTATTCATTTATTTATTGAAACAATAAACTTTAAAAAACATCTATTATGTGCTCAGCAAAGGACAATTTTCTGATTTTCTCCCAGAAAATGCCTGTGTAAAGAGGTTGTTGTTTTCTTCAAAAATGTTTTCATCCTTAGGCAGCTTGACGTTTCTCCATTTGAACTTGGAGGGTGAAAAGGAGTGAGGGCGTTTATGATTATCACAGAAGCAATTGCAAAGAGGAAGAAAGAGTTCACATTCAGTGTCTGAAATTCAAAAGGGTACCACAAGACTATGTGCTTGAAAGCAAGCTAGGCTCTGTCAAAACAGAGGATTTTCTAAATTCCTTTGGTGACTACCATTTAACGTACCAGCATCTGAGGGAGGCAAATTCAATCCTAGTGTTTTACACGATGGAATTCTCAAGAAGACAGGAGGAAAAAGTAAAATAAAATCTCATCCTACAAACTCTGAGGAATTCTGGGAAAAGAACAGTGGAAAGAGAGAATGGGAGGCAGAAGGGGACCTGTAGACAGACACATACCCTGATTGCCCTTCTCAGAGCAAGCTTTGTTCCACATAATCCTGCCCAGTCCCAGCCTCCCTTCTGACTCGGTAGAAGCTGCCTAATTTATCTGAGCAGTAAATTAATATCTACTGTAAATTACAAAACAGCCCCAAAAACTACAATAAAGTGTGTCAGCTCCACTGAGCCAAATGGATACCTGGACTCTAAAAGCAACCCCATTTATTCCATTTCCTTTCTCTAGAAAAATAGCAAAATACTGTACTATCATCTCACTTATATAAAAAAGACAAAACAAGGCAAATGTACAGAGAACAAAGTTTATTAGTGGTTACCAGGGGTGAGAGGGAGAGGAAAAGCGGGATTAAGGGTGATGGAAATATCACTTTGATTAAGGGTAGGGTTGCACAGCCAATTATTATAATTGCTGTCTATAAGTTTTACACCTGTAAAAAGTTGAACGGGCAAAAGTGTGTGTTAGATATATTTACAACAATGACCAAAAAACAAAGAAGAATAGCTGCTGAGGCTGCTTATCTATAACCAAAAATCTCATGGGATTTGGTTTCTTGGTTTGGAGGTTCAGGGTCATGGTTTCATGGGACATCCCAGTGAATTGGCCAAATAAAATGTTTAGTGCCTCTGTTCTACCTCTTAGTTCAATGTGTACATAGTGCTTGGGATCTTAAAAGCTTGCAAGCAGCCATTCAAGGCACAACAATTGGTATCTAATTTGCCTGGAACAACAGAGGAAGAAGGAGAGTCAGGAATAAGAGGAGGATGTGGAACGTGTGGCTAATTGCCTTGGTGAACAGCTGCCTCCCTTGCCGTGAGACCAAAAGAACTGGATGGTACCTGGCTACCATTAGTGAACATATTGATCAAAGATTCCATAGAAGAATATTGATCAAAAGGGGGAAAATGCAAAACAGAATTTCAAATTCTCATAGACTCCAAACTTTCTGGAGCCATAAAGGTTGGATGAACCCCTGAAACTATTGCCCTGAGATAATCTTTAAATCTTAAACCAAAAATATTCCCTGAAATCTTCTTAAAACCAAATAATAATTAACTAGCAAAAAAATGTCTAAGTTGAGCATTATGCTCTTTTAAGAACTATCTATATGGGATCAAACTGACAACAGCAATTCATAAGATTAGATAGGAAATAGACACAGATAAGTGGTAACTTTGGTGAAGGATTAGACAGTACACAATACTGGGGAAGCCAGCACAACTTGTACAAGGCAAGGTCATGGAAGCTCCATAGACACACTGAAACTCCCTGAGGGACTGAATTGCTGGGCGGATGGCTGTGGGGACCATGGTCCTGAGGAACATCTAGCTCAATTGGTATAACATAGTTTATAAAGAAAATGTTCTACATTCTACCTTGGTGAGTAGCATCTGGGGTCTTAAAACCTGTGAGCAGCCATCTAAGATACTCCACTGGTCTCACCCCTTCAGGAGCAAGGGAGAATGAAGAAAACAAGATACAAGGGAAAGATTAGTCCAAAAGACCAAAGGACCACAACTACCACGGCCTCCACCAGACTGAGTCCAGCACAACTAGATGGTGCCCAGCTACAACCACTGACTGCTCTGACAGAGATCACAGTAGAGGGTCCTGGATAGAGCTGGAGAAAAATGTAGAACAAAATTCTAACTCACAAAAAAAAAGACCAGATTTACTGGCCATACAGAGACTGGAGAAACCCCAAGAGTATGGCCCCTGGACATCCTTTTAGCTCAGTAATGAAGTCACTCCCAAGGTTCACCCTTCAGCCAAAGATTAGACAGGCCCATAAAACAAAACAAGACTAATGGGGCACAACAGCCCAAGGACAAGGGCTAGAAGGCAGGAGGGGACAGGAAAGCTGGTAATGGGGAACCCAAGGTAGAGAAGAGAGAGTGTTGACATGTAGTGGGGTTGTTAACCAACGTCATAAAAAAATATGTGTACTAACTGTTTAATGAGAAACTATTTGTTCTGCAAACCTTTATCTAAAGTACAATTAAAAAACATTTTTTTAATTAAAAAAAAAATCAAATGGCATTAAAAAAAAAAGATTAGATAGGAATCTTAGGGGGGCAGTGAATTTATGTTAATGGGGGAGGAACAACTCAGAAATGGGGGGTGAGAATGGTTGCACAACTCAAAGAATGTGATCATTGTCACTAAATGGAACCTGTAGAAACTGTTGAACTGCTGTATGTTTTGCTGTGTATATTCTCAACAACAACAAAATAAACACAATTACATAAACAAAAAACAAAATCACCTCCTAAATGAATAACTATAGAAGCATGATCACAAATACTGCCATATATTTGAAACATTTAAACTTCAAAAAGAAGGAGCTGTATACATTCCAGATTGTCCTGTAAGAAAACAATGTTTATCCAGGTGACTCAGACTTTATCATTTTATAAATCAGTTTACAACCAAACGAAACATTTAAAATCAGGAAAAGCACGTGTGGCACAAGAAAACAGCAATACATGATGGCGGAAAAGTTGTTAGAATTTGGGTGGAGACACAGGCCCTCTACTGCAATTTGTCTAATCTTAAGACCCAGTCAACTGTAAAAATTTTAAGAAAACTATATAAATATTCTCATAGTTACAAAGTGGGTTAATTTGGAAGCTATCAGCTTTATAAGGTAAATTGTTGCAGTGAGGTGGTCTCAGGAGAGATTCTGAAGAAGAGTGCTAAAACTTGCCCATGACAAACTCCGTCATCTGATGACCTGAAAGAGGAGAATGTGGCTGTGAAAAAGAACAACACATTCTATTCACAATCTTCAATCAGAGACAGAGAACCAGGCAGGGTTTTATTAATGACAAAACTCACACACATGTAACTCTCAGTAATTTTGTTGTTCTTCGTTTCCATCAAGTTGGGCTCCAGCTCATGGCAACCTTGTGTGTAACAGAACAAAACCTTGTGCAGTCTTGCACCATCCTCGTGATTGTTGGTATGCTGAAGTTCATGGTTGCTGCCACTGTATATTTTGAGTATCTTTTAATGTAGGGACTCCATGTTCCAACACCATATCAAACAAAATTCTGCTGTGATCCATAGGGTTTTCACTGAATAATTTTCGGAAGTAGATAGCCAGACCTTTCTTTCTAATTTATCTTGGTCTGGAAGCTCTGTTGAAACCTGTCCACCATGGGTGAGCTGGTGGTATTTGAAATACTGGTTGTCATGGATTGAATTGTGTCCCCCAAAAATATCTATCAACTTGGCTAGGTCATGATTCCCAGTATTGTATGATTATCTACCATTTTGTCATCTGATATGATTTCCCTATGTATTGTAAATCCTATTGCTATGATGTAATAAGATGGATTAGTGGCAGTTATATTGATGAGCTCTACAAGATTAGATAGTGTCTTAAGCCAATCTTTTTTGAAATATAAAAGACAGAAGCAAGCAGAGAGACCTGGGGACCTCATACCACCAAGAAAGCAGTGCAGGGAGCAGAGCTTGTCCTTTGGACCTGATGTTCCTGTGCTGAGATGCTCCAAGACCAAGGGAAGACTGATGACGAGGACCTTCCTCCAGAGCCAACAGAGGCAGAAAGCCTTCCCCTGGAGCCGGCACCCTGAATTCGGACTTGTAGCCTACTGGACTGTGAGAGAATAAATTTCTCCTTGTTAAAGCCGTCCACTTGTGGGATTTCTGTTAGAGCAGCACTAGATGACCAAGACACTGGTAGTATACCTTTCAGCAACATAACAACACACAAGCCACCACTGTATGACAAACTGACAGGTGGGTTGTGGCACAGTAATTAACACAGTTATAAACTGGAGAAATATAAGCACTTAAAAATTATATAATAGAAAAGTCATTAGAATCTTTTTTAAAAAATCATTCCTATAGAATTTTGGGGGCCCCGGTGGCACAGTGGTTAAGTGTTTGGCTGCTAACCAAAAGGTAATCAGTTTAAATCCACCAGCTGCTCCTTAGAAACCCTATGGGGCAGTTCTACTCTGATCTATAGGGTCACTATGAGTCAGAATTGACTCAGTGGCAATGGGTTTGGTTTTATATACTTTTCATCCAAGTGGTCCACCCAGAAATCTAGACTATCTTTCACAGGCAATATGCCTACATGCCACTTATTAGCATTGAAGCAAGTATGAAAAAGAAATGTTGGAGGTTCTTCACTAAATGTTTTTTTTTTTTTTGCTCATAGGCAGCACTGTTACTAGGAACACTTGGGAATTCTCAGCTCAACCACAAAATGCGTTCTTCGGTGATTATCTTAGGTTCAGTTGTCTAGAGGAGCAAAACCAGTGAAGCATATATATATAAATATATAGAGAAAGATTTAGCTCAAGGAAATGGCTCACATAGTTGTGGAGTCTTGCAGGTCTGAAATCCATGGGTCAGGCATTAGGCTGGAGGCCTCTCGTAACTCATGCGGTTGCAGAGGCTGACGAACCCAAAATTGGCAGGCCAGGAAGAAGGCTGCTGGTTCATGGAGTTGCAGAAGATGGCAGTTCCCAAGATCTGTAGGTCAGGCAACAGGCTTCTGTCTCATATCCCAAGAACAAGTGGTCAGAGGATAATGGGTCAGATGCAGGATCCAGGGCATGTAAACTTTGCCAGAACATCCTTATGTATATTGGATGCAGGCCACATCCCCAAGGAAACTCCCTTTTCAACTGATTGGCTGCTCAATCAGATCACAGAATTGGGGACGATTTCTTCAGATCACAAAATGGAGGATGATTACATCATTACCTAAATGCCAAACCACTGAGATCATGACCCATCACAGTGATGATCTCTTTAATGACTGAGAAACTCTGCTCCCTCTCTCTACAAGTCTGTCAGACTAAAATTTGAAGCAAGGCGATAAACAGAGCCAGAGCTATTACATTTGGCTTAGCCTTCATTTTTTACACTCAGTATATTTTGCCAATACATTTATTTATAGTTTAGCCTCTTCTCTGTACCTCCCTTTTCCAATGTCTTATCCTTTTGATACTATAAAACCCCAAGGATAAACTCCCTCTTATTCTTCAAGACCTAGCTCACCTAGTACCTCTCCATGACAATCCTAGGCAGAATGAATGGCTTCTCTCACTGAGAGTGGACAGCACATTACTCACACCTCTGTTTATAGCATTATTTCAGTCAGCTTGTCTTCATTAGCTTCAGAGTTGGACTGTACCTTATTGCTTAATGGACTCTGTGATAGTAGCTGCTCATTAAGCGTTAACTAAATTAAATGAAAAACACTGTTTACCCTTATTGAATATTCTCATCCCTTCAGGTAAGCTCTTGTGACAGTCTAAAATTTAAAAAATATATTTTTTTCACTTGCTCTAGAAGCTAGCAATCCTCACACAAAGATCTTTAGTCCACTTCTCAATGGTTTTTATACTTTCACCAATGAGTCAGACGAACTGAATGCTTTTTTATCAGTGTGCATCAATATTTCAGTGCCCCTTGATATCAACGGCCTCATCACCAGCCATACATTGCATTTTTGCTTCTAGTGTGGAAAAAAACTTTTTTTTCTTAAAGTTCACTAACTCCTTTCTTTCCGAATGTAGCTGTAAGGATATATCAAAGCTCTACTTTTTTGACACCAAACTGGTAGGAAAAATCTGAGTCCTACTTGGCACTTCTTTGACACCAAAACTGTAAAGATCAACCAAATTAATTCAATTCTGTTTCATTTCTGTTCTGACACCAGCTGTACATGCAGCACTTCCTCCTTTGACCCTAACCACCCTGAGCTAGGTCAGACCTCAGAAGCAAAGGGCACAGTTTTCCAGACTGTTACGTCTGTCCACGGCCTCAGATGCCAGTCGCAAGCCTGGGAGTTTCCATGACATCCTCACTTCTGACTGGCTGACTACAAATTGAAGAGTTCCCTCTACCCACTCAGGATGCCAACCATAAGCTCAGGGGTTCCCAGACCCCTTCACTTCTGACCTGCTAGATTCCATTACTCTCTTGGGTTTAATAATTTGCCAGAATGACTCACCAAATTCGTAGAAAGCAGTATGCTTCTGTATTACAAGTTTTATTACAGTAAAAAGGATACAAAAGAAGAGACTCACAGGATGAGATCTAAGAGGATTCCCAACACAGAGCTTTTGTGTTCCCAAAAGGGACATACTACCCTCGAACATGCATCAATATCTTTCACCAACCAGGAAGCCCATGGATCTTCCAAGTCTAGAACTTTTATTAGGTCCTCATTAGGTAGTGATGATTGTTTGAATCAGCCTACTTCCCCTGAGGTCAGCTGATATCAAGAGGTGGTGTTTCTAGCTGGACCAACTCCCACCTGAGTTGCCTTATTAGCATAAACCCTCAGGTATGGTTTCGAGCTTTCATCAAAGACACTTTAATCACTGGGGAAATTCCAAGTTTTAGAAGTTGTCTGTTAGGAATCAAAGACAAAGATGAAAATCTCTGGGTAAAGATAATGTACACCCTATAAGCTTGTCAAATGTTACTCAAAAACATGATGTTCTGATATTACTTACATTCATACTTTTTAGAAAACTTATTTTTTACTACAGATACTATGATATAGACTTGTTATGAAGACTTATTTTGCACATTGTCATTCAAATAGCATTTCATTGAAAATAGTTTTCAATTTTGGTCATCCGTTGTGATAGGTCACCTAACATTATTTTATTTAATCTTCCTGAGGACACTATGAGATGATTCTCATTTACCAACAAGAAATAGGCTTGGAAGAGGTTAAGTAATTTGTTTAATGTTGCAGTCACTTCAAGGCAGGCCAGGTTCTATGTATTCAATATTTTTCATACTCTGAATCCCATATATATTCAATTACACCATCTGGTCTTTCTACATCACATGCCAAGGCATTGAAAGGGAACTAAAATATATTGATCACCTTCTATATGCCATGTGTTAATAGATCGCATATATTTACTAAATGGGAGCTGGGAAAAACTACCAATTCAAAGCTGTAGATATTCATGCTTCAAAAGAAGTAGAATTGATCCCTACTTTGGAATATACTTTTTGTTTTTGCTGTTGTAAAAACCACCTAGATCAGCCATCCATCCATCTCTCCGTGTGCTCATCCATCCATCTATCTTTTGTTTTACTTACTTATGTTCTCGGAATAAACCAGACTGCAGTTGTTTTAGGCTAAGTAGCTAAGTGTTCTCTTCAGTAAATTGTTGCATATAGTTAAATACAAGTTGGTCTATAATACGTTTTCTTTGTGTATTTGTGTTTGGTTCACTGGTTGACTCTGTCAGAACAAAATGTTTCTTTTCCTGATTTGGAATTAGATTGTTTATAACTATTGTTTTCTCCTGCCATGTATTTGAACATTAAGTGAAGAGGTGGACTTGTGATGAAATGAAGTAGGAGGAAAAAGGAGGTTTACCCTTCACTATACACCTGAGCAACAGCTGTTAAAAAAATGAATTGGAATTGAAACAGACTATCAAACCTCTACCTGGATTGGGCTATTATTGTCCTACAAATGTTATCATTTCAGACTGAATAACTAATACTTAAGGAATGTTGGCTGCAGTACCTGGTATTTACCCGGTGTTCCCAGGCAGTCTCCCATCCAAGTACTAACCAGGCCTGACCCTGCTTAGCTTCTGAGATCACATGAAGTCAGGAGCGTTCAAGGTGGTATCGCTTGACTCGATGGCAGTGGGTTTGGTTTAGGGAATGCTGAATTATTGTGTTGGTACCAGAGGGTGAGACCATAACTCGAGAAAACCCTAAACAATTTGAAAGTTTCCATCACCCAAGGAAGAAGTAAAGGCCAGGATAGGAAGGGAGGACTCTCAAAGCAGATTAAGATCCAAGAGTGTATTATATTTTTAAGCAAATAACACACACCTTCTACATGTATTTGCCAACAGTGCCTTCCTCTGGGAGGTATTTTTGTAAGCGCAGCTACGTCAGTTTTTTTTTTACATGTTGCTGTACAAATATTAGCATATTGCACTTATTGAAAATACCTCATGAAGGGAAGGTGAGGTTGGCAAACAAATGTAGAAAGCATGCATTATTTTCAGAAAAATACAGTATTTTATATGTGTATTTTCCAAATGCAAATTAGTAATAGAATATCAAGTGATAGAAGTTACTACTAATAGCTACAGAAACTAAGAGGTATAAAAATACAGTTAAAATTTATTCCATGTTCCTGTATACTCACATTTATTTGGCAAATGCTTTATATGCCATTTAGTATACAACTATGTTATACATATTAAGTAACTTAATATTCATAATAATCCTACAAGGTAGATAGGGTGATATAATGTGCTCAAAACCTCAAAACTGCAATTCTGACCCAGCGCTTCTGTCTCCAGAGGTCACATCCTTACCTATTACAAGATACTCCCTCGTATAGAGCATGTACAGCCCTGGTGGTACAATGATTAAGAGCATGGTTGCTAACCAAAAAGTCAGCAGTTCCAATCTACCAGCTGCTCCTTGGAAACTCTATGCAGCAGTTCTAGTCTGTCCTATAGGTTCTCTACGAGTTGGAATCAACTTGACAGAAATGGGTTTGGTTTTTGGTTTATAGGATGTATACATCAGTTTTTGTTGCTCTTACTTAAGTTAAAGTATATTCAAAAACACTGCAGGAATTGTGTTTACACACATTATTTTTGTTCATTTTCTTTTCTTTTTTTGCTTTTTTAGTAAAGTGTATAAACACTCTTCCTACTTGTAATTGCTCTCTCATGTAAATCTAGATTTTCATGCCAGGGCTCCATGAAGTGAAATTTTACCCGCATACAATTTTAGCAACTTTTTAATTGTAGGATCTTTAGCTTGGCATGACAAATGTTGTATGGTAACACATATTAAAACAGGAACAGTAATATATCTTCTCATTATGGTTCCTATACTTAAAAGTGGAGCCCTGGTGGCATAGTGGTTAAGAGCTCAGCTGTTAACCAAAAGGTCGGCAGTTCAAGTCCACCAGTTACTCTTTGGAAACCCTATGGGGCAGTTCTACTCTGTCTTATCGGGTTGCTATGAATCTGAATCAACTCAACAGGAATAGGAAAAATACTTAAAAATATAGTTTAGAGATTATGAATCAAAATTCCTCATTTTGGCATAGAGGAATCTGGAGGGCATTATGCTGAGTGAATTTAGTCAGTCATGGAAGGACAAATATTGTATAAGACCACTATTATAAGTACTCAAGAAAAGGTTTAAACACGGGAGAAAACATTATTTGATAGTTACGAGGGTGGGGAGGGAGAGTGAGGGTTATTCACTAATTAGATAGTATATAAGAATTGTCTTAGGTGAAGGGAAGGACAGCACATACTACAAGGGAAGTCAGCACAGCTGGACTAAACCAAAGCTAAGAAGTTTCCTGAATACAATCAAACACTTTGAGGGACAGAGTAGCAGGGGTGGGGGGGACCATGCTTTCAGGGGACATCTAGGTCAACTGGCATGACAAAGCTTATTAAGAAAATGTTCTGCATCCTACGTTGGTGAGTGGCGTCTGGGGTCTTACAAGCTTGCAATCGGCCATCTAAGATGCATCAATTGGTCCCAACCACCTGTAGTAAAGGAGAATGAAGAACATCAAAGACACAAGGAAAGTAGTAGCCAAGAGACAGAAAGGGCCACATAAACCAGAGACTTCATCAGGCTGAGACCAGAAGAACTAGATGCTGCCTGGCTACCACCAATGATCGCCTTGACAGGGAACACAACAGAGAGCCCCAGATGGAGCGGGAGAAAGGTGGGGTGCAGAACTCAAATTCTAGTAAGAAGACCAGACTTAATGGTCTGACTGAGACTGTAGGAACGCCAGAAGGCATGGCCCCTGGATTCTCTATCAGCCCAGAACTAAAACAATTTTTGAGGCCACCTCTTCAGACAAAGACTAGACTGGACTGTGGGACATAAAATGATACTCTGTGCTTCTTAGTTCAAGTAGACATATGAGACTAAACAGGCAGCTTCTGTCTGGAGGTGAGTGAGAAGGCAGAGAGGGTTAGGAGCTGGTTGAATGGACATAGGGAATCAGGGGTGGAAAGGAGGAGTGTGACGTCACAGGGAGAGGAATTAGAGTCACATAACGATGTATGCATAAGTTTTTGTATAAGAGACTAACTTGAAATGTAAACTTTCACTTAAACTACAAGAAAAAAGAAAAAAACATCCTTGTTTTGAGACATTAGCATTGAGGGATTTCTCTCACAGAGGAGATAAAATAACTGCAGCTTCTAGTTTCTTCAGGGTGCTGTGTATCATCTCCTTCTAGAAAATAGCCATTAGCACTGGCAGCTGGACCACTTTAGTGGGGTTCAGGCAAAACGACTTCCTTAGAACCCCAAAAGATGTAAAAGTAAATCACAAATGAGAGGAAAAGAATGTAACTTACTTTCTTTGAGATCTGTGAACCTAGTATTGGAACAGCATTAACTGTCTCTATTCTCACTGATGGCTTACAAAAATCCTCTGGGGAAGATGCATTGTTATTGCTGTTGTTATTGCTTATCTCAAAAGGTTCTAGTGGGGATGTGATGGAAGGGTACCTAGCACAATAAAAAGTGGATAGGCTATCCAGCACCATTGTTGGCACACCGTATACACTCAGTTAACAGCACTTTCTATTAAAATGTCCTATTCCTCAGTTTACAGACAAGGAAACAGAGACTTAGGCAGGTTAATCTTTTCATGCATAATTTTTTTTTTTTAATTTTTTGGTAACGCTATGTTTTTTCACTAATTGAATGGTTGCTGAATCATTGTGGGTAGTTTTTTTTATTATTATTTAAAATAACATGGTGCCAATTGCAGTCTGGACATATCAGTCCCACGTTCCATGAAGCACATCACACACGCAGGACGTATTTCCTGGTTACACTTGAGCCATAAAATATCTTACTCAACTTTCCAAAAATATACATGGAATCCTAAATAAACATTGCAGTTGCTGTACATAATTGTCATCAGTTTGATTTAGAGTGGGCCATATCCGTACCATGTTCCATGAAGCACATGACACACATGGGACATATTGGTCTCACGGCCCAGAAAGTGCATCACAAACTGTTTTCACCCCCAGAATAACTCATTTACTTGAATATTTATGAATCCTGGCAACCGAACCTTCCCAGTAACACAAAGGAAATAGTAAACATACTTGCGAGCCTTATCTCCCTGTACAGAAGCCAAAAGACACAAGTTTCACACAATCACTCCTCCCAGAAGCATCTCCTCATAAGAATGGCTCTCAATATTCAAATGTGGTGTAGACCAACTTCCTTGTTTTTTTTTTAGGCAGTTGCACCAGTATCGGCCATGACACTAGCATGTATTACAGTGGCTCAAATGCCTGCCAATAAACCTCCAGGGGCGGAAAATGTAACACGGGGATATACATCTGTTGGTCCATGAAAGGATTATGTAGCTTTTACACCCTGACACAGCTCACCACAGTAGAGTTGAGATCTGGTTGTAAAACCACGGCTATCTGGCTATAAAATCTGTGGCCCAGAAATTCTTTCAGTGTTAATTCCTTAAGACACTCCATTTTTACCCCCTTAAAACAACGGACATGGGAAAATTGAGTATGTGTGTGCTCTTAACCTACATGCAAGTAAAGGAATGAACTCTGAAACGTCATCTACTCTTTTATAGCAAAGTATATAGAGTCACTTGAACGTATATGTCAAGCTAAAAACTATATTCCCATAAAAATGACAATAGGAGAGATTGATCTGAAAAGGCCATGACTTCTAATAATAATAATTTTTAAAAATTGCTCACTTGACTCCATTCTTATTTGGAATTGCACACTCCCCCAAATGTAATTGCTAAGGCGCTTCCTTGGTTTTAAATACACGGCTTATGAAATTCAAACATATTTTGGGAAATACGAATACTCCATTTACTATAAGCCCCAATCACTTTCATCCCCTGCATCATTTCTCCCCTCACTTCTGAGCCCACTGGATCTCCTTCTCAGGACCCCAAGATTTTTATTATCACCACCTCCTTGGCTTCCACGTTTCTGCATGGCTCTATGCAGCCATTCACTTGGTGCCAATTCCTCAGTGAGGAAAAACCTAGCTAACGCTCCATTGGTCTTCCTAGGCACCAACTGAGCTAGGAAATTAATCCTTCCTTCTGACCTTAATGAACTATAAAGAAAAACAAATCATAAGCAGAGATAGGGTATATTTCTATGAGCTCTCCACATTCAGCTCTCTGAAAAGTATTAGAATTACTTACTTTAGGCCAGAGCTTTGCCAATATGGCTGGAGGATGAAAATCTCCTGGGACACTTATTTAATGTACACATGTACGGAATAAAGGAAGAATCCTTGGGTGGTGCAAACGGTTAATGTGATCATTTGCTAACAAAAACGGATGAAGTTTCGAGTCCACCCAAATGGGCTTCAGAAGAAAGCCTGGCAATCTGCTTCCAAAAAATCAGACATTGAAAACCCCGTGGAGCACAAGTCTACTCTGACACGCATGGGGTCACTCACAAGTTGGAGTCGACACTATGGCAACTGGTGTGGAGAATGAATGTCTCCACAGAAAGGGCTTAGAAAACTGTATTTCAGAAAAAATGCCACAGGTAATTAATTCTTATGATCACTCAAGCTTGGAAAACACTGCTGTAGGTGATCAAGTGATGTTGTTGTTGTTGTTAGGTGCCTTCAAGTCAATTCCAACTCATAGCAACCCTACTACGCACAACAGAAAGAAACACTGCCCGGTACTGCGCCATCCTCACAATCATTATGCTTGAGCCCATTGTTGCAGCCACAATGTCAATCCATCTCACTGAGGGTCTAACTCTATTTATTCCTAAAGTAACTGAACTATACGCAAAATATATTTCGTTTGAGAGATTAGCTCTTTCAAACACAATTATAAGGGAAAATTTTATCTACATTTTCAGAAACAACATTTCAATAATTACAACCATACTTTAAAATCATGGTAATTTTCTCTTTTTAATGACCTTGGTACAAACTTCCAATGTAGGCTTTATATTTCCAACGAGAGGGTTGATAAAGTGGTAGCTCTGGTGAAGGCACAGTATTATTTTAGATCATAATACAAGGACAAGCTGTTATCCACAGGCTGTATATAATTTCCTATGTTCCTCAAACATCTCCCAGCTACTGACCCGACATGGCTTAAAATTAGCTTGAGCAATTTGGCAGATCACAATACCTGCCTTCAAGCTATGACTACACAATTCTCTTGGAAATTTAATATGCTTGGGAAATATGCAAAACCTGGGCATTTTTACCCAGTAAAGATATAATAAGAATAAATAAGATAGGTTATCAAAACCACTTCACTACCTAGCAACTATAATACAAAGACAAGTTTTATGAAGAAATGTTATAAAGAAAATTTCATTGTTATAAAATATTGATCTTAAGAATGTATTAGATAGTTGGTTACATAATTTCAGATTTTTTCCCATATGACTGATGCAATTTATAGAGGATTAAAACAGTTGACATTTGAAATCTGCAGTTTAGTCATTTTTTGTGTGTAAAATTTTCCTGAGCAGAACGTGGAATATTGGATGTGTGCTTAAGTCTCTAAACAAACACTTACCAATTGAATAAATGAATAGTGATAGGGCCTTGGAGCCCTGGTGGTGAAGTGGTTAAGTGATTCAACTACTAACCCAAAGGTCTGCAGTTCAAATCTACCAGCCGCTCCTTGGAAATCCTATGGGGGAGTTCTACTCTGTCCTATAGGGTTGCTATCAGTTGGTATCAACTCGACGGCAATGGCTTTGGTTTCAATATGGCCATAGAGAATATCAATTAGCATTAATGATTACATTTAGCATTATTCTACAGTATAGTACACGTGATATTTAAATAACATCATGAAGTTTTAAAGCTGGGAAGGGCTTAGACTTTTAAAATATGATACCCATGCTGGAGATTTGCATTGCTGACCATTTTCCCCCATTCATTTCTAAAATAGCCTTTACTTCCCCAGTAAACTAATATCTTGGTTTTTTTCTCCTATATCTCTTGCTACTTTTTGCTGTTTCCTTTGCAGTTACATTCTTCTCCTTCTGACCATGTCTTTTCAAGAGATTTAAATAAAATAAGGAAAATGCTTCATATATTTATCTATGTAGTGAGTATTTCTAGTGATTTTCATTTTTTGGTGTAGATATATGTTTTCATCTGGTATGATTTTCCCTCTGCCTGAAGGACTACCTTTCATATTTTTTGCAGGGCGGGTCTGCTGGTGATGAATTATTTTAGCTTTTGTAAGCCTAAAGAAGTCTTTATTTCACTTTTGTTTTTTAAAAGATATTTTGCTGGGTATAGAATTCTAGATTCACAGTTTTGCTTTGTTTTTTACTTCAGTACTTTAAAGATGTTGCACCACTGACTTCTGGTTTACATGTTTCTGACAAAGAGAAACTCACTGTCATCCTTGTTTGTATTCCTCTGCATGTAGTATGTCTTTTTTTTTTTTTTAATCGTACTTTACGTGAAGGTTTACAGAACAAACTAGCCTCTCATGAAACAGTTAGTACACATATTGTTTTATGACATTGGTTAACAACCCCACGACATGTCAACACTCCCTTCTCGACCTTGGGTTCCCCATTACCAGCTTTCCTGTCCCCTCCTGCTTTCTAGTCCTTGCCCCTGGGCTGTTGTGCCCCTTTTGTCTCATTTTGTTTTATGGGCCTGTCTAATCTTTGGCTGAAGGGTGAAACTCAAGAGTGACTTCACTACTGAGCTAAAAGGGTGTCTGGGGGCCATACTCTTGGGGTGTCTCCAGTCTCTGTCAGGTCAGTAAGCCTGGTCATTTTTTGTGAGTTAGAATTTTGTTCTACATTTTTCTCCAGCTCTGTCCGGGACCCTCTACTGTGATCCCTGTCAGAGAAGTCAGTGGTGGTGGCTGGGTACCATCTAGTTGTACTGGACTCAGTCTCGTGGAGGCCCTGGTAGTTGTGGTCCATTAGTCCTTTGGACTAATATTTCCCTTGTGTCTTTAGTTTTCTTCATTCTCCCTTGCTCCCGCCAAAACAGGTGAGACCAGTGGAGTATCCTACATGGCCACTCACAGGCTTTTAAGACCCCAGATGCTACTTACCAAAGTAGAATGTAGAATATATTCTCTATAAACTATGTTATGCCAATTGAGCTAGATGTTCCCGGAGACCATGGTCGCCACAGCCCTCAGCCCAGTAATTTTGTCCCTCAGGGAGTTTGGATAAGTCTATGGAGCTTCCAGGACCTTGCCTTGTACATGTTGTGCTGGCTTCCCCAATACCGTGTACTATCTTACCCTTCACCAAAGTTACTACTTATCTACTGTCTATTTAGTGTTTTTCCATCCCCATTCTTCCCCTCCCTTGTAACCATCAAAGATGGTTTCTTTTTGTGTGTAAATCTTTTCATGAGTTTTTATAGTAGTGGTCTCATATAATATTTGTCCTTTTGTGACTGACTTATTTCACTTAGCATAATGCTCTCCAGATTCATCCATGTTGTGAGGTGCTTTGCAGATTCATCATTGTTCTTTATCATTGCATAGTACTCCATCGTATGTAAGTAGTATGTCTTTTTTCTTGGGATATTTGTAAGATTTTCTCTTTATAACTGGTTTTGAACAATCTGATTATAATACATTGCAGCTGAGTGTCTTCATATTCTTTGCTTATGGTTCATGGAGCTTCTTGGGTTTGTGGGCATATAGTTTTCATCAAATCTGAAAAGTTTTGAGCTATTATTTCTCCAAATATTTCATCTGGTGCTCCTTCCTTCAAGGGCTTCAATTATAAATACAGTAAATCATTTGAAATTGTCTCACAATTCATTGGTGCTCTGTTCATTTTAAAATAAAAAATCTGTTTTTCATTTGGATAACTATAATGCTTTGTCTTAAAGTCCACTATCCTTTTCTTCTGCTTTGTGGATCTGTTATTAATACCACACAGCATGTTTTCATCTCAGAATTGTAGTTTTTCATATCTAGAAATTCAGTTTAAGTCAAGAGGCAATATTGGAAGCGAAAATGGCTGAGAATTTTCAGGAATTATAGAAACCATGACTTTTTAGGAGCCCTGGTGATGCAGTGGTTAAGTGATTTGACTACTAATCCAAAGGTCTGCAGTTCAAATCTACCAGCTTCTCCTTGGAAATCCTATGGGGCAGTTCTACTCTATCCTCTAGGGTCTCTATGGGTTAGAATCAACTTGACGGCAATGGGTTTTTTTGTTTTTTGTTTTTTTTTATGACTCTTTAGATAGGAAAAATATATAGTTCCTGATAGGATAAGTAAAACCAAGTCCATAGCAAGGACTATGTCAGTGAAATCAGAGAATGTTGTTATTTAGCTCTAGCTACTGTTAATTACCTTTATATTTTCCTGGAACTTGGGAGAAATAAGAGTTTTTTGACTTGCAGATTTTTACTTATCTTTTTTTAGCCATGAGAAGAAAAATAGGTTCCAGAAAAATACTGGAAGTAAATTAGCTAAAATATTTGCTTTGTGTGATGGGTAATATTGCAGTTTCAAAATGTCTGTATTCTTTTCAATATTTTCCAAATTTTGAACAATAAGCAATCTATATCTAATAAGATAAAAGCAGGAAAAAATAAGAACAAACTTATTAGAAGAACAGTGACTGAAGAAAACAATCATGACGGAGCGAATCAGGATCTAAACCTCATGGTACTCTTTCTCCCATTCAGGAATGTGTCTACTGTTTCTGAAGCCCTGCAGTGTGGAAAATGATACTCTAATTTTGGCTAAACTTCCTTTTTAAAAGGAAGGGAGTTAAGGGCATGGAGAGAATTTATAAAATGAATAGTAGGTGGTATTTACACTGAGGATTTCTCTTACCTGTATTTCTATGCTCCTACTTCTTCAAGCAGTCAATTTAAATAGTTAAGTGACCTTTTAATTATCCTGATGATGATAAAGCCGTTCCACTTAAAGAAGTACCTGATAACAATAAGACTCAATTTTAAAACAAAAAAATAAGAAAATGTTCTTGTTCATATTCCAAAAAAAGTAAAGGAGGTTGAATATTAGAACAGAGAAGAGTGATAAGAAGAAGTTATCATTGTTCAAACATCAAGCCTTTCCTTGCTAGTCCAAATATCTTCAGTAAGATATTGTCATCAACACTGCAGAATTAAGATTTCTCTTTAGATACTGGGAAGATGTAAACATTGGAGTATGCATTTGTGTGAAAGTAAACGTGATTCTCACTCTCCAGGAAAATGATTGAATTCTGGAGCATCTTAGAATTTTTTTTTTTTTCCCTCAGTAGACTCAGTGAAATGAAATGTGGACTGAAGTTCTCTTCTGGAATGAGTAAATCTTTGTTAACTTTTTGACACGTGTGATGAACATCCACTGTTGCTGTTCTACTGCCCTCATCCTCTTGCCTTCTCACAACAACATCCCTAGGTGAAGTAACTTCAACGCTGGGGGTCTATAGGTGAGTCACATGACTAGGCTAAGCCAATAAGAGCATTCCATTTAGTTAGCATTGTGATTGACTCAGAGGGAGAGACACTCCCTAAGTCAGGCTACTCAGGAATATCAAGCCTCAATTCAAAGGGTATCATGTCCACCAGACAAGGTGCCGTGATGATGGGTATCTAAAACTATCATTAACCATCAGGTGAAGCTTGGGAATGAGGCTCGCACAGAGGTAGCAGAGCCCTCATTTACCTCCTGGTGATAATCCTTTGAAGCCCTGGTGGCCCAGTGGTTAAGTGTTTGACTGTTAACCAAAAGGACAGCAGTTTGAATCCACCACCTGCTCCTTGGAAACCCTATGGTGCAGTTCTTCTCTGTCTTATAGGGTCACTATGAGTTGGACTTGGTTTTTTTGGTTTGATAATCCTTTGAGCTCTCAATTGAGTTGCACCACAAGATAGATTTAGTCCTAGACCAGTGTTTCTCAAATTTTACTATGTTTAAGAGTAATCTGGAGGGCTTGTTAAAACACAGATTGCGGAGCCCCGCTGCAAGAGTGTTTGACTCAATAGGTTTAGGGTAGGGATTGAGAATTTGCATTTCTAACAAGTCTCTTAGTTGATACCCATGCTACTGATTAAAGAATCACACTTCGAGAAGCACTGTGGTGGCACAGTGGTTGAGAGCTCAGGCTGCTAACCAAAATGTTGGCAGTTCGAATCCACCAGCCACTCTTTGGAAACCCTGTGGGGCTGTCCTATTGGGTCGCTATGGATGGGCTAGGTGGCAATGGCTTTTTTTTTTTTTTTAATCCTAAATATCAGAATCGACTGGATGGCAATGGGTTTTTGGTGTTTATCCTAAATATTTCAATTAAGTGAGTCAATAAATAACATTTTTTTCTTAAGCATGTTGGAATTGGACTTTTTATCACTTGAACACAAAAACAGAGTTCTGCCTGATACACCTATGAGTATCTGAAATACACTTCCCTCCCAAATGAGCCTAAATTACTCCACCTTATTAATGCTTAGACATTAAAACATATATATAAAGGAAAGTCATGGGGAAAATTACCACACAGCATAACAGATTTCATAGTATCTTTAGAGGGTTTTTTTGTGCATCATACCATGCTATAGTTAAATTTAGCAGCATCTTGTAATAACTAAATATTGGAGGCATATGAAAAAGTTATTTAATACTTAGATTTATTTACTACATAAAAGAAGGTTGTCTGTAGTGGTTGTTTGCCATCAAGCCAATTCCGACTCATAACGACTGTCATGGGTTGAATTGTGTTCCTCCAAAATATGTGTCAACTTGGCTACACCATGATTCCCAGTATTATGTGACTGTCTACCATTTTGTCATCTGATGTGATTTTCCTATGTGTTGTAAATCCTACCTCTATGATGATAATGAGGCCGGATTGGAGGCAGTTATGTTAATGAAGCAGGACTCAATCTACAAGATTAGGTTTTGTCTTAAATCAATCTCTTTTGAGATATAAAAGACAGACCCTAGCAGAGAGACATGGGGACCTCATACCATCAAGAAACAAGAGCTGGAGAATAGCGCTTCCTTTGGACCTGGGGTCCCTGCACTGAGAAGCTCCTAGACCAAGACAGATGACAAGGGCCTTCCTCCAGAGCCAACAAAGAGAGAAAGCTTTTCCCTGGAGCTGGCACCCTGAATTCAGACTTTTAGCCTACTAGACTGTGAGAGAACAAATTTCTCTTTGTTAAAGCCATCTACTTGTGGTATTTCTGTTATAGCAGAACTAGATAACTAAGACAATGACCCTATATGACAGAGTAGAACTTCCCTGTAGAGATTCCTAGGCTGTAATCTTTACAGGAGCAGATCACCAGGTCTTCTTCTTTCAAAAAAAAAAACAGACCTTTTGGTTAGCAGCTGAGCACTTAACCATCGGACCACCAGGGCTTCTTATAAAAGGAAGTAGGGTTTGGATGTTTTTATACTGAATTTTATTATTGATTAATTTAAATCGAAGCTATTTTTAGATAATGAATATAATTAACAAGACAGATGTAATTTTACTTTGGATATAGTAAAAATAGCATCCTACTCAGTTTCAACTAGTGTTTGTTTAACATACAACCTATAATTTCATTTCTCATTCATCTTTATCAACACCAATAATAAATGATTAGCCTAAAGGGTCAAAGTGCCCTGGACACCGACAGATAAAGATATCTTTATCTGAATGAGGTATTTTTCTGAATGCAACTTATCTCAGTTGAGTATTTTAGAGAAAATACTTTGAGCTCAGGAGTCTTATCTGAAACTTTTGAAAGTCTTTTCCACTACAAACACATGCTCATTATGTGATAAATCGACAGTATTTGGGGGGTTGTATTAACAACTACTCCTAATCTCTTTGCCCTCAAAAGCATTTCCTTCTCAATTTCTTATTTGTGGCCCCAAAATATACCCCTCTCAGATGTGATATATTCAAGATATTTAAGCAGGAATGAGGAAAAATAATCAGTGCTGAGCCCCAGAGCTGGGGGCAATCTCCAAGTAGGCAGGAATTTAACCCTTTAACTGAAACAAGTAGAGGCCCAAGTGTTCCTGGAAGAGGGTAGAGGACAAGTGGATTTCAGGACTTGCAATGTTTGAAAACCGGTATGACTACAATGGTCTATAGTTACCAAATAGCAGCCTTGCCCCCCGTCTCCGCTACCCCACCCTTATGTCCTGTCAATTCCAATGTCAAAACGATGTACCTAACACCATTCTTTCTCTTTTCTTGCTATGGCCACCAACATAATTCAGAATATTATTAGCTTTCATCATTGGCTATTAACATAACTTTGTCATTATTCTCTCTATTTAAAGGCAAATTATCCGCTCAAAAGCTTGCCTCAACTCATCATTGCCTGCCAACTTCTGCCCACTGTCATTTGGCATTGAAAGGCTCTCTGTGAGCTGTTCCCATTTATCTCTGCAGACTTCTCTCTGATTATCCCTCTGAAAGAACCCACTGACCTACACAGACAGTATTAGTATTCAGGCTGCCTCACCTTAAAACTTTGCTATTTTGTCCCCCTCTGGCTGTAATGACATTCTTCCCATACCCACTGGTAAATATCTTACTCATCTTCAAAACAAAGTTCAAACTCTTCATCTGTAAGGTACCTTTCACCCATCTACTTTAAGAGTTACAACTCTGAAAGACTGTGACTATTTTATAAGGATACTCTTTCTAATAATTATAAGCATACTTTTGTCAAAAACATTTCCAGTCATGTGGACTTTCAGTCAAACAAAACATACTTTCAGTTTCTAAATCAATCAAACTATATGGAAAAACTAGTTTCCAAAGAACCTGCAGTTCCTAACTAGAAACTAGACTTCCTAAACCATATTCTATAGTAAATTAATGAACGATAGAGGAGTGTTGTGTTGTTAATTAGTTTACAGTGGTTAACTGGCCAATCAGTGGTTGTGTTCATAAGCTAATGCAATTTAAAACTATTTACATTTTCCTTTCTTTTTAAGTAGATGAATTCTAGTGTTTCTTAAAAACCTGAAAAACAGAAATCTGAATAATACCAAATATGTTGACTGATTCCAACAATTTTTTGAAGTTCTCAGAAGATAAAAGAAATTCCAAAAATAGCTTATTCAAGGAACCAAACACATTATGCTACATAAAATGTTCTTTTAAGGCAGGAAAAAGTGTGAAAATTAAAGCGAGCAATTTAACAAAAAGTAGAGAAATGGCTTAGTGGATATGCGTATGAAAACAGATAACTACTGAACCCTCCTCATGACGTGTTTCTGTGGTTTTTATTTTCATCTAACCACTGTGTGTTTTATGGGATTTGTAGCATGCATTTGCACTAAGATCACTTGGAAAGTGCCATAAAATGAGAGACTGGGCATATTATAAGTACAGTGGGAAGAACACTTCTCTCTGACTCATGGGACATTAAGCCTGTATTTAGGGAATTAATTTCTATGAAATTGATAGGAATGCATTCATTAGATATATTTTTGCTTTTTTTTAATTTTCTTGCTCCTTTATAAAAATTCTAAAGGTGTTAATGTAGTTTACCATGTAGTTAGTTGTTATTATTGGCACGTAGGACCCGGCAACATTCCATTCTGCTGTACATAAGACCACCATAAGCTGAAACTGAATGGACAGCAATTAACAACAATAATCAATATAGATATACTTTAAAAAAAAGGAAACATATTTACTTCCCATTATATTTAAATATATTAGACATGTACAGCCACATCACTCAACTAATTTAACTGAGGATCCCACCATATTCGAAAATCTATGTTAAATTCTGTGGTCCATTTCCATGGTTGTTTTGACACTCGTGATTTTGACTCATAATGACCCCATAGGACAGAGTAGAACCGCCCCATGGAGTTTTCAAGGAGCAGCTGGTGGAATCGAACTGTCGACCTTTTGGTTAGCAGCTGAGTTCTTAGCTAGAAGGAATTGTTACTATTAGCCTTTCACTCCTCCCTGCCATGCCACCTTGAAGTGAACAAGAGAGGGCAAAGTATTTTTCCGAAGCACAGATATTGGGCTTGGCCATGTGATTCCTTTTGGCCAATGATAACGCTTTTAGATTTGAGAATAGCAAGACTTTGGCTCGCTTATTTTGGACACATCATCAAGAAAGACCAATTGATAGAAAACAGCAAGGTGTTTGCTAAAGTAGAGGGTCAGAGAAAATGAAAGAAACACTCAACTCAGTGGATTGACACGATAGGCACAACAATGGAATCAAACATACCAATGATCACAAGGATGTCCCAGGACAACCCTGCATTCTATTATATGCAGCATTGCCATGAGTCAGAGCTGACTTGGCGGCAACTAACAACAAAAACATATAAACATAAAGTGCAGGTTACCGGTTCTTAGTTAAAGCCTTAAGAGGCATCAAGTATTTCCCCTCACTCTCTTGTGCTCCTGTGATCTGCCATAACAAAAGCATCCTCCATAGCCTCTGGCATAAGGATAATGTGGAGCTGACCTGAACCTGCCTGCAGCCTCCAATCCATCCTTGCCCAACTGACCTGCATGCTCATGAATAAGCAATAAATATTTATTTTGTTTTGTTTTTTCAAGCTGCTGACTTTTCTGATTGTTTGTAATGCAGCATTCTTGCAACGGTAACAAGGTAGTCCTAAGAGAATGTTAGAGAAAATAAGCTACCACTTGTTATGGATTGAATTGTGTCCCCCAAAAACCTATGTTGAAATCTTAACTCCTGTACCTGTGATTTAAATAAAATACATATAAATATACTCCCTGTTTGGAAATAAGGGAGTTTTCTGTTGGTATATTGATGAAGTCATAGCAGAGAAGGGTGGGTCCTAAATCTAATCACTTCTGAGTGGTGTCTTGTAAAGAGGAAAACAGGCATGAAGAGAGACACACACAGAGGAGGAAGAGACCATGTGAGGAATTATTTGCAAGTCAAAGAACAGCTGGGGCTACCAGCAAGTAGAGACCCTCCACTAGACTTGGACTTCCAGCCTCTGAAAGTGTGAGACAATAAATTTCTGTTCTTTAAAGGCACTTTCTTTGTGGTATTTTTTATAGAAGCCCTAGGAAACTAAGACACCATTCCTGCCCTTGGGGAACATATGATTGGAGTAATATGGGAATGGCCTGGTAATAATAATACTATTGACGGCAGTAGTAATAGTAGCTGCTATCTAGCACTAACTATATGTCAGGGATTTTTCTGAGTCCTTATACTCACAATAATCCTATGAGTAGGGGAAACAAAGGCACAAGAAAGTTAATTAACTTGCCCTAGATCACACAGTTCATAACTGGCAGAGCCAAGATTTAAACCCAGGTAGTCTTTCTCTTGAGTTCATTTTCTCATTTACCTCACTATTAAGCCTCTCTCACATTCAAATTTTAAAATAGCAAGGGTTTCCAAATTTGCTGATTTAAAATTTCAGATAAAGGATTTAATATTTGTTGGGCAGTCCTTACTTGGTGGCACTGTGCTAAATGGCTTAACTCAATACCAGGGTGGCCGACTGCAGAGTTTTTGATGCCAGTCAATATGTGATCCTAAACATTCCGTTCAATCTTTCTCAACCTCAGATCTTTATCTGTAGAATGGCAAGATGACTTACTTACTCAGTAGGTTTATTATGAGAATTTAACACCATTCAAGAGGCACATTAAAAAAAAAGAAAAGAACCCATTGCTGTTGAGTTGATTCTGACTCATAGCAACTCTATAGATCACAGTAGAACTGCCCCATAAGATTTCCAAGGAGCGACTGGTGGATTCGAACTGCCGACCTTTTGGTTAGCAGCTGAGCTCTTAACCACTGCACCACCAAAGCTCCAAGAGGCACATACCTGTTGCCGTCAATTTTGACTCATAGCGACCCTATAGAGGCACATACCAAATCCCAAATCGTGATAGTTATATTATCATTATCTTACTTCATCTTCATAATAGCCCTATGGGATGCATGTAATTAAGTATTTTTTTTTAATGTCCTTCTAAATAAGGAATTTGTTTTCTAGACCATTGCTAGTTTCCTCCAAAAATCCCACTCACATCATTCATTAGTTGTTCTTCAAAGCCTTGGTTGTCTTATTAGGTTGACTAGTTGACTCCTTCCATATAAAGGGCAGCAAAGACCCTTACATATTTGATAATAACACATGGGGGGCATTAATTTTAAGATTCACACAAATATTATTTTATTATACTTCAATAGGATGTTCTGCAGATAGTTTGGGAATGAAGGACAAACATCAAGTCCACTTTACAGAACTTTAATGCCTAAATTACAGTACTATAGAGGCATTGGATACTCGATAAATAATAAATCATGGAAATGGAAGTTCTTAAAATGTTGAGAGAAAGTAGAGATTTCAGGGTAAGCTGAAGGTAACAGGACTTTTCTCTTTAGTGGTCTCCCTCGGAAAGGGAGGTTGTTAGCTTGTTTTTCCCGCTCCCTTGCTGACCCTGCAGTCACTGGATTCAGCTCCTGCAGCCTTCTGATGGCTCGGTCTCCCTGCCACCAAGTCTGGACTCAATCATCACATCCTGTCCTCCTTTAGACATCATTTTGGAGATGTTTAAGAAGTATTTGTTGAGTTTAACTTCACTGAGACTCAGAGAAGTTACGTGACTTGCCCAAAGTAAGTGGGAAAAGTAGAGAAAGAACAAGAGGTATTTCCCCCCCAACCCCCAAGCACTGTTGAGAGCAGTGTGCCTCTACATTTCCATCCTATCCAAACATGCTTACCTAACTTTCCCAAGGGAAAGATTATTAAATTCAACAAACACTTTATTAATAACAGGCCAGTGCATTGCCACACGTAGGTCTTAAAACTCTACAACTTGTATATCAGCAGGACGATTTGAAATACAGAAACACTAGAACTTGAGGCATCTCTGGCAGGATGATGAGTTACTTGTACAAGATGTTCCCAGAAGCCTTCATATCATGACCCAAAGGTTGCCACTCCCGCATCCATCTCCAAAGCATAAAGCAAACACTGGTGATGATACAGTTAAAAGACTGTTCAATTTTCTATAGGCTCCTTTCTTCCCTCACTTTGTATTTCTGTTGATTCTCCTTGCTTTGATCTCAGAAGAGCTATATAAACACTAAAAATTGCATATATTTGAATTTTTGGATTTCATTCTATGAATACTTCATAAAAGCTGTATAAATTTCATAAAAATATTTTATAAAAGCAAAGGAGAATATCTACTGTGACCATCTGTAATAGCCAAAATATGCAAAACACACAAAATAACATTAATTAATATCCTTGGAATTACAAATATGTAGTTTTAACTATCCTACCCACCTTTTCTTTCACTTTTATAGACAGGAAAATCAAAGATTATGGAAGACATTCTCTAATTGATGCTTCAGAATGATCCTTCTTATTTTATAATACCAAAACCCCAAACCAAAGCTGTTGCCATTGAGTCAATTCCACCTCATAGTGACCCTATAAGACTGAGGAGAACTGCCCCGTAGGGTTTCCAAGTCTGTAAATCTTTACAGAAGCAGACTGCCACATCTTTCTTCCACTGAGCAGCTGGTGGGTTCAAACGGCCGTCCTTTTAGTTAGGAGCCCAGCACTTATCCACTGCACCACCAGGGTTCTTTTTTTGGATTATACCAAAAGAAAAACCAAATCCATTGTCGTCAAGTCAATTCCAAATCAGTGACCATACAGGACAGAGTAGAACTGCCCCATAAGATTTCCAAGGAGTGGCTGGTGGGTTTGAACTGCCAACCTTTTGGTTAGCAACCAAGCTCTTAACCACTGCACCATCAGGGCTTCATTTGGATTATAGTTGATGCAAATGCAATCGCTCCAGGAAATTCAATTACAGCTGAGAGAACTGCTCTTTCTTGGTTTGACAATTTTGTCCCAGAGATTGCTGTTATCTGGTCTTCTTTTGACACCAAATGAACAAGGTATTCTCCTAGTATTTGGGCTTCATATGCACTAACTCTGACATAAGACAGAAATAAGGTCAAAATCTGATTTTCTAAGATAGAATCAACAGAAATTGGATTCTAAAATGTAAAAATGAAGTTCCTGAAAATTATGTTCTCATCTCAGTACTTTAAATTCATCAAAAACATCCTCCTTAAATATGTAGCTTCAGGACAATGTCAATATTATGCTTGAAGAGAAACTTCCTATTGATTTTTGGGGCATATTTCTTTTTAGGGTTACTTAATAGGTTAATTGGAGAATAATAATTTTTCCTACCTCTTAAAAGTTATTTTGAGAACTGAATGAATTCATATGTATGAAAACACTTTTCCAGCAAAGCATACTCGAATTAAGTATATATTCTTCCAGCATTCTTTTGTATTATTAATGCAGCATTAATTTCAAGGCTCAAATCTAGTCAAGCAAGCAATTGAGAGAAGTCTTTCCAGTCCATAGCTAAGAAATAAAACTTTTGAATTCTTAAATTATTTTTGTATCAAGAATGTTCTTGGACAAAAAAAAAAAAAAAGAATGTTCTTGGAGCTTACATAACTAATATGTTGACTCAAAAAAAAAAAAAAAAACAAAGACAAAAAACTAGTCTGTAATTTGTCTTTTGTATTTTAGAGGAAACAGCTTAAATGATTAAGTCATTTTGTTTAGAAAAAATAACTAGTTTTGCATAACTATTTTGCACAGCAGAAAATGATAGCTTTGAAAGAGCAGTAATGATCAAGCAGGAAATACATTGACCATGTTTTGATTTTATTTTGGCTTTTACTTTTTCCCCAATTGACTAAATCACAGATTTACAATTAATTCTTTGCTTTTAAAAGAACTCTAAGAAATACCAAAAACTCATTGACTTAATTTATTACTTATTTATTTATTTTTTAGGCCTCCATTTCTCCAGGAAGTATCCAGATAAAATAATAGACTTGAAACTAGGGTGGGCAACTCTTCACCTGGAATAATTTGCTATTTGGACTAGTCACTATGTAAAAACAATCACAACAGATAAGGGCTCTTGGCACAGGAACTTGTTATACCACGTAAGCTAGAATGGGGTGACACAAGGTCAAGCCAGTCAGCTCCCCTATAAAGGTTTTATTTTTCTTTCCCTTTATAAAGCCATCATTCTTCCACCTAGCCTTAAGTAAGATGATTTAGAGTAGACAGAAGAATGAGTTCTATTGCAAAATATAGTTTCTTATTTGCCAGGAAATGTGATTCTAGAAAAGACAAAGCACTCTTTTCCAAAGAAAATGAGATTTGCAACCTTTTTGCAGCTCTCTATCTTTATCAATTTAAGAGATAATGAGAAATAGCCTGAGAATTTACCCATGCAGAAACCTAAGAAATGTTCCAGTAATTCCCCCTGGTACTCCCAGGCCCAGCAATACTAGACTTCTCCACCTCCTCAGACATTACTCTTGTCCTTAAATCCCAGACCAGGCTTAGAATCTAAATTTTCCAAAGGACAAAGTCTTTGGATCTCCTAGTTCCCTGTTTGAAGAATCATCTGATTTAAAGTTTTCCTTTGCTGAGATAATTAATGTATGAGGACACTTTTATTAACACTTCTGTGTGGCTGGTGATTTCCTCACCTGACCTTTGGAACCCAGCTATTCTAGTGGAAGTGTCTTTGTGTATGTGCAAGAGACAGTGTGCTAGAGAACTGTATGTATGTATGAATGTGTGTGCATGTGTGTGTGTAAATTTTAAATTGGAGTTTGAAAATACTGTTTAAAGTTCTCTTATATTAAAAAGCAAAACACACAACAATAACAGAAACCGGAAAAACTAGAATGTCAGTTAATGGGCATATGGTTGAAAAAAGTAATACAACCATACTAATGAATATCACATGCCTATTAAAAAAAATTCTGGAAACCCTGGTTGCCTAGTGGTTAAGAGTTTGGCTGCTAACCAAAAGGTCGGCAGTTCGAATCCATCAGGGGCTCCTTGGAAGCCCTAGGCGGCAGTTCTACTCTTTCCTACAGGGTCACTACGAGTCAGAAATGACTCGACAGCAAGGAGCTTTTTGGTTTTATTAAAATTGTGTCTTAGAAGAAGTATAGCCAGAATGTCCCTTAGAAGCCAGGATGGCGAGACTTCTTCTCACATATTTTGGACATGTTATCAGGAGGACCAGGCCCTGGAGAAGGACCTCATGCTTGGTAAAGTAGGGGGTCAACAAAAGAGAGGAAGATTCTCAGTGAACTGGATTGTTACAGTGACTTCAATGATGGGTTCAAGCATAGTAAGGATTGTAAGGATGGTGCAGGACCGGGCAGTGTTTTAAAACTGACTCGTCAGTACCTAGCAACAACATTAAAATTCTAATCAGTCATATGTATTATTAAACTAGAATGAGAAACATGATATACTCTTTTTGAAAAAATATTTTACTGTGTTTTAGGTGAAAGTTTAAAGAGCAGGTTAGGTTTCCTTTTAACCATTTTTACACAAATTGTTCTGTAACATTGGTTACGTTTTTCACAAAGTGTCAGCATGCTCATTATTTCCATTCCGTTTGTTCTGTTTCCATTGATCTAGCTTCCCTTCTCCTCCTTGCCTCCTCATCTTTGCTTTTGGGTAAATGCTGACAGTTTGGTCCCATATAGTTGATTGTTCAGGGGATAACGTTACTCTCAGGTGTTATAAGCCGATATATTATTCGGCTGAAAGGTGACCTCCAGAAATAACTTCCGTTCTAAGTTCAAAGGGTATCTTTGGGATATAGTCTCTGGGGTTTCTCTAGTCTCTGTTGATCCAGTTGGCCTGGACTTTTTTTAGGAGTTTAGTTTTGTTCTGCTTTTTTCTCCCATTCTATCTGGGACCTTCTATTATACCCCTCATCAGAATGGTCGGTACTTGTAGCTGGGCACAGTCTAGTTCTTCTGGTCTCAGGTTAGAAGAGCCAGTGGTTCATGTGAGCTATTAGTTCTGTGGACTGGTTTCTCTTTGAGTCTCTAGTTTCCTTCATTCTCTTTTGCTCCAAATGAGTAGAGACCAATTGTTGTATCTGCATAGCCACTTGCAAGCTTTTAAGACTCCAGACGCTACTCACCAATATAGGTAGAACATTATCTTTATGAACTATGTTATGCCAATTGACTAAGTTGTCCCATGAGACTATGGTCCTAAAACTTTTAACCCAGTAAACCATTCTGTGAGTTGTTTCGATATGTCTAGGAAGTCTCAATAATTCTGCCCCCTATGTGCCTTATTATATATACAGGTATATATGCTGTACACAAAAACATGTATATACATATGCCTACAGATATAGACATGCATCTACCACATATGCCTTCCTATACACACATATGCATACATATCTACCTATGTAACCATATACATTTTTTTTATTGTTATTCCTGTTGTTGCAAAATTGTATATGTTGTAGCATTTACTGAAACTGTCCCTTTTTCTTATGTACTTCTTAGTATCTTCATTTACCTTGGTCAGGTTGTACAGATTTCACCCATATCTGGTATTCCCTTTCCCATCACCAAGAATAACAAGTTTCTACTATCTAGAAAGTGATTTCCCCTCTCTCCCCATCTCCTTCCTGGTAGCCATCAGAAAACAATGCTTTCTGTGTGTGTATCTATTCTTGACTTTTTATAATAGTGGGACCATACAATATTTGTCCTTTTATGATTGACTTATTTCACTCAGCATAATATCCTCCAGATTCATCCATGTTATGTTTCGTGGACTCCTCATGATTCTTTATACCCATTACCTATTGCCTCTGAGTCAATTCCGACTCATAGCAACACTATAGGACAGAGTAGAACTGTTCCATAGGGTTTCCAAGGAGCGGCTGGCAGATTTGAACTGTGGACCTTTTACTTAGCAGCTGAGCTGTTAATCCACTGTGCCACCAGGGCTCCATTTATAGTTGTGTAATATTCCATTGTATGTAACAACGATTTATTTATCCATTTACCTGTTGATGAACACTTAGGTTGTTTCCATCTTTTTGCTATTTTGAATAATGCTGCAATGAATATGGGTGTGCATAGCCATGATATATTCTTAAAGGAAAGGAAAGAAACAGGAGAAAGACAAAGAAAAGAAAAAGACCTCTGTGTGTGTGTGTGTGTGTGTGTGTGTGTGTGTGTAGTGTTCACAGTTATAACACACATGTATATACACATGGGAAAATACAAATGTATGCATCCTCAATTGATTAACTCCAAGGACTTTGACTACAATTGAAACTAAAGGGATTCGTATATATTGACTTACTTGATTCAACTACATATGCCTATACATCTAAGGAAGATATATGGCAGAAAAGGAAGGAAGAATAATAATTTAAATAAATGTAGAGGTTCTGTCATTCCAGTCAGTGAGCAAAAGCCTGAGTGCATGTGAAATGGGTGTGTAAAAGTGAAGTTATCTCAGCTGGCTGAGGTTCCTCATGCATATCCGCTAGTGTATTTATCTCACTCTGTTAAGTGTCCTCAAAGGAGCAAACCAGAGGAGGGCCAAGCTGGCTGAGTAGTCAGATGCTTCCGGTGGAACCTCTTATAACAAAGACCAAAAAAACAAGTGAATCGATTATATATGACACTCTAGGAGCCCTGGACGTCTAAGGCAAAGTGGAGGAACCTGACTGGGTGGTGGGGGAGGAGAGACGGTTTGGAAGCAGCAAGGAGCTGCCAGACCTGACCTGGAGAGAGCCTGAGCCCTTCAGGCCTGATCAGCTCATGGGTGAGCATTGAGGCAGGCAAGCAGCAGTGTTAGGGAGGCACATTTTCTGCACTGGGAGAGACCCAGTGCCAGAGAGTCTACTTGGCCACCAAGACCCAGTGAGAAGCAGCCCTCGATCAGCAAAAGATAAGTACTTGCCTATGGCCTACTGCACGGATCAAAAACACCCCCCTTAGGGAAAAACCTCTCTCCCATTTACCTCCCCGCTCCCTGCTCTGCACTGGGTCCCAGACTGGCTTCAGCGATTGCTGAGTACCCTGGGCCAGAAGTGGATCTGTCACACACCCTGAGCCATTCTTCTGGGCTTGGAGAGGAAACAAGTTAACAAATGGGAAAACATAAACTGCCGGCTCCCCTAAGTCAGGAATTCAGAGTAGACACAGCTCCTTTGTCTAGACACAGGCATAAGGGATCCATGGACTTTGAGTGCCTTTCCCCCTGCAGAGACTTGTGTGGGCCCATTTCAACAGTGTAGGCCCTCATTACCACAGTACAACAGCGTATATACCTGAAGTCTAACTTTAACTGTTTCAACTGTGAAGTGGCAGGTTCATGACATTCGACACTGCTCTGCCCATTAAGCAGGGTCTTCACCTACTCCCATCAGGAGCCTGAGGACTGGTAGCTCCACCCACACCACCTAGCCACCTGCAATAGGGCCCCAAGAATAAGAGATGTCCCCCAGTCCTTACAGACAACAGCATTGGGTACTCATAGTCCAGCTACAAAACCCACCCACCTAAGTGCTGTAGGGAACAGGGACATGCCTTCCTCCTGGACACTTGGAGGTGGCTGCCAGCTCCCTGCCTTGCTCATAGAGTGTCGCCCTGCTGCAGCCAGAAGCCTGTGACTGCATCAATCACCCATGCCTGTCTAGGACTGTAAGTGAGAGCCTATATCACACACTTGGTGGCTATCTACCTGGGCATCTGAGCTGAATTCATAAAGAAGGAGTGGGTGGACTCCTGAGCTCACTTACGTAGTAACAGATCTAACCACCTGGTGACAGGACATTAGAACTTCAAAGGTGCCAACAATCAAACTAGCTCATACAAGCAGCCTATTTGGGCATATCAAAACAAAACAAGAAGCTAGGACACAGTAAGCAAACACAAAATAAATAAATATAATAACTTATTGATGGCTAGGAGACAACAGTCAATATCAAATCACATAAAGAGGCAATCCATGATGGCTTCAGCAAGCTCCCAAGATAAAGAATCTGGAAATTTTCCAGAGGAGGAAAATTTCTTGGAATTACCAGAGGCAGAATACAAAAGATTAATACACAGAACTCTTCAAGAAATTAGGAAGGAAATTAATCAAAATGCAGAACACACAACAGGGGAAATTAAAAAGATTAGAGTATAATGACAAATTTAACAGGCTGCAAGAATACACAGAGAGACAGCAATCAGAAATCCAGAAGATTAACAATGTAATTTCAGAATTAGACAACTCAATAGAAAGTCATAGGATCAGAACTGAGGCAATGGGAGTCAGAATTAGTGAGATTGAAGATAAAGCACTTGACACTAACTTATTTGAGGAAAAATCAGATAAAAGAATTTAAAAAATGCAGAAACGCTAAGAATTATGTGGGACTGTATCAGAGGAATAACCTGAAAGTGATTGGAGTACCAGAAAAGGGGGGTATAAAAGAAAATACAGAGAGAATTGTTGAAGATTTGTTGGCAGAAAATTTCCCTGATTTCGTGAAAGATGACAAGATATCTATCCAAGATGCTTATAGAACCCCATATAAGGTAGATTGCAAAAGAAAGTCACCAAGACATATTATAATCAAACTTGCCAAAAGATAAAGAGAGAATTTTAAGAGTGGCTAGGGATTAATGAAAAGTCATCTACAAAGGAGAGTCAATAAGAATAAACTCGGACTATTCAGAAGAAACTGTGCAGACAAGAAGGCAATGAGATGACATATATAAAGCCTTGAAGGAAAAAAACTGCCAGCAAAGAATTATAGATCCAACAAAACTATCTCTCAAATATGATGGTGAAATTAGGGCATTTCCAGATAAATAGAAGTTTAAGGAATTTGCAAAAATCAAACCAGCATTACAAGAAATACTAAAGGGAGTTCTCCGCTTAGAAAATCAGTAACATCAGATAACTACCCAAGACTAGAACACAGGACTGAGCAACCAGATATCAACTCAGATAGGGAAGTCATAAAAATAAATCAAAGTCAAAAAACTGAAAATAGGTAAACAGGTGTCAATATGTAAAAGATGACAACATTAAAACAAAAAGGAGGGACTTAAAAAATGTAGACATAGATTTTGCACATGGAGAGGAAGAAAAGGTGATATGAAGAAATGAAAGACTGGTATAAACTTAGAAAAATAGGGGTAAATATTAAGGGAAACTAACAATCATATAAGTCAAAATAAAAAACTAGAAAAATATAAAGACTCAGAAAACACAAAATCAACAATAAAAAAGATGAAAAGAAAATTACAATAAGATGATATCTCACCCCAACAAGGCTAGCATTAATCCAAAAAACACAAAATAATAAATACTGGAGAGGTTGTGGAGAGACTGGAACACTTATACACTGTTGGTGGGAATGTGAAATGGTACAACCACTTTGGAAACTGATTTGGTGCTTCCTTAAAAATCTAGAAATAGAAGTATCATACGATCCAGCTATCCTGCCCCTTGGAATATATCCTAGAGAAATAAGAGCCATCACACGAATAGATACATGCACATGCATGTTCATTGCAGCACTGTTCACAATAGCAAAAAGATGGAAACAACCTAGGTGCCCATCAATGGAGGAATGGATAAACAAATTATGGTATATCCACACAATGGCATACTATGCAATGATAAAGAACAATGACAAAGCTGGGAAACATCTTATAACATGGAGGACTCTGGAGGGAATTATGCTAAGTGAATTTAGTGAGTCACAGAAGGACAAATATTGTGTAAGACCACTATTATAAGAACTCAGTAAAAGGTATAAACACAGAAGACAACATTCTTTGATGGTTATGAGGATGGGGAGGGAGAGTGAGAGTTATTTACTAACTAGACAGTAGAAAAGAATTAGGTGAAGAGAAGGACAGCACACACTACAGGGGAAGTCAGCACAACTGGACTAAACCAAACCTAAGAAGTTTCATGATCTTTGATCCATTTTGAGGTTGTTTTTGTATATGGTGTGAGGTATGGGTCCTGTTTCATTTTTTTGCAAATGGATATCCAGTTTTGCCAGAACCATTTGTTAAAAAGACTGTCTTCTCCCCATTTGATGGACTTTGGGCCCTTGTCGAAGATCAGGTGACCGTAGGTGGATGGATTTACATCTGGGTTCTCAATTCTGTTCCATTGGTCAATGTATCTGTCGTTGTACCAGTACCAGGCTATTTTGACTATTGTAGCTATATAGTAGGTTCTGAAGTCAGGTAGTGTGAGTCCTCCAACTTTATTCTTCTTCTTCAGTAGTGCTTTACTTATTTGGGGCTTCTTCCCTTTCCATATAAAGTTAATGATTTTTGCCTCTCTTTGAAGAATGTTGGTATTTGGATCAGGATTGCGTTGTATTTGTAAACTGCTTTTGGTAGAAAGTCATTTTCACAATGTTTTCACAATGTTGAGTCCGCCTATCCATGAGCATGGTATGTTTTTCCATTTATGTAGATCCCTTTGGGTTTCTTGCAGTAGTGTCTTAGTTTTCTTTGTATAGGTCTTTTACATCCCTGGTCAGATTTATTCCTAAGTATTTTATCTTTTGGGGGGCTATTATAAATGGTATTGTTTTCCTGATGTCCTTCTCATTGTTCTCCTTATTGGTGTATAGGAATCCAACTGATTTTTGAATGTTTATCTTGTATCCTGCTACTCTGCTGAATCTTTCTATTAGTTTCAGTAGATTCCCTGTGTAGTCTTTAGGGTTTTCTATGTATAGTATCAGTATCATATCATCCGCAAACAGGGACAGTTTAACTTCTTCATTACCAATTTGGATGCCCTTTATTTCTTTTTCTTGCCTTATTGCTCTAGCTAGAACTTCCAGTACAATTTTAAATAGGAGTGGTGATAAAGGGCATCCTTGTCTTGTTCCTGTTTTCAAGGGGAATGTTTTCAGCCTCTCTCCATTAAGAATGATGTTGGCCATTGGTTTTGCATAGATGCCCTTTATTATGTTGAGAAATTTCCCTTCTATACCTATTTTATTAAGAGTTTTTATCAGGAATGGGTGTTGGACTTTGTCCCATGCCTCTTCTGGGTCAGTTGAGATGATCATGTGATTCTTTTCGTTCCTTTATTTACATGGTGGATTACAGTGATTGATTTTCTAATGTTGAAACATCCTTGCATACCTGGTATGAATCCTACTTGGTCGTGGTGTATTATTTTTTTGATATGATGCTGAATTGGATTGGCTAGAATTTTGTCAAGAATTTTTGCATCTATATTCATGAGAGATATTGGTCTGTAATTTTCTTTTTTTGTGATGTCTTTGCCTGGTTTTGGTATCAGCGTTACCCTGGCTTCATAGAATGAATTTGGAAGTGTCGCTTCCTTTTCTATGCTCTGAAATAGCTTGAGTAGTACTGGTACAAGCTCTTCTGTAGATGTTTTGTAGAATTCTCCAGTGAAGCCATCTGGGCCAGGGCTTTTTTTGGCTGGGAGTTTTTTTTTTATTACCTTTTCAATCTCTTCTCTTGTTATGGGCCTGTTCAGATTTTTAACATCACTTTGTTGTAGTTCAGGTAGGTAGTGTGTTTCTAGAAATTTATCCATTTCCTCTAGGTTTTCAAATTTCTTGGAGTATAGTTTTTCATAATATTCTGTTATAATCCTTTTTATTTCAGTTGGGTCTGTTGTAATGTCCCCCATTTCATTTCTTATTTGGGTTATTTGTGTTCTCTCCTGTTTTTCTTTTGTCAGTCTGGCCAGTGGTTTGTCGATTTTGTTGATTCTTTCAAAGAACCAACTTTTGGTTTTGATGATTCTTTCTATTGTTTTTCTGTTCTCTATTTCATTTATTTCTGCTCTGATCTTTACTATTTCCTTTCTTCCGGTGGTTGTGGGCTTTTTTGGCTGTTCTCTTTCTATTTCTTTGAGTTCTGTAGTTAATGTTTTGATTTTGTCCCTTTCTTCTTTTTTGATATGTGCATCTGTTGCTATAAATTGTCCTCTGAGGACTGCCTTTGCTGTGTCCCAGAGGCTTTGGTATGATGTGTTTTCATTCTCGTTTGATTCTAGGAATTTTTTGGTTCCATCTCTGATTTCTTCTATTACCCAGTGATGTGTAAGCAGGGTATTCTTCAGTTTCCATGTAATTGATTTCTTTTCCTTGCTCTTTCTATTGTTAATTTCTACCTTGATGGCATTGTGGTCAGAGAAGATACTTTGAATTATCTCAACATTTTGGATCTTGCTGACGATTGCTCTGTGGCCTAAGATGTGGTCTATTCTGGAGAACGTTCCATGTGCATTGGAAAAGAATGTGTACTTTGCAGCAGCCGGATGGAGTGTTCTATATATATCTATGAGGTCAAGTGGGCTGATTGTGCCCTTTAGGTCTTCTATATCTTTGCTGAGTTTCTTCTTAGTTGTTCTGTCCTTTACCGAGAGTGGTTTGTTGAAGTCTCCTACTATTATTATTGTGGAACTGTCCATTACTCTTTTCAGTGTTGTTAGAGTTTATTTTATGTATGTTGGTGCCCTGTCTTTGGGTGCGTAGATGTTTATTATGGTTATGTCTTCATGATGGATCATCCCCTTAATCATTATATAGTGTCCTTCTTTGTCTTTTATGGTGGATTTTGTTTTAAATTCTATTTTATCTGAGATTAGTATTGCCACTCCTGCTCTTTTTTGGTTGTTGTTAGCTTGATATATTTTTTTCCAACCTTTGACAATTAATAAATTCACATCTTTGTTTCTAAGGTGTGTCTCTTGTAGACAGCATATCGATGGATCCTGTTTTCTTATCCGTTCTGTCACTCTCCGTCTCTTTATGGCTGCATTGAGTCCATTTACATTCAGTGTAATTATTGATAGATTTGAGTTTGTTGCTGTCATTTGGTAGTGCTTTTTTTTGTGGTGCTGAAGTTTTCTTTGTTCTTCTTACTCTCTTGTGCTGAGTTACTTTTGTTTGTGGATTTTTTTTTTTTTCATTTTTTGTTTTTGTAGGTTTTGTTTTTGCTGAGACTTTATGTTTTTCCTCTTTTTTTTATGAGTATGTTTGTTAACTTTCTTTGGGGTTACCATGAATTTTACCCTTATCTTTCTAAGTTTGAAGCAGTCTACCATTACTTGGTATCTCCTTGCCTTCCTCTCCATTAGAAGGTTCTATACCTATGCCATTTATTCCCTCTTCTATTGTTTTGATGTTATTTTCTGATTAACCGCTCTGATTCTCTGTTGTATTTCTTTTGGTTTTGGATAGTCCTCGAGAGTTCATTTCCTAGATTGGTATCTGGCTGGTATAATCCTGCATCCTAGATTCTGCCTGTGAGCTGAAGTTGTTTGTTCTCAGGTCGAAGAACTCCCTTTGATAATTTTTGTAAGTTTGGTTTGGCTTTTACATATTCCCTTAATTTCTGTTTATCTGGAAATGACCTAATTTTACCATCATATTTGAATGAGCAGTTTTGCAGGATATATTATTCTTGGCTGGCTATTTTTTTCTTTCAAGATTTTATATATGTCATCCCATTGCCTTCCTGCCTGCATGGTTTCTGCTGAATAATCTGAGCTTAGTCTTATTGTTTTTCCTATGTATGTGACTTCTTGTTTTTCACGAGCTGCTCTCAGGATTCTTTGTTTGTCTTTGGTTTTGGCGAGTGTGGTTATGATATGCCTTGTTGATTTTCTTTTGGGGTCTCTCCTATATGGGGTTCGCTGAGCTTCTTGGATGGCCAGCTTTTCATCTTTCATGATATTGGGGAAGTTTTCTGTCGGCAGTTCTTCAATGATCCTCTCTGTGTTTTCTGTTTTCTCCCCCTTTTCTGGAACTCCAATCACTCACAGATTTTTGCTTTTGATTGTATCCCACGTAACTCTCAGGGTCTCTTCATTTTTCTTTGTTCTTTTTTCTGTGTTTTCCTCAAACAGAGTTGTATCCAAGTGTTTGTCTTCAATTCCACTGATCTTGTCTTCCTCCATTTCAAATCTCCTTCTAAGACACCATCCATTTCTGAAATCTTGTTGTTTATCTTTTGGATTTCTAATTGTCTTTGTATAATTTCTAGTTGTGAATTTATTTTAGCATTTTGTTCCTGCATTATTTTTCTGAATTCTTCCAATTTTTTTTCTGTATTTTCCATGTATTTGTCTATTTTTTCCTCATTTTTGTCTGCTTTTTGCTTCAGATCTTGGATAATTCTGAGTATTAGAGATCTGAATTCCCTATCAGGTAGTTCTAGTGCCTTTTCTTCCACTGGAAAGTCATCTGGTGTTTTATATTGGATGCCTATGGGAACCATCCTGTCCTGTTTTTGTAAATGATTTGATATTGTGTGCTGTCTTTGGGGCATTCAGTAATTATTTTTCTCATTTATTGATTGTAGATTTGTTTGTTTCGTTCCTTTTTTAAAAAATTTGGCTATGTCTGAGCAGGTGGGCTGTGTGTTCTTTGTTGTTTGTTCGTCTGTGGGCACAATACTTTTCGTCTCCTTCTCCAATTGGCAGGGTCAGTCACTCAGATATGGTACAGCAGTGCAGGTCTAGCTGAAGAGGAGTTACTGGGATGGGTTGTTTGTGGCACTTACTACAGCCACCAGGGTGGGACGGTAATCAATGCAGGGAAGTTTCCAGTAGGCCTTGCCTGTGCTGCTTGGTGGTGTGATGTTAAGCACACGGTGCAGGTAGGCAGGATGTAGTGGTGAGATTGTTATGTGTGGAGCTAAGATGGATATGGGAGAGAAGAGAGAGGAACAGGAGCCAAAAACATACAAACAAAAAAGAATGCTAGGGTAGGTTGCCGTTGGAGTGGAGAGATGAGAGACTATGAAATGGAGAAAAAAAGGGGAAGAGGAAGAAAAAAATGAAAATAAAAGAATGAATAAAGAAAAATTGGAAAGGTTAAAGAACAGCAAAGTTCCCAGGGATCCCACCAGTACTGCTATGAGGTCTGGGAAAGTTGTTCTCAGGTGTTGCTGTACAGCCTGGCTAGAAGGCGTGGAAGTATACAACGCCAGGTATTCAGGGAACAGAAAGAGAAGGACGTTATAGAGACATGAGAAACTGTGTAATGAAGAAAGACAAAAAGGGAAAAAGAGGGAAAAGAAAACAAAACAAGTTTAAAACAAACAAAAAAAAAAATAACAAGAAATTCCCCCAAAAAAGAGGAAAAAAAAGAAAAAAAATCGGCAAAGAAAGAAATGCTCTCAGGGATCCCTCTGCATGTCTGTGCAAGCCGAGGGTGTAGTTTCCAAGCCACGCAGCACCACCTGACTGGAACGGGCTCCCAACTCAAGAAAAGGAAAAGAAAACAAACAAACAATTCAAAACAAACAAATGAACAAAAGCCCTGGGATCCCACCAGCGTGGCAGCCCAGACCAGGAAGCAGCTCCACACTCGAACGGAGTTCTGCAGCCCCTCAGGAAGAAGCAATGACAGCGCACGGAGCCAGGTATTTGAGCAAAAGGATGGGGAGGTGGTGAGAGGTAAGGAAGAAATCAAAAGAAGTGGAGAAAAGCAACACCAGCAGCCAACAAATGGCACTCAGAGAGCCGGCAGGTTTGGGTGGGTGGAATCCAAGCAGCCAGTGCTTCCCAGACAAGAGATTGTGGCCACGGGAAGCAGAGGAGGCCGAGTGTGGTGAAGAAGGGTTGGGGGTGGGAAAGCATATATTGCAAATTACCAGTTGTTTTGTCTCCTGCTGGAAGCTCCACGAAGCTGCTTTCTCATACCCCCTGTTTGCTGGTCTCCAGTAGGAGTCCAAGATGGTGGATCCATGCTGTGTTAGCTGATAGGGGACCTCTGCATGAATCTCTCCTCACTCTCCATTCTCTGTCAGTTTTCTCACTCCATTTGGTGCTTGGCTGAGTTCTTTATCTCTTCATTTGATGTTTTAGGGTTTCAGGATTGTTGTTTTCTCTGTTCAGCTTAGTTTTTCAGATCTTTGCTGTGGAGGGACAGCGTGGTGCTTCTGCCTAGAGTGCCATTTTGCCAGAAGTCTCAAATGTGCATTATTTTTAATATTTTTAAACATTTAAATAAATTTTAAATTTCAAAATATTCAAATGGATAAAATATTTTCATATTCTCTTCTGTAATTTAATTTCTGGTAACCAGATTTTAAACGATTGAATCACCATCTCTTCAAAATAATAACTCTTTAAAAACTGCCATGTAAAAAGCTAGTATATGCTGAAAATATAAACAGGAACAGTAAAGGTACATCCTTAACTGATCATTTAGTTAATAGTAAATAAAGAAAAGTATGCCCTTTCTCCTTAGAATCTTCCCCTTATAGATTCAATGTTTAATAACAACAGTAATAACAGCTACCATTTGAGTGATAATTATGTGCCACCCATTCTATTAGGTGTTTCATGTGTATTATCTCACTTAAACTCTGCAATAATCCTCCCCAGAGTGCTAATTATACCCAGTTTTAGAGATGACCAAACTGAGTCTTGCAGAGTTTACCCAGTATGTTGAAATCTACATAGATGGTAAACTGGTTTGGAACCCAGCTCTATTGGACTCAAGAGCCTAAACTCCTAACCACTGTAAATATTTTACTCTTTTTCCTATTGTAGAAGACCTGACATTTTTAAATAAAATCATTGTTTCAGTTAGGACTAGACTTAGCCACCAATTAGAGAAAACCCAAAATAACAATGCCTTAAACAATATAAAATTGTATTACTTTTATGTGAAAAAGCAGTCCAGATTCAGGTAATCCTGGACTGGCACAGCAGTTCCACAGTATCTCCAAGAAGCCAGATTGTTCATTCTCATGGGTGGTTTCTAGCTTCATGTTGACTTATTGATTCAAAAGGGCTCCTGGAACTCCAGGTGTCTTCTAGTCAGGAAGGAGGGTGGATGGACAAAGCACACAACTTCCAGTGGGCCCTCTTAGTCCCCACAACAACTCCAGCTGCATCTATTTTGGTAAAATTTCATCACATGTCCACAATTAGGTCTAAATGAGGTTTGAAAAATGAAGTCTTTATCTTGGGTAGTAAGATACCCAAATTAAAAAAAAAAGCAAGAGTCAGTGACAATGGCAGAGGAAGGACATCCAAAAGGTCTTGCCTTCATAAAACGAATGAAAGAACATGTAAAATGATCAGAATCAACCTTTTCAGAACTCGAGAAATTAACCCAAAGGCTTGCAGCAACCAAGGGAGGGTTTATTCAAGAAACATGGCTGAATCTTAGTAAAACCATCTAGCTTTGTGGCATTTATCTTCCCCTAGTCCCATCCACTGCTCTCCAGGTCCATCATAGTCTTGAAAAACAACAGCTAGTTTTTGCAGTGAAATCAAGAGCCTGGCAGACTCTGAGGGAGCAGAAAAGGGTCAAAACTTTTCAGAAGTCTCATTTTCAAAGGATTGTTGTTATTTGAGCTGTCTGGTGATTTCCTGGAAAACACCACTTGCAAGACTACATGTATTTGACCTGACTTGGAGTTCATTCAATGAGAAAAGCCTTTTCCCTAGGAGGAGTTTGTAAAAAAATTAATTCCAGTCAAAGGCTTAGCTTAACAGCTGCCTACGGCAGAGAATAACAGTTGTGGGGAAAAAAAATGTTGTCGTTAGTTGCCTGCCAGTGAGTTTCAACTCATGGCAACTTGATGCGTAATAGACTAAAAGTTTGCCTCATCCTGTGCCATCTTCAGGATCATTAGTATGTTTGAGTCCACTGCTGTGGCTATCATGTCAATCCGTCTCACAGAGGGTTCCTCTCATTTTAGCTGACCTTCTGCTTTATCAGACATGTTGTCCTTTTCTAGTGATCAGTGATTCCTGATGACATGTCCAAAGTAAGGGAGTCAAAGTCTCGCTTCTAAGGAGCATTCTGGCTGTATTTCTTTCACTTGCTCTGCAGATTTTGGGTTTGCTAGCCCCTTGCAACCCTGAGAGCCAGCCTGCCATCTGACCCAAGGACTTGAGACTTGCCATCCCCTATATATATATTTCACTGGTTTTGCTCCTCTAGAGAACCCAGACTAAGACATTCATCATGTACAAGTTACGTTTAATAAGATTAACAGCTGATTTTTCACCAGAAACCATAGAGGCCAAAAGCTGTGGTATGCCATACTCAAAATGCTGAAAGAAAAGAATGTCGGACAATAATTCTATATCCAACAAAACTATCCTTCAGAAAAAGACAGGGAAATTAAGACATTCACAGATAATCAAAATTTCAGAGAATTTGTCACTATCGGACCTTCCCTGCAAGAAATAAGAATGGGTATCCTTCAGGCTGACATAAAGAAACACTATGCAGTAACTTGAATCCACATGAAAAAATAAGGAGCACTGGTAAAGGTAACTGCATAGATAAATAAAAGGCAGTATAAAAGTAAAAGTTTTTTTTGTGTGTAACTCTATTTAAAAGACAAATGCATTAAACAATTATTATAAATCTGCTTTGATGGGCACACAACATATAAAGATGTGATTTGTATAATAATGACAGCACAGGGGAGGGATAGTACTACATAGGAATAGTTTTAATATATCATTAAAACTGTTGATATTAATCCATAATTAGATTGTAGTAAATTAAGATGCTAACCACTACAAACGGCATACTAGAAAATATCTATTTAACACAAACGAAGGCAGTAATAGAGATATTAAGACACGAAAAAGATAGAAAACAAATACCAAAATGGCAATCATAAATCCTATCTTTTCAGTAATTACATTAAATGTAAATGGATTGAAAGGCAGAAATTGCCAGAATGGATAAAAACATGATCCAACTATATTCTGTCTACCTGAAACCCTCTTAAGATTCAAAGACACTAACAGGTTGAGAGGAAAAGGACAGACAAAACATATACTGTGCAAACAGTGACCAATAGAGAGCAGAAGCAGCTACAATGATATTAGACAAAATAGACTTTAAGACAAAATCGTTACTACACATAGAGAAGGACATGTATAGTAATATAAGATTGAGTCCAGTTATAAGATATAACAAATACAAACATGTATGCATCTGAGTCATTGCCTGGGGCATCACCTGAGGCTGATGCCTTACAAGACATTGCTGAATGTTCTCAGAACACATCCTCATCACCCATTTTTGCTTCTAAACCTATAACTAGACTTAAGTTCCAGGAAGACCCAAAAGGTGAAGAACAAAGTACAACCCCGGAGAAGATACACTACACTCCAAAAGAACTGCTTGACTTTTCTAATATGTACAAACAGAAACCTGGGGAATATGTGTGGGAATGGCTATTAAGGGGTAGAAATGGGAGTGATACCACTCACTGTTATCCCTAGTGACACACTCAAAAAATTTTGGCTTCCTCTCCCCGTGACCCTATGCTCTGCAGGTGTAGAGGTCTTAGTTCTGAAGGGAAGTTATCATACTGGTTGGTGTGATTGGTCCTGATTACCAAGAGGAAATTGGATTGATATTACATAATGGAGGTAAAGAAGAGTATGTCTGGAATACAGGAGATCCCTTAGGGTGTCTCTTAGTACTACCACTTCTTGTGGTTAAAGTCAATGGAAAACTATAGAGACCCAATTCTGACATGATTACTAATAGCCCAGACCCTTCAGGAATGAAGGTTTGGGTCACCCCACCAAGAAAAGAACCACAACCAGCTGAGGTACTCGCTGAGGGTAAAGGAAATATGGAATGGGTGGTGGAAGAAGGTAGTTCTAAATACCAGCTATGACCATGTGACTAGTTGCAGAAATGACAGCTGTATTTGTTATAAGTATTTCTTCTTTATATGTTCGCATCAAATATTTTTGTTTTCTTCACTTATAAAACATAAAATGCAAATGGGTCTAGTGCATTTTTGGTTATACACGTTAGTTGGTATCATGTTACAAGCAAGTATGACTTTAAAATTGTCTTTATTTAGAGATTATGTATGGTTTAAGGAGATGTGTACAGGTGTTAAGTTGACAAAGGGTGGGCTGTGATGGTTAAGGTTGTGTGTCAACTTGGCTGGGCCATGATTCTCAGTGGTTTGGCAGTGATGATGTAGCTGGGCAGTTATATAATGATGTAATTTGAGAGTTATGTAATGATGTAATCAACTCCATGACCAGATCTGCTATGAGCAGGCACTCAATTGAAAGGTGGTTTTCTTGGGGGTGTGGCCTGCCTCCAGTATATAAATGGATGTTCAGGCAAGGCTATTGCTCTGTATCCTGCATCTGGCTCATCATTATCTAACCTCCAGTTCTTGGGAGTTGAGCTAGCAGCTTACCTGCCAATCTTGGGATTTGTCAGCCTTGCAGCCTGTGAGCCAACAGCCTGCTGTCTGACCTGCCATCTGACCTTCCAATCTTGGGCGCATTCATCAGCTCCTGCAGCTACGTGAGTTAGTAGAAGCCTCCAGCCTGATGCCTGACCCACAGACTTGGGACTTGCCAGCCTCAACAACCACATGAGCCATTTCCTTCAGATAAATCTCTCTCTCTCTCTTTTTCTCTCTCTATATATGTATATATATGCTTCACTGGTTTTGCTTCTCTAGAGAACCCAGCCTAAGACAGGGAGGATGTGGAGGAATTGGTAACCCTCAGACATTGCTGTGATAGGAATGTAAAATGGTGCTGCCACATTGTAAAACAGTTTACCATTTCTTCAAAGAGTTAAACGTGAATTCCCACAAAATCTGTTCATCCCAATCCTAGATACATACCCAAGAGATTTGAAAGCATATGTCCATACCAAACTTCTACATAAATATTATAGTAGCATTATTCATAATAGCCAAAAGTGAAACAACCCAACAGCCCATCAGTTGATGAATAGGTAAACAAATTGTGGTATATCCATATAATGGAATATTACTTGTCCACAAAATGGAATGAAGTATTGATACATGATACAACTTGGATGAACCTTGGAAACATGCTAAGTGAAATAAGACAGACCAAAAGGCCACATATTGTATGATTCCATTTATATGAAATATCCAAACTAGACAAATCCATAGGGACAGAAAGTAGATTAGCAGTTGCCAGGGTCTAGGGCAATAGGATGTGACTGCTAATGGGTTTCTTTCGGGGGTTATAAAAATGTTCTAGAATCAGATAGCAGTGTGATTACATAACCTTGTGAATATATTGTAAACCACTGAATTGGTGGTAAAATGGTGGATTTCATGGTATGTGAATTATATAATAAAAAAAATCAGAGTTGCCTTAAAAATAAGGGAATAAAAAAGATATTTGGAGGCAGCCAGTAGTAGTCTACCACAACCACGTTCACATTTTCATACAAATTTATAATTTTATGAACTTTGAACATTTTTCCATTTATATTCTTATGTATAGATAAAGTAATATAACTTTATATAGTGAATAAGTTATTGTTGTGCTTCAACTGCCTTTTAGTAAACTTCTAATTCCAGCCTGTTATCAAATTTCAGAGGTGCCGTGATCAGAAATGACACATTCTATGTCCTAGCTGTACAGCTGAAAAGATAATAAAAATCAGATTCAGTGACTGTTATTTATCCATTCAGCAAATTCTTATTTGGCATCTACTACTTGCAAACCCTGTTTCTAGGCTCTGAGTATAATCCAAAGTCATGGTTATCTTAATGCCAGAGGAATTAACCACCTATAGATTTTCTGCAGGGACTCAGTCGGTGAATAAACATATACTTTGTACTCTTTACTGAGCATATTGCTAAATACTTCTAAAACTTCCAGAAAAATATGTGATATGGTGCCAGCATTCAACGATTGTTCAGGGTACTTGGGAAGGCAAGAGACACATGAAATAGAATGATCACTTGTGTGGCTAGTATCAGACCAGAGAGGAGAGAGCATGCAGGGTGAGGAGTGGAAAACAGAGCGACCCTACCAGTAAAAAGAGTCACTGAGTGGTGTGAGCTGTTAATGTGCTCAGCTGCTAACTGAAAGATTGGGTGTTCAAGTCCACCTGGAGATGCCTGAGAAGAAAGGCCTGGCGATCTGTTCTGAAAAATCAGCCATTAAAAACCCTACGGAGCACAGTCCTACTCTGACACACACGGGGTTGCCATGAGTTGGAATCGACACCGTGGCAACTGGTGGTGTCAGTAAAGGGGAAACCAGATTCTAGAGGTATTTACTGGCTAAGCAGATTCAAAGCCAAAGTTTAGCTTTGACACTCATAATATATACCCTGTACATATGTTAGTGAAGTGAACTAAAGAAGGGAGTACAGAATCATCATTGAAGGGATTTTGAGAAAGCACTGATATTTGAAAAAAAAAGTCATTTAAGTAGGGTTTCCTGAGTAGTGGTGTGCAGGATAGATTGGCAAGAGAACAGCCTGAAGCCCACAGAGCAATAAGAGCTGATCTAGTGGTCCCAGTCTGGGGACATGAAGGCTGGACTAGGGCAGTGGCCATAGAACCGGATTTAACAGAAAATTAAATTAAAACTTTAACAAAATTGGCAGGATACAAGACTAAATGAAAAGGACTAGTGAAAGTTGGCTGCAGCTTCACTGGATGACTAGGTGAATGCTAAAAAAAAAAAATTTAAAAAAGCAAACTCATTGCCCTTGAGTCAATTCTGACTCATAGAGACCCTATAGGACAGAGTAGAACTGCCCCATAGGGTTTCCAAAGCTGTAATCTTTATGGAAACCAACTGCCACATCTTTCTCCCGCAGAGGGACTGGTGGGTTTGAATTGCTGACATTTTGGAGAGCAGCAGAGTGCTTAACCACTGTGCCACCAGAGCTCCTCTAGGAGAATGCTAACACTTTCAAACTTTCTTAGCCATTCTGACTTCCTATTTTTATCTTCCTGGTTTGTCTGTCAACTGTTTGCCAGGGGCATCACTACTTCTGCTCTTCCAAGTATGATTGTCCTCGTTTGTTGCCCTCTCCACTGTCACCACCATCCTTAAATACTAACCTGTATGGCTACTCAACATAAACATTTATGCTACAGATGCACTGCTAGAAATACAGTAGCAATTTAGGTAAGCCGAATCTCATTTATCCAGTCTGATATTTACTGAGCCCATACAAGGTACCAATGGCTTTTCTAATTTCCTGAACCTCATACTTAACCTTTGAAAAAGTCAGAAGAATAATTATCATGTCAAATATAAATGAATAAATGTAGGCTTAGGTGAATATTTTGTTATTTCCCAAGAATACATAATAAGCAGAAAAGTGTATAATAGGGCTTATTTCTTCTATCTGCTAATCCGGTCATCTTTCCATTAATGCAAGCTGCTTCTTCAGTTAGCGGATCTAAAATCTAGACAGATCTAAAGCTGACTCATTTCAGTGTTTTATGTCCTTGTTTCTTCCTGTTGAGATGTGACTAGCAGATTTGGAGGAATTTAGCAAAGAATAAAATTTCTGTAATAAACAGTAGAATTTATTGTCAGATGCAAAATAAGAAGAGATCACTGCCTTCAGGATATAGAACATCCGCTTGTATTTCTAAGACCACGTCTTCCAGAGAGTAGCTATAAGAAAAGCCTGTGTGATTTTTCTCTCCAGCTCTAGACTAGAGGATTTAGTATGCACCATGGAGTTTTGAGGCGTTTCCAAATTTTCCACAATGTGTGTGTAGCATAAAAAAAGATGTTAGTGGCAACAGCAGCACTATTAATTATAAGAACTGCAAAAGAAGCTATTTTCTGTTTTCTGTCTTTTAACAAAGTTTTGGTAGTACATTAGAGAATGCCTTTACCAAATATTAATTGTGATTCAAAAGTGACTTTCAATAGCCTAATAACCTTTAATTGACTGATCAGTTAAGACAAGCCTTTAGGAGTCACCCAAATAATTTCTCATGGTCTTGATGGCATTTACTGAAGAGACAGTTACAGAAGAATTCTCCAGTGAGATATCGATTTGTAGCCAGTTTACACATGTAGGTACAATCCCGAGGTGCCCTTTATATGAATAGTTTTAGCGTTGCAAAGATTTCAAAGTGGAATGGAAGCCCTTCTGTAAATAGCAGCATATCAGAAGGTTAGGTTATGTGTGTATGTCTCTGTGTATAACATTACAGGCATGCCCACACGTATATGCACACACACATACACACATACAAATATGTATGCATGTATTTTTATATTCATATGTATGATACGTGTGTATAAATTAAGGTTGCAAATGTATTAAGTTTGCTACATGCATTATTGTTGTTGTTGCAAACGTACAAGTCTGCAATATATATTATTGTGTTGTTGGGTTCCGTCGAATAGATTAGCGACCCCGTGTGACTGCCCCATAGGGTTTTCTTGGCTATAATCTTTATGGGAGCAGATCGCCAGGTCTTTCTCCCACGGAGCTTCCGGATGGGTTTGAACTGCCAACCTTTTGGTTAAGAACAGAGTGCTTAACTCTTACGCCACCAGGGTTCCTTGTATATATGCATACATATATGCATATACGAATATGCGTGTGTGTGTATATATGCATGCAGATGCATATTTTTGTGCCTGTATAGACAATCAGTTAAGTGTTCAACTACTAACAGAAAGGTTGGATGTTCAAACCCACCCATTGGTGCCTTGTAGAAAGGCTTGAAAATCTACTGCCAAAACCTCGCAGCCTTAACAACCCTAAAAGTTCTACTCTGTCACATGGGGTCACTACGAATCGGAATTGACTCAGTAGCAAATGGTTTGTTTTGGTTATGATGCAAGCAACCAGAATATATGTATAAAAACAACCTCCTCAAGCTTTGTTATTTATGAATATATATATATATATATACACATTATAAAGCAGGATATATATATATACACACACACATTATAAAGCAGGATATATATATCCTTATATATATTATATATATATATATATATATATATCCTATATATATAAATAATGGGCTCAAGTATAACAACGATTGTGAGGATAGGGCAGGACTGGGCAGTGTTTCGTTCTGTTGTGCGTAAGGTCGCTATGAGTTAGAACTGACTCAACAGCTCCTAACAACAACAACAACACATACATACATTATAAAGCAGGATATATATATATATAGAGAGAGAGACCTACATATATATTTGTTGTTGGTGCCATTAAGCTGATTCTGACACATAGTGATCCCCTGTGACAGACGAGAACTGTCCCATAGGGTTTTGATGACCATGGATTAGCAAGAGATACAATGACAGAAATAATAGATAAACTCCTTTGCCAAAATTTAACAGAATGTGAGAGTGAAACGATAGAGAGAAATCATGTCAAAGAAAGAGAGGTTCAAAGAGGAGAAGAGAGAGTGGCTGAAGCACATGACAAAGTAGCTGGGAGTTTTAAGAACAAGAACAGCTACGATTCAACCTGAAATTGTTTGCATTCTTGTGATTAAACAATCTCACTTCTAATGTCTCCCAAAACATTCAGTATAGTTTAGTATGCATTTAAAACTTTGAGAAAGTGGGCTGTTTTGTTTTTGTATTTTGCTGCTTTTTGTATTTTTGTGTAATGAAGAAGTGGGTTCTGTTCCATCAATTTGGAGGAGGTAGAGGAACAACCTCAAACATGGACACCTCAGTGGAGGTAAGAGTCTGAAGCAGAAATGCACTGAGAGTGTAAACCCTGGGGATTCACAGAAATACTGGGGTTTCCAGTATGAAAAAGAATGGGAATTCCAGATTCAAGGACTACTTGCACAGTATTAAGAGAAGGGTTATGGAACCTTCCAGCCAATCAATTATGATAGTACAAATCAGGGTGAAGATTGCAGGGACAGGAAAACTAAAGTCAGGCTCCTGAGACAAAGACAGAAACCAGGGTCAGAAAGAAACTTAGATGTCCAGGGATTTGGAGTATGGTATGGTGAGTTGCTATGTCTCCTCCTCAAGTTGGCCAGGGATGAAAGCTCAGCCAGCTTTGATACTTTGGAGCAGACAGCTTATCAGAGGTACAGTAGTTCCAAAGACTGTCTGAGAATCAAAGGAGAAAATGAGGCATTGATTTGTTCCCAGTGGAAGATATAACTTGGAAGGAAAACAATTTTGGGGGGATTAAACATCTTAGGACCAAGTATTAAACTAGAGTAGGAGAGCTATGACTGATATAAGCAAGCATAATAATTTCAATGATTTCCTAAGCATTCATACGTGTTTGCCACTATTATTAACCCCAAATGATACTATCATTGTCCGCATCTTGCAGATAAGGAAACAGAAGTTGCAAGTGTTTGCATACTTGCCCATAGCTCCACAGTTGACAAGGGATAATATTAGGTGTCGAACCCAGGCAATTCAACTGCTGGGCTGTAAGTCCCTCTACTCATCATCTGGACCAGAAAAATCTGTAGTTCCCGGTCAGCAGTGGTGTGGAAAAGACTGCTGTTGTTAGCTGCTGTCATGTTATCCCCCAGTTCTTGTTGACCCCATGCTCAATGGGATCAGACCTTTGTGATCCATAGGGTTTCCATTAGCTGAATTTTTGGAAATCAATCACCAGGTATTTCTTCCTAGTCCATCTTAGTCTGGAAGTTCTGCTGAAGCCTGTTCAGTGTCATAGCAACACGCAAGCCTCCTCGGAAAGACAGGTGGTAGCTGCTCTTGAGGTGCGTTGGCTGGAAATCGGATATGGGTCTCCCACATGGAAGGCAAGAATTATACCACTGAACCACAAATACCTCAGGGGAAAGTCTCTTGGACCTAGGAAATTAGATCATGTAGACAACCTCTGAAAAGAAGGAAAAAAAGTCAGCACTTGCATCCCAGATGGAGAATAAGGACAGTGTTGGAGCTCCACTCCCTTGCAATTAACACATAATGGCGTCCATCTAACACTTTATAGGAAGGTGGGTCTGGTAGTCAGAATGCTGGTCCTAGTCCCCAGAATTTATAAATACGTTACCTTATATGGCAAAAGGAATTTAGCACATGCGATTAAGTTTCCTTGAGATAGGAAGATTATCCTGGATTATCTGAATGGGTCCTCTCAAATCACATAAATCCTTAAACGTGGAGCACCTTTCCAGGCTGTGATCAGAGAGAGATGATATGACAATGCATGAAGGTCAGAGAGATGGCTGAATGAGAAAGATTTGACACCCTGTTGCTGGTTCCAAGATGTAGGGAACTACGTATAAGAACTAGAGAGAGACCTCCAGAGACTAAGGAAGGGCTGAGCTGACAGTTAGCAAGGAAATGAGGACCTCAGTTCTATGACCACATGGAACTCAATTCTGTCAACACGAATGAGCAGGAAACAGATTTTCTCCTAGAGCATCCAGAAAGGAACATCACTTGCCGACACCTTGGCCTGAGGAGACCTGTATCGGACTTCTAATGTACAAAACTGCACGATAATAAATTTATGTTGTTCATTTCACAAGTTTGTGGTAATTAGTTACAGCAGCAATAGAAAATTAATAAAATGGTAGATTATGAAATTCAGGAAAATGCCGAGTCTTCACGACTCTTTAGACAGGGAACTCCTCAGACAACGAGCTATATGGGGGATCTCTGCTCGTCCACCTCAAGGCCCTGAGCATTATGAATGCCAAGGTCAGATTGATCCATTTGTGTCTGTGACCCAGAGAGCTGAGCGGTTTTTAGGGGGGTGGGTTTGATACCAATAGACATGAGATGTCAGTTTTAGCTTCATGGCTCAAAATATATTGAAGATTTTTGAGAATCCTATTGAGGAGGTTTATGCTGTACAAATTTAAAACTTGTGACACAAATAAATTTGTTCCCATATGCTCCCTTCTCTCTCCGGGGAAATTTTACTTAAAAAAAGTAACTGCTGAACTTGTCACATTTATAGCATTTGATTTACACACCACAATGTTATAAATATGATCCTGCAGGTTATCAAGGTGCTGAGATTAACCTGTCCTAGTCCAAGGTATTTGGTCTCTAGGGTAGAGCCAGAGAACTGTATCAGAATAAAGCAGTAAATTTGGGGGTAAAAATATAGTGCACAGGTCTGGCGCTTTCTTTGAGGATAAGAAACTTTTAACTTTTATATGTGACTTGGGGTGAGACAAGATGCATTTATCCAAAATGGATGAATCGAAGACAATATAGAATTTAGCTCAAACAAGAGGCTTCCATACAACGGATAAGCTAGTGGTGGAGAACCCGTGAATGTGTTCAGAACTATAACAAATGTTAAGCTGATGATGAAAACACATTTAACAAGCAATGTAGCAACAAGAGTCTGTCTGTTCAACACATTAGTTTACTGAAGAAAGAGGTTGAGTGAATAATGTTGTGTGTCCAGCATCCTTGATAAGAGGCATGAAGGGAATATTAAAAAAAAAAAAAGCTGGCAACTACCAAGAGGGGGCTAGACAGAGGTAAAGAAATGGGAAAGTAAGATAGGATATGGTTTTAAAGAAGGATGAAAAGGCAGAAAACAGAATATGACTAAGAAAGGAAAAAAAAAACCCAATGATTCCACAAAATATGCTTGGTGAGAAATTATTCAACTGTGTAAGAAAAATACCATTGTGGGGAAAAAGCAGGTCAAACAGTCCTAAGACAGACTACAAAGAGCCAGAAAATACAATTCTCAAGAATAATGGTATCTAATTCCCATATGATTACCATACTATCAGTACAAAAGTCAGAAATATTTTCAAGGAAAAAAATTACTGGTATTTACATACTAGGCATATTTCAATGCATTTTAAATTTTTAATATTGCTTGTGTTTGTATATATAAACAAATGTTTGTATGACTCTGTTATATATTCTTAACAGATTTGTAGTTATATAAATTACATAAATATTAAGTATATTTACAGGTAAACATATATTATTCTGAATAATATCATGCTTTGTGCCAGGCTCTTTACATTCATAAGGATGTTGTTCCAGAAAAAAACACCAAGTTTCAGAGAAATCAAATGACTGACTCAACATTTTATCCCAAGTTAACAATACAGACAGGATTCCCATCAGCCCCAAATCTGTCTGCCATTAAAGCCCAGACTCATTCTCTTACAACAGTTCTTCACTTGACTCAATTCTGGGTAAAAATAATTGCTTTTTTCTTTAATAATGACATTAAGTCATTGATTAGGTGTTATCTAGTTCTCCCTCCTGACTTCCCTATTCCTTCAGCAGTTCTATCACTTTCCTAGTTACTCAGACTTATAAACTCAGCATCAATTTTAATTCATCATCTTACTCATCCTTGGGTACTAAATAATGTTGATTCTACTTTTAAACAATCTTTAAAATTCATCGTATTTCTATCCTTACTATCTCTCCCCTGGATTACATTTAAACAGCATCTAACTGAGTTCCTCTCCATCAAGTCTTTCTACACCAACCTGCCATGTACTTGGCCGCCATATTATTTTCATGAATCAGAGCACTACCCAACATTCCCAGGTTCAAACACTTCATGACTGCTAGATGCTGTTTAATTGAGCACAAACCTCTCATTCCGGTTCAAAGCCCTCCACAACAGTGCCAATTATAACTCCCAGCATATCTTCTACTATTTTCCCCACAGCCCTAAATTCTAGCCGAACGAGCCCTTTTATTCCTCACTGTTCCAAAAATATACCCTCATGTTTTTCTGCCTCTAAACCTTTGCTTGAGGTTTTCTTTGCTCAGAATTACAACAGTTGACCTTTTTAATTAAAAAAGAAAAAAAAAATACCTATACTTGAAGACCTATGCTAAGTACTGCTTCTTTCTCAAGAACTTTTAACCACAATATTTAATCCTTGCCTCAAAATTTTTGGAAATGATATTCTGTGTTGCATTATAGATATTTGGTATTTCTCTTAAGCTCTCTACTCAGTTGTAAGCTTCCATATATTCCTCATCTTTATAGCTCCTTCAACAGCAAACAGAGTCTAGCAAACGTATAATACTTTATAAGTGTTCACTAAGTTGAACTCAGTGAACTCTTGCCAATTACTAAAACTGAAACTCTTTTAACTGATATATTTCAAAGTGATTAGAAAAGATCTTTTAAAAAACTAGCACCATGTTTACATGTAATCTTAACTGTTCAAGAGGTTACCCAGGAATGACTTGAAAATATCAACTGTAATTTTCTCATGCAACCAAACATTTTGCTGTTCTCAAAGACATTGTGCAACACAATTAGTTCACTACTTATTAGAATATCACACCCACAGGAACAATCATTGCGTCAGACCTTTATGCTATAGAAGTCTGAAGAAGAATCATATACCATAAACAAGTAGACACCAGAAGAAATAGACCACTTGATGTTGTGAGCTTAATCACTTCCAACCAGCTCAAACTAAAATAAGTATGTTTCTTATGATTCACGGTAGAAGAATCTCAATGGACTTAACTTTAGAAGGACATAATGTGTCTAATACAGCTGCTCGGAGTCTGGGCCAAAAGAACTATCCTTGATCGACCTTTTGGGCCCTGAATCAATAACAGGCCCAGACTACGTTAGGAATCCTAAACTGCTTTTACTGCATCAAAAGCCCAACAAATACAAAGCTATCTATCTATGCCAAAACACCCGTTGCCATCAAGCCGATTCTGACTCGTGGCATCCCTATAGGACAGAAAAGAACTGTCCCATAGGGTTTCCAAAGAGCAGCTGGCAGGGCTGGTAGATTCAAACTGTCAACCTTTTGGTTAGTAGCTGGATGCTTAACCACTGCACCACCAGAGCTCCTCTATGTATCCATACATGTATAATCTTCTGTGAGTCAATATAATAATACTGTTATATACATATATCAATATATATTGAGCTCTTGCTTGGAACCAGACTCTATTCTAAGCATTTTACATATGTTAAATCTCGCAACAATTCTGAAAGGCAGCACCGTTATTATTCCTCTTTTATAGATGAAGAAATAAAGACTCAGGATGCTTAAGTAATTGCCCTCAAGTTTATGCAGCTATTAAGTGCTGGGCTGGGATTTGAATCCTGGAAAATCTCCAACAGAACCAATAGTTTTAACCATGCCATGACCTACAATCAGAGCAAGATTTTGCTATCTTTGAGGAAGTAAAGGAGGTCTCTGGAAGGAAGCTACCCTGTTTCTAGGAGGGACCTATATGGGATTATTTACTAAATAGGTAACGACCTAGGTGTTTTCATCAATGCACATAAGAATAGACAACTTGCTATGTTCCCATCAAACACCCCAGTAGCTCTGTGGAAGAAAAGACTTGGCAATTTGCTCCTGTAAAGATTATAGCCTAGGACACTTTATTGGGCAGCACTACTCTGTCACATAGGGTTGTTATGAGTCGGAATCTACTCAACAGCACACAACAACACATAAACCATAGCATCGTCCTCAGCAGAGTTTAAGAGAAAGGAACCAGCTTAGGTTCTTCAGTACCTTTTGCCATTGAGTCAATTCCAACTCATAGCAATCCTATAGGACAGAGTAGCACTGCCCCATAGAGTTTCCAAGGAGGGCCTGGTAGATTTGCACTGCCAACCTTTTGGTTAGCAGCTGTAGCACTTAACCACTACATCATCAAGGTTTCCAGTTCTTTGGTAGGGGAGTTTTACCCAGTGATAATCATAACTAGTTTCACTCATTGAAGGCTGCATCTCACCTCTTATTTTTCCAATTGAAATAACAATAAAGCCCTGAAAAAATGTGTTAAGAACTCATGACATTGAAGAGGCCTTGCCAGAGGCAGTAAAAGCCAGAGAAGCCAGATAACAGTTGGACTTTGAATGAAATACTAGATGACACGTAGCTTTCATTCCAAAGGACTACCCTTAATAACACTGCAGCTTCTGGGACTAAGTTAACATAACACACTGTGGCACTCAATATGTTTAAAGGGTTGAGCCGCAGCCTTCACAGGGTAAACAAACCACATAGAAGCACCTGTGCCCCTCCAAATGACCTATAAGACTATTTTCCCTACTGTCAAAACAGTTTGCATATTAAGTATTCTCACTATATGCTCTTGCTTCTCTGGTGCCAAGGAAAAACCTTTTTGTTTTAAACTCATTGTTGATCTCTATGTTAGTGTTGGGTATCTTATTCTTAGCTCCATTGTGGGCAAACTAAGTTGCTATTTTTTTCCTACAAATTTGCCAAACCGTGGTTGGAATTCATTTACATTCTCCTTTTACTAACGGAGTTCCTCCACCGTTCACAATGTTCTGACTGAGGCTCTTGGCCTTAAGTAAATGACATGCTTATGTGAAACTGGTAAAGAGGTTAGGGTGTTCCCTATGAAGAAATATTTTGACCCTCTTCAATATGAAAGCCCAAATCATTTCCTTAAAAAATGTGCAAGGGAAATGAATTTATTTTCACTCCACCCTTACAAAAAATAACAAGTTTCACAGCAGCTCACAACTTCAGGCAGCTAAAACAATACAAAAGCAATCTCTTCTAAGTGACTGTGTGCCTATTTATTTCTCCCTGGTTACGTTTTTCTGATTTACACTCCTGTGTCCGAAGTATGAAAGGCAAATCAGAATTCAAAGACGTAACCTACCTCTCTTGAATTTGGGAAAATAATACCCCCCACCCCGCGTTTCCTAGGTAAAAATAAAATACAAGCTACAATATGCTAATGTTATGAGTAACGTTCTTGACCGGGGTATGAAAGTCCAGAGAAAGAATTCCATTTGTGAAGAGATTGGAAAATTTCGTCTGTAATAGGGAACTTAAACAGAAGTAAGTGAGATTAATAATTAAGTGAATGAATTCTACCAATGTTATCTGTTTACGTTTGGACTCTAGGGGGAAGAAAAGTATAATAAATAATTCCTGAATTGACTAGAAAAAGATAAGACCTTTGTCGATTGTCGTAACCTTATCGCTAGCCGAAGAGAAGTCCGTCCCTACCCTTCACTCTCAGGTAACAAGGCAGAAATCTCAGGAACCGAGTGCCTACCGCCATTCCCGGCGGTGCTGGTTTATACCTGCCGGCATGGATCACAAGAAAGGAGATAGTGCCTCCCCCTTACCTCCACAGGTCTTTCCGTCATAGGTCTCGCACACCCACTCTTGGCACTCACAGAGCGGCCCGAAGTACATGCCTGGCTCCGTCACGTGACAGATGCAGACTCCGCAGTCACACCGTCCCCGGCCGTGGCACAGAGCGCTCCCCGGGGGCTGCCCGGATGCCCGGCAGCGGCGCTCTGACTCTGCCCTGGACAGCCTGCAGGCAGCACCGGACCAGCTTCTGCATGGGGAGACAAACACCATACCCAGGCCATGTTTAAGGCAAGGACACTGCCCCGTCTGCTCTGAACCCACAGTTCCTCCCCTATTTCCACCCCAAATGGGCACTTCGAACGCCCTGATAGAAAGTCTGAGTCCCCTCATTTCTCTGGGGGCCGAGCTGCCTGTAGAAAGGACTATATTTTCCCAGGCAACAGGCACCACCCACCTGTGTCACCTCAGAAATGACCATGACCCAAAATGTCTATAAGCAAAACTGTTGTTAGGTGCCACCAAGTTGATTTCAACTCATAGTGACCCCAAGCGACAGAGTAGAACTACCACATGGGGTTTTCTAGGCCGTAATCTTTATGGGATGGAGTCTTGGTGGCACAGTGGTTAAGGGCTCTGCTGGTAAAGGCGAGATCCTTGAAAAGTTCAGTGGTTCAACCTACCAGCCGCTTTGTGGGAGAAAGACGTGGCAGTCTACTTCCATAAAGATTTACAGCCTTGGAAACGCTATGGGCAGTTCTGCTTCATCCTGTAGGTTAAGTGTGAGTCGGGACTGACTCCATGGCAGTAGATTTGGTTGGGTTTGGTTTGGCTTAATTTTTAGGGGAGGAGGTTGCCAGGTCTTTCTCTCGTAGAGCTTCTGGGTGAGTTTGAACCTCCAACCCTTCCATTTGCAGCTTAGAGCTTAACCATCGCGCCACCAGGGCTCCTTAAGCACCTGGAAATAAGACTATCTTTTAAGTGGGTAGAGGTGATCCAAACCTGCCCCTTGGTGATTTGTCACTGAATCATATATGTGCATTTAAATTAAATACAAGTTAATCCAAACGATGACACTTGGCTGACCTATATTTTCAATTCACTTAAAAAATGTCCCATTGCTACTCGTGGCCAGGGGCCAGTTATATTATGAAAAAGAAGAGATGAATATATAGAAAGACCTATGCAAATTGTGGTAGCATAGGGCATATTTTTGTTCTAATTTTCATTAAGAAATTCTTACAAACTAGAGTTTGAAGAAGTTTAGCTATTGTGAAGTAATTCAAAGTCTCTTTCAAAATGTAATACAGATCCATTTTGATGCTAGTGGAAAGGAGAAATAATATTGCCTTATGAGTCAGAATCGACTAGACAGCAACGGGTTTGGTTTTTTTTTGGTTTCTAGTCTGTAAGAATTTCAAGTACACATAGAACCACCTTCAACTCATGGCAGTAACGCCTGAAAAAACTATTTGCATAGGAGGAAATTATGTATTCATTTAATCGTTATATTCTTCTGAAGAGAAAGTACAAGGACAGACATTAAACAACACACAGTGTAGATATAAGGAAAGGGATAGGAACAGGTTGAAAACGCTTTATTCGGGGTCCAACTTAGTAACTGCTTTTGGCTTGCAGCAGCCATCCTGCAAGTTTGAGCCCCACCACGCACAGCAACTGTTGGGCACGTCTGTCTTAAAGAATAACAAACCAAACTTACCTCAGAGATGGCGAGAAGCTTTGAGGAACAGCTGTCAGCCCAGCGAAGAGAAGGGAAGACGCCAGGAGCAAGAAGTTCCTGAAGCCTGGGGGAAGCATGCTGAGCTCTGGGGCTGTGGAGGGCGACCTGTGCGTCTGCAAGGTGGGGCTGAGGAGGGAGGTGGTGGAAAGGAGGGGTGCCACTCGCAGATGGCCAGGCAGACAGACCTACAGACACCCAGGCTTGCAGGTCCAGAGCTGTGCTAGGAGCTGCAAGTGCTTTGATGAGCTGCCTGTGAGGATTTGGGCAGCGGCACGGCTCTGGGCGGGGTGCTGGTGCCAAACCCCTCCAGTGGAGAGTCTAGGCAGGGAAGTAATTAGAAACAGTTGTACAAGCAGATGGTTTGTTTTGACATCAGAAAGTATCCTGTTCACAGATTTGAGAAAATCGTTTCTTTCTTTAAGTACAGGCCCCAGAAATATTTGATGAGAGACCGCTTGAGAGAACAGATATCAAAGAGAGCGTTAAATAAACCCGAAGAGGGAAAGCGGAAGGGGACTGCCATGACAGTCATCGTTAATTCCATGACCCTAGGTAAGGAATTCCTTTCACCGCATGCTTCTTAAGAAGATGCACTATTTGGGATGGGAGCTGTGGGGGGCAAGCAAACCGGGCAAATATAAATTTTTCTATTACTTTTTTTTTTTTTCTATTTCCCCCTTGTTTTTAACTATGTGTCTTGCATCTTTTAAGTTTTTAAAAAGTGTGTTGTGGTTCTCGTTGCTCAGGCCAATAGCTTATCACACTGCCTTTTTTCTTGACTTGGACAGTTTTAAATTGTAGTTGTCCTAAATTCACCCCACTCTCCCCCATGTATGAACTACAAAGAAAAGGAGAAGCATTTTCTATCCAAATAAACTGTTTATAGTGTGAATTGCCCTGAATCAGTGTCACTTTTTAAGCACCTACTGTGTGCCAGTCACTTAGTATATTTATCTGTAATTGTGACATAGGGTTGCTGTAAGTCTGAATCAACTCGGCTGCAGTGGGTTTGGTTTTTGGTTACATTTGTTCATTTAACAAACGTGGGTTGAGCATTTACCTGGTGCCAGGCCTCTGAGTTCAGTTGGTTAGTAAGACACTAATCAAAATAAATACACAAACATAAAAGAATTCACTGTTATAAATGCAATAAAAAAGGAGGGCAGTTATTTCCAGAGCAGACAGAGACAACTAATACAATCAAAGTGGTGATATTTGAGCTAATTCTGAAAGATGGATAAAAAAGAATTGGATGGAAAAGGAGAGGAGCAGTGGAAGAAAGTGAGAAGGCATTGCTATTTCATTTTTAAAGACAAAGAAACTGAGATCAGAGAGGTCAACTGACTTGCTTAAGTTCTCACAGGAAGCTAAAGTGGTATTTTAGCTTAAATCCATAGGACCCCGAAGTCCACACAATGTTTCTTACGCTGTGTGGTCTTCTGGGAAAAGTGCATAGACCCTTACATGGAAGAGAGGAACACATTTTTCCTTTGTCCTCAGAAAAGCATGTTAGATGCAATGATTCCTTATGAAATAGAACCATCCAAGCTTTGATTGATGAGGGAGTGTGTAGTTCTGAGAGGTCCTGTGGCCTTAAAATCAAAGATGGACTATAACAGGATGGAATTGCTCCTCTCATGTACATGGACAGCTATAAGGGCAAAGACTATCCCTAACATTTGCCAGCTGGGGCAAGAGGGCAGATAAAGGTCCTTTAAACACTGTTGTTGTTGTTAGGTGCCATTGATTCGTTTGACTCATAGCGACCTTTTGGTTAGCAGATGAGCTCTTAACCACTACGCCACTAGGGCTCCCCTCTAAATACAGCCCACCCATTTTCTCTTCCTACTCCAGTCTCTGTCTGTAATAGGAGGGACTTTGCATAGTGTACATTTGTGTGGCCATTTCAGCCAACACAGCTAAGCCTCTTCCAAGTGGTTGACCCTTTGTCTACCCTTGGGCCCAGGTATGAACACACTGGTAGGGGGGTCTGCCATCAAGACAACAGACTAGGGACAGGTGCTCACAGGTTGGGAGTGGTAATGGAGGCTGTCTGAGCAGGGAAATCCAGGGTCCTTAGTACCTAGAGTGTGTTTTAGAAGGAAGACTCTGGGTTGGCAGGGTCCATGGATCCAGTGAACTATCCAATCTGTGGGAAGAGGTGTGGCTGGAAGAGGGCCAGAAAAGGAGTCACTAAACCAGTAGTTCAGCTGCTATTCATAAGGTTTTCACTGGCTAATTTTTTTTTTTCGGAAGTAGACCACCAGGTCCTTCTTCCTAGTCTGTCTTATTCTGGAAGCTCAGCTGAAACCTATCCACCATGGATGACCTTGTTGGTATTTGAATATCGGTGGCATAGCTTCCAGCATCACAGCAACATGAAAACCCACACAGTACGACAAACTGACAGATATAGTGGAGGAAGATGAGCCCCTCAGGTTGGAAGGCACTCAAAAAATGACTGGGGAAGAGCTGCTTCCTCAAAGTACAGTCGACCTTAATGACCTGGATGGAGAAAAGCTTTTGGGACCTTAGTCTGCTGATGTGGCACAACTCAAAATGAGAAGAAACAGCTGCAAACATCCGTTAATAATCACAACACAGAATGTACGAAGTATGAATCTAGGAAAATTGGAAATCATCAAAAGTGAAATGTGATGCATGAACATCGATATCCTAGGCATTAGTGAGGTGAAATGGACTGGTATTGGCCATTTTGAATCAGACAATTATGGTCTACTTTGCCGGGAATGACAAATTGAAGAGGAAGGCATTTCATTCATCGTCAAAAAGAACATTTTAAAGTTTATCCTGAAGTACGGTGCTGTCAGTGATAGGATAATATCCATACACCTACAAGGAAGACCAGTTAATATGAGTATTATTTAAATTTATGCACAACCGCTAAGCCCAAAGAAGAAGAAAATAAAGATTTTTACCAACTTCTGCAGTTTAAACTTGATCAAACATGCAAACAGGATACATTGATAATTACTGGTGATTGGAATGTGAAAGTCGCAAACAAGAAGGATCGGTAGTTGGAAAATATGGCCTTGGTGATTGAAATGATGCCAGAGATTGCATGATAGAATTTTGCAAGACCAATGGCTTTTTCACTGCAAATACCTTTTTTCAACCACATAACTGGTGACTATACACATGGACTTCGCCTGATGGAATACACAAGAATCAAATCGACTATATCTGTGGAAAGAGACGATGGAGAAGCTCAGTATCATCAGTCAGAACAAGGCCAGGGGGTCAACTGCAGAACAGACCATCAATTACTCACATGCAAGTTCAAGTTGAAGCTGAAGAAAATTAGAACAATCCACAAAAGCCAACGTACAAGCTTGAGTATATCCCACCTGAATTTAGAGACCATCTCAAGAATAGATTTGACGTGTTGAACACTAATGACCGAAGACCAGACAAGTCGTGGACTGACATCAAGGACATCATACGTGAAGAAAGCAAGAGGTCATTAAAAAGATGGGAGAGAAAGAAAATACCAAAATGGATGTCAGAAGAGACTCTGAAACTTGCTCTTGAACATCTAGTAGCTAAAGGAAACAAGAAATGATGAAGGAAAACAGCTGAATGGATTTCAAAGGACTGCCGGAGAAGACAAACTAAAGTATTATAATGACGTGCAAAGACCTGGATTTAGAAAACCAAAAGGGAATAACACGCTCAGCATTTCTCAATTTGAAAGAACTGAAGAAAAAATTCAAGCCTCAAGTTGAAGTATTGAAGGATTTTATGGAAAAAATACTGAACAATGCAGGAAGCGTCAGAAGAAGATGGAAAGAATACACAGATTCACTGTACCAAAACGAATTGGCCAACATTCAGCCATTTCAAGAGGTAGGATATGATCAAGAACCGAAGGTACTGAAGCAAGAGATCCAAGCTGCACTGAAGGCACTGGCAAAAAACAAGCCTCCAGGAATTGACGGAATACCAATTAATTGAGTTGTTTTAACAAACAGATGCAGCACTGGAAGTGCTCACTCGTCTATGCCAAGAAATTTGAAAGACAGCTACCTGCTCAATCCACTGGAAGCAGTCCATATTTATGCCTATTCCAAAGAAAGGTGATCCAACAAAATGCGGAAATTATCAAACAATATCATTAATATCACATGCAAGTAAAATTTTGCTGAAGATCATTCAAAAGCAGTTGCAGCAATGCATAGACAGGGAACCACCAGAAATTCAAACCGGATTCAGAAGAGGACTTGGAACGAGGGATATCATTACTGATGTCAGATGAATCATGGCTGAAAGCAGAAGATAACAGAAAGATGCTTACCTGTGTTTTATTGACTATGAAAAGGCACTTGATTGTGGGGATCATAACAAATTATGGATAATGTGTTGAAGAATTGTGCTCGTGAGGAATCTGTACATAGACCAAGAGACACTTGTTTGGACAGAACAAGGGAATACTGCGTGGTTTAAAGTTAGAAAAAGTGTGTGTCAGAGTTGTACCCTTTCACATACTTATTCAACCTGTATGCTGAGCAAATAATCCAAGCAGCTGGACTATATGAATGTCTCACTTATTTTGGACATGTTATCAGGAGGGACCAACCCCTGGAGAAGGACATCATGCTTAGTAAAGTAGAGGGTCAGTGAAAAAGACGAAGACCCTCAACAAGATAGATTGACACAGTGGCTGCAACAGTGGGCTCAAGCATAACAACGATTGTGAGGATGGCGCAGGAATGGGTAGTGTTTCGTTCTGTTGTGCATACAGTCACTATGAGTCAGAACTGACTTGAGGGCACCTAACAACAATAAACCAGTAGTTCTCAAAGTGTGTTCCCTGAACCAGCAGCATCAGCATCATCTGGGAGCTTGTTAGAAACGCAAGTTTTCAGGCCCCTACCCCAGACCTACTGAATCATAGTGTGCATTTTAACAAGATTGCAAATGAACTGCTTGCACATCATAGTTTGAGAAGCCCAACAAGGCCTAAGACCCAAGGCTGGGACCATGGATGCCTGGATCTGAAGGTAGTGCTTACACTCACTCCTAATACAGCTTCTCACACTGTATTCCTTCCTGCCTCTCCTGCCAACGTCTAGACACCTTGCTGACTCAGATAACATGGGAATAGTGCAAGGGAAGAATCAGTGTTATATGTTATATCATTTACAATGAAAACATGAGAATTTTAATAAATGAAATGTATTACTTTTTGCACATTTTCTGAGGGAAAAAAAAAGAACCATTGTGAAATAGGGACCTAAATGTTTGAAAAAAATTTGGTGGATTGAAAATATTTTTTAACCTCTGAAACTATTGCACTGAGATAATCTTTAAACCTTAAACCAAAAATATCCCCTGAAGTCTTCTTAAAACCAAACAATAGTTTAGCTTAACTAGCAAAGAATGTTTGCTTTGAACATTATGCTCTTTAAAGATCTGTTTATATGGGATTAAATTCACAACAGCAACTAGAAAGATTACGTAGGAAATTTATGAGGCAGTGAGTTTATGTTAATGATGGAGGAACAACTCAGAAAATGAGGATGGGTAGTTGCACAACTCAAGGAATGTAATCAATGCCACTGGACTGTATGTGCAGAAATTGTTGAATTGGTGTATGTTTTGCTGTGTATGTTCTCAACAAAAACAAAAAATAAATAATTAAAAAATATATCTTTAACCTGCAGTGTTTTCATATCTTGTAGTATTCAATGAGGAGCACTGGTGATGCAAAAGTCAAGTGCTCAGCTGTTAACTGAAAGGTTGGAGTTTCAAACCTACCCAATAGTTCCACAGGAGAAAGACCTGGCGATCTCTTCCCATAAAGATTACCAAAACCAAAAGCCAAATCTGTTGCTGTCAAGTCAATTCCAACTCCTAGTGACTCTGTAGGGCAGAGTAGAACTGCAGAGGGTTTCCAAGGCTCTAATTTTTATGGAAGCAGACTGCCACGTCTTTCTCCTGTGGAGCAGCCAGTGGGCAGAGCCTAGAAAACCATATTCTGTCATATGGGATTGTTATGAGTCAAAATTAACTCAACAGCACCTAACAACGACAAGTACTCAATGAGGAATACTGTCATTAAGTGTGTAGAGCTCTGAAGTAAAGATAGTTTGCACCAGGTGACTGAAGGGATTTAAATGTTCAGAACATTAAGTTACCGTGACTCCAAAATAGTATCCCTATTAGGTTGAAATTGTTATACTGTAGCTGACTTAGTGACTCAATAGAAAGTCTTGGCTCCACAGAAATTCTGTCAAAACAAAAAGAATATTTTAAAATGATCTCCTTTAAGCAAACTTTGATTTTTTTTTTTTTACCTAAGTACTAAATGGAGCCCTGGGAAATACTCACTTCCTCCCTCTCTCCCAGTTTGCAGAGCCTCGAAGATGCAAATTCTAATTAGGGAGGATGTGAGGCCCAATTGCTTTGTGGAAAGACCTGAGTTTCTCACTTCCCTGGCCTTGAAGCCTCCAAGCCAACTCTGGGGATGAAACAGTGGTCTGGATACACAGTGGAGTGTGCCTGTGCATCTGGAACAAAACTCAAAGTATTTGAAAACATTTTAGTCCTTGAACATAGTCCTTGAATTCCCTGGTCACAAAATTACAAAATTCCAGGGGTCAAAGGGATTTTTTAAAGGTCATCAAATTCAAAATTAAATTTGATGACAATGTACAATATACCTGCCAAATAATTAGCTAGGCTAGTTAAGAAAACAAAAATTAAAGGAGAACATAAGCCTTTCTGAGAGCTGCTCTGAAGTTTTCATCCCTTGCATCCAGGTTTAATCCTAGGAACCCTTTAAAATGATATCCTGACCACTAGCCTTGCTTCAAATATTTGTTGATATACCATGTGTGTTCCCCGGTACTACTACCTACGCACATACCCCCCCCCCAAGTAATTCTACACTTCTCCAAGATAAACATTATCATTTCCTTCACTTATTGCTTATGTGTCGTATTTTTACACAAATAACACTCACCTTCTTTGTTTGTTTGCAAACCTCTCCCTCCCTATGCGAGGTATTTTCCTACGTGCTCCTATTCCAACTTTTTTACAGCAACATGTAAAAAATAATTGGCATAGTGGCACTTATGAAAATACCTTATGAGGGGGAGGGAGCAGTTTGCAAACAACCATAGAAGGTATGTGTTATTTGTGTAAAAATAAGGTATTATATCTTCAAGCCTTCAGTATCCTGATTTTCCGAGAGTTTTTGCTGTGTCTACGTTGGATGCCCTCTATGAAGTGTGATATACACAGATGAGACCATTAAAGTAGGTGTGGTCTATCATGTGTAGGAAAGATGGGTACTTTCATCAACCTTGTTGTATACTTTGTTATATATTTTATTTCTACTATTAAAACTGAAGATCACGTTAGCTTTTTGGACTGGCACATTATCCTAATCGTGTTCTTGTACAAATGTATCTTTTAGCAAACACAAGCCTAGTATTTATCTTTGTTAAATCTCATCTATACTCAGGTCTTTTATCCAAACAGTCAAAATCATCATGGATACTGGTTTCATGTTTCTCTGGCCTTTCCAGCTTCCAGAAGTACATATGGTGAGCACAGCTTCAGTGTGTTTAATCCAAATAATTGATAATATAGTTGAAACAAATTAGGCTGGGGACCAAGCTTAGATGATGCCTTTCTTCAAGGTGATACCAGTTGATGTTGGCGAAAAATAATGAATATATCACGGACTGCCAAAAGAAGGAACAAATCTGTCTTGGAAGAAGTACAGCCAGAATGCTCCTTAGAAGCAAGGATGGTGAGACATTGTCTCACATACTTTGGATATGTCATCGGGAGGGATCAGTCCCTGAAGAAGGACATCATGCTTGGTAAAGTAGAGAGTCAGTGAAAAAGAGAAAGACCCTCAACGAGATGGATTGACACAGTGACTGCAACAAAGGGCTCAAGCATAACGACTGTGAGAATGGCGCAGGACTGGGCAGTGTTTTGTTCTGTTGTACACAGGGTCATTATGAGTCGGAATGGAGTCAACGGCACCTAATAACAACAACAGTCAAATGTTTGTCTGAGTATATACTATATATTTTACCTTTGCATTCAATGAGTAATGGGTATGCATATAAAAGACTTAAGAAGCACTACACGAGCTTCATAAAGAAGTGCGTGCCTTCATTATTATGAACCAGTGTATTTAACTCAGATTTTTAATCCAATAGGCTTAATGGCAATCTGTTCTTAAGTACAAGTTGTCCGTAAGTCAGACGTTCTTGACCTGGGGACGTTATATTGATTCTCCTTCCTAGTAATCTAGCCTCTGACTACAACTTCTCCGTTTCACATCTTCATCTTTCATCTTGTACATTATTGCAGTAGCCTCCCAGCTGGTTTCATTGCATCCAGTCTCATCTTTGTGTCTACCATTTCCCTGCTTTCTAGGACATCTTTTCAACATACAAATTCTACCACATCCATTCTCTGCTTAAAAATATTTCAATATCTCTCCATGGCTTGTCGTATAAAGGCCAAATATTCCATTATTTCATAACAAATGGTTTATGTTTGGACTCTGACTATCTTCACAGTGAACTCTGTGGTGCCCACCCAGATTCTCTCTTTGGGGCCAATGCACCTATCTCCTAGCTGGTGGAATTATGGGCTGTTGGTGAATCACAGCTTCACCCTTCACTGGGAATTGCCCTATGCATCGGGCACAGCTTCCCTTAAGGCTGAGCGCTAGGATTTTAGAGTGTTCCCTAGTTCACACTTCCAACAGTATTGATATCCTTAAGCCCCTCCTATATGGAAATTGTGGAGCTGGACAGCACCATCTTCGTGCTTTCTGTCTTCAACTTTAAAGGAGACTCAAAGTTGAAGGCAATATGAAAATGAGGTGAGGTGTGGGGCTGAACATGATAATTATTCAAAAGTCTTTACAGGAGCAATTTGGCCTTCAGGTCTCCACCTATACCCCACCCAGCTAGGAAACTACCTCTCTCTCAGCCCCACTGGATAAACTAATTGGAAAGAGTCAAAATTCAGAGACAATGGACACAGCTAAAGGCCATCATGGAAGAAAAGAGGGATTAAGTGGAAGTAGGCGTTCTAAATAGTAACAGTTCAGCCCCTTCCTCTGCCTGGACTATGCCAGTTTTATTCCTCTGAGCAGTTAATTATATTACTAGTTTTTAAAAAACTAAACGTATATATAGTAAAACGCCAATACAGTGAAGCTCTCCCTCACTAGGTCCACTCTGAGTTTACACTCTGGGTTTTAGCACTTCACAAATGATAAAATAACTAATGATCACTAGGCACCACGCCTTTGAGGAGACCCTGCAAAATGAAGGGCAGAAACCAAGACAAACAAGTAATTAAGCAAACAAATCAATAAGAGAAACTAAGAGTACATGGACAATGCAGGACAACAGGAGACAACTGGAATAAAGATTATAATCCCTCTCCTCAGAGATCTATAAGATTTGCAGCTGTAAGAATATGCTGCCGTAAGAATACAACAATGAAAAAGAAATAAAAACCAAACCCATTGCCATCAAGTTGATTCCGACTCATAGCGACCCTATAGGACAGAGTAGAACTGCCCCATAGGGTTTCCAAGGAGGGGCTGGTGGATCCGAACTGCTGACCTTTTGGTTAGCAGCTGAGCGCTTAACCACTGTGCCACCAGGGGTCCAAAAGAAAAGAAATGAAGTGCCCTTAATAACTAAATATGTTATAGCTGGTAAAAAGTCATTAAAAGGATTTAAAAAATGTAGTTGAGGAGAAGTCAACTAGAAAATAAACTCCACCAAAAGATGAATAAAGATCAAAATAAAATAAATGCTGAACCTACGAGATTCAACATCTGATGAATAGGAATTCTGAAAGAGTAAGAAAAAATAAAGGGGGCAAAATTATTAAATATAAATTCAAGAAAACTTCCCAAAACAGTATGAGTTTCGATACTGGAAAGTCTCACTTAGTGCTTAGAAATATGAATGAAAATGAAGAGAACTGGGGCACAACACGGTGAAACCTCACAACTATAGGGATAGAGAAACCTCAAAAAGCTTCCAAAAAGTGAGGGATGATGGCAGTGTACAGAGATTCAGGCACACGAACTGGATTTGACAGCAACACTGGTAGTTAATTTGTTCAAAATTCTGCGTGACAATGATTTTCAACCCAGAATTCTATTTCCGACTTACATGTTAATCAAAACATTTTCAGATATATTGGTTTTCAAAACAACAAAAAAAATGCATTGCTGGCCTCCTTTCTTGGGAAGCTAGTAAAAGATGTGGTTTACTTCCATGAGCTCAAAAACCAAGAAAAAGAAGGCATAGCATCCCTGAAACAGGATACGGCTCAGGAGCGAGGTGAAAATAAGGATCAAGGAAGAAGGTCAGGAGAAGGACAAAGGTAAGAGCGATATTACGGGTCAACCAGTCCTGATTTCTGTGGAAAGATGGAGGGCTTTAGAAGGTAGGTTTTCAAGAAAAACAAAACTAATGGATTTGACCTGACAAATTTGACCAAGTAGAAGCTCTAAGGTAATAGGAAGATTTAGCCATAAATACATATATAAAATAAATAAATATAATATAAAAATAAAAATAAAAAATAAAATAAATATATATATATAAAATCTAGCAAATGAAAAAAGAAATTAAAACTGGGAAAAAACAGAAAGTTGTACATAAAAGGAAATATTATCATAGTACACATCTGGGGACAATAGTCAATAATATTCATATTTTATAGTTATATATTCTTAATGTTGATTTAGCTAAAATTTGTAATATAACTTAATTAGGAAACTGGGGGACAGGAAGTGTAACGGTAATTTAAGAGAGCTAAATCCTCCTCTGCCATAAATTGCCTGCAAGCAATATAAAAACATGAAGGTAAGAGCCAGAAAAAAAAAAAAAAAAGGCTAAAAGAGTTGAAAGCTCTTGCCTCAGGGTAACCACAGTAGGGAGTTGGAGGAAATAGACTGGGAACTTCAACATAAGCCTATTGGTAGCACATCATTTGGCTTTTAAACTATTTGCAAGGACCATATTCATTAGAAACTGTTAAAGAGCAATTAATCATACGTAGGATAAGGCCATAGAGTGATCAGGGAAGAATCATTTCTTGGGGCAAGGAGCTTCCCTTCACCAATGTCAGCCTTGCAAAGCGCTATCCCTGCCTTTGCTCTAGGCTGTCTTCTTTCTACCCCACCTAACAGTCTTTCATCAGTATGCATTAATTAACGAACCTACTATGCATATATTTCCATTTTATAGGGATTGGAATTTATGCAAAAAGGAGTAAATTTCCCCCAAATGTGGGTAGACCCTGATGAGAAATCTCAGTTTCTAAATCTCATCTCTGTTTCCTGTAGTCATGTATTTTTACTTATCATCCAGGAGTTCTTTCTAGGCTAAACTGTCGAAATAAGACTGTTCAGACTTAATGTCTTCTTTCTTTTACTTTAAAACACAATGCCAGTCTTCAGAGGCTGTATTTGTGAGTGTGGGTACTGGCCTGGTAAGCTAATAAACATTATTACTTTAAACTTCTCTATTCTGATTCTTCAAGACGATATAACAGTGTAGTCTCTCTCTGGCCTTCTCCAAGAACTATTCTGAGGTTGCAGGAAGGTCAATGTCAGCTGAAAAAACAACAGTTTTCATAGCCCATCAGAAAATGAGAGTGGAAAAAGGTTTCTCCAGGCCTAGGGGAGGAGCGTAAATAATCGTTCCTAATAGTTTTGTTTGGTTGGTTGGTTGTTTTTGAACACGGCTTGGCTGACCAACACAAGCCACTTTTTTCATTCAGAAGGATGTTTTGGTGCTATCAACAGTACCCAGTGGTTCCAATCACAGGGAAAAGGGAGAGCTGTAAGTCTCTACTCTGCAAACTCATTGCCTAGTGCTTTGTCCCAAGGAAAGCAAGGCTCAGATCTAATATAGTGAGGAGTATAGACATTTATCAGCAAGCACACAAGAATGGTCATGTAACCTGTCTACTTTGGAAAGCATTCTCTCTTTCTGCCTTTAGGTACACCAACCTAAGCTCTTGTGTAATCGCTTCTCTCCGAATCCTCTGAAGCATATTCAGTGACATTCTTACCATCCACAGGATTGCCAAGTCTTGCCGTCGGGTCACCATCCTTAGTGAGGAGAACCAGGCCCTGTGGGCCCCAGGCCATGGATCTCAACACGGACTTCACTGCTGGTTGTCTGGCTTTATACTTTATTCATGCAAGAGCTCACTGCAGGCTAATCGCTTATCTTAAACACAAGTTCCACCAATTGAAAACAAGTTCCACCAACTGAAAACAACTTCCAATATTCATAATGCTAACGAAGCACCTCTAACGTACGATTGCAGTTAAGGATTATTATATTTACATATATATTACACTATACATACTGAAGCAATTCCACGGAAACCACCACAAATACAATATGCTATTGGTTAAAGCAGTTTCAAATGTAGATACCCCTTTTCTGGACTGATGTCTGTTTCCCACCTCTTTCCTCTCACCCATTATTTTATCAGCATCGCCTCAGACGGAGGCACACTATGCTCTGACTAAGACCATCCTTAGAAAAGGAAGGGCTTTCCAGTCTAGCTGCATCCTAGTTACTGCCTTGTAACTTCTCTGCAAATTAAAGTTGTTATCTTTACGCCATGTTTCCTTTTCTTCCCTCCTCCCTCCTTTCCCCTTCTTTGCTTACTTCTTCCCTCCCTCTCTTCCTTCCTTCCCTTTTTCTCTCCTTCCCTCCCTCCCTCTTCCTTCTATCTATCCTTCCTTCTCTCTTCCCTTCCTTTCTTCTTCCCTTCCTTCCTCCTTCCCTCCCATCTATCCTTCTTACCTCTATTTCTTCTCTCTACGACTTACTATTGGTTACTTACATCTTGAGTCTTAGTGCTGCATGATCTGGCTTCTACCTATTCCTCTAACTTCATCTCGTATTCCTCCTTCCCTCACTCGCTATAGACCAACCATTCATCTTTTTAGTTCTAGCAGGTTCCTAGAACACAATAAGCTTTCTCCAACTCAGGGTCTTTGCACTTCGTTCCCTTTGCCGGAGTCCCTCTTCCTGCTCTGGGCCTCACTGCTTCTTCTCAAATGGCACCTCCTCAGAGAACTGTTCCCTGACCACACAATCTAAAGTCACTCCCCTGCCTCAAGCACCCTTTATCCCATTATACTGTTTTAGCTTTTTCGTAACACTTGCCAGGATCTAAAATTACTTTTCCCACTTATTAATTTACTTGTGTGTGATCAACCACTCCCCACTTTAAACGTAAATGTCGTAACAGCAAGGACCCTTTCTGTCTTGTTCTTTGCTGTAACTCTAGGGTCTTGAATGGTACCTGACACAGAATAAGATCTCAACAAACATTTGCTGAGAGGATGAAGAAATGAATGAATACCTTTTTAAGTTTGACACACCTTTAATTAGTTCAACAACTTGAATTACAGGAGAGTATTTCAAGATTAATGGAGGGAAGAATTAACACAGGGTAAAGAGTTGAATTTAGGGAACTAAACTATAAACATCAGCAGGAAAAGTATATTTTTTATAAAAAATCAAGATGTCTCTTCTAGAATCAAATAATCAGCAGCACTTATTGAACCCACCCTATATGTGTGGCGCTGAATCCAGTTGTTACAATCACTTAGAGTCAAGTTTAAAGTAAAAAATTAATCGCAACTTCATTCAAAACCCACTTGGATGGTATTTTCAGCTAAAGACAGGCGCTTTCCAAGTTTTCCAGGAGAAAAAGGTACACCAAAGCTTTCAGGAAGGCTAAATGTTCCTATGCAGCAATAAAAAAATAAGTTTACACTTCCAAGAAAAAGAAGAAATTTTCAGCTGGGCCAGGGCTCTGGAATGAAAAAGGTGTTTACTTGACATCTTTTCCAGACTTTATAACAGAACCAGAAGGCGTTTATTTTCCTCTCACATAGTAAAAACACCTGGAAATATCAGGAGTCTCTGGGATGAGAAGTATTCTTTCACTCTTCTGAGTATTTTTGCAGTTCTAGTTGCTGCTGAAAGGTCCCTAGTGGCGCAGTGGTTAAGCGCTTAGCTGCTAACAGAAAGGTTGATGGTTCGAACCCACCAACTGCTCCTCAGGAGAAAGACCTGCAATCTGCTCCTGTGAAGATTACAGCCTAGGGAACCCTACAGGACAATTCTACTCTATCACGTGGGGTCACTGTGAGTTGCAATCTACCCCACAACATGTGACAACAACAACAGTTGATGCTGAAGGGAAATTTTAGGGAAAAAAAATCTCAGTCATTTTCATTAACTTCAGAGAAAAACGTACCACTTCCACATTGTTTTTTCACATCTAATAGACTTTTAACTTTTAAATTGGTACTCGGTTGTTAATCAATTACTAGTAATTGGGAGAATACAACCAGGAACAGACAAGTGGATGGAGACGGAACCGTTGGTTTAGAGTTGGGTTCAGGGGCTGACTATGTCATTGGTAACTGCATGACCTTGGCCAGGTCACTTAACCTGCTCAATTTCAGTTTCCAAAATAGTGTGGTTGAAGGGAAGATTGATTCCCTCCAATTCTAAAATTCTAAGATTACATGTGTATACTGTTGAATATCTATCTGAACTCTTCCCAGTAATAAGGAAGGAATGGGGCTGTATATGAGCCCTGGTGACGCAGTGGTCAAGAGCTCAGCTGTTAACCAAAAGGTTGGCAGTTTGAATCCATCAACCACTCCTTGGAAACCCTATGGGGCAGTTCTACCCTGTCCTATAGGGCCACTATGAGTCAATTGACTCAACAACAATGGGTTTGGTTCGGTTTTAGGGCTATATATGTACACATATATATATTTTTGTAACTACATATGCACGTAAGATGGGGTTGGAAATGGTGGAAACTAGTGTTCAGCCTTTTGGTAATAAGCATTTATAGAAAGCTATTTTATATAGCATAAGACTCTGGAAGTTAAAAATATATTTCCTCCATGTGTATTTTTTATTTGAACTCTGACCCAAGGCATTTCTCATTACAAAGCCTGGTCTACCGAAGCTGCATTCAGGATCCAGCAGCCATTCAGCTTCCTCCACAGTGTAGCCCTACTAGGGCTTCTGTGCAGTGTACTTACCGCCCTGCTTTAGCACGTCCATTCACTATTGCTTCCACTTCATTCATTATTATTCCAACTATAAGAAGGAACCATTTAAAATGAATCAGAAAAAACAGACTAAAGAGAGGTTATCTACGAGAGGAGAGAGACTTGGCAAGTGGCATTCCAGTGCCTTCGTCAATAGGCCTGGTCCTGAGTGTGTTGTCTGAGAAACCGATAAGTGTTATGGGAATAGCAATAACAGTATGTGAGCTCATATCAGAGAGGAACACTTCCCCATAATACAGGCAGTCTTCGACTCACAAGGATTTCTGGTCTACAAGGTCCTTGTAAATCGGTTTTGACGTAAGTGAATACCTCCTTTTTTTTTTTAGTTTTCATTATTATTACTTGTTATCAATATTTTTATATATCATAACACTGAACATCTGTGAGTGAATGAGCATCTGTGAATGACAACATTAGCAAATCATGTGCTGCTACATTGTATGTAGTGCATATTACTAACAATAAGATGTACAAAAAAACAAATGAAACAGATGGTTGTAAGTGCAGGTCCTTATAACTCAAACGCATTGTAAGTCATAGACTGCTTCTAATGTACAACTTATAAAAATAAAACTATAGGCTAAAAAGCATATTAACTTCAGTGTAATTTTTTTGACTAGGCAACTTGCCATAGACATTTTCTTAGTGTGATTAAAATTGTCAACTAAACTTATTTTCCTAAACAATGAAGAAATTTGATCTTATAGAAAATTTTATTTGATATAAGTCTTGTAATCAACCTAGATAAATTATTATGAAGCGGAAAAAAAAAAAAGTAGCCTTCAAGTCAACTTATGGCCACCCCATGTGTGTCAGAGTAGAACAGTTTCCAATGGCTGATTCTTTGGAAGTAGATTACCAGGCCTTTCTTCACAGGCACCTTGGGTAGACTCGAACCTCCAACCCTTCGGTTTGGTGACTAGAGTGTTAACCATTTGCACCACCCAGGTACTCCTGCTTTAGGGAAAAGAGGGGATAAATGAGAGACTGGACCAATAACCCAAAAGAGAAATAACTAACTGAGAGAGAACTGGAAATTATGATAAAGCCAGTTCTTGAAGAGACAGCAGTTTATCATCTCATCTATGAGTAGCTCAGTCAATTACCATTTTCCTTCCACCTTCTGCTTTTTCCTCTTGACCACTGCAACACCATAAATTACACTTGTCTTTAAAGCTCAGCTTGAAATGGTCAAGCAATTTATTCTTTTGGTTAATTCAGCCCCTAAATTAGTCACTTTGTAGAGTCAAATGAACTAATAAATACTCAGGAGTGTCTTAGTATACCAAAAAGGTGTTTAACACAATGGGGAAATTGGGTTAATTGTTTTGTAATTTCCATCATATTTTTAATTAACTCTCTTCCTAGGATCATTTCCAATAGGTTAGATATAAGGTAAATAAGAAAGAATGATAGCATATACTTCTTTCAGTTAATGAGAACACTGTAAAATGGAACAAGAAGATACTGATTAAATGATAAAATTTGTATGTTTTTATTGTGTTAGTTCTTCCAAAGCATTATTTGCAATGACTTAAGTATCTAAAGTTCTTTAAGATTGCTAAAACTAACAAATAACTAAAAAATCAAGTTCATTTCCTTTCATTGAGAATTTATGATGTGCTAGTCACTTTCCATACGAACTATCATTCATACAAGACACCATCCAATGTAAGATTCATCATCATTTTATGTATCACTGAGAAAGAAAAACATGTGACATATGTTCTGGGCAGTTAGAATTTTTATTTTATATTTATTGAAAGAGAACTTTTAGACTTACTTAGATGTATTCTTTTAATCATATCTCTCTGTTAGGTAAATAACAGGAAAAACAGAAGTGAAATAAATTGGCTAATAGAACCCTTTCAGGGTCCAACTATTCACTTTCAACTCAGAATTGTATGTCTGTGTTTTTCAGACAATAGCACCCTTTGTGCCATTAAGTGTTGGTGATGCAGTTTTACCTAAAACAATGTATTAAAAAAGCAAAACCCCTTTGGTGCTCAGTTCTTTGCATATTTATGTAGCTAGCATACTTATGATTCTGGTTTCTAGAATTTTACTAAATTCATCTTATTTACCATCACTGACACCCATTCACAACACCTACCTGGTTCTGAGATAACTCTGAAGCTGTCTCTGGGATTTTCATTAAAGCCACTGATGTCACTTTTGCAAGTTTCAAGGTTTGAGCTTTAGGTGGCTGTGTAACATGATTGTCTTGGCCAACAGAGATTGCAAGAGGCCATCGGTTGTTATTGATCCAGTTTTAGATTTGTCAAAAATGTGTGCAAATATTTGTCTCTTAAAATCAATAAAATGTAATATTTTATCTCATTTAGCCTTGGAAACAACTTATGAGGTAGAAATAGGTTGCTTATAAAAGCCAAGAAAATAATGGTAACAGGTGCATTAGTGGTTCAGTGGTAGATTTCTTGACTTCCATGCATGGCATGGATTGAAACGTGTCCCCCAAAAATATCTGTCCAGTATTGTATCATTGTCTACCATTGTATCATCTGATGTGATTTCCTTATGTGTTGTAAATGCTATCACTATGATATAACAAGATGGATTAGTAGCAGTTATATTGATGAGGTCTACAAGATTAGATAGTGTCTTAAGCCAAAGTCTTCTGAGATATAAAAGAAAGAAGAGAGCAGAGAGACATGGGGACCTCATACCAGCAAGAAAGCAGCACCGGGAGTAGAGTGCATCCTTTGGACCTGAGGTTCCTGCACTGAGATGCTCCCAGACCAAGAGAAGACTGATGACAAGCACCTTCCTCTGGAACTGACAGAGACAGAAGGCCTTCCTCTGGAGCTGGCTCCCTGAATTTGGACTTGTAGCCTACTAGACTGTGAGATAATAAATTTCTCTTTGTTAAAGCCATCCACTTCTGATATTTCTGTTATAGCGGCACTAGATGACTAAGACACTGCAGAAGACCTGGATTCAGTTCTCAGTCAATATACCTCATGTGCAGCCACCACCCGTCAGTCAATGGAAGTATGCATGTTGCTATGATCCTGAACAGGTTTCAACAACGCTTCCAGACTAAGACAAACTAGGAAGAAAGGCCTAGTTATCAATTTCTGAAAACCAGCCCATGAAAGTCCTGTGGATCAAAATGGTCCAATCTGCAACTGATTGATGGTGATGGTGCAGGACTGGGCAGAGTTTCATTCCGTTGAGCATGGGATCGCAATGAATTGGGGGCTGACTCAATGGCAGCTAACAATAACAACAGCAACAAATAATGCTAGTAAATTATAGAGACGGTTTTGTGCACAAAATCAGTTGTTTCCTTTGGAACAAAACTGTCCTTAGATCAACTGGTGAAGAAGTTAAAATTTACCTGCATCCCTCCACTTTCTGTTTCAGTTACTTTTTCTCCTTCCATGCACCTGTTCTTAGCTAACCTAGCTTTCCTGATCCAGCTTGAAGGACTGAATCATTCCCATACTCTTCCTTTAGCAAGATGTACCTGCCAGGAATCATTCAGTTAGTCATTTAAAAACATTTATTGTGCATTTATTAAATGCTTTCAAGAATGACACCAGGTGTGAGATATCAGAAGAAAAAAAAATAATAACCACAAGGAGTTCAGACCTGAGAAATATTTCTCACTTTCTCTAATATTTCTCATGATTACAGAGCTGGTTCCTATTTTATTCCTACAGTGAAGAATGTTGTCTCCCACACCACCACAATTTCTAACATTTGGTATTTAGTCATGAGTGCAGGAATGGAGATATACCATTTAAAATGTCCTTCAGGAAAGGACTTATTAACCAGCTAGAGGGAATATGTTTAGCTGAAGACCAGCAGCTCTTGGCACCCTGAGAGACCATCTCAGCGTATTAGCCAAGGACTTATTATTCTCAGGTGGCCCCAGCTATGACAGAACTAGGCAGTGGTACAAGGGCCCAAACATTTCTGCCTAACGTGGTATCTCTGCTCAGAAGCTTCCCACTGGGCTAGCACAGAGACTATGTCAGGTTGGCATAGTAGTCTGATGACCCTCCTCTCCAGTCTTTCTTTCTCCTTTTCTCTTTCCCATGTGTCAGTCCTCAATAAACCTTCTGTACTACTAACTCCATCTTAACACAGGCTTCCCAGAGAACACAATCTATGGCATCTCATTTCTCACCCACTTGAAAAGCCCTCTCCCTTTACCTCCCCTCAGTTAAATCTTCCACACTTAGAAAGACCTATTTTAGCTCAATGCCACCCACAATCTATTCAGTCTCCTCCAGTCCATATTGCCAATTATGACAGTCTCAACTTACATTGGACTAATTGTCACAGTCATTTAACTACTTCTTGCATAGTACTGTAACTGATTTATATATGATGGTTGTATTTTCTCAACATCTTGAAGGAATCTACTAAAATAACAGGTTCCCTCAGATTCCTTTTCTCAATTTCTGTTGGGATAGATGGCGTTCTTCTGGTGTACTCTCAAAGACCATCACTGCAGATGTTCTTTAGGGCATTGCCCTCAAGCTACTGGGACCAGTCAACATATGCAAAGAGTTAAAAGTGCCTTGATGTTTATGTCTACTCCTTCATACTCCTGCTTCCCCTCCTTACCCACTTGAGACAATTAATTGTTGGGTGAAAGTCCTGCACCTTTGCCTTCGGTTGACAAGGCTTTAAGATGTAAGCCAAACCCCAGCATTCCCCTACATAATCAAGTTAAATCCTACTGTCTTTGGGTCTTGTGCCTAAAATCCTACAGTTGCTTAGCTTCTTCCTCTACCTGTCCTGCTTCCTCCACTCCCATCTTGTTCTCCCCTGGGAGTACCTCTTTTAAAATCCATTGCACACAAATATTCATCTCAGGGTCTGCTTCTAGGAATTCAAAAAGATAACATATCATCTATGTCTTTGTTTCTTAGGGCTGTCATAACAAAATATCACAAAGTGTGTGACTTGAAAGAACAGAAATTTATTTTCTCACAGTTAGTTCTGGAGGTTAGAAGTCCAAATTCAGGGCGTCCACAGAGTTATGTTTTCTCTCTGTAGGCTCTAGGGAATTGTCTCTTTTAGCTTCTGTAGCCCTGGGTGTTTCTGTGTTCTTTGGCTTATAGAGGGATCCTCACATGCTGTCTTCCCCCTGTGTGTGACTCTGTTTCCATGTCTGTCCCTCTTTTATAAGACACCACTCAAAAGGGATGAGAATTAGGACCCACCCTACTATGGTATGACTTCCTTAATTTAACTGAAAACGTCTGCCAAGACACCCCTATTTCTTTAAACAAGGTCACACTCACCTATGCAAGGGCTAGGACTTCAATACATCTTTTGGGGGAACACAATTCAATGCATAACAATCCATAACAATGTATTTTCTGTGCACTACAGCACCTAATATTTTGTGAGATACATGAGCTTGAAATTGCTGTCATTCTGCAGTTTTCTTCTGGTCCACGTAATAGTTGTTGCTCAGTGTTGAGTGATTGATTAAGATGAAATGAATTACTTAATTTGGAGAAAAGGCAGATTTGGCTACATTCAGCAACAGCCTTGTAAATTTTTTTTTTTAAATCATGTATGCATAGTAATAATATACAGGCATATGTGCAACTATATGGCAGAAATCATGATGAGGAACCAACTTATTTCTACTGATAATGTGACAAGGGCAGGAATAGGCTTAAATCAAAGAAATGAAGATTTCTGGTGACTATTAAGATAAATGAATATACTCTTGGATCACTGGAAGGAATTACCAAGGCTTTTTCTAACAAGAAACCTTTGATTTATACTGCAAATTTAGTTGCAAAGATTTATTACACCAATTACTTGACATGATTTAATCACAAGAAGATCATGTCCATAATTTTTATTTTGTTATATGATGTTCTGAAACTTAGAGTTAAAACATTTTTATAAAATTATATTCACTGAAGATTTTTATATAAGAAAGACAACGTTTTTGAAATAATTTAGTTACCATCCTGCCTGGAAGTAGGTGATGAATCCAGTGGCTTCTTAAGGGCTTTTCCAGTCTTACAATGTGAGAATATTTTGAAGACTAATGTGAACATACTTACTCAACTTCATCTTCTATTTTGTTCACTAGTATAGAAAACTTCAGTTCCCTGGTGGTTTAGTAATTAGACATGATCATGGCTGTGTTTTGAGATTGATTTCTGGTCAGGGAATGGAAATTTTTCAGTTCTTAATATAAAAATACTTGTCACTAAAAATACCCATTACATCAAAGGGAGTATTATTCAAAGAAAGCATTTAAATCTTGAACAGTTAGATTTGTGAACTAATTGGCATTTAGTTATTTCATTTAACAAATAGTGATTGATCACCTGAGCAAAAAGTAAGACAAGGCAAAATAGGGGATGTGAAGGTACATAGCACTAAGTTATTCTCTAAAGACTTTAAAATCTGAATAAAAAGGTATGTGTTTGTGAATAACTATCATAAATGCCAGTATTAAAACAAGAATTGGCTAAATTTATTCATTGCAAAATATTAATGCAGATTAATATCTCAGATGAATATATTTCCCATATCTTTTGTAATTTTCCTTCAAGTACTTGTACTCCTTAAGAAATAATCTTGTATATCAAATGGTTACATTCCAGCTATAAACATTTCAAAACCAATATTCCAGGTTATCTTTGGGTGTTAATAAAATCAAATAGCTTTGGAGATAAACCACAATGCATATTTCTTAAAGGCTCCTTTCACTTACTTGATATTGTCCCAAAAAGCTAAGTCATTTTTTTTTTTTACTTGATGGCACAATTTCTCATTTCACTTCTCACTCTGTAGATACCTTCCATGAGGAGGAGGGCTACTGAGTTCTAAAGAATCTGTTTCCACAAGATTCACTGATTTCACAAAGTCACATGAATCTGGCTTTAGTTTCTCAGATTACATCTTTTAATTTTTAGTCCAAGCATTTACAGATATTGTAATACCCACAGAAATAGTGTTACATGAGATTAATGAACTTTCACAGGAAGCATTGCTACTATGGTACCGAGCTTCAAAATACTGTGTTACTAAGCTACAGTCTTGGAAAAAACTAATTGTATGGTCATTACTTTTACTCAAGCAATTGAACAAGGCTTTAAAAAAACAAAACAAAACACATGTCTGACTTTAAATTTATGGTCAAAGATCTCAAGTGGGTCTTTCAGACTGCCAGTAATTACATTATATTCTCCCAATCTCCTAGCTGACTATTTCATAATTATTTTTTTCCCAAACCTCCTACATCTCCTTCCCCAATCCTCACCCTCTTTCCCATTTCACTGAAATAAAATGAAATCTATCAGAAGATAATTTCCACAAGCGCATGTCGCCAAACTACCCAATGCCCTGCATCTGGGATCTTCTTTTCTATTAACGTGGACAAGTGGATGAATCAACCGTGCTTCTAGGTAAGGCTGACCCACCTATTGTACACTACATCTCACCCTCACTTTTCTACTCAGGACAATGCTTTAACTATTCTCCCCTCTCTTTCCTACATCATCAAGTTTTCATTATCCATTGGATCAGCATAAAAATGTGCTGTTATAGCTCCTATCTTAAAAATGAAATTGTCTTTGATCCACTTCTCCCTTCAGTTCCCACACCATTTACAGTAAAATTCCTCTCGATTCTCATCTCCTTGACCTCTAAATACTGGTGTGCCCCAGCCTCAGTCTTGGACTGCTTCTTTTTTACATTTACATATAGATGAGCAACCCCCTAGGTGAGTCATCCAGTCTGTTGGCTTTAAACACCCTCTCTATGCTGAAATAAGTATGGTGAAACTTATTTCAGCATAGAGATGGTATTTTGTTTTTAGTGTTGAGTATTTTGTATTTAGGGTTTTGTTCTGTTTACATAGGGTCACTGAGTCAGAATAGACTCAATGGCACCTAGCAACAAAACATGCTGAAAACTCCCAAAGTATAGCTCTCTGTCCCAGGAAATCAGATAATCACACACACACACACACACACACAAATGGGTACTCAGAGTCTTCTCTTGCATGTGTAATAGGCATAAAATTTTACATGTCCAAAACCAAGCTCTTGTTATCTCCCTACCTTAAACTTAAACCTGTTCCTCCCACAGTCCCCATTTCAATAATTGGCAAATTGATTCCTTCAGAGGCTCACGCACATAGTCTCAGGGTTATCTTTGACTTCTCTATTTTTCTCAGAGTCCACATTCTATCCATCAGTGAATCCTGTCAGATCTATCTTCAAAAAATAGAATATGAATGCATCTCACTATCTCTGGTGCTATTAATCCAATCCAACCCAACATTTTCTCTTGTCTGGACTGAAAAATCTACCTCATCAGATTCCCTTGCTTCTGATTTTATCCCCCATGTCTATTCTTAACAAAGTGGCCAAACAATACCTATAATTTGATTACAGAACTCCTTTGCTCAAAATCTTTTAATTTCTTGGGGAAATATAAAAGCCAAAGTATTTTACAGGACCCACAATCTTGTATATGACCTGCACCCCACCTTCTCACCTCTGTTTCATCTCATACTCCTCTTTCCCTTGCTCATTCTGCTACAGTCACATTGAGCTCATTGCTTTTCCTCAGAATTACTAGGCATCCTGTCACTTCAGGGCCTTTGAACTGTACGTTCTCTACTCTTGAAATGTTTTTCCCTCAAATATATGCAGGCTCCTTCTCCTTAAATGCTTATAAATTCCTTTATTTCCCTTAAAAACATATAAAACATGATCAAAAAGATCTCTACCATTAATACAGTAGACTGAGGGTATTTACTTAGTTTAAGTTTATGTGAGCTTCTAAATCTCATTTGTATCAACTGCTTCATGGCGTGTTTCCAACTGCAGGTAATTGAAAATCTAATAAAAGGTCGCATCCACATTAGTTCACAAAACAGTAAGTCTTGAGGCTGAGAAATTTTAGATTTATTTCAGTAGGTCATCAACAGCCTCAAGGAATTCAAGTTCTTCCTCCTGTTTTGTTCCGTCACCCTTGGGCTGTTGACTTTGGTCCCAGGCTTGTCCCTTCGTGGTTGCAAGATGGCTGTAGATGGCTACAACTCCAAGACTCATCAACTCTCATGACTCACCCTGAATATTCTCAGGGAGTAAAGCATGTCTTTGACTTATGTTTCTTTTTAAGAGTTAAAAACAGTTTCTCTAAAACTCCCAGCAGTCTTCCTCACAAGTCTAATTGGTCTGCAATATGTCACATGCCTTTATCTAAAGCAATTATTGAAAATGAGAATGGAATTAGCAAGTCTGTTCATTGGAGCTGGTGATTGGCTCTTGCCCTGCGCACAAGACCAAGAGGAGAGGGAACGAAAGCAATATTTTGTCAATACGGAAGCAGAAACAGGGACAAAGGATTTAGTTTGGCAACTCCAATGTCTGCTAAGATGTGTTTAGAAGAAATATTCTTAGAAATGGCAAGAACTCTTGCCAGGAAATTTTAGATACAAGTGACTCCAAAGCCTACGGATTTGTCAGAACCAGATTACCTTTCTCTTGCAGACAAAAACATTTCTCCAAATTTCTATTTAATAGCACTCCACAAAGATTTGTTGAGTGCTACCATTTGCCAATCCCATTCTAGGTACTGAGGATAAAGAAATAAACACAACATGTCTTAATGCTTACCCTCAAGGAGCTGACATAAAAGTCAACTGACCATGCTTTTCCCTCGTGTTTACCTTTGATAATCTTCGTATATAACAGGATTGAAATCCTCAAGTAAATGTCTTCTGTGCAAACATTTCACCATCATTCCCTCTCTGGTGCCCATTGACTGAATTGATGATGGTCAAGAAGATGGTAAACATATTCACTGTCAATCATTTTACATAGCCCAGATGGGTTATTGTAGTTATTCATTGCTGCTGTAACAGAAATACCGCAAGTGGATGACTAATAAAGCAAAATTTATTCTCTCACGGTCTAGGAGGCTAGAAGTCTGCATTCAGGGTGCCAGCTCCAGGAGAAGGTTTTTTTCTCTGTCAGCTCTCGGGGAAGGTCCTGGTCATCAGTCTTCCCCTGAGTTAGGAGTTTTTCAGCCCAGGGAAACCAGGTCCAAAGGACAAGCACTCCTGTCTCTTCTTGCTTGGTGGTAATGAGGTCCCCCTGTCTCTCTGCTCACTTCTTTTTTATATTTCAAAAGAGATTAACTGAAGATACAACCTAATCTTGTAGACTGAGTCCTGCCTCATTAACATATCGGGATATCTTTTGACTAAAATTATGGCAAAGCTAGAACCACTCAAGAGAAAAAATATGTTTCCTTCTATGCATCACATTAAACATGGAAAATCACAGCAATAAACATGATTCCAGGAAAAACGAAATATCTGTAGAATACGTAAGAATTCAGAAATGTAGCTATATACAATATAAACTTATAAACCAGATACCTTTTCTATGTAAAAGCAACACCACCTTTGGATATATAACGGAGAAAATCACTAAGCCAATAGTTTTCCAAATATTTAAAATTCCTAGGAATAACTTCTGCATGAAACGTATGAAATCTTTATAAAGGAATATATATAAAGTACTTAATAAGTACTATCTAAGTAGACATCATTGAAAAGAGAGCTGTGCTATCTTCCTGGATGGAATGACTGAATACTACGAAGATGTCAGTTACTCTCAAAGTAACTTAAATGCCTAATGGAATGCCACTCAAAATCTTAATGTGTTATGTTTTTGGACAGCTTAAAATGATTCTGAAATTAATTTGCAGAAATAATTATAATACAGCTTTGAAAAAAATGTAACAATTAGAGTTGGCAAGCCGACTTTTCCTTCCAACTATTTAAGCACGTTTTAAAGGTAAAATTCTTACACTGGAATAGGTTTTGAGCAAGAGTAGACATTTGCATCATCCCACAGAATGGTAGCTCAAAATCAGACCTAAATAAAATAAAACAAAACCTAGGTCTTCACTTGATACCAGACAATAAATAAATTCTAGGTGGAGCAAAGAGATAGATTCAGAGATACAGATATAGCGATAGGTAGATAGTGTAACAGCAATGTGAAAAAATCACAAAGGAAAAGGCTAATAGAGTTTATTGCACTTTGTATACATCACAAACAAAAGTAAAAATTTTACAGAACTGGGGAAATATTTTAAAAATTTATGAAAAAACAATTAGTGATTCCCAATTTAGAAGAACTCACGCAAATTGATAGGAAAATACAAATTCCTCAATAAAAATGAGTAAATAACAGGAAAGGACAAATCATAAAATAGAAAGTACATACAAATGTAGCTTCAAAGTGCAGGTTCACTACTGAGCCAAGAAATGTAAAATAACAAAACAATGCAATACGATTTTCCACTATTTCAATTGGAAAAGATTTGTAGACAATAATGTTGGGGATGGTGGATGAAGCAGGTTCCCTAGTGTCCTACTTAAAAAAAACCAAAAACAATAAAAACACACACACTTGCCATCCACTCAATACTTTTGACTCATGGCAATCCCATGTGTGCTACAGTACAACTGTGCTCCACAAGGTTTTCAATGATTGATTTTTCAGAAATAGAGAGCCAGGCCTTTCTTCTAAGGTACCTCTGAATGGACTCGAACCTTCAACCTTTCAGCTAGCAGCCAAGTGTGTTTACTGTTTGCACCACCCAGACGCTCCAGTGCACTGCTAGTGAACATGTAAACTGACACATTTCTGGAAAGCAATCCACACACAAGTCTACCATATCTGAATGTGCAGGCTGTGCTCTCCATAACTGAGGGGATGAGTGGAGGCTGAGACCCAGGCCTCACTTTGTTTGCCTCAAGTCATGATCCCTGACAAGCATTGAGTCATCTTCACACAGAGACACCATATATACCAGTGGTAACTCCATCTAAAAATGCACAGTTCATACAGAGAAATTCAATTCATTTTCTCCAAAGATTTGGTTGCCCAAGCTAGCCTGCAGAAATAAGTAATCATGTTTAAAATGTCACTGTGTTTAAAAATTTCATTGTTTTGGTGCAGCTATCATTATGTGAAATAAGTAGTCCAGGGTTGGTAACATTATTAAATCATGTCCTTGGAGAATGTTGTACAACAAGGAGTATAACAAGGTGTATTAAAACTATGCCTGTCTATTCTCCATTCTATGATCCTAGTGATAATTATTTTTATAATTTTATCACCTATCATTTGTCTCCAAAGTGCTTGAAAAAGACTAATCCTAACAACAACAACAAAAAGAGCTATTTCAATGAAACTACTAGAGGAGGGTTTAGAAGATTCTTAATGGCAAGGGTCAGATGGCGTTTTTCAGTGTACCCATCGCAATGAGGGCTAGGGAGCTGTAGGGCTTGGTACAAGAAAAGCACTGTCGATGCACAGCTTTTCATTAACTACACAGGGAAACACAATCAATGGTGTGAATACAGCTTTGGCTGTAAATGATAAACTACATTTGAAAGGGAGCCAACACTTCCATTTAGGAGATTTTGAAATTAGGACACTAATGTGCAAAAGCACACATACTTTACTAATTTTCCAGGAAATGCTGTCCTGGATGCACTATGAACACAGTTCAGTGAATTGGTAGAGTCAAAGCAGAACCCAGATATCCTGAGTTCAAATTCTGTGATAACGTTCCCAGGCTTTGTGAAGAAGCAAATTTGAAGCTATAAGGTAGCTTTCAAGGGCCACATAAGAAAACAACACATTTAAAAATGTTTTCCAATGTCTCTAAACTGACTTGTTTTCTCTGAATGCGAATGTTTTGTTTCAGATGACTGCTGGTACCCTATCCTGACTAATAATGACTATTAATCGCCTATTCAGAAGATTTTATCTTGAAGAAAAAAGGTCTGAAATCTTGTTTTCATCCAGCCATAAAGTCGCTGTTAATGTTAAGGAAAATTATTTTCTCTAGTTGTCTGCTATGGTTGTCAGTTTACACTTTCAGGGGAGACTATAACTTATGATGAACCTAAATATCTTCTAAAAATAAATCAAGTCACTTAGGCGGCAGTTCTTGTGCTCAGCAAATGCAGGCGCCCTGCCATGGATACCCATACCAAATAGTGTTTTATTTCCACAAGAATATGATTAGAAAATACCATTTCTCATTTTTTCATTTCAAAAATATCTTAGTTGTTTATTTCAATAAAAGACAAAGCTACTATTAAGTCAAAATCGCTGAGGTCCAAATCACTTAAATTTTACCTTACGATGTGCCATATTATTCATTTTTCTTTTAAGTATCTTTTTTGTCACTAATATGAAATAAATTTGCATGAACTAAGCATATTTTGATAGAGCAGGTTGGCAGAGATAATTTTGGCATAAGTCGCTTTTTGGGAGAGAAATCAGCAGAGAAAAAAGGGAGATTAACTATTGACTGCTGACTTCTCAAAAGCAAACGTGTATTTCAGTGATAGTGGAATTTTATATTCAATCTGAAATAAAACAAATACTAATGTAGAATTCAGTCTCTCAAGATAAAATTATATTTCAAGGTTTGGTAATTAACAACATTTTCAGAACAATGAAATTGTTTTCCACCGGTAGATTTTTACTAAAGGAAATTCAGACAGAAATATAAATGGTCAAAATACTCTAGTTAAAAGATAAATAAGTGTACAATCAGATGCATAACAAAAATTAGGATACAGAAAGTTTGAAAGTAAAAGGATAAAAGTAAAAGGTGGTCAAACTAGTTAAAAGACAAGTATATATACAATCAGATGCATAACAAAAATTAGGATACAGAAAGATTGAAAGTAAGAGGATAAAAGTAAAAGTTTTAAGTGTAAAAATTGGAAAGTAAGAAGTTTAAAGCAAAAGAATAGAGAGTAAAATTTTAAAAGAATGAAAAATATATAGCAGAAGAGAACTGGTGTAGCTATATTAATGTCACTTTAAAGTGAAAAGCATTACTAGATATGAAGTCACTTTGGAACGACAAAAGTTTTATTTCATCAGGAAAATTCAGCAATTTTCAATTTGTATGCACCTTTGTAACACAGCCTCATATTATATAAGGCAAAATTGACAAAAATCAAAAGAGAAATAAACAGAGCCTCAATCATAGTGGGATATTTTCACACAACTCTTTCAGAAACTGATAAATCAAACAAACAAAATGGAGTAAAGATGTAATGTTTGAACTACATAAACAATTGTACTGAACAATCTGAACGATGCAAAATACATATTCTTTTCAAATATACATGAAACAGTAATACAAATGATCCTATCCTGGAACATAAAACATGGCTCAATGGATCTCAAAGACTGAAATCCTCTAGAACATGTTCTCTGACCCTAATAAAACTGAAATAGAAGACAATAACAAAATGGTAAAATTAAAAAAAAAATCATGTGTTTAGAAATTAAGAAATATAGTTCTACCCTGCATTGCTCCTGTCCCCACTCTGCGCCACTGCGCCCCGGAAGAGGCTGGGAGGGTGTGAGGTGGGTGAAGCTAACTTGGGATCCTGTGGGGTCTGGGAGGGGAGAACTGGATTCCAATATTCTCTTTATTTGTTTGGTGTTTTGAACTGAACCCCAGAGAAACTGCCTTGCCCTCCCCATCTCTAGGTCCATCTGGAGGAAGAGAGGAGGTGGATCTGGCTAATGAGTGCACTCCTGCCTCCCCTGGAGTCCACTGAGCCACTGCCTCTCCCATGAGCCCCACAGGGACACCCACCATGTGGGTGGGGCCAGCCCCCTTCTTGCTGTCCTGCCCCAAGTTAGTTAGAGGTCAGTGCTGCCTGGCCCTACTGCTTTCCTTAACTGCCCAGCTGCTGTCAAATTTTTTTTACTCATTTTATCTTTTATTTTGTTTGTTTCTAGTAACCTAAAAACTGGTGGAGTAGTTTTGCAGGTTAAGGCCATGTCTAAATGAAAGTCCTCAGTAGGTGTTGAAGGAAAGAGGGAGGCGAGATCTGTAAGCCTCCACCAAGGAGGATGTCCGGCCTTGGGGGCTGGAGCTGCCCACCCTGTGGGGCCAGTCCTGCTTGGGCAGCCCAGGCCCTGTAGACAGGCGGGCAGAGAAGGGACCATGGTGAGGCGTGGCACAGTGAACAGGGCGGAGCACTAGACGCTGGTCAGTGCGGAATGGTTATATTGGTATTGTGTGTGTATGCTGCTTCTCTTCTAACCAAGAGGCTGGTTTTGGCATCTCTATCTTGTTGCCTGAGATCTGGTGGGAGATACAAGACCAGGGTTGGGGGAACAGAGAAGGGCCAAGGACCTCAAAATCCTCCAGGCCTGCACCTGTAGGCCTAGGACGCTCAGGCCCTCGTTGTGGGAGCCAGAACTCACGTGGATAGTGGAGAATCAGGTCTGGAAATTTAAAATAAAGACCTGAGACTGCGGCTAGCCTGCAGAAGGCTGTCCCAACTCAACCTGAGCTTCAGGGGCTGCAGTGATGGGAAATCCTGGGAATTATATTGACATGAAGATTCTTATTGCACTTGTATTTTTTGTATTAAAGTTTGCATGGTTTCTAATAAAGGATTAAAAGGTAAGTTTGTAGTGGAATGGGCTGGGAGTGTCCACGACTTCTCCTGCAAGAGCATTTCCTGTGGTGCAGATTTACCTCCAAGGAGGCTCTCCTCTCAGCCTCAACCCCTCTGCTCCTGGCGTCCCTTGGAGCTGGAGAAGGCAAGAGTCTTTGCTTAGGTTCAGATTTGATCTCTGTGTTTGGAGAGGACATCCCTGGACCTGGCAGTTTCTTCGTGTTTCTCAGAATTGCCTTGCGGAAGTTTGACACTGCATCCACAGCTCCCCAGAAGGTCCTGAGAAGTTGGAGGTAGCGGTGTCTTGTGGAAAAGTGCCCTTGGAGCCAGAGAAAGTCTTTCCTTCCCAGAGACTGTTTGCAGAGTACTTCAACTGTGCCAGTGACATGAGGGCGCCCGGGCTTTGATAGCAAGAGGAAGCAGTTGTGGGGAGGGTGTAGTCAGGAGACACAGCAGGGACAGCAGTGCAGGCCATAAAGGTCTTGGGTCCACGAGGATGATTTGACAGTAGAGTCCTTTCACTGGTTTAGCCAAAGCTAGGGTGGAGGCAGTGACCCAACTGCAGTGTTCTCTAGGTGTCTGCTCACAGCGCCTTTGAAAGCTTCCATGGTCCAGAGAACCTGAGAAGGCTGTCCTGATGGGCCAGGAGGGCACCTGTACGAGGTGTATGGCATGCTGCAGCCCTTTGGGGTGGGTATTTCTGTATTTCCCAATTTGCTTATGGCCATTACCTTCATCAATCTGTGATGCTGTTGTAAACACTTAAAGACTAAATAAAGCTGTGTGATGTCCCACCATGTGGAAAAAGAAAAAGAAAAAACATAGTTCTATATGATACATGATTGAAAAACAGAATGGAAATTTGAAAAATATTTTGAACTGAATAATAATATGCTATATGTAAATTTGTGAAATGTCAATAAACAGCAATTAGAGAGAATATCTTAGCATTAAATACAAACATTAAAAAAAAGATCAATGAGCAAAGTATATATCTAATGAAATTATTAAACAAATAGGAAAATAATCTTAAAAATGTGAAAGAAAGATTATATAAGAACAGTAGTTAACAAAATAGAAGATAAATGCACAAAGAGGATCAGTAAATCCAGAAATTGCTTCTTTGAAAAGAGGAATAAATTCACAAATCTCAGGCAAGATCAAAAGCAAAAAGAGAGAAGGCACCAATAATATCAGGAATAGAAAAAGGAGCCCTAATTTAGAGATGCTGGAAGCATTATAAAGCTAATGAGAGGTTATTATGATCAACTTTACATCAACAAATCTGAAAATCTAGGTGAAGTAGAAAAAGTCTTAGGAAAGTACTACGTACAAAATCTGATTTGAGAAGTACAAAATCTCAATAATGCTAAAGTCATTGTCTTAGTCATCTAGTGCTGCTATAACAGGAATACCACAAGTGGATGGCTTTAACAAAGAGAAATTTATTTCCTCATTGTAAAGTAGGCTAAAAGTTCAAATTCAGGGCATCAACTCCAGAGGAAAGCTTTCTCTCTCTCTCTCTCTCTCTCACTCTCTCTCTGTCGACCTTCTCATCAACCTTCCTCCAGACTAGGAGCTTCTCCGTGCAGGGACCCCGGGTCCAAAGGACATGCTCTGCTGCAGGCACTGCTTTTTTTGTGGTATGAGGTACCCCCTCTCTGCTCACGTCCCTTTCCTTTTTACCTCTTGAGAGATAAAATGTGGTGCAGGCCACACCCCAGGGAAACTCCCTTTACATTGGAGCAGGGATGTGACCTGGGTAAGGGTGTTACAATCCCACCCTAATCCTCTTTAACATAGTAATACTGGGAATCATGGCTCAGCCAAATTGATACACACATTTTTGGGGGGACATAATTCAACCCATGACAGTCATTAGAGAAGTTGATTTAATAACATAAATCTTTCCACACACAAGAAATAATTGGTCCCAGCTGACTTCACTTCCTAGTTTTACAAACAATTAAGGAACAAATTATTCCAATCTTATATAGTCTTCCAAAAAATAAAAAGGGAATATCCCTACTTTGTTTTATAAAACTATATGGCCTTGAGACTAAAATCTGATAAGGACATTATGAAAATGATGTGAGGCTGGGGGTTGGGGAGTAGAATGGTCAGCTTTTGACTATACATATGCAAATCCTAAATAAAGTATTTACAAAATGACTGCAGCAGTACATAAAAAATTAGTAAGATACCATAACCAACAATTGGTGTGGGAATTATTAAATGGGAACCTAATTTTCTGTGTAAACTTTCATAGAAAACACAGTAAAATATTATTAAATAAATAAATAAAAATACCACGACCAAGTTGATTTTCCCCAGGAATGCAAGTGTTTAACATCGGAAAATGAATTCTTGTCAGTCACACCATTAATAGTAAGAAGGATAAATATCATGTTTATCTCAGTTGATGAAGGCAAAGTATTATATTTTAAAAAAACAGAAGAAAAAAATTTAATCAATTAGGAATAGAAGTAACCTTAACTAATAAAGTTTATTGACCAAAAAACCTATAGAAAATATTATAATTAGTGATTAATCATTGGACGTTTTCCCTTTGAGATCCAGAACAACCTCTGTGTCCAAATTCACCAACGTCCCTGGCCAGCACAGAAAAATAAGGGAAAGAAATAAAAAGCATACATTTAGAAAGGGAAAGGAAAGTTGCTATTTTCAGAGTAAAAATAATTATGTAGAAAATCTAAAAATAAACTACATTAATTTTTTTAGAATTTGCAAAGCTTATATTTAGCAAGATTTCTGGAAGCAAAAACAACTCCTTAGAAAAGGAACTACAGAATATAAAGTCGTCTTAGGTTGGTTTCCAGAGAGAAAGAGAGTGAGGAAACCAGGAGGGGACAGGGAAAGCCAAAAAGGAAGGATGTCTTGAATGGAGTTAGCTCCAGCCCAGACTTACGAGGAGCTCTGAAACATGAATTACACTGCTAAGTTGGTCCACATTCAGTCAAGAGGGCCAGCTTTTTATACAACCACGTCCATTTGACATTGGCTGCACACTGCATCCTGGGTGAGGCTGAGGTTATATCTTCCTAAGTAAGGAAATTTTCATTCTGAAGAGGACAATTTTCTGAAGAAGGGCCAGTTTTGAGAAGTTAGTAGCAGTCTTTATAGCAGCTGGGAAATGGGTGTCCTGGACTACTAAAGAAGATCTAGTGGCATCAGCAATGCCCAGCACAGTCCACCCCTTGCTTCTCAGGTACTACTCAGATCTTCCATCCAGGCATGGATGGGGAATGGCTGCCCTGGCCTGTTAAAGAGGACCTAGTGTGTCATTATGCCCAGCAGAGTCCACCCCTTGCTTCTGAGGTGCTACTCAGTTCGTTCCATTTAGGCATTCTGGTTAATTTCCAAATCTGTGCATTTTACAAGAGAAGCATTGGTGAGATGAACCACAGCCCTCATTGCTACAGTTGGGCCCAAGTCTGTAAGTGATACTCATAACTTCTCTTCTCTATCAACCATTCTAGATTCCCTTGCCCTCAGCTAGCATTTCTGTCTTTCTGGGTGGCTTGCCTTGTGGGGTGACCCAGCTCATTAACCTTGAAGGGTCTGAGCCCCTGGTTATGATGAACATATTAAGATATTTTATACAACGAATGAGATCTTTCAGTGTATTTTCAGAACTCTAAGATTTACTCATAGCTGGTGGCAGCTTTTATTAAATTGTCAGAATCTGCTGCATTTTATTGCTGAGTGATTTATCTGAAACGTGACCTTTGTTTTCAAAAGTCCTCTGGTTCCTTTGGGTGATTGGCTCAGCTGCCACTCAGCACAATGAGACCTCTGTTTTGCTCCCAGCACGACTGTTTAATTGATATTACTATTTACCCTTGATTTCAGTCTTTTTTTTTTTTTCCTAAACCAAGTTTCCTCTGAAATAAAATGGTGAGCTAGGAAAAAATTCCATTAATCTTTAATATACATAGGTGTTAGGGCACAGTTCCCTCTACAACATATTATTATCCAAGTCTGGTTTGTTCTCTGCTCCTCCTCTCCCTATATCATAGGCACTTTATTTTCCATAAGAGATATCAACTCATTTATTGTTCTGATAGTTTTCTGCCTAGCTTCATCTTTCCATACTTTTTAATTTTTTAATATCATCTTTCCATACTTTTACCCTGCCTTCATTTATTTTCTGTTGAAGTTTATGCTAAGCCTATCTCCTATCTATGGTTAATTTCGCTGCAAAAAGAAACTACTGCTAACATAAACTGTCACATGACAATCTTGCAAAGACCTCCGATCTGATTCCTCAGCTGGTCTTCTACCCCCTACTTCCACTGGCACATTTTTGTGGCTTCAGATAACTCAGCTAGGACTTAAATGCATAGGGATTTCAGAACTAGCCCAGTATCCATATGATGATGTCCAGAACTGGTCCCGTGTCCATATGGTGACGAAAGTACACAGGACTTGCAGGAGAGGGAAGGGAGTGGGCAAGTCCACTCTAGTCTATTAGGAAGTGAATACCTGTGAATATACGCATTCATGTGGTACCCTGCTGCTCAAAGGTGTATTGGTTTTATTAAGACAGATTTTCCATGGTTATATGTGCCACTCCAGAGATACTTAATCAAAATCTCCATGGAAACATTTAAGATGTCCTAGGTCACCCTTATTATCAAAGAAATTTGGTAAACATCGCCTTAAGGAAAAAGCAAAACTTGAGGCATTTTCCAAAATCATCTAATGTTTAAAGAAGAATAGAGCAAGCCACGATGAATGTGTTTGTGGTTGCCTTAAAACTCTGACTCATGAGAAGACAAGGTATTATTAAGGTTTTCCATCTAGAATATTGCCTGCAAGTGACAACCAACAAATCAGAAGATCTTTCCTCAACTGAAACTTGTTTCTTTCTCAAGATCTAAGACAGGACTAAATAAGATGAAGTAGGTCTTTGGAGATGCATAACTCAGTGATACTGCTTTTGTTATCTCTTCCCTTTCCCCAGAGACCTGCAACCATTTTATGTTTCTAGCTGTGGAGGTCCAGGAAGCAAACTGTGTTAAATCTACCTGGAGACTTCCATTATCGAAATGTGTCTGTTCGGCATAGAACAAATTTTGTACATGCCAATCTATGTTAGTGGGATAGCAAGCCCTACATGTGCCCTGTTTAACCTGTTTATATTTTTTAAATGGATCTTCTAGACCTTTCTTTTTCCTCGCCAAAATGTCTCTAACAGGGGAAATTCAAGCATATCAATATTTGGTGCCAAGCAGGCCATATGTAAGCCCTAAAATCATTCAATAAAAACAAGTATGCACAGATTAAAACTAATCTTTTTTTTTTTTTTTATTGTACTTCAGGTGAAGGCTTACAGAACAAATAGTTTCTCATGGAACAGTAGTACACATATTGTTTTATGACATTGGTTAACAACCGCACGACATGTCAACCCTCTAACTTCTCAACTTTTTTTTTCGTGAAAATACACATAGCCAAAGATACACCATTTCAAAAATTTCTACATGCACAGTTCAGTGACACTGACTATGCTCTTCCAATTGTGCTGCTATTCTCACTTAAGATGAAGGCTTACAGAACAAAATAGTTTCTCATTTAACAGTTACTACACATGTTGCCCTATGACAATGGTTAACAATCTCACAACACATCAACAATATCCTTACTCAACCTTGGGTTCCCTATCACCAGCTTCCTTGCCCCTTCTACCTTCTGGCCCTTGTCACTGGACTACTGTACCTCATTAGTACCATTTGGTTTTACAGGACTGTCCACTCCCAGGCTGAATGGTGAACCTCAGAGATAACTTCACCACTGAGCTAAAGGTGTGTCTGGGGGCCATACTCTCGGGGTTTCTCCAGTCTCCTTTAGGCCAGTAAATCTGGTCTTTTTTTTTTTTGTGAGTTAGAATTATGTTCTACATCCTTCTCCAGCTCTGTCCAGAACCCTCTGCTGTGATCCTGGTCAGAGCAGTCAGTTGTGGTAGCCGGGCACCATCTAGTTGTACTGGACTCAGTCCGGTGGAGGCCTTGGTAGTTGTGGACCATTAGTGTTTTGGACTAATCTTTTCCTTGTATCCTGTTGTCTTCATTCTCCCTTGCTCCCGAAGGGATGAGACCAGTGGAGTATCTTAGATGGCCGCTCACAGGCTTACAAGACCCCAGACACTACTCACCAAGGTAGAACATAGAAAAATGTCTTTATAAACTGTTATGCCAATTGAGCTAGATGTTCCCCGAGACCATCGTCCCCACAGCCCTCCACCAAGTAATTCAGTCCCTCAGGGAGTTTGGATGTGTCTATGGGGCTTCCATGACCTTTCCTTGTACAAGTTGTGCTGGTTTCCCCTGTATTGTGTACTATCTCACCCTTCACCCAAGATACAATTTATCTATTGCCTATTTAGTATTTCCCCCCCACCCCTCCCATTCCTGGTAACCAACAAAGATGGTTACATTTTGCATGTGAACTTTTTCATGGGTTTTTACAATAGAGGTCTCATACAATATTTGTCCTTTTGTGACTGACTTATTTCACTCAGCATAATGTCCTCCAGTTTCATCCATGTTATGAGATGCTTCACAGATTCATTGTTGTTCTTTCTCGTCGCGTAGTACTCCATTGTGTGTATTACCATAGTTTGTTTACACATTCATCTGTTGATGGGCATCTAGGTTGTTTCCATCGTTTTGCTATTGTGAACAACGCTGCCATGAACATAGGTGTGCATATGTCTATTCGAGTAACGACTCTAATTTTTCTAGGATATATTCCTAGGAGTGGGATTGCTGGATCGAATGGTATGTCTATTGCTAGCTTTCTGAGGAAGCGCCATATCATTTTCTAAACAGGTTGTATCATTTTGCGTTCCCACCAGCAGTGCATAAGAGTTCTGATCTCCCCGCAGTCCCTCCAACATTTGTTATTTCCAGTATTTTTGATTCGTGCCAGTAATGCTGGGGTGAGATGGTATCTCATTGTGGTTTTAATTTGCATTTCTCTAATGGCTAATGATCGCGAGCATTTCCTCATGTGTCTGTTGGCCATTTGAATGTCTTCTTTGGTGAAGTGTCTGTTCATTTCCTTTGTCCATTTTTTTAATAGGATTATTTGTCTTTTTGTTGTAGAGGTGTTGGATTTTCTTGTAGATTATGGAGATTAGACCTTTGTTTGACTTGTACTGTCCAAAAATGTTTTCCCAGTCTGTAGGTTCTCTTTTTAGTCTTTTGGGGAAGTCTTTTGAAGAGCATAGGTGTTTGATTTTTAGAAGATCCCAGTTATCTAGCTTATCTTTTGGGGTTTGTGTGTTGATGATTATGGTCTGTATCCTGTTAATGCTGTGTATTAAGGCCTGAAGTGTTGGTCCTATTTTTAATTCTATGAACTTTATAGTTTAGGCTTTATATTCAGGTCTTTGATCCATTTTGAAGTAGTTTTTGTATACGGCGTGAAGTATGGGTCCTGTTTCATTTTTTTGCAGATGGATATCCAGTTTTGCCAACACCATTTGTTAAAAAGACTGTCTTTTCCCCATTTGATGGACTTTGAGCCCTTGTTGAAGATCAGGTGACTGTAGGTGGATGGATTTACATCTGGGTTCTCAATTCTGTTCCATTGGTCAATGTATCTGTCGTTGTACCAATACCAGGCTGTTCTGACTACTGTAGCTGTATAGTAGGTTCTCAAGTCAGGTAGTGTGAGTCCTCCAACTTTATTCTTCTTCTTCAGTAGTGCTTTACTTATTCGGGGCTTCTTCCCTTTCCATATAAAGTTAATGATTAGTTTTTCCATCTCTTTGAAGAATGTTGTTGGTATTTGGATCGGGATTGCGATGTATTTGTAAATTGGTTTGGGTAGAATTGTCATTTTCACAATGTTGAGCCTGCCTATCCATGAGCATGGTATGTTTTTCCATCTATGTAGATCCCTTTGGGTTTCAGGCAGTAGTGTTTTGTAGTTTTCTTTGTATAGGTCTTTTACATCCCTGGTCAGATTTGTTCTTAAGTATTTTATCTTTTTAGGAGCTATTGAAAATGGTGTTGTTTTTCTGATTTCCTTCTGATTGTTCTCCTTATTGGTGTATAGGAATCCAACTGATTTTTGAATGTTTATCTTGTATCCTGCTACTCTGCTGAATCTTTCTATTAGTTTCAGTAGATTCCCTGTGTAGTCTTTAGGGTTTTCTATGTATAGTATCAGTATCATATCATCCGCAAACAAGGACAGTTTAACTTCTTCATTACCAATTTGGATGCCCTTTATTTCTTTTTCTTGCCTTATTGCTCTAGCTAGAACTTCCAGCACAATGTTAAATAGGAGTGGTGATAAAGGGCATCCTTATCTTGTTCCTGTTTTCAAGGGGAATGTTTTCAGCCTCTCTCCATTAAGAATGATGCTGGCCATTGGTTTTGCATAGATGCCCTTTATAATGTTGAGAAATTTCCCTTCTATACCTATTTTATTGAGAGTTTTTATCAGGAATGGGTGGTGGACTTTGTCAAATGCCTTTTCTGCATCAGTTGAGATGACCATGCGATTTTTTTCTTTCCTTTTATTTACGTGGTGGATTACATTGATTGATTTTCTAATGTTGAAACATCCTTGCATACCTGGTATGAATCCTACTTGGTTGTGCTGTATTATTTTTTTGATATGATGCTGAATTTTATTGGCTAGAATTTTGTCAAGAATTTTTGCATCTATATTCATGAGAGATATTGGTCTGTAATTTTCTTTTTTTGTGACGTCTTTGCCTGGTTTTGGTATCAGCGTTATGGTGGCTTCATAGAATGATTTGGAAGTGTTGCTCCTCTTCTATGCTCTGAAATAGCTTGAGTAGTACTGGTACAAGCTCTTCTGTAAATGTTTTGTAGAATTCTCCAGTGAAGCCATCTGGGCCAGGGCTATTTTTGGTTGGGAGTTTTTTTATTACCTTTTCAATCTCTTCTCTTGTTATGGGTCGGTTCAGATTTTCAACATTACTTTGTTGTAGTTTGGGTAGGCTGTGTGTTTCTAGAAATTTATCCATTTCCTCTAGGTTTTCAAATTTCTTGGAGTATAGTTTTTCATAATATTCTGTTATAATCCTTTTTATTTCAGTTGGGTCTGTTGTAATGTCCCCCATTTCATTTCTTATTTGGGTTATTTGTGTCCTCTCCTGTTTTTCTTTTGTCAGTCTGGCCAGTGGTTTGTCGATTTTGTTGATTCTTTCAAAGAACCAACTTTTGGTTTTGATGATTCTTTCTATTGTTTTTCTGTTGTCTATTTCATTTATTTCTGCTCTGATCTTTACTATTTCCTTTCTTCCGGTGGTTGTGGGCTTTTTTGGCTGTTCTCTTTCTATTTCTTTGAGTTCTGTAGTTAATGTTTTGATTTTGTCCCTTTCTTCTTTTTTGATATGTGCATATGTTGCTATAAATTGTCCTCTGAGGACTGCCTTTGCTGTGTCCCAAAGGTTTTGGTATGATGTGTTTTCATTCTCGTTTGATTCTAGGAATTTTTTGGTTCCATCTCTGATTTCTTCTATTACCCAGTGATGTGTAAGCAGGGTATTCTTCAGTTTCCATGTAATTGATTTCTTTTCCTTGCTCTTTCTATTGTTAATTTCTACCTGGATGGCATTGTGGTCAGAGAAGATACTTTGAATTATCTCAACATTTTGGATCTTGCTGACGATTGCTCTGTGGCCTAAGATGTGGTCTATTCTGGAGAACGTTCCATGTGCATTGGAAAAGAATGTGTACTTTGCAGCAGCCGGATGGAGTGTTCTATATATATCTATGAGGTCAAGTGGGCTGATTGTGCCCTTTAGGTCTTCTATATCTTTGCTGAGTTTCTTCTTAGTTGTTCTGTCCTTTACCGAGAGTGGTGTGTTGAAGTCTCCTACTATTATTATTGTGGAACTGTCCATTACTCTTTTCAGTGTTGTTAGAGTTTATTTTATGTATGTTGGTGCCCTGTCTTTGGGTGCGTAGATGTTTATTATGGTTATGTCTTCATGATGGATCATCCCCTTAATCATTATATAGTGTCCTTCTTTGTCTTTTATGGTGGATTTTGTTTTAAATTCTATTTTATCTGAGATTAGTATTGCCACTCCTGCTCTTTTTTGGTTGTTGTTAGCTTGATATATTTTTTTCCAACCTTTGACAATTAATAAATTCACATCTTTGTTTCTAAGGTGTGTCTCTTGTAGACAGCATATCGATGGATCCTGTTTTCTTATCCGTTCTGTCACTCTCCGTCTCTTTATGGCTGCATTGAGTCCATTTACATTCAGTGTAATTATTGATAGATTTGAGTTTGTTGCTGTCATTTGGTAGTGCTTTTTTTGTGGTGCTGAAGTTTTCTTTGTTCTTCTTACTCTCTTGTGCTGAGTTACTTTTGTTTGTGGATTTTTTTTTTTTCATTTTTTGTTTTTGTAGGTTTTGTTTTTGCTGAGACTTTATGTTTTTCCTCTTTTTTTTATGAGTATGTTTGTTAACTTTCTTTGGGGTTACCATGAATTTTACCCTTATCTTTCTAAGTTTGAAGCAGTCTACCATTACTTGGTATCTCCTCGCCTTCCTCTCCATTAGAAGGTTCTATACCTATGCCATTTATTCCCTGTTTCACTGTTTTGATGTTGTTGTCATCCATTGATTGACTGCTCTGATTCCCTGTTGTATTTCTTTTGGTTTTGGATAGTCCTCGAGAGTTCATTTCCTAGATTGGTATCTGGCTCGTACGATCCTGCATCCTAGGTCCTGCCTGAGGGCTGAAGCTGTTTGTCCTCAGATCGAAGAACTCCCTTTAATAATTCCTGTAAGTTTGATTTGGCTTTTACATATTCCCTTAATTTCTGTTTATCTGGAAATGACCTAATTTCACCATCAAATTTGAATGAGAGGTTTGCAGGATATATTATTCTTGGCTGGCAATTTTTTTTCTTTCAAGATTTTATGTATGTCATCCCACTGCCTTCTTGCCTCCTTGGTTTCTGCTGAATAAACTGAGCTTAGTCTTATTGTTTCTCCTCTGTATGTGACTTCTTGTTTCTCATGGGCTGCTCTCAGGATTCTTTGTTTGTCTTTGGTTTTGGCGAGTGTGATTATGATATGCCTTGGTGATTTTCTTTTGGGGTCTCTCCTATACGGGGTTCGTTGAGATTTTTGGATGGCCAGCTTTTCATCTTTCATGATATTGGGGAAGTTTTCTGTCAGCAGTTCGTCAATGATCCTCTCTGTGTTTTCTGTTTTCTCCCCGTTCTGGAATTCCAATCACTCGGAAATTTTTGCTTTTGATTGTATCCCACGTAACTCTCAGGGTCTCTTCATTTTTCTTTGTTCTTTTTTTCTGAGGTTTCCTGAAACAGAGTTGTATCCAAGTGTTTGTCTTCAATTCCACTGATCCCGTCTTCTACCTTTTCAAATCTGCTTCTCAGCCCTTCTGACACAGTCCATTTCTGAAATCTGGTTGTTTATCTTTTGGATTTCTAACTGTCTTTGTATAATTTCTAGTTGTGAATTTATTTTGGCATTTTGTTTCTGCATTATTTTCCTGAATTCTTCCAATTTTTTGTCTGCATTTTCCATGAATCTGTCTATTTTTTCCTCATATTTGTCAGCTTTTTGCCTCAGCTCTTGGAGAATTCTAAGTATCAGAGATTTGAATTCCCTATCAGGTAGTTCTAGTGCCTTTTCTTCCACTGGAAAGTCATCTGGTGTTTTATTTTGGATGCCACTGGAACCATCCTGTCTTGTTTTTGTAAATGTTTTGGTATTGTCTGTTGTCTTCAGGGCATTCAGTAGTTATTTTTCTCGTTTTTTGATTCTAGATTTATTTGTTTCATCCCTTTTTTTTTAATTTGACTATGTCTGAGCAGGCGGACTGTGTGTTCTTTGTTGTTTGCTCGTCTGTGGGCACAATACTTTTCACCTCCTTCTCCAATTGGCAGGGTCAGTCACTTAGATATGGCATGGCAGGGCAGGTCTGGCTGAAGAGGAGTTACTGGGATGGGTTGTTTGTGGCACTTACTACAGCCACCAGGGCGGATCAGTAATCAGTGCAGGGCAGGTTCCAGTAGGCTGTGCCTGTGCTGCTTGGTGGTGTGATGTTAAGCACACAGTGCAGGTAGGCAGGATGTAGTGGTGAGATTGTTATGTGTGGAGCTAAGATGGCTATGGGAGAGAGGAGAGAGGAACAGGAGCCAAAAACATACAAACAAACAAAAAAGAATGCTAGGGGAGCTTGCCATTGGAGTGGAGAGATGAGAGACAGTTGTTTTGTCTTCCACTAAAAGCTCCGTGAAGCTGCTTCCTCGTACGCGCTGTTTGCCGGTCTCTGATAGGAGTCCAAGATGGTGGATCTGCGCTGCGTTAGCTGGTAGGGGACCTCTGCATGAATCTCTCCTTGCTCTCTGTTCTCTGGCAGTTTTCTCACTCCATTTGGTGCTTGGCTGAGTTCTTTATCTCTTCGTTTGATGTTTTAGGGTTTCAGGATTGTTGTTTTCTGTGTTTGGCTTAGTTTTCCAGATCTTTGCTGTGGAGGGACGGCCTGGTGCTTTTGCCTAGAGCACCATTTTGCTGGAAGCTCCTAAAATTAATCTTAAGTGTCTCAAAAACTTGGAGAGTTTTGGGTAGTTACCAAAGAGTAATTCACCCATAAATCGAACAGAATCTTTCCTCAGTAGAAGCCAGTACATATATTCTCATAGATGACATAGCATTTCCCTCATGGCTTTTACAATTTTCTCTTTTAGCTTTGTCATTGTTCACTCAGTAACTCACCATGGGGTCAAACAGGATGCTAATTTTAGGTGGAAATAAACCATGGGAACAGAAGAATTAGTGAGAAACAAAAATCCTGTTTTCATAAAATTCTTACTATCTTGCATTCTATAGTTACTTCCATTCCAAAGGACTTGCCAGTTTGGGAACACAGCTTCTCTAAGCAATATTTACTAGCTTGGTTGTACAATGGCCTGGTTTCCCTCTCTGTTTTGTAAAGTTCTCTTAGTAGCTGGACAGTTTTCTGTTTAGCAATTTCCCTTCCCCAATCTTACATTGTTTAATACAGATTTAACTGTATGGGATCACACACTCAAGTCTTCTGGTGCCTGTTGCTGGAGGTGGCTGAGGGGGAATGGAGCAAATTGTAGGCCTGTTTAAAGGTGGGGGACATTACATCTCCAGCTCTTCGCCATGCAGAAATGCAGGCCTGATTTAAACTATAAATCTCGTGGTTTTCAAGTGTTGGTAATTGATCTCAATTTTTCAAGAATACTTTGCAAGCCAAACAAAACACACCTTTGAATTATGTCCAACCCACAGGGTAGCAATTTGCTTTTACTAGATTATAGCAATACTGATAGCTTCTGAGCCTACTGGATCTGAAAACATGCTTGACCATACCTAGGCCATCCTAATTTTAGTGATAAGAAAGTAGATGGGATGATGAGCAGGTAGAAGGGTAATAGGATATTTAGGACATAAGTATCTGCCTTTTGGGATGACTGTCTACACCTGTGTACCATGAATTCCTGCAGATTCCAAGAGGAATGGGTACTGAGCTTCTCCAAGGCTGCTTCCTTGAAGCTCATGGTTTCACCAAGATTGTGTCTCCACCAACCATGGGATTGTTTGGCTCTTATGCATGAGTTATAGATAGTTTAAAGTTAATTCAGCTGTTGCCAGAACAGGGTCTGGTGAGGGTTAGTGCTGAGATTGGTAAAAACAGCCTCATACAGTTGTTGCCTTTATCACTTTATTCAAAGCTTTGTAAATGTTTTGGTCCTTAAATATTTCTCTCTAACTTATGATTCTAACTTGATGGAGTCCAAAGAATGATATGCAACCATATTTCATTTAAGATACAAAGCAAAATAAACTAGTATTTAAATCAAACAATTGAAGGTAGTGTCTCAGGATGATTAAATAAATTGATAGTTTTCCTTAACCAACTGGTATATAACTTACCATTGTCTGAATGACTTCCCATTTTGTGTCATGGAGAATATTTCCATGTAGTTTCATTGTTTGTTTAAAACTTAGTTTTTTATGAATTTGGTCTTCTAGAACTCTTCCAAAATCTGAAGAAAAAAAAATTCACCATGTTGTGTTTTTCATGAAATGCCAGTTATTTTTAAATTTCCTACAAAAGACCTAAAGTATTTATATGGGAATAGATTGTGAATAGTTAGATTTAAAATGGTAATTAAATAGCCATAACCAGAAAATACATTTTGAAAGATCTTTCAGTGTGTGTGTGATTTTGCTTTCATCCCTTGGAATATAACATTTTGTGATAGAAAATATTTTTTTGTTGGGGATTCTGATTTCTATTTTATAGGAAGCTTCACTGAGCTCTCCCTCTCCCTTTATGTGTATGCCTGTGTATATGATATCTAAATCATGGTCAAGGCTTCCTTGGTGGTTTTAATATCTGACTACAGGGCAAGATGCCAGTTCCACAGTAAACCTTTCCGAGCGTGCGGCTGAGTGTTAGGTTGTCCACTGGGCCTAAGAATAGTGCAGAGCCAAGATTTCTTTAAACCTGCTCTATGAGAAGCCCCAAGAAACACTAGGTGCGGCTTCCTGTAGGGGTATGAATTGGTGGCGCCGTGATTAAGAGCTACGGCTGCTCACCAAAAAAGGTCTCCAGTTCAAATCCACCAGCCGCTCCTTGGAAACCCTATGGATAAGTTCTAGTCTGTCCTACAAGGTCACTACGAGTCGGAATCCGCGGGTTTGGTTTGGTTGGTTTCGGTAGCATCAGTTTGTGAATGGACATTCAGCCTCATCCCCATAAAACTATTTTAAGGGAAAATTTCAACACATTTAGACACTATCATTAGTGTGATGTATTCACTATTTAGCAATTTCAGACTCAGGATGAAAGGAGTCCACAACCTCAGATACCGTGTACAGTAAGACAAGATCACGCACAGGGACGGGCCTCGCACACATACAGGGTTTGACTGCATCCAAGCAGGAGCGTTGTGTGGATCCCATGTATGCCCGACTCTATGCACACGACCGTATTTTGTGAACACGGCACAAATCACGAGCGCTTGCGCGCATATTAGATCCCAGCTGTTGCTGTGAGACTGATTGCCTGTGGCAGGCAGCAGAAGGAACCTGCTAGTACCGACCTTCCAGATCCCCACCCACTGCAGAGCAGCCTCGTCTCTGGTTTCCTCCTTTCAACTCACAGCATCATCGCAGCCCCTGCAGCACAGCCAACTCAAAAAACACTTAAGTAAATGAAGTAAACCCTTAAAATTCTCGGTCCCAAGCACCCCGCAGCAGCCCCAGTGGTAGCACTCTAGCACTATTAATTAATAATATCCAAGCACAGCCGCGGTCCCTAGCCGGGGTCGAGCGCGCACTGACGGCCGCTGACATAGGTAAGGTGCCCGCGTCTCCGCCTGGGTGTGGGGGCCGCGCCTTTGACTGATCCTGCCCGCCACGCCTCTCCCGCCGCGCCGCCCGAGGTCGCCGCCGCCGCATCCCGCGGTCACCATGACCGTTCTGTGCTTTAGGGTTACAGGTTGGTTAATGCCGCGGGCGCCAGGGGAGGCTGCGGCTCGGCGGGCCGCTGTGCCCAGCGCAGGAGGCCGGGGGCGCGCTTTTGCACGCTTCTCGCCAGGGTTGGGTCGAGGCGGGCGGGAGTGGGGGTGCAAAAGGAGCTGGGGAAGAGGGCCTGGCGCGGGGAGAGGGGAAGGGGCGCCACTACCTCTTCGCAGGGCAGAGGAGGGCTCACCACCGGTCGGGCCGCGGCGCGGGGAAGGGGCGCCGGGCCCTGCCATGCGCCCTCCCTTCCCCCGAGGGGCGAGTAGTTAGGCGCCTGCAGCGGGATGCGCCTTTCCTGACCTTTGAAGCGGGCAGGACGCTGGAAGCCGGGGTCGGCCAGACCTCCGGCCTGCTCTCCCCTCCCCCCGGCATCCAGCAGGTGTTGGGGGTGGCGGGGTTGCGGGCGGCAGGTTGTTGGGCATGAGGTTGATGCTCATCAGTACAGCGGCTGCACTGGCCCCCTCCGCGCCCGGCCCGTAGCTTCGGTGAACCTGAGAGCGAACGCGCAGGTGTAGGGGGGAGTCTGCTCCAGCAGGTTTCCAGAATGACTATGGCCTTGCCTCCTCCTCTCATCCCACTGCAGTGCTGCTACGGATGGCTATTTGCTTAATAGCCCTCATTTTATTAATTGGCCTTCTGCGCTGCTACATTAGCGTGGCCGCCACACAGCAAGTCAGAGCAGTGTCTGCCAAAGCAACACCATTTTGCCATTGAACCTTCAAGAGACCGACTGGTGTGTACCAACCGGAACTCTGGGCAAGGGGCTCTCTCTCTGACCCCCATCTCCTCTCCTAGGATAGTGTAGTAACTCTGAACTCAGATCCAGATAAGTTCTTGAAATACTACAGGATAAATCGTTCAGTTTCAGGCATTATTTTTTAGGGACTATCTTACTGAGGTTGTGTAGAACACACACACAGATTGAGTCCTCGAAGGCCTTACTCACCCCTGATCTGTGTTTATTTGGTCATCATACTAGGCCCGGATTTCGTTGGTGGTGCTGCGCCAGTGACTGTTAGGTATAAATAGGCTATGGTTGATAGAGAAGACCACTAATATGAGTCAGAAATTAACAAAAAGTGGCTGTTTTTTAGAAAATTTATGATTGATGTCTTCGTAGCTATAATGTGGCTTGCAATTAAGTGAGAGAGGAGAGGGTGAACTATGGCAGTTACCCCGAGCAGGAATATTGGATTTATAAATTGAAGGATTAAATGTCAACGGTTCTAAATAAAAATCATGGCTTCTGTAACCTCCGCAACAACAACAAAAATATATTTCCTGACTGATGGGCTTTCATCTCGGGGACCTTTCTATTCTGTCTCAGGTCGCTGTAGGGTCGCTATGAGTCGGAATCGACTCCACCCTAATGGGTTTGGTTTGGTTTGGTTTTTTTTTTTCTATGCTATGGCGCAGTGGTTACGAGCTCGGCTGCTAACCTAAAGGTCGGCAATTTGAATTTACTAGCCATTCCTTGGAAACCCTTTGTGGCTCTTCTACTCTGTCCTGTAGGGTCGGTATGAGTTGGAATCAACTCCACGGCAGTGGGTTTGATTTTTTGGTTTGTAGTGTGCTTTGACCCAGCCAGTGCTAAAACCAGATAAAATGAAGGGGGAAGAAAATCAGACTTTGGAAAACTAAAAAGTTGACAACTCATTGGGCCTTCTTAATATGTTAGCAGCAGACTTGACAACGTAACAGAACTGAGATGTGGTCACACTATGTGACCGTGCTAGAACCTCTATAACAAGTTATTTCTTGTGAAAAGGTCATAGTATAGTTATAACTTTGGATCTGATTTCCAAGACATTCAAGAGAGGACAAATATACTTTAAAAAAGTCTTCAAAATATTGTGATTTGCTTGCAGTATAGAGAATTGAAGGTCTGAGTAGCATTTCCTTCTTCTTTGGGTATGATGTTTTTTTTTTGAAATGTGTTCCATTTGCTTCTGTTCTCTTTCCTGACTATGTTGTGAGCGTGTGTGTATGGATGTGGTTGTTCATGCATGTACATATTTGTTTTATCATTTGCCCTAATGCTGCTGAAATAATTTGGGATTTTTCATGGCTATATATGTATTTATCCCAAGGAAAATATTCACACATAGATGTCAACTTTGTGAAGAAAAATTCACATCTACACACACCATTATATCCTAATATAAGTCAGGCACTATGCAGGGAACTGGAAGTTCAGGGCAAAAAAGAATTGGACCCAGACCCTCAGAAGTTGTCAAGAAAGACAAATATGAAATGAAATGGATACACAGTGAGATAAGTGTTTATTTTGCTTATTTTTCCTCAAACTTCAGGAATGAAAATCTACTTGTCACCTAGTGTTGGTTCAAATCTTCCTATTGCTGGATAAAATAACAAGAACCAAAAAAAAAAAAAGTTGCCATTGAGTCAGCCCCAGCTCATGGTAACCCCATTTCTGTCAGAGTGGAACTATACTCCACAGAGTCTTCAATGTCTGATTTTTCCAGAAGTAGCTCATCAATCAGGCCTTTCCTTTGAGGTACCTCTGGATGGATTTGAACCACCTGTCTTTTGGTTAGCAGCCATAATGTACAAAATTCTACTTTTCAATAAAAACTGTGTAGGAGCAATCTGACTATAGAAGCAACCATATAAAACAAAAATCCTACATCCCAGATTTGAAGATTCTCTATTTTAATTATTGTGTCCTCTCATTATGTTATATTGTAGTTTTTGGTTTGCAGATTATAACCTTGACCTTAAAGAGATCAATTATAAACTGTCCCCAAGGAGAGGTATGAACATTTTAGAGTGTGACTACCATGTTATATGATACTTGCCTGCCTCAAGTGTCTGTGTAAGGAGTTTTCACACTTGAAAAACTCTGTGCAAACTGGAAAGAAAATTTTACTTTATTTTTTAATTTAAAATAATCGTAGATAATATAAGTGATAGTTAAAAAAGAGTAAACATCCAGAGTTCTAAAACTCTAACAAAAAATGCTTGTACTATTTATGTGTTCTCTGTAGACTTTTTAAGAGCAGGGCTGTTTGTAGCTGTAGTCATAGTGTGGTACAATTTTTTACTGATTTTTTCCTTTTTGTATTTATCATAAGTACTTTTTTTGTGTTCCCGTATAGTCTGTTTTTTCTTTTTTCTTTTTACTTAAAAATTGTAAATGGCTGCATAACGCTATACCCCATGAGCGTAACCTCTCTTATTATCGGCCATTGACTTTTTTTCAGTTTTTCATTATTATAAGCAATAATAATATTAAAAGCAATGTCTTGATAGATATTTATAATATAGAGTTCCTTCCTATTTTATGTTTTTTTTAATGATAAATTCCAAACAGTTATATTCCTGGAGAAAAGTACTATCTAAATCATTATGGATCTTTATATATATGTATGTATATGTACATATATATGTACATATGTATATATATAGAGAGAGAGAGACAGAGAAAGAGAAGTACCTGGTGGTGCAGTGGTTAAGAGCTTGGCTGCTAACCGAAAGGTCAGCAGTTTGAATCCACCAGCCACTCTTTGGAAACACTATGGGGCAGTTCCACTCTGTCCTATAGGGTTGTATGAGTCAAAATGGCTCAATGGCAATGGGTATATATATATATATATATGGATTCAGATAATAATTTTAAATAAAATACTTTAATACTTTCTGTGGTAAATGTGCCTTTTGTTTAGTATTTGTAGATCATCTCCTTCTTTTATAGGAATAAAAGAAGATAAAATAACTTGGGCTTACGACCTTTGCACTGTTTAGAAATTTGACCTTTAATAAATTCATCTGAAACCCAGATGGCAAAATACACCTCTTAGAATAAAACCGAAAGGAGGAATGCTATAAAAGTTGAAAGCTGAAAAATAAATAACTACAAACTCAAAGAAAAACATGGTTTTTGAGCTCACAAATCCAATCTTGCTTTTTGCTTTCCTACCTAGACTTCAAATATATAATCAAAGAAATTTATATCCTGAGTATTCTACAAGTACAGGGAAAAGACAATCATTTCTACACTACAAACTTTAAAGCATGTCTAAGAAAGTCAGTGCAGAAGAGATTAGGCTATAGGACAAAACCAAGGTTCAGTTCACAATTCCCCTTCTAAGAGAGTTGAATAAAAAATAAAGATCAGAGATACTGGTAGAACTTAATTTGAAGAGGTGATGGCTAAAAAATTGAGATCAAGCTATTGGTAAAACAGAATTTTTTGCAGGGGCAGATTATCCTATAAGCAAGGTGCTTACCTTGTTTACCAGATCATTTGTAGTGTATGATTTCACTACAGATTAGTAGTAAGCACAAGTAAGCACATGCTTACCTTGCTTCCTGAGTCGTTAGCACCTGTCAGGGATTGTAAATTTATAAAGAGGCTTTGATTCGGCAGGAAGGTGCTGTGGGATTGGGAGAGAGACAGATGCCAGCCATACCTAAAAGCAGAATATTTGATGTGGTGAAAAAAATGTGTAATTGTTCATGACAGATGATCTGGTAAGCAACGCAAGCACTGTGCTTACCTGGCCTATTGGATAATCTGCACCTAATTATTAGACTAGATCCCCTTTCAATCCTGTGAATGAAAATATTCTAAAACAATTTATCCATGGGCCCATATGCACAGACAATAGGGACTGACTGATGGACTCAGAGATCAGGATAGGAGGGGGGATTCCAGAGCGGGAACTGAGGAAAATTAGAAGTCAGAAACACCAGAACGCTGCAGCCAAGTGAATCATTTATGTGGAGATCAAGAGTGAGGCTTATATCCAGTTATGCAAAGAAAAGAGTTGAAAAGAGGACTTTGTGTGGGGAGAGTACGATGTGTATGGAAGACAGCCAATGAGACTCGACATACAAATGAATAATCTTCCTGACAGCGAGATCAAAACAAAAGGAACGCAGGCAATGTCCTAAAATGAAATAGGATATGTATTTTTTAGGTAAAAAAATACCCAAATAGGTAGATCAAAATAGGTCATCATATGCCAGGAAAAATTAATAAAAAGTAACTAACATCTAGCTGTATCTTGGTGAATGCTTTGCATTTGAAAAATAAAGAAGGAAACTATCCCATCATTATTCTAACCAAGTTTTTTTTTTTTTTTTTTAAGTTACCTATTTTCAAAGGGAAAATTTAGGCTGGCTTCATCTTGCTCTCCAAAATTAAATATCAGCAAGCAGTAAAATAATGACCTGAAAATGAGTAAACCCACTGCCATTGAGCTGATTCCAACTCATAGCGACCCTATAGGACAGAGTGGAACTATCCCCAAAGGGGATAAGTTCCAAGGCTATAATCTTTATGGAAGCAGACTGCCACATCTTTCTCTCATGGAGCAGCTAGCTGGTGGGTTCGAACCACCGACTTTTCAGTTAGCAGCCAAGCACTTAACCACTGTGCCACCAGTGCTATCCTAAAAAAAAAAACAGACAATAATTCTGTTATATTAATATGGGTCAAAAATGAAATAGAGAAAAGATAAATATGTATTAGGCAAGTGCTGCCAAAAAAAAAAGGTAGAGGTGAATTATGTAAATATTAGAATAACAGTTCAAGAAAAAACAATTAAATGAGTAAATGGGATCTTACAATAATAAAAGTTACTATCATTGAGAAATTTATAATTGCAAGCCTCCTAGGTATTCTAAATATCATAGCATTGCAGTCTGTG